>OZ018325.1:181921236-182563736 GCA_963969495.1 Ceratothoa steindachneri
ACAACGTTGTTAGACTCCAAGCTTGTCTTCTGTGCAGCCCTCTCTGCGGTCGACGGTCACTTCTTCTGGCTTTGTTTATTAGTAACGAGGCAGAGTTATGCACTCATGGGAGTTTTATCATAGAAGATTCGTAGGCGGCTTGGCTCAGCACAGCAGGGTAATGAGTTTAGATCAGATGTATACTAGGTATATTTTCATAATGTTGGCCAGGCTAAGATCTATAAATCAGTATAGTTTTGAGAGTTCACTCTTTGTCAAATTCTGCCTCTTAGTGTAGTTCTTCCCGTATGCGTAGGCAGAGATCCTTAGGCCCAGTACTGGGCTTTCGGTAGAGTAGCTGTATCCCCTCCCACCTGTTACGACGGGCCACGTAGACCAGCTGTTCAACGGATCTTCCATCTGCTCTCGTACTGGATGAATTTTGAGATTTTCGTTTTAGTTTAAGCTGTCTGTGCCCTTGCATTCCTTTCTGCACATGAGACGATTTGTATGATGCCATCTCAAATTGTAGATACATCACGTCCCTATGCATCGGAGTTGGGAGGTCGATGGTGTAGACCAGGTAAAACAATGAGTTTAGTCAGCTTCCCTGGGGGACGCCCACCTTTAGTTCGAACTCGGATCCTCTGTATCCTTCGATCATGAGACATACCTTTGTGTCTATGATCCTTTCCAGGATTGGGTCTGGCTGGAGGCTCAGGATCTTATATTGTCCTTCCAGCCAGACCTTGTCGAAGGCCTTCTGCACGTCCCTCAGGACAATGTTTACGAAGTGCCCTTTCGCTCGGCAATAGGCGATTTTCTCAGTTATGAGCGCTTTAGCCGTATCCATGGCCGTCTTCCTACGGAACCCATGTTGTTGAGGGTTGTGCGCTCCCAGCTCGCTCAGTTGAGCTTGTAGCCTTTCGGTCACGATTTTCTCGAAAATCTTGCCGAGTATCTTTAGAAGATAAATTGAGCGAGAATTAACCAGCTCGTTTTGGGGCTGTTTCCTTTCGGAATAAAGATGAGTTTAGTCATCTTACAACCCTCCAGAAAGTAGCCAGTGTCCAGGGTAGCATTCTTAGCGTTAATTATGCCTTAAATTATTTGCCGCGGGGCGTTCACAATGTTGTCTTCGTGAGCCGAGACTAGTCCGGCGACCTTTGTTTGAAAGAGTGTATGGTGATCATAGTCTCTTCAAACGTGATGTGACGCTGATGGTTGTCCATCTCTCTTTCTTTGTACACTTATGGATGCGGATGAGTCCTATGTATCATCGTGTCGATGACGTCGTAAGTTGGTCTTCAAAATCCTGGTCGAAGTCGTCGTTCTCCTTATGGGTTATTGCGAAAATCTCTTTCATTCTGTATCTTTCCTCTCCTTTAAATCTAGTAATTTTTATGCTACCCTCCCCCCCTAATTTCTCATCAGCAAGAGTTTCCTAGTTGGATTACACAATTTTCCTCGCCCTTCTTGATGATTGAGGGCGTCCATTGAGTCAGGATCGGACTGAGAAGGAGTGCTGCTGGCCAGGTTTCAAGGGCCTCTTCTCATCGCCCCCTTATCGACACTACATAACATGGCATTGCTTTAGGCTCTAACCAATGCTCCAAGGACAGTGCGCGAGGAGGGCGAGTTGGGTTGTTAATTAAAATCAAGAAGCGAAGACCAATAAGAGAGAGAGAGAGAGGGAGGAAGGAGAGAGAGAGGGAAAGAGAGGGGGAGAGGAGGAGAGAGGGAAAGAAGTTTTAAAAGTTAATTAAAATCAAGAAGCAAAAACCAATAAGAGAGAGAGAGAGGGTAAGAAAGGGGGAGAAAGAGAGGGGAGGAAGAGAGGGAGAGAAGTTTTAAAAGTTAATTTTCTGGTATTGGCAGAAATTCTTCTCGTTAGCTTCGTGTGGTACTTAAATCGCTTTTTCTGCATCGCCTTGGACAGAAATTGTCCCTTCCTATTTTTTTATGAAAAGTAGCGAATGTCCTCATACACCAACAATCTTATGAGCTTTTCATCCACACATTTCTCCCGTTCAATGACACGCATCAACTTTATGTGATCATTGTTGATGATCACCCGGATATTAGCGACAAATTCCGACGTTCTGTTGGCGTCTGATCGTAGATCTTGGGTTTTCCATTCTGCTGTCGCCTTGTAGTCAAATCCTGAATCTTCTAGCTTCTTTCTGACCATTTACACCATAATTCTGCTGACGTTGAGAAAGTCTGAAATCTTGTTTCTCCTTCCAGTGACGATTCCAAGTAATTCATTCATATTCAACAACTTGGAGGAGCGGGTTCAAAATTTCCCATTGTCAATTATTCTGCCAACAAATAAAGTAAAAATGGTTATTTGTTTTAAAAATAAAAATACTGAAAAGAAATTAAAATAACTACACGTAAAATTAGCGGTTGAAAATTCTGAACGAATAACGCACGCAACGTGTGCAATGTGCTCGTGTAAATTTAAGATTTGAAATGTCTCTTTTTATTTCAGGAACATGGTAATGCATCGAAGTAAATGGCTTTGGATAGTTAATCGAGTAAAACTTTAGTTGAAAAAAAGTTAAGTGACATGGATGACTGGAAGCCATTTGAATCTTGGAAGAAAGTTACCTGCATCATGATGATTCGTGCCGTGTATCGAAATCTCGACCTGATGACTGGTGCTTTAGGCTTTGATAACACTATAAAGGTTGTAAGGTAACCGCCATGAATCTGGTCGTGAATGAGGACCTTCGCTACCACTCGTATAAGAGGTGCAAGGGACAAATTCTGACAGCCAAAGCCAAGAAGAACTGCTTGACAAAGTCAAGGAAGCCCCTGAACAAGCTGAGTCATCCTGTTGAGCCGTGGACGATTTGGTTCTTCTCAGATGAAAAGAGATTCTGCCAGGACCATTTTCACAACACACAGAACTAGAGGTGGAGTGACTATAATCCTTGTGACGTTCCACGTATCGTGAAGACCAAGTTCATCCAAACTGTGATGGTCTTTGGGTGTCTCCAGTGAGGGTGACGCCATGTCGCCCCACATGTTTGAGCACGATCTTAGGCCTAATTTATACGGCTATGTGGAGCGGCTCGATATTGTGGTTAAAGCCTGGTTGGAGAGAGCTACTCCTGGAGGGCCATACATCCGAAAAGAGTCAGAAGTGGTTTTCAAAGAATTTCTATGGCTTCACCAGCCCCACTTTCTGGCTTATTAGATCCCTCATATTTAGCCAGAACATACTATATATATATATATATATATATATATATATATATATATATATATATATATATATATATATATATATATATATATATGTATATAGTACAAGAGAAGAAATTTGACGCGAACGAGCAATGAGACAAGAAAAAGGAGTTTTTTAGAGGCAAGAGAAAGGGACATTAGAAGAAGACTAGAATCAAAGAGAGCAGAGGGTGGCACAATGAAGGCAATCTTTTACCGAGAAGACAGAAATAACGCCAGGGGACAGCCCTGTGGTGATTGTTATCACCCGCAAAACTTGTATTTGTTCTTTCTATATATATATATATATATATATATATATATATATATATATATATATATATATATATATATATATATATATATATATATATATATATATATATATATATATGAAAAAACTCACAAAGTGGCACGTGAGGAAAGCAATAATATGAAAATTAACCCACAGGAAAATGAAAAGATGAATCAAAGCACTTTCGAACTATATTTGCAAGTTCATTTTCAAGGAATAGCATGAAAATAGAGAAGGCAACCTTATATGGGGTACAAAGATACGAAGGGAACGCCCATCACATAGTACAAACCAATGGAAAAGACAAAAACAAGACAGAAAAATACCAAGAAAAAGAACAATAGGCAACTAATAACAGATATATGCATCCCTAAAACGATATACACACAACAACGCCGTGTATATGAATGGAATGTGGTGGGTGAAAAAATCACAAAACATTTTAAAGGATTATCATTAGAACGGAAACATTTAGGGCTGAGTTAATCCACGATCACACAAGAGCCACGTATTATGTGATGGGCGTTTTTGTACCCTATATAAGGTTTTCTTTTTCATTTTCATGCTATTCCTTGAAAATGAACTTGCAAATTTAGTTCGAAAGTGCTTTGATTCATCTTTTCATTTTCCTGTGGGTTAATTTTCATATATATATATATATATATATATATATATATATATATATATATATATATATATATATATATATCAGCAAAACCTACAAGGAAAATGAAACGCAAATTCCAAAGTAGTTTCGATCTCTATTCGAAAGTACTTGGACTTTTCGTTTCCTTTACTTCTTTCTCTTTGCTACATTTATTGCTTACTAGCGGAATACACCCTGAACCACGCTAATAGATTGTTAGGGAATGTTAGTATTTCTTGGTTCTCTGTGAATTAATTTTGATGAAACATTTCCAGCTGGTCTGCACAATATGGTAACACTAGTTTATGTTTTCATTATACTATTTTACGTCCTTCAATTCTTATGTCAGATTCGTCGTGTTTTGGGTGAACCACGTTAATAGCATCTATCCTCTTTAAGAATAATGGGACATCGCAGAAGCATCAACGATGAAGAAAAGTCTTTCATCATCAAGGAAAGTGCTGAAGGCACCTCTGTTTATTTTATTGCGGAGAAGTTAATTCGCCATGTGGACACGGTTAGACGATTTCTGGAGGACCCTTCGCTGATGAAGAAGTGATCAGATTGTGGGACCTCCAAGACTGTAACAGCTAGGGATATGAGGAACATTAGCCACCAGTTACGTGAAAACAAAGACAAACAGACAAAGTCATTTTTACCCGCACTGGCCTTCCCCAAGTACCGAAGACCACCAGGAATGGTATCCTAGAAACTATGACTTCCGTGCGAGCTACCCTGAAACTGTCTCCTTTAACGCTCCATCACAAGACCTTAAGGCATCAATGGGACCGGAACTACATAAAGTTGGGCATGAGTTGCGTTCTCTTCAATAACGAGACCAGGGCGACCCTTGACGGACCTGACGGTTGGACAAATGGTTAGCTCTATTTCAGGGATAAGCGTCGATAGTAGGGAAGAGGAGTTATGTTGTGGGCCAGTAAAATTGGATACATACTTGTTGGCCCAGTCAGGTTGCCTGATGGGGTGAAAGTAACCGCATCCGCGTACTGCAATCTCTTGAAGGAGGTCATGGATCCCTGTATAAATGACATACCGTTGTCGCTTCTAAGGACTATGGGCTTCATGTAAAAAAACGCTCAATCACACTCTACCAGGACCACCCGAGTTCCTAAGCTATTACGGCATACAAACTGACATGTTGATGGTGTGGGCGCCAGCCTCTCAGGAAATTTGTGGTCCATCATTAAACAAGATATTAATGCCGATGGACCTCAATTTTGGTCTAAATAACTCTTATGGTCAACCATCAAAGCTGCGGCAGAGGCAGTCCAACCTGCTACTATTAAGAAATTGACAGATTCCATGTGATAGGGTTTTGGAAGTCATCCGTCGAAATGGTGATCATGTGGGCAAATAATTCATTATCTCCATCAATCGTTTATATAATTATGGTTTTCTGTTTAATATATACTCAAGGAATGTTTAATATGTAAAATTATCCTTTGTTTTCTTCAAAATATGGCTAGATGTGCTATTTTCATTCAAAAGCTATTAGCATGCTTCAGTCCAAAAACGACGAATTACAAATAAAAATTGAAGAACGTAACACAACATAATGAAAACAACACTTGTGTTGCTATATTATGAAGACCAGCTGGGATCAATTTCATGAAAATTGACTAAAAGAAAACCGAAAAATACTAACTTTCCCTACCAAGTCCCATCTTCTTTGCCAAGCTGATCAGAAGGCTACTTCAATACCTACCATGCAGTCGACGTGAGGAAGAGCGAAAGGCTGGTGTGATGGCCTAATCGTCGTTTAATCGTTGCTGACTCTTTGGCGCCCTAGTCATAGTGCTCATTCCCCGCAATTCCCACATGTCCAGGAACCCAGCAGAAGATAATTTTAACATTCGCCCGGCTCGCGGCCACAATGGTATCACGGATACTGCGAACCAAGAGGAGTGGAGATTCCATTGTCCCGAGAGCACTTAGGACGCTTTGTGAACCTCTAAAGACCACAATCCGGTCTCCGAACTGGGCATGACGAGTTATCTCCCTACCTTTACCGAGCGGTATATTGCAACCAGCTGGGTGGTAAATACAGACACAGCGCCTGCTCGAGCAACACTGACTTCAATAAGAGACGATAAGGCGTGGAAGCCGACCCACTCTTAGGACTTGGACCCTCTCGTGTACACCACACAGATCCAGCGTGACACGAAGTGTGGTCCAAAAAGGTCGAACACAATACTCCCAGCACTGTGGAAGCTTTGGAAGCAGAGACGTCCTAGGCGGAAACAGAAGTGCCACCAAACCGAGAGCTACACTGAGCTCTCGAAGGAATTTCCTAGCCTTAAACTCAAAGAGCTTAGAGTATGGCTAGCGTATCTCGGCGCCATTGGCACCTTTGATATCAGCCTCGTATGCAGTGAGAGCCATTGGCAACTGAGGTAGACACTGCACTCGCGCGTACATGCGCTTAATGCACTGTGTACAGCGCATAGCGAGTGGTTTCTCCCCGGCATCGACGAGTAGGCTCTCAATGGGCGACGTGCGGAAGGCATCGTTCGCCAGGCGAAAGCCGGTGTGGTGCATCGAGTGCACCAATACACGCTTGGCTGTGGATGCGTAAAGTTCGCATGCGTAGTCAAGCTTCAAACGAACAAAGGATCGGTAGAAATGTAAGGCAGTAGCCAAATCAGGACTCCAATTGCTGAACGCCACGGAAGGAAGAATGTCCACGGCACTGCTACAAGAGACTTTAAAACGGCGAATATGAGCCTCTAGGAGGAGTCGACGGTCGAAAACAAGAGCTAGGAAACGGTGCGAATCATCCACTTCCACGAGAAGGCCTATGATACCCCATGGCAACAATGGTTGCGCGCTTTTCTTTGAAAAGAACCATTTATGGAATTGAAAAATATTAAAACATTTATTTTTCAAAAAATAGAAATAGATTATAATTACACATCATTCATTTAACCCATTTTTTTCATCAATTTAACCTTTTGATCGAATAGCGACAAAGCTCCAAGGACTGAAACTCACCTCATGCAGCAACAAGACCAAAGCGCGATTTGGGATTCAGCGAATGAATGCACTGTTTTTTTCATATTATTTTTGAAATGCTAACTTTTTAATAAACCTGCAATAATTTATATATTAGAATAACAAGAAGTGCTTGCGCTTCACAGACAGACCTTTGGTCTGTGATTTGTGTGGACTATCTCGTTCTAGCAACGAGGGTTTGGTAAAAAAAAGAAGATATTTCCATTACATATTCCCGAAAATATTTAGTCGCGGGCGAGTCTATATCTCACTATGCGGTCAGTCGGTCGCCGTTTTGCTTTTGTTTTGTTTTGGTGATAACATTGTAACTATTCCGCTAATTCTAACGAAATTTTAAACCATTATGCTGTTTTACATTTTCTTTCGAATGATATAATGGCCAAAGTCCTCCCAAGGTTAGTCGGGGAATTATTTGGCAATAACTTCATAACTATTCAGCCGATTCTAACGAAATTTGAACCCTTATGTTGTTTTACATTCTCTTTCGAATGATATAATTGCCAAGGTCCTCCTAAGGTTAGCCCGAGCATTATTTTGTTTTTGCAATAACATCATGACTTTTAAGCCGTTTTTTAACGAAATGTGAACCCTTATGTTTTTTTCACATTCTCTTTGGAATTATATAATTGTCAAGGTTCTCTCGAGGTTAGTCCAGGAATTATTGAAAGTTTTGAAGGTCGTAAGGTCATAAATCAGAATAAATGAGAGCACGCGACTTTGGTCAGCAGACCTTGTTCAGATCCATCCTTATTTTTAGGCCTAAAGGCAAAGAAAAAAAAGGAATTCTTTGGAAATACGGGAAAAAGAATCTTCAGAGCTCATTATTTCCCTATAAATTTTGATTTTATATTTTGATTTTAATTTACAGGTTTTTAGATGTAGCTATTTCCTTCGAATAAAGAATAAAATAGAAAATCTATTTTAGAAAGAAGTTCGATAAAAGATTTGAATATACGAAATAAACTAAACAACCATATCTTAATTTTAATCAATTTTCTGAATTTCACCTTTTGTAAAAAAAAATGTTAATTAAAAAAAATTCGATAATCATATTTATTTTTTCTGAACTCTACCATTTGCTCTTGGTCATTTTCTATATACAAAATAAGAGAAAAAAAAGTTATTATTACTCAACCACTCAAAAAAAAACCCATTCTTAATATATAATATTAGGGATTATTCCTAACTCGTAAATTTTACAAACGAATGAAAAAAAATATATTAGTCTCAAAATCTTCGGCCGTGACTGAGGTTGTTTATCGTTGGCTGCCCTGTGGGGGCCAGAGGGAGGCAGACGTCCTCTGACGCTGGAACCTATCTTTTCTTTTGGGTTTTTGTCTTTCTTTTGTTTTTTGGAAATTAGCTATTTTTTTGTTTTTTCTTGTTTCTGGTTTTGCCTTGTTATTGTTTGTTGCCGTGTCCTTTTTTATAATCCTGCCCTAACTAACAGGCTAAACGCTGTTTCACCCCCCAGAATTTGACTTAAGAAAAAAAAAAACCCCACAAAACCCGGTCCTTGTCCTTAGACTGGACGAAGTTTCCTTTTGCATTCTTTCTCACATTTTAGCCTTTTCCTTTTTAGTCTATTTATCCTCTTTTTTTATTAAAACCTTTGTTTATTTCCTTATTCTTTATGTACTGTGTAAAAATGCCCTCCTTGCTCACACCTTTTTCTCTTTCGTTTTCCATCTAAGAAAATATTTTTTTCTCCCTACGGCAAATAGTTATTTAAATGGCGTCTTTGCATTCGTAATATATGAAGAAAGGAGATAAATATTATCCGAAATTTACCTCGAGTAAACTCGGGCAATTTCGTCACTCCATTTCTTTTTCCACCGCGATGTTTCCACATTTTTGCCACTTTACTATTAGTCTCACTTTTATTGATTCCATTAATGCATCCTTATGCAGATGCACCCGCAAATGAAAAGTGAAAAATGTTTCCGAGCGCTATCGTCTTTATTCTTAAAGACCTTTTCAAGGAATGAACAGGAGGCTGGACATACATTGCCTTAAATGTTGGAAGCGGGAATTAGACTCCCCACCTCTGAACCTTTTGTACCCACTGATTAAGGTTCATAGGTGGGTAGTCTAATCCCCCTTTCCACCATTTAAGGCAATGTATGTCCAGCCTCCTGTTCATTCCTTGAAAAGGTCTTTAAAAATAAAGACGAAAGCGCTCGGAATCGTTTTTCACTTTTCTTTTGTGGGTGTATCTGCATAACTTTGACTCACGTGCACTTTGTGAGCTATTTTCATGCATCCCTATATTTTCTGTGTTCCTTACTATCGGAACTTTTATGGTTGGGGTTAGGTTTTATATATTCACACATAATTCCTTCTACATACATACGGTTACACACACACTCAGCGAACCGTACATTTGATACGGTATTATTCAATAATTTAGTTCAAAAGACTTTTAAGGTAATGTCTCCTCTTTGTCTTAAGCAAAAGCCTAATAGGGAGATTATCAGGTGCTTTCTTAATCAACCCGTGTGTCTCGGGTCTTTGGGGTTAGTCGTGGCCCGCCTGGGGGTCTGCTTCCCCACAGATCATGTTGACCACTCCTTCACCAACCGGAATGCGCCTCATTCATAAGGGCAACAGAAGCCATTCTTCTCAATCGTCGTCCAATGCGTTATCTAGAAAATCTTGTCTCTCGCTACCATGTGCAGTCCTGGCTGGCTGTTTAAGTCGCCAGAAATGGACAAGTAACCAACCCAGTCAGATGTTTAGAGCCCCGTCTCCAGGGACGGGAAGATAGGGAGGGGGGGGAGTAAAATACTCGTTGCTCCTTTAGTGTGTGCTGAACAAAAACATTTACTCTGGAACCTACGAACTACAAGAGAACCTAACCTAGCGGATGACTTCTCGCACGGACAGAAGATAGCGAGGGAGATTTTTAACGGAAGAATCATAATAGAGAATACCAAACGTAATAATCAAAAGGAGGGTCACTGAAAGAATATATGCAGAAGCAACGAGACCCCTTGTGGCATACAGGAAATCTGATGGAGTGGGAACCAATATTTAGTGAAATACCTATAGCAACGAATAAGAACAGAATCGTCTAGAGCAGTGGTTAGCAACCTTTTTTAGTTTATGGCCCCCCCTGAGATTTTTAATATTTCTGTGGCCCCCTTGGTATTATTAGCAGAAAAATAGTACTTCGATATTATAATACCTTCCGTAAAAACATCAGTGTCCATTAATTGTACATATATTTTCCTTTATTCTATTTTACTAACAGAAAAAGATATTTTGTGGGTTCAATAAAAGAACCATTTAAGATCATACATTATTTTTGTGATAGAGCAGCAAAACGAAAAACTTCCATGGACACCGAGAAAATAAGTAACCTTTAAAAAATGATTATCTTTTGACTTAAAAAAAATAGAATCCTTTAGCAAAATAAAAAAAAATATACAATATTAACTTTCTTTGTGTGTTTATTTCAGTGAGATCCTTGTGGTTGATGTAGTTGCGCAAGTTTTTTAATGTCAGAGGCCATGTTTGTTAGGGACAGACGAAGATCACCTCTAGTTACAATTTCTAAGCGGTTGCGAGCTTTTGATAATAGGTGAGAAACTCGGCTAAAACCTGACTTAATTAGGTAAGACGTTGGGAAGGCAATGAAAAATAATTTTACTTCCTGCCAAAGCAATGGGAATTTAATGGCAATTTCATTACTTGTCCATAAGCTATTGAAGCCATGTTTGATTACTCTGCAACTCAATGAGGCTTTCTTGTAGTATGATGTCAACATCAGCGGCATTAGTCTTAAATGCGTCTACCACCCAACTTGGAATGTTCATTTCCAAGAGATCTTTGAACCTAATTTCCATATTATTGTGCATTTTTTTCAAGTGATCAATGTACACTAAAATATCATCCTCATGCAGTTCTTCTTCAATAGTGGCAAGGGTTGGCAAATGTAACAGTTTTTTGCGCCCAATATTAATCCTAAACAGAGTAAGTTTTCCAAGAAAAGAGCTCATTGCCTCTTTGGAAGTTAAAATATTTGTATTCTTACCTTGTAGCTGTTTGTTCATCATGTTTAGCTTGTTAAATATATCTGAAAGGTAGAATATGTCACACTTGGCAGGTATGATTTCTTCTCCACACGCCTTACCGTTCGAAAATGGTACAACATTCTCCCATAGTTCAACGAAGCGACGCAGGCAGTTACACTTAGAAAGCCATCTCACCTCTGTATGCAAAAGTAAACGTTCAAACTCTTCTTGATTGGTTGAACAGAGTGTTCGGAAAACACGGTCTTGAAGTGGATTTGACTTGATAAGGTTGGTAGCCTTACACTATCAAGAGCATCTTTCAGACGTCCTCCCAATTCTGGGGGCAATCAAATGTTGACGATGAACCACGCAGTGTATGCAAGAAACTTTAGGCACAGTTTGTTTTAGATCTGCAATGAAGCCCATGTATCTGCCTATCATAGCAGCAGCACCATCAGTTGAGCAAGCCATAATTTTACGCATTAGAATTTTTTTTCTTGGAAATAGGCCAATACTTCTTGGAAAATTTTCCCTTTTTGCATCTGTCACAAGACTGCGAGCAAAAAGCATTTCCTCTCTGAGTTAACTATTTTCATCGAAAAACCTAACATACGCCATAAGAAGGGCTTGATTATAACTTACAGATGCCTCATCAATTTGTAATGCAAAATTCTTTACTTGTAAAAGTGCAACTAGTAGATTTTCTACATCCTTTGCCATTTCATCAATGAGTCTTAATACTGAACTGTTGCTTAACGGGACTACCTCTGTAATTTGTTTGGAATTCTGTTGCAGAACAGTAGAAATTATCACAAATAATGCGGGCAAAATCAAATCTTCACCAGTAGTATGAGTTTTTCCAGTTTTTGCTATTAACTTGGAAATCTCGTAAGATACAATTAAATCTTTGTCTAATTTAGCTTTACCTTGGCTAAGCATAGAATCTTTCTTATCCTTGTGCTCATTCCCCAGATGTATTACAAGCTTACTTAGGTGCACGCTTTCATTAGAAAGCTCTGCCATACATATAAGACACATTGGCTTTGTTATATTGTTTGGAGACTGTATAAAACCAAAACCGTATGTTAAAAACTCGCTTGAGTATTGTCGACATTTCCTCTTCACCTTATCAACCATGGGTAATCTTTGGAATATAAATATATGTATGTAAATATAAATATATATATATATATATATATATATATATATATATATATATATATATATATAAAATAAAATAAAATAATTATTGAGAAGATGAAAACGCAAATGTTTGAACATTTGTTATGTAATTTATATTGAACTAAATTGTATATACTGTACGAATATATATTTTCAAGACTATATAAAATAGGATATTATTTATTTACTAGTTAAACAGTTTACAACGGTTAACCACTACATAGTAATTTTAACCCTATTTGATGCAACTCAATTTTAGATCGCAAAGCTGCAAGGCAGGGTGGGGTCCACTTCGCCCTAAGAAACAGTTAATAACTTTTAGAGTTTATGAATGCTGGTATTCACATTTAGCATTATGTTTATGAACCATTTAAGCATATAATTAACATAACTGTAAGCAAATATTGCGACCAGGAAACGTAATATTTATTGAAACATTAAACATTTCGTATAAGCATCGCCGTGCAGTTGCAATGCAAGCGCGCGATGATGTCGTTAGCAATTAAATTAAAGAGAAAAAAATTAATCGTTAGAGATGTTATATCTACTAGAAATACGACACAGTAAAGAGTGTACGTAAAAATATCCTTTTCGGTAACATATATTTTATAAATATTATATTTAGAGTCACCATATAATATTAGTTATTTTATAATGATTGAAAAAAATACTCACCAATATTAAATACTGCACACAAACAAGATTGTCACAGGGCAGAAATGATGGTACAACTTGGAACATGGATATTGACTGATTGAGTTAGCAACTGCAACGAGTATTGGTGCCATGGGTGTAGAACATAGATACGACGCTGCCAAACGTATAACTAATAAATCATTACAAGGTTGTTTTATATCGAAGAAAAAGAAACTTAATGTTTTATGATTAGTAACCCGTAAATAGTTACTTGTCACTAGATTAACAGATTATGGAGAAATTCATATAGTCAAATATGTCATATTGCCAAAAGGCAGATAATTCGATAATTTTCGAATTATTATTATAATTTTATAAAAAAATGAAGATCTGTGGCCCCCTTACTCCCCAAATTTTTTGTGACACACCAGAAACTTGCTATGGCCCCTTTGGAGCCATAGGGCCCCAGGTTGGGAATCACTGGTCTAGAGCAACGTTTGACATACCCCCCATGCCCAACTATTACATTCCAGAAAAACGTATGCACCACCGGTAGTTAGTCTGTCCCATTTCTCTCCCTCCCTCTTACTGCACTGTGATATCGGCCTATATATATATATATATATATATATATATATATATATATATATATATATATATATATATA
The DNA here is from genome assembly GCA_963969495.1 of Ceratothoa steindachneri. Lineage (NCBI taxonomy): Eukaryota > Metazoa > Arthropoda > Malacostraca > Isopoda > Cymothoidae > Ceratothoa > Ceratothoa steindachneri. Next base: position 181,934,925 of record OZ018325.1, read on the forward strand.
TATATATATATATATACATATATATATATATATATATATATATATATATATATATATATATATATATATATATATACAATATATATATATACAATATATATATATATATATATATATATATATATATATATATATATATATATACATATATATATATACATATATATATATATATATATATATATATATATATATATATATATATATATATATATATATATATATATATATACTTGTAATTGATTTGTTTGATTTGCTCCTTGGGAATCGGATATGTAGTAAGAATATGAAGACTCAGGTGATAACATTAATCATTTATTGGCCGGACGTTTCGGACCCTTCACTAGGACCATCTTCAAAAATTGAACGACAAGCTTAGCTTTCTCTAAATTCAGAGCTCTTGTTTTGCTAATCACAGAATGACCCAAAGCTAAACCTTTCTTCTTACCTACAATAGATAAGAGCGCCCTTTTTTTTCGCCAACGCGGGGTATAAACTTCCTTTCTTTTAGAATTTAGTCGAATAATAAAATGCATAAATTGTTAAAAGTATTTAGAGAAAATCACTTTTTAAACTAGACAGTATCCTGTAAACGTCACATTTTAATAAACGCTTCTCTCCCATTTATTTTTTGTGACACAATTGTTAATCTCTTTTTTTAAACCCCTCAAAAATGGGACGTCAAAAAACGGATGAGTGTTACTCGTATATATCCATCTTAGAGGATGCGGAAAAGAAGCAAAAGCAACTTAGAAAGTTAACAAATTTAAAGAAACATTTAGAAAGGTATCACCAGAATGAGTTTAATTTATTGAATAAGTGTGCTACTCAAATTTCTAAGTTATCTCTCGCACAAGATGAAGCACAAAGATGTGAACATTCCAAGCAAAGCAAGACTATTGGTGAAATATTTCGCCCAACAGTAAGCATAAAGATGGACGCCAACATATTTAATAGCGCCATGATCAATGTGGGGAAATAAAGATCACGAGGACAAACAGACGCTAGTTTGTTTACACAGCGTCAACAGTTACGTTCCATATGGTCCGATACTTTACTCTTTTCCCCTTCCCTTTGCCCCGTTGTTCCCCAAATCCTCGAGATCGCTCGCAAAAAAAGGATTACCAACAGCAGATTTCGTAGTCCGTTAATATAAACAGAGGAGGTTGAGATAGCCTTTAGAATAAAAATCTAGGAACAGGCTCACTGTCCCCTCCGATTGTTTATGTCTATTTTCGCCAAATAGACGAAATTTCACTTTCTCCGACGTATATATAGTTCGATCTGGAGAAATAAAGGAAAGGAATCGAGGTAGCAATCAAGAGAAGAAGACGAGTCTCGGAGGCAAACCGTAATCAAGAATAAATGGAACCGAGCAGGATTTTCCTTCCCGAGGCTGTTCCTTTGGTCACATTAAAGAGTAGACCAGAAGTATCGAGAATCACTCTCATACCATTCTCATTCCTAAAAATCCCCTATCTCAGTATTCCGAATAAAAACATAGATATCCCTCACCATTGAGGAATACCAATGTGAAGTTCCACTCGAGAAAAGATTTCCCTCTTGGTCAAGACTCATCATTGAGAAGCCCGCAGTGTAACCCAAGGATTGGAATAATCGTACATCCACAACCCCCCCGCTTATATCTTCAAGTCAAGAAGCATCGCCACACGCTCCTCACTTACCTCGGGATAAGCAGCAGAGAGACGGACAGCTGTTTGTCCGAGTCAGCCTCACGTCCGCGAGTAGATTCCAGTACCACTCGCCTCAAATTATCGCATCAAAGAGGTTCTCGTTCAAGGTCATCCAACGCCAGACTCCCTCTTAGTTAAAGGTAAAAAGAATCCAAAAATTTATTCATGTTCGTTAGTTACCATTCCGTGCTAAAGTGAATTTTTGCGTCAACCATCGCGTAGTACACATTGTTAGTAGTAATTTTTAGTTAGATCCTCGTATTATAGCATTAGTATATTACAAGTTTTAATATTTAATTTTTTTATGTAATTAAAAGTATATTTTTGCCCTAGTTGTTTAATTAAATCCTCGAAACTCTGTATATGGCAATAGATATATGATAATACGAATCCTTCCTGGTTAAAGAATCAAAAGAAAAAAAAATAAAGCACTCTTAGAGAAAAGTGGAAAGGAGTTATTCATGTACAAAACAAACGTACATACATACTCGGCCGTATACCACGGCAATCAAGTTAGTCACTAAATGCAAGACCATTTTCTACTGTTGAAGAAAGTGGAATATGTAAAATAATATACCCCATTCAAAAGGCACTCAATGTTACAACGGACAGGAAGAAAATTGCAACTTTAATAGATGAAAAAGCAGCAGATATTGTTAAAAAAAAATTAGCAAGGAACTCCAAGGAAGGCTATTATCATTGAAGATTGACATTGCATCCCGCGTGGACAGATCTGTGTTTGGTATTAATGTTCAATTTATTATTGACGATTCTGTTCAAATAAGAACTTTAGCAGTGGCAGAATTTTTCTGCTCTCATACTGGAGAACATATCAGAGAAACGGTAATAAAATTCGTGCAAAAATTGGAACTGAATACCATTCAAGTATATATATACTGTTACAACTGACAATGCAAGAAATATGGTAAAAGCTATACAAGATATGTCCTATGAAGACAGTGAAGATAGTGCTAGTGATCATAGTGCCTATGAAGATAGTTTTAACGAATTAAATATAGATAGTAAACTAAATAATGAAACTAGGTTTCACAATGTTTTCGGTTAAGTTTGCTGCCCACACTTTTTAGCTTGCTATAAAGATACTTTAAATAGTGGTTCTTGTTTAAATACCATACCCCATGCACGAAAATTAGCCAAGAAGCTGCGAGTGCCTGCTATACTTACTGTTTTAAAATCAAAGCGTTATCGTATGCCTATTATTGATGTGGTCACCCGCTGGTGCTCCACTTTTGACATGATTGGACGCTTACTGACATTGGACCCATTCATTGACCAATTTATTAAAATTATAGGAAGCGGTATGCAACTCTCTCCTAAATCTTGGCTTAAGTTAAAATAAACCAAACTAGCTTTAGAGCCAGCAAAGATTGCAACTGTGCAATTGCAAGAGCAAAATTTAACTGTAGGTGACTGTTATAAGGTTTGGTTCCATGGCAAAAGTGAGTTTCCAAAATGCAATGCACCATTCCTCGCAACCTGCATGATACAATGACGATTCGAGAAAAAAACTATTTAGTACCAAACCATTCGTAGCATCATTATTTCTAGATCCTAGGTTAAATGTTTTGCTTTCTCAATCAGGCCAAGAAATTGCCATCAAACATCTACGACAATTGCACACGAAATTGCAATTGCTTAATGGTGCGTTTGAACCTGAAGAGCACAACGATTTGGATCCTACTACTGCAACGAACTCAAACGAAAACTTAAAGTAGCCGAAAAAAGCAAAGTAAGTGCCACACTCAAAAATCATGATGTTGTATCGGCTCTCAAAAACTTTGCTAATGATGAAAGAATCCAATCAGATAGTAATCTGATTATATGGTGGAATTCTATGAAGCTTAAATATGCAGAGCTACATGAGCTAGCTCGAGTCGTTCATGCAGTTCCGGTGATGCAAGTATCTGTTGAAAGATTGTTTCCCACTTTTAGATTAATCTTAATTCCACAACGAAATAGTTTATTACCACAAAATATAGAAAATATCTTGGTGTTTGGCTAAAATTCAAATATGCAGTAAACTGTTCTATATTATATGTTTCCATGAAAATACATATATGTATATATGTATGTGTGTAGTATATATTTGCAATTTACTTTTTATGTCTTACTTTACTTGTAGTTGTATTAATAAATATAGTTTAATTCATACTTATATCGTATATAATATTCCATATTTGTCAACAATACATAGCTATAAAAACATAAACTAAGGAGATATGTAGTAGGATATAATTTCAACCTACTCTATGATTTTCCTTGAAATTATGTATACTATTGTGAATTTAAATTTATGTCAAATATATTCACCATATGGCTGTCAAGTTTGTTTTTTTAAGAGATTAAATTGTTCTTATAAGATATTATTTGTATTCTGTATGTTTATTGCATAATATTTCAATATAATAATGAAAATTTGCAATATATGTTTTACCAGTATTTTTGCACAATGTTTTAATGTACAATGTTTAAAAATGCTTCGTGGGTTCTGTATTTTTATTGCATAATATTTCAAGAGAGAAAAAAATGTATCCCATTAAAAACTTCCATTTGACTCTGGTTCTTTCATCCTTACATACGGTTCCCGTGTATTGGGACTTTGCGAATATTTTACCCATTAATTTCAATAGAAAAGTACACAGTGAATTTGGGCATCTGGTACATATGCATAGCTATAGTAAACAAGAAATAACTCAGTAAATAACAAATTTACCTTAACTCAAGGAAGATGTGTAATAAGAAGGGAAAAAGTTTTATAAGTTACTTTGTTATAAATTATATTTTACGAGAAGAAAGCATATAGAACTCTGTAATAATATATTTAAGCATTTGAAATACAGGCTAAACTCGAACTCGAACTCGAATCGATATTCATTTGAGTTCCCAGCCCTCATATATATATATATATATATATATATATATATATATATATATATATATATATATATATATATATGAGGAATTCAACCACATTCTCTGAAGACAATTTAATTCAGAACGGTTTCGGTGTATCTCACACCCTTTTTCAACTGACACTGGATAGAAAATATAAGAGAAGCGCATATAAGCATGACACAAGGTCAGATCGTGAAAGATCCCCTCTTTTTTCCCCAATCCTCTACTTGTGGCTAATCTGGGGGGGGGGGGTAGGCCTAAACATATTGAAGGGCTGACATTTTACTATTTTGTTTATTTGCTTTCTTATTACAGGATTAAAAGAAAATTGCCCCTCAGATAGATTTAAATTAGGAACTGACGATATCAAGCTCGATTCTACGATTCTTCTCTTAACATAGTTAGCCGATTTAAATACCATTTTACTTCCATTGAAATCGATCGTATGATTCTTGTCTCTAACATGGCAAAATATTCCACTGCTTTCGCTGCCCACTCTAATATCTCTTTTGTTTTCATACAATCTCTTGTCTAGATTTCTCCCCGTTTCCCCTATATAAACTTTAGGGCAATCGTTGCATGGTATTGCATATACTCCTATGTTATGATGTTCTTTGGGTTACCTGGCAATCATCAATTGGTTTAAGGAATTATTATATTTAAAGGCTAGATTAATACCCGCTTTTCCAAATATGTCCTTTAAATTATTTAATTTATTATTAAATGGCAATGTTATACATTTGTTGAAGTCATTAGTGCGGGAAGGCTTATTACCATAGAATTTTTTCCTAGCTGCAAAATGGGCAGACGATATGAACCAATCGGGCTAATACAAATTAGAAAAAATGGTCCTGATAATGACAATTTCTTCATCTAAATAGTAAGGATGACATATTTTGTATGCTCTAATTTCTAACCTTTTCCTTAGAGCATACAAAATATTTCATCCTTCCTATTTAGATGAAGAAATTGTCATTATCAGGACCATTTTTTCTAATTTGTATTAGCTCGATTGGTTCATATCGTCTGCCCATTTTGCAGCTAGGAAAACATTCTATGGTAATAAGCCTTCCCGCACTAATGACTTCAACAAATGTATAACATTGCCATTTAATAATAAATTAAATAGTTTAAAGGACATATTTGGAAAAGCGGGTATTAATCTAGCCTTTAAATATAATAATTCCTTAAACCAATTGATGATTGCCAGGTAACCCAAAGAACATCATAACACAGGAGTATATGCAATACCATGCAACGATTGCCATAAAGTTTATATAGGGGAAACGGGGAGAAATCTAGACAAGAGATTGTATGAAAACAAAAGAGATATTAGAGTGGGCAGCGAAAGCAGTGGAATATTTTGCCATGTTAGAGACAAGAATCATACGATCGATTTCAATGGAAGTAAAATGGTATTTAAATCGGCTAACTATGTTAAGAAAAGAATCGTAGAATCGAGCTTGATATCGTCAGTTCCTAATTTAAATCTATCTGAGGGTCAATTTTCTTTTAATCCTGTAATAAGAAAGCAAATGAACAAAATATTAAAATGTCAGCTCTTCAATATGTTTAGGCCTCCCCCCCATCCAGATTAGCCACAAGTGGGGGATTGGGGAAAAAAGAGGGGATCTTTCACAATCTGACCTTGTGTTATGCTTATATGCACTTCTCTTATATTTTCTATCCAGTGTCAGTTGAAAAACGGTGTGAGATACACCGAAACCGTTCTGAATTAAATTGTCTTCGGAGAATGTGGTTTAATTCCTCATCTTTTCTTGCGATATTGCATTAATTTTTCATCATATATATATATATATATATATATATATATATATATATATATATATATATATATATATATATATATATATATATATATATATATATATATATATAAAGAAGGAGCAATGCAAGTTCTGCGGGTGAAAACAACCACCACAGGGCTTTCGCCATATGTATTTTCTGCCTTTCAAAACAATTTTGAAGACAGAAATAAAGGTGCAGAAACCTTGCATTGCAGACTATATAACAATACAGTACAAGAAAGAGAAATTGGACGCGAATGAGCAATGAGACAAGAAATAGGAGTTTTTTAGAGGTAAGAGAAAGGGAAATTAGAAGAAGAATAGAATCAAAGAGAGCAGAGGGCAGCACAATGAAGGCAATCCCTTACCGAGAACACAGAGATAACGCCTGGGAAAAAAAAGTTTGAAATTCCTGGCCGGGACTCGAACCCGGGTCTGCTGATTGCCGGTCAGATGCTCTAACGCTAAGCTACCAAGCACAGTGACTCTACTTTTTTTCCCTGGCCTTATCTCTGTCTTCTCGGTAAAGGATTGCCTTCATTGTGCTGCCCTCTGCTCTCTTTGAGTCTAGTGTTCTTCTAATGTCCCTTTCTCTTACCTCTAAAAACCTCATCTTTCTTGTCTCATTGCTCATTCGCGTCCAATTCCTCTTTCTTGTGCTGTATATATATATATATATATATATATATATATATATATATATATATATTTTTATATATATATTATATATATATATATATATATATATATATATATATATATATATATATATATATATATATATATATATATATATAAATTTCCTATTAACCTATTTAGTCTACGTTCAAACACTAACTAAAACAGAAAATACGGTATCCATTTACAACTACCAACAGATGCCAACTACAAGCAAGGTGAACCGACTGAGCTAAATCAGCTAATGAACCAATTTTTATCTCACTTGATATATATACCTGCTGGTTACCAAGTTACCATTCGGCAAAATTTAAAAAAAACGTATGCCCATTGTCAAAACATATTCTTGGAGCTCACACCAACACCGCGCAAAAATTTCCCCAAGCCCTACCTACCATTAGAACGTACACCTTCCCAACGTTGGGAATCAGTGGTCTAGAGTGAGACAAAACGAGAATAGAAGTAAATTTACGCGTCTCCATATACTAAAAAAATAACATTTGATAAGATCTACTCATTGAAAGAGCCGTTAAGTAAATTTACCTCTCCACAACCGATGTGATTTTTGAGATGGCGTAAGCAAGAAACATCATCTGCTTGCTAACTTCAAAACGAAATCGATGGAACGACTTCTAGTCTCGATTTAATCATTAATGATCCTTTGACCGCAGCTAAAGAGATTTGGCAGTTTAATGCGCTGTGAGGATGACGCACCTGAGTAAACATAGGCCCAGATGAACAAACGGCCTGATTACTCATTAATGAGTAAAATGACGCTAAAACCATAGATGGTGCTGTTTGAAGAACAAGGATAGAGGGAGAGTGCAGATGTAGATTGATTTGGATAATGTAAAGCAGAAAAAAGCGGAAGCGATGAAAAATTACAGTAAGATATTGCTGTAAAATTTACATTAACTTTATATTGCAAATTTTACAGTAAAATACTACTGCATTGTTTACGGCGAGTTACTGTTAAACTAGTGGCTTCATAGGAGTATTTAGTGCGAACATTGGATGCTGGGTATTTTGCATGCTTAGCCTTTGTCTGATAGATACAAAGTTTAATGTGCGTATTTTAACATAGTTTATTAATAATTTTATAAGAAATAATATAATTTATATCGACACTTAGATCTGAGGTACAGTCACTATCCGAGCTTAACTAAAAGTTTTAAAGTTTATTTATATAAGGAAGTAATTAATTCGATAAACGCACATAATGACATCACAGTCCAAATCTCCAACTTTGATAAATAGCTAGATTGTGTCCTGTTTGTTATATGTAATCTTGAAATGCTCGCGAGTCGATGACGTTATTTTCTGTTAGTCACATAATATCAGTTATTTTGTTGCACTGATTTGAGGCATTTCCAAAGATTTTCTATTTTACGTAAAATACTCTATAGGCAAGTAACGCAAGCTTAAGTGATAATGATGCTTCGTCTCATGAACAAAATGATAGAACTGATTCAAAAAGTGAATGTTCTTCATATCAAAATTATTTCTTGCACTGTGAATATTAAGCTCCAAGTGAATAAGCTTGCAGAGAACGGACCTGAATTTCAATGAAAATGATTGAAAGATACACGGCGAGAGGTTCGAAAACAATTCAAGAACTCTGTGAAGTTCTTCAAGATGAATGAAACAAGATTACTGCTCAAGAGTGTGAACAGTTGGTTCATTCCTGCGGCATGAGATGTCAAGCATCAGCGAGAATAAAGACCTCCACACTAAAAGTTAATTACTTATAACTTGTTTCAATTTGATCATTTTATTCCAAAGGAAATTTGTTTCCGCTTTCGTTCGGATCATTTTGGATATTTCAATTTTTAGTAAATTGCTTCTATGATGAAAACTTTCGTTCTATTCATCCAAATTTACATATTTTTTACCTACACGTAGCTAACATCTGTAGGTTATCGTACACCAATTTTGAAAACCTTCATTTTATATAGCAAAAGTTATGCAAGATGTGTTATAAATACAGGCATTCGGATCTTTTGGGCCGGTACTTTTAATATTGCTTATAGGCTCATCCTCAACGTCGATCCAAGATACACCTCCTATTTACATATATCGCGAAAACTTTATTTGAAAATGGTTTCATTTTGGCCATGTTAAATAAGAAATTAGACAAAATTACTAAATATTTTTGTCACTTTTTCTAAAATATTATCTTGGTCACTTTGACTGTAACTAATATTTAAGGCATTCTGAAGGTGGATCACTGAGAGTGGACGATTACCTGAGAACTGGTGGTCAATAAGTTTTGCGAATCGGTAAGGTAAAACAGAGGAAGGGGAATAGCTGTTTGTGGGCGTGTTAGGACAAGTTATGACAAGTCAGCACCTGCAGCCACACGCTCCTGCTTCGTCTATTTAAGGTACAGTAGCTGATCGCAGATCGTCAGTCACGAATTTTTCAACATTGGAGAAGGTTGAGCACCGCGCAGTGATCAAATTTTTGACCACGGAAGGCAAGAATGAAAAAGAGATCCATGAACCCATAGTTGCAGTGTACACCGACACCGCCCCTTCCTATACAACCATTGCTCACTGGAATAAGGAGTTCCGCCATGGTCGTGAGTCCCTTGAAGATGACTCCGGTCCAGGACGCCCGTCAGACGTGACCAACGAGGACAATGTGGCTCGTGTGGAGAGGATGATCCTCGAAAATCGACGAATGAAGGTCGAAGAAGTCGAGCGACAACTTGGAATATCACATGGAAGTATTATCAACATCATCCACGACAATTTGGCCATGACCAAGGTCTCTGCCCGTTGGGTGCCTAGAAACCTCACGCCCCATGATCGACTTTAACGTCTTCAAAGTCCACAAGGACAGAGTTGCACAAGCTGCCCCGCGCGAGAGCAGATTTGAAGAGCTCAATCATCCCCCCTACAGTCCAGATCTGGCCCCTAGCGACTACATTTTATTCCACCAGCTCAAGGCTGCACTGCGTGAACGCCAATTTGGAGACGATGAAGATGTACAGCTCGCCGTCCAGAAGTGGATTGAAGAGCAGTCGAAAGATTTCTGGTTGTCGGGAATTCGAAGCCTCGGGGACAAATGGCCTAAGTGCATTGAAGTCGAGGGTAGTTATATTGAAAAACAATAAAACAATTTTCCTCATATCTTGTTTCCTTATATCCGAATTGCAAAACTTATTGACTGCCCCTCGTATGTCATAGAGGGAGCATAGACGCACCTAACTTCATGCTTAATTTGGTCCTCCCGCAAAGAGGAAGCTATCTGTCCCCCACTCTACATTCGGTATACGAGGGGCGGTCAATAAGTTTTGCAATTCGGATATGAGGAAACGACATATGAGGAAAAGTGTTTGATTATTTTTCAATATAACTACCCTCGACTTCAATGAACTTGCGCCACTTGTCCCTGAGGCTTCGAATTCCCGACAACCAGAAATCTCCCGAATGCTGTTCAATCCACTCTTGGACGGCGAGCTAAACATCTTTATTGTCCCTAAACTGGAGTCCACGCATTGCAGCCTTGAGCTGGCAGAATAAAAAGTAGTCGCTAGGGGCCAGATCTGGACTGTAGGGGAAATGGTTGAGCTCCTCGAATCCGCACTCGCGCAGGACAGCTTGTGCAACTCTGGCCTTGTGGACTTTGAAGACGTTGAAGTCAATCATGGGGCGTGAGTTTCTAGGGACCCAACGGGCAGAGACCTTGGTCATAGCAAAATTGTCGTGGATGATGTTGATAACACTTCCATGTGATATTCCAAGTTCTCGCTCTATTTCTTCGACCTTCACCCGTCGATTTTCGAGGATCATCCTCTTCACACTGGCGACAGTGTCCTCGTTGGTCACGTCTGACGGGCGTCCTGGACGGGGGTCATCTTCAAGGGACTCACGACCATGGCGGAACTCCCTATTCCAGCGAGCAATGGTTGCATAGGAAAGGGCGGTGTCGGTGTACACTGCAACTATGCGTTCATGGATCTCTTTTTCATTCTTGCCTTACTTGCTTAAAAATTTGATCACTGCGCGGTGCTCAACCTTCTCCATTGTTGAAAAATTTGTGACTGACGATCTGCGATCAGCTGCTGCTTCTTAAAAAGACGAAGCAGGAGCGTGCGGCTGCACGTGCTGACTTGTTATAACTTGTCCTAACACCCCCACAAACAGCCACCCCCCTTCCTCTGTTTTGCCCTACCGATTTGCAAAACTTATTGCCCCCCCCCCTCGTACACCGTAGATTTCCTATTGCCTGACAACCCCACTTGCCTCAAAATTCAATTCGCAGATGCTTTCAGCCTGTTTATATAATGGCCACATAAAAATGCCCCTATGCAAGCTCGAATGACGGCGGCAGAAATCGAAAGATTAAACATTTACGAGGCCAAATAGAAAATAAGAACGAACCAAGAGAAATTCAAGGTGGTCCCGATTGGAATGAGGCTACTTTCAGATGTCAGAGATGTGTGGATAAAACCCATCAACACAGTCATAAAAGAACGGACTAAGAATATGCAATTGATGGTTAATCAGGAAATGAACGAAGAGATCATAGAAATTATTAACCAGAACAGAAGAGCCAGAAGCCATCCGTTATTCCCAAGATCCGCTTGCTTTGGCTGGTTGATATCTCTGGAAGAAATTCATTTCCCAGGAAGTGTATTGTAGGTAAAAATTTCCACTAATACCAGTCTCGTCAGCTATTAGATTTGATATGATGTCAGATTATGCTATTCCATCAGATTACTAAATGTCAGGCGATAATTCTTTCCTGCATTAATATCCGCAGAGAGCACTTCGCCAGAAATATTTAGCTCTCTTATTCCGTGGTGATATTTAAAACTCCTTAACCACCCTTGGCTGAATCGCAATTCAGTTTTTATGTTCTTTTCCTCGTAGAGGCATCTAGCTTTGCAATTAGCATTGGTTCTGAGTTGGCTATTCCTTGAGATCGTTTTTCTTTAAACCCTTTCGCAAGGGCTTCATCCAGCTTTGATATTCTTGGTTTCCTTTTTGTGATAACAAAAAAATTATTTGATGCATTTCTGAACTTTTCTTTTTGATACCAGTTATCGTAGACTCCCCAATGCAATATTTTTTCATTATTTCCTTTGCTTTCATTCCTTCGTTCAGACTATTGAGGCTTTCACGTTTTTCACTCATCTTCAAAGATGTTCTTTCTTTTCTTTTCATATTTCAATCCATAGTAAGGGCGTTTTATCTAATTTGTATAAATTTATTAACCGAACTACTTAGAAACCTGTAAAGAACAAGATTCACATTAGTTCGTAATTGAGGAGGTTCATAACTCAGGAGTTTCACTGCATTACCTAAGTGGAAGAATACCTGAATACGACAACGACCTTACTGATTTTGTTCAAGGCGAAGAAAGAAGAAAGTGACAAAAACACGACATACACTACAAAATATCACAAATACAAAAAACACTGAGAATTACAAATAATAATAAAGCATAAATCTTTTATGAGCACCAAAGAATGATGAAATGAATCCAGCAAACCGCAAGAAACAGAAAAAGAGTATAATTTTTCTTCGAAAAAATTATTTCCTAATTCGAAAAATTCCGTACAGGGGTGGGATTCGAACCAGACACACTCGGCTACGCAGAAGCCGAGTGGTCTAAGGGGCGGTTTAATTGAGATCAAAGCTGTTGCTTGTTGCCTCAGTGTGCTTGGTTCGAATCCCACCCCTGTACGGAATTTTTCAAATAGGGAAATAACTTTTTCCCAAGAAAAACTATCCTCTTTTTCTGTTTCTTGCGGTTTGCTGGATTCAAATAATAATAAAGTAACTAAACCATAAAACAACAAATACAAATGTCACAAACAAGAAACATTAAAAATTTAAGACAGAAGGTTTGAAAGCCATTTAAAACAGAATAACAACCAAAGATATACACGAACAATAAAATAAATGGAAGCGATAAACCTCACCAACAGTCGTCTTGCACCCCTTTGCAAATCTCCTACACTACCTTCTCTTTTTCCCACTTTTATTTCTTTCTATACATCTCACACATGCTTTTTCCCCTTCTATGCACACACATTCACCTACATTAATTCAGAATTCAGATGTGTGACCAATATTCTCCTCGCCTAAGCCATGCAGGGGATTGTCTCCAACAGACCAATTGAAAGCCCACAAATTGAAATAGAGGTTGTTTTTTTTGTGGAGTGGCCGCTGTTAGATTGGCCTAAAGGATGCAGTCTTTTGCTTGACGTTGATGTGGAGCGTCCCTCAGTTTACTATAATATAATATCCTTAAAGACTCGATAATACTTTTATTCTTTTTTTGTGCAAAAAAATATGATCACTGTGTTAGAGAAAGAGGTAAAATATCAGGTAAAAGTGTTTCGGAAGGGATTTCCAGGTTTTATGACTACTTGGTAGTATGGAGTAGTTTGTTTGGATAGAAAGCATTTTTAGCTGAAGTGATATACATAAATGTAGCAGCTGAAAATCAAATTTAGCAGTTTTAAATACTATAATCAATGCAGATGGGGAGATTTCCATTGCTTAATCCTTCTGAGTTTCAAAATGTTTCAAGTAAAAAGCAAAAATTTGGTTTGTTCAGAAACCTGGCTGCAACTTTTCAAACGGCTTCAATATAGTTCTGTAAACAATCTTAAGAAGGTTATGTAGCACATTTCTTTGCTTACCAGGCACTTCTTCCAATGTAAACTCAATATTCACCAGAGCTGCTGTGATTTCTCGAAAGAGACAAAACTACTAAATATTTCATGAGGAAAGTTAAGTAAAAGAAAAGTAGGAATGCTAAAAACAAAATGACACTCTAAAATTAATTCAAATTTAATGTTCAATTATTTGTTAAATTTAAGTATGTATTAAGTATTTAATCGTTTTTTTAGTGTCAGTCTTAGGTCGTAGGTTATGAAGACGTTATTTATTATACAAGTATCAAAACCTATAAATTTTTTTTAACATGTCCTGGTTTGAGCCTTTCAAATTAAGAACATGTCCCGGTTTGAGACATATAAATTATGGTAAGCTTAGAGTAGTGGAGGTGTGGATCAAACATTTGCATTGAAAGAGCTAGATAAAAAAAAAAGGCTAAGAGACGTAAAATACATGCTGGGGTTATGGGTCTGGAGAAAGCTCATGATCATGTGACAGGCGCTAAGAAAGTATGAAATGAGTGGTAAACTATTGAATCGTGTGAAGAGTATTTATGTTGAAATTAAGGCATGCATTCAAGTGCAAGATAGACGGAGTGAATGGTTTGGTATACGTGGTGTAGGACAACGTTGTGCAATGTCGCCATAGCTGTATAATATATTTATAGATGGAGTACTAAGGAGAAAAGTAATATGGGAATGAGGGAAAGAGGTCTGACATTGATGGGGAATGGTAAAAGAGAGGTTCTGTCTATGTTGGTATATAATGATGACCTGGTGTTAGTGGCTGAGAGCGAAATGGATTTGGAAAAGTTGATGCTAGATTTTGACAGGGGCTGTGATAGGAGAGGTTTAATAGTACTATTTATTCCGCCTTATTTCACTGTTATATTCGCATTGAGATGTAAATAAGAACTTTACAACCATGCATTTATCTAAGTTCCTAAAATTTCTGTTCTCCAAGAACTTTAGGACTTGGTTCAACCGTGCATCCTGGCTGCTTAGTTGGCTGTAAATTACTCTAAAAAAACGTATAATATAGTGTACACGAAGAAGCTTCACGCAGCTAACTATAAATTATCTGCTATGAAGATGGTCCTATAGTAAACATATACTTATAGATGTATAAATAAAGGGAATCAATCCAAGCTGTTTAACATTATCAAGATTGTTAGCTTGTTTGATGCTTCTTTAGTATGTGGTTTAGAAACACATTCACTCTTTGTATACGGTTAATAGATAGGGTTAGGTTAAGTCAAGTTATGTTCTGCTGTAGACTATACGTTAAAGAATGTGTTTTGTGAACCGAACTCTAAAGGAACACTAAAATTCTGAAGAAATTACTTATTTTCAAAAAGGCTGGATTAATTATCCGCATTAATACGTTTAAAGTTTTTTATATTTTTCTCTCGCAGTGACGAGATGTGGCTCTTAAGCGTTAAAATATTAAGGGTACACGAATAGTTTACACTTATATCCTTGTTAATGATTATTGTGAACGCGTTAAAGTAGACAAGCGACAAAGTGGCAGGAATCTCTGCCTCAAAAGAACGAAATACCTTTCGAGTAACAATTTGCGTAGTTGGGGTTCGAGGGCCTTCTAACTAACATCATGCAGTTCGATGCTAATCAAAGAACTGTTGGTAACCAGAAAAACTCTCTTTTAAAACATTATAGGTAAAGAAACATCAAAATTATGCCCAAATACAAATTTCTTATGGCATATTTTTTATAAGATTAATACCTTCAATTTTACTATTTTCACAACTACTTATTGCTACCTGGGACCGCAGACATGAGTGCAAACAAGAGGCCTTCAAAGTTCATAGTAAAACAGACACGCAAACAAACGAGCGACGAAATTTTCTAATTTACATCCTCGTTAATCTTATCGTGCATAGATAAAAGCTTTCATTCCGTCTCGCTTTGTCCAACTATTTCAATGCGATGCTAATCTAAGCAAAGAGAAGTTGTTCGATCAATTTCTTGTCTGGGACAAGAGTGATAAAATTCCGAAGTCACACTCACACTTCAAGAAGCATCCACCAAAAGAAATTGCCTAGAGTGAAATCTTTTCCAGAGGAATTCCCATAACATTAACTCCAATCTGTCTCACTTGGTCTCATTGACAGATCGAAGGAAGAACACGACCTTTCACCTGTCTCGAAGTTTCAGCCTCGATAGCATGGAGATATTTTTAGCTTTAAATTAAAGGTCAATTTTCTTGCACTTTTCGTCTCTTTGCTACACACCTACGGCTTTCACAATCAACCAATCGTGATCTTCTTTGCTGGTGATGTGCTCTGACCTGATTATCACTCAAGATTGACGCGTTCATTACACTCGTTATCACTCAACGAAAGCATCAAACCAAGTTCATCAACGACAATAGGAAGGAAAAACAAGAAGTACTTTCCCTTTAAAAAATCAGAAGAGAAATGCATGCAAAATCTATCGGGATTGTAATAAACAGAGTGGCATAAGCAACAAATGTGATCTTATTTCGGGCATTAAACCAGAAAAACAATATGTGCAATTGCTATGTAGATATCGATATCCTTCTTCGAAACAACACAACCACTGTAGGAGTGAAAGTTTAAGAAACCAATGCGCTTATTTCTCTCTATTCTGGATAAATGTTTATGATACCTGACAAATGAATTGACATTTATTCCATTTCGTTGATTTTCGTCCTCACACTAGCGATTTGAGATTATTCAGTACTGCGTCTAATGTGAAAGCTTCAAATAAAACTCCTTGAGATACAATAAGCGATCTATTCAAATCCATTCAGAGAAAACGAGAAGGAAAAGATAGAGAGAGAATAGAGCAACATCCAGTGATCCAAGATGCTGGGGACAGGAACTGTTTACACAGCATGGTGTAAAATGGAAAAAAAAGAATTGAACTGCGAAGAAATAAAAAAACCTAACCCAAGTTAATTTGATCAAGAGTGGCCCCCAGGTAACGAGGGTATAAGCAAGAAAGAACCAGAAGTATGGACAGGAACGAGAAAATAATAAAATTAAAAATAGAAATCTAACAAACGAATTTGACGAAAATGAGTAATCAGGAATGAAGAATTATAATATATGCTAACTCTCGAGCACATTCACTCGTACACAAAAAGACAGGAGCCCAAATGATTTTTATAGATATTAAAATACTCGTAAGTCAATTAGAGATTGCATTGGGATTCAAGCTACCCACGGTGCCCTTAATGAGGATTTGGACTACTTGGTGAAGATATTAAATGGAAATTTTATATACATTTTTACCCTCGAAGATGCAAATAAATACAATACAAGACACATTATATTTGGATAAACCACTACACTTTCACATAGTGACATAGCCGAAAAGGAAATTAGTTTTTATATTAAGAAAATGTTCTAAAACGCCATGCTACGATCAAACCTATCACCTCCACCTTAAAGAACTGATAAAACCTTTTGGTATGAATTAAAAAAAATCTATTTGTAAGGCAAAAGTTCCTAAGAAAATCGAAAAGGAAAATGTATCACTAATTTTCAAAAAGGCATACAACGGATCCAGGAAATTAGGCCTCTTTCACTAGGATAAGGGTAGTGGTTGTGAGGAGAGGCCTAGCTTCGAACCCCCATCCATTTTGCACTTTCTTTAACGGATAAAAGAGATTATATTATTTTATTCCGTTTGGTATCGCTCTCTTCCTTCTTTCTTTATTTGGGTTTAATCCTTGTTTGGTCTTATAAAAATACCAAATCTCCCGTGCAACATCTTTCCTCATTTCCTGTTATATATATATATATATATATATATATATATATGCAACAAAGCCCACAGGAAAAAAAAATAATACGAGGATTCCAAGTACTTTCGAACTTTATTCGAAAGTAATTGGAATCCTCGTATTATATATATATATATATATATATATATATATATATATATATATATATATATATATATATATATATAATCCATTAAACCACATTGAAAGAGAAAACGGAATAATTTTTCCTTGCAGTAATATTTTTATTACCTTTTTCGAAAAATCCGGATTTTTCGAAAAAGGTAATAAAAATATTACTGCAAGGAAAAATTATTCCGTTTTCTCTTTCAATGTGGTTAAATGGATTCATTTCCATCATTCTCTCGTGCTACTTTGAGAGATATATACATATATATATATATATATATATATATATATATATATATATATATATATATATATATATACATGCATGTTTTATTAAAGACCAGGTCTAGTTGAACCTTGATTATCTTTTTTCTTTGCTTTTCTAATTTCTTTATTATTCTTTTTTCGTCTTGCGAAAGGTTATAGATAAGTGTTCCGATATTCATGGTTTATTTCGGTCACGTTCGACCATCTTCGGAGCAAATTAATTTTACACTGGTTGAACATTTAAAGGCATTACATTTATATAGTAAAAATAATTTAGATAATGAAAAGAAGGGGGAATCTGTTTGACAGGAAGTAGTTAGAAAAGGTACATTTGGGAATGGGATTTCGGTCATTATTGACCGTTAAGTGCCTGGTAATGATGCCTATCGCTTTTAAATATTTTCTTGTTTTGCGGTTCCTTTGTTGTCTTTGCGATAGTTTATATTATTATGGCGTTTAAGCCATTTCTCTTAAAAAAAATAATGTTCTTGTATATATTATGCGCATTTGATGTTGTAGTAATAAATGACTTTAATCACTTCAGTATTATAATTAGTGTCTTTGTTTAATGTATATCTTATAGTGAGTGTAAATCGTGTCTTTTGTATTTTTCTTGGATGTCTTCTTCGGTATTTTGAGATCTTCATCGGGGAATTCTTGTAGAAATCGGTGAGGTTTCATAATCAAGTATTCTTTTTTGGGGTTTGGGTAAAAACATTCTTATTTTCATGCGTATAACGGCACTTCTTCTCCATCACCTAAAAGCCCAGCAGAGCTCGGAAATCTGGCGCGACTTATGCCTCTTCTGTTCTGGTTAATCATTTGGATGATATTATCGTACAATTCTCGATTAACCAGTTCCTGCATACTCCTTGTCCGTTCTTCTATGACAATGTTAATGGGACTTATCCCCGCCTCCCGGTACAGCTCTTCCTGGCGTCTTCTTTCTCGCCTGTATGTACCTGTAATTAGGTACATACATTTATTCTGCACCACTTGTAGTTTCCTCTTTTGTGTCTTTGAGACACACGAGAGGGCGGAAGCGGGATATAACAGCGTCGATCTTACAATGCATTGTAGATCTTTTTTTTATTGCTTTTACGAAGATTTCTGAACATGTATGAGTTTTGAGTGCAGCAATGGCCTTGGCGATTCTCTATTGGACGTGGTTCTTGTACCTGGTTGAAGTAATCTTCATTTCGAGTACATTGCACTCCGTGGTGTAGGGATAACGTCTATCCCCCACCCTGACGTCGTAAAGTAGTCTCCTGCCTATGGGGACTACTTTGAACTTTTCCTGGTTCGGTCGGATCTTCCACCCACCTCGTAGGTGTTAAGTTTTTCAATTTCTGTAGCTGTCATGCGAGCTTGCCAAGGCGCATTCCTCCATGGACAAGTGATTATATGGGTGAAATCATCGGCGAATTGAAGGTTGAGGCAAGTGGGGCTTACAGGGGCTGGGACATCAGTGGTGTAAACCAAGTAGAGAGTGGGAGACAGGCACTCCCATGTGGGAGGCCCGTATTGAGCGGCAACTTTGGTCCGTCCGTGCATCCTAAACTGATGTAGGCCGCTCTCTTTATAACATAGTCACAGAGTTCTTTCTAGATTTTCACTTAGGCCCAGTCGTAAGATCTTGTACTGCATTTCCCGTTGCCACACCCTATTAAACGCTTTTGATACATCCCGACAAACAATGTCCACGTAACTTCTTTTCAGTTTTGCGTGGGCTAGCTTCTCCGTGATGACATTAATCACCACCTCCGTACATCGCTTCCTCCCAAACCAGAATTGATGTGGGTTGAAGAGAGTGTACTCCTCCAGGTGAGACATCAGTCTTCGGTTGAGGATCTTCTCGAATAGCTTCCCGCCAAATTCTATAAGTGAAATTGGCCGGTAGCTTTCCTTCAACGTAGTGTCCTTTCCGTGCTTAGGCAAGAAAATCATCTTAGCCGTTTTATAAGCATCTGGGAAGTATCCCGTGTTCAGACAGGCGTAAAATATCCTTCTCATCCCTTCGATGCCTTGGCTGGTACCTTTTCAAAATTTAACTTTGTAAGCCACGATTGTCCTAGAGCTTTTTGTCGGAATGACCGGAGCGCGCCGATTAGTTCTTCTTCAGTAATCTCGGCGTCTCCGTCGAAGGTATTTGGAGGGTAAAAATGAATGTCTTCTTCTTCTGACGATGTTCACACTTAGCCCGGTCGTCCGAGGTTACCGAATGGTACGTAATCCTAGACCGGAGTCTTGATATAATGATCCTAGAACAGATCGCGAAGACGAGTCAGACTGTAACTCCAATCGGAATCCTTATCCTCGAAGTGTTCGTTCCGATTATTGGGTCCTGGAGTGGGTAGCCCAAATGATTACCTAGCTGCATCTAGGGTAATCCACAGAGGGAGGTCCTGTGTAACCTCTGACTCTGAAGGTTGTCTCAAAGGCGCGAAAAAGGGTAGAGGGGATTCGATGCGAAAGGCGAATTTGGAGTAAGGAAGAGACACGCAGCTGTGTCGGTGTATTTATGTATACACTAATGTATGAGGTATTTAGACTTCTACATTAAGTATATCATCATCTTTTCATTCGACAGCGTAAAATTCTTGGTTTATTCACTCCGACAACTACCTCAAATTTGGCAAAGGAGGGAAAGTTAAGGGAGAAATTCTACCCAAACGACTCCAAAATCACGAAAGAGATATACTCATTTTCACCATTTACCATCATCATTAATTTCATCTTTCTTTTTAGCGGCCCACTTAAGCAGATGACTGCTTAAGCCCCCGGCCCCGCCACTCTGCGTGAACTGCCGTCGGATGTGAGAGGGGATTGTCATTCATGTTTCGTCCCAACTATGCTGGGCAATAGCAGGGCCTTAATTGGGGGCATTGGAGGAAGCTGGTTTGAGGAGTAGCCGACAGTCGATAACAATGTCAGAAACAATTCCGGACAAGGGACGGACTGCTACCTGCGTTGTTCATCACAGCGGGGGCCCTTTCCATGACTATAGAGGGACATACAACCGTCTCTATAGTATGTTGAGATGTGGTCGCGATTAAAACACCCTCGGGGGGGGCGGCGTTGTTAATAAGTCCGCCATACAATTACACCCCCGAGAGGATCCCGCCCGGATTCATATCATCCATTATCATCATTCACCCAAAGGCAAATTCCCTTTTCATCAAGGGGGCGGTTTATCGAGGGGGACCCTTTTCTCCCCAAAAGCAACTCAAAAAATAATTTATTAAATAAATATCAGAAACTCATAGACACTAGTGAGTCACTAAAAGAGTAGATAAAGGCTAAAAACAGGTAAGAGTGCGCTTCCCTCCTCAAGAGGTGTTCACCACCATAATGGCGGCATAAAATGCCGCGAGGGTCCCACTAAGATGTCTAAGCGGCCAGGAAAAACCGGACAAGGGCAAAGTGTACCAGATCCTACTCGAGAAGCTAAGCGTGGCAGTCTTAAGGCTAATTAATACGCCGGCAGGATGCGTTGCAATATGCCAAAGTGAAAAAGACGTGAAAGCACTAACGAAGGAGGAAGGGATTAAAATCCTTAAGAATATAAACCTTCAACCAATCACCCCTCCTCAGATCCAAGCGGAAAAAAAGACACGTAACGAAAAGCACTAGAAGAAGACACATACCCACACAAACACACAAGCACCAGACAACACAAACATGGAAAACACAAACAACTCATTAAGAATATTCACAGTTAACGTCAATGGATGGGAAGGGAAACACATTCCTTACGGAAACATATTCCGTAAAGTGGATCCCGACCTAATCCTCATCACTGAACACGGTGTTAACACAAACAGAATAAAAATACCAAACTACACAGTTATGAACAAAAACCACACACAGGAACGATCTGAAACGACATTACATACAGAACACTCTCAAACCTAGATGAGTCATTTGTGGCTGTTGAAATACCAAGCCTGGTTGGAAACCTGACCGTGGCAGCTGCCTATCAACCTTCACGACGTAAATACCTGCCAATCCCTAACTTTTACAACCTCTTCGGGCGCGGGAAACTAACATTGCTTGGCGGTGAACTAAATGCCAGATGCGGTGCATCAGGCTACGGAAGCACCGACCAAAGGGAAAGAAACTTAGAGCTGCTACTCGAAAGAGACAGACTCCAGTGGGTCGGGCCAGATTTTCCGACCTTCTTAACACAACGTTCGGCAACTAAACCGGATATTGTATTAATGAGCAAAAACTTCCCCTTCAACATCGTCAATAAGCCCGGACCAGTGGTACCGAGCGACCATATCGCGATTCTCACCACAATTTCGCTTGTTCCACTACTCAAGCCCGTTCCACTTAGGAAAAGTTACGCTAAAGCTAACCGGGAGCTATATAGAGAGATACTCAGTACATACCATCCAGCTGACCTAAGAGATGCTAATCTCGAAGTGATTGATGAGGAGATAAACAAGATCAGCAATCTCTTCATACAAGCCGACGAGAGATGCAGCCGCAAAATCTCCTATAAAATGCTCCCACAACCTAGGTGGACTAACAAGATGAGAGAAATCGCCCGAGAACATAGAGAAATCTATGAAGAGATCGGCAGGACAGGAACCAATCGGGGAAGGACAGCCAGAATGAGGCACTAGGAGAGGAACTATAAAACACAATAATTGAAAAACAAAGAACAATCTGGAATGACATCATTGAGAGGCTGGACAGGGAGTACAATCCTGTAAGGTTTTGGAATAACATCCGAAGAATTAGGGGACTGCCTCCCAGATCCAGAACCCAAATCAAAGATGGAGACGACATCATTGAGGAACCAGAGTCTCTCGAGAAGAAATTTAAAACTCACCCGCAAGAGATTTTTGCGATATCCCCTGAGGAGAACGACGATCTCGACCAGGACTTCGAAGACCAATGGCTCGATGACCTCGTCACAGTGATTCATAGAACCCACCCATACCCACAAGTATCTTAGGAAAGAGTGATGGTTGACTACAGATGCCAAATAACTGTCAAATAGACCTTGAACACCCTAAGGTTCTTCAAGCAGAGGGCACCAGGCTGGTCTGGGATTACAAAGAACAACCTCGTAAATGCCCAAGGCAAATTATTAAGGGTTTGGCGAATACAATGAACGCTGCCCTGAATACAGTCTACTTCCCTGACGGGTACAAGATGGCCAGAATCATCTTTATTCCGAAGAGAAACAAGCCCCTAGACCAGGTGGCTAACTATCGCCTGATCTCTCTTCTTGAGATACAAGGAAAAATCTTCGAGAAGATTATAGCAGATAGGCTACAAGCTCAACTGAACGAGTTAGGAGCGCATAACCCCCAACAACATGGGTTCCGCAAGAAAAGGGGCACAGATACCACCCTGGCGCTCCTAACAGAGAAAGTAGCATATTCCCACGCGAACGGGTTCTATGTAGACATTGTGTTGAGGGACGTGCAAAAGGCCATCGATAAAGTCTGGCTGGAAGGAGTTCAATTCAAGATCCTGAACCTCCAGCTAGACCCAATCCTAGAAAGGATCCTCTGTGACTTTGTCAGAGACAGAAGGGACTGTCTCATGATTGAGGGCTACAGAGGTCTTGAATTCGAACTCAAGGCGGGCGTTCCTTAGGGAAGCTGCCTGAGTTCTCTGCTTTACCTGGTCTTCACAATCAACCCCCCAACTCCGGTGCACAGAGACACGATGTATCTGCAATTCGCAGATGACAACACTCAAATTGTCCCATACTCGTAGAGGAAAGCATGGGCACAGGCAGTTCGCACAATAGCCGAAATCAACAACATCAACCAGTACGAGAGACGATGGAAGATCAGGACCAACAGGGACAAATTCAAGATCGTACCGCTGAGCCGCGAGTTGACATAGCCCACCATCATAGATGGGAGGAGATACGGCTACTCCGCCGAAGGCAAGGTCCGGGGCCTTAAAATTACCGATCATGGATACTCGAGACACCACACGGAGGGGCCGAACCTGGCAGGAAGAGAAATCTCCAAGCTATACAGGTTTAGAGATTTTAGCTCGGTAACATCAGGAAAATATATCTGATGTATGTCCGGGCTAAGCTCATCTACCCCGCAGTGGTTACTCAAGCGGCCAGCAAGTCATCAATGGAAAGGCTACATCGTGTCCAGAACACTGCATCTCTGCTTATCAACAAAGTCAGAAGGCGTGATTGGCTTAGGCAAAGAGATTTGCACAGAAGGAAACGTTTGGAGCCCATCAATGTCGTCACCCCAAAACTAGGAAAAAAGGTCTGGTCCACTCTAACGAATGGTGTCATTCCTGAACTACAGGGAACAGGCGGCGGACTTAATATTCCTGCGAGGCTACGGGCAAAAGTCTCACGCCAACGTCGGTTCCCGAGCACAAAACTATGCACAAAAGAAGACATTACACCAATTTATGCATAGACGAAACACAATACAACATAGAAAAACACTTCATCAATACATACATAAACGAAACAGAAAACAATACAATTAATACAACATTACGAGGTAAATTGTTGGCAAGTAGAGCTAACAAAGGCTTGAAAGCTGAATATTTGCAACAAAAATAAGTACACCTAATCATTTGAAAACAAACAATAAGAAGAACACTAAAGCTCACGAAAGTACACAAACATAGGACAAAAAGTAAAAAACAAAAACAATAAAAGCAAAGGTAAAAATAAATAAAAGTGAATCGATGCCTTCCCTACTAGGGAAAAATACTCCCTCCCCACTTTAATTTTCACCCACTATATCTTCCACTATCCCAACTTCTACTAAAATTGAGTATATCATCTTCTTTTCATTCAGTCCGATTCTGACTCCACCATATTTCATCGGTAAAGGAAGAAAGAATGCAGAAAGACGTTCCGAAGATGATCGAATAAGATCGAAAGTTCACCAATTTAGTTTGTTTTTTACCAAACCAATTCATTTAAAAGAGAGATGAATAGAGGACAAGTGATCTAAAAAAAAAAAGACAGTTAGAAGAATAGAAAGTTGCCAAAGGAAATTAATTAAGTCGAAATATACCATGGTCTTCAACAAAATTTGCATTATATATATATATATATATATATATATATATATATATATATATATATATATATATATATATATATATAACTTGTTAATGCTATTGGTAATGGCCTTCTTATTTACAATTATATGTGGTATTTCAATTTTTCAATTAGTGCCACTCCCTAAGTAATTTAATCTCGGGTAATAAGTCTCAAATTATGTTTTTACCAACGCCCTTTTCCCTCAAGGTGACGGGGGTGTGACATTTTTGCTTCTCTCATTCTCCGTCAAGATAAGAATGGTCCCAATTATCTCCAAACGATAAGACCAAAGGGAAAATAACAAACTCGCATCTCGGAGGGAGAAATCCCGCTCTAAAATTGACGATAGCAACCAAACCACACGCTCCCCTATTTGATTTCCGGTAGCAACACCTCAAACTCAAGAAGCACCGGCGCGATCTTTGGGCCGCGCAGCCTCCTTGCGAGCTCTGCACTCGCGCGGCCGCCTTCTCCACAATCTCGTTCGAGAAACAGCCTTGCGACCTTTCATCCCTCCGTCCTCGATCGTGGACACGCGAATTCATTAATAAAATTACCATCGATTTAAAAGAGAGGAAATTATCAGAGATCTTTGAAACGGCTTGTTCAGGGGAGAGTGGGGGAAGGGGATCTTGTGGTATTCGTTAGGGTTCGTTTTTCATTTTCCTGAGTGGGGATTTAATTTAGCCTCGATTCCGAATATTTTATTTAAGACATTGGTCATTATTATAAACGTGTGTGTGCCCCTAATGCCCAGACACCCTGGAAATTAGAATTACAATTTCTTTCCCCGTGAGATGTGGTATACAGGGGTCTCTGAAGAAGGGCATGCAACTTCCCACTACGCTACCCAATATATTTATTGGTGGGTTGTGGTTTGGCGTATGGTTGTTGCTCTACTACAACTGTTTCTAAGGCATTTTAATCCCGTTTCCTTCTTTGATGTTGTCTTCAACAATAGTGCATTATATTTTCTGATGTTAGCTCTTAGTTTCTTTTTAGGAGCCCGTTCATTTCTTCTAATTAAATTTAATTTTAGTGTTTGTTACCTTACAGTTTACGCTTCTTCATTAAGTTTAGGGTTTCTTCTGAGAGTTTGTTGTGTTTCTTAATTTGTGTATCCTTGTATTTTTCCGCAGTCTGTCGTTGTTTCAAGATATTGCTCTTGCTTTGTATGTATATTTCTAGAGTCACTGCGTTCAATGGGATGTTCAGGATTTCCTCTATGAAAATGGCGCTGGAATTCTGTAACAAGTTTTTCCTTGATCTTAATGGCAGAATTACCTGGATGACCAACAACCGAGAGAATCAGCTGCCATCAATAAAAAGCTCATCCTAGATTTTCCACTCAGATACTATCAACTACTTGATTTAGAAAACTTTTTAATACAATAGGCCTCTATACTTAGTATTCATAGACGATCAGAAAGTATTTTATTCGATAGAAACACTACCGATCATAACAGCCTTGAAGAATCAAGATACAGGTCAGGTCTAGATAAATATCATAGGACAAAATGTACCAAAATTTCAGACCCTACATTAGATTGCATAAAGATTCAGACATCTTTCAATTACAGAAAGGTGTAAGAGAAGAAGATACTACACATATCTCCAAAATTTTTCACGTCCAGTCTAGAAGAAATCTTCAGGAGGCTAAACTGGAACAAGAGGAAGAGTCCCTCCAATGACCTGCGGCGTTTTGTGATCAAATGATAAATGGTTATTGCATCGATGGTTTCCCATGGTTCAAATCACTTACAATAATAAATAAGGCTTCTGCCACTAGATGGCGCCACCCAGCGCCAAATCCGATGGCACTTTTGGAATCTCCCGGGTGAATAACCCTATGTCCCATGGTTGTATAGGTCATTTCATGGCTCTAAATGAGTACAATTGAACTTTACTCCTTTTATTAAAGTGGCGATGAGATTGGCGTTGATGGGATTACGTCAATTCAGGTTTCTCTAAACAGTACGTTGCAAATGCCTGAAATTTTATAATATATATATATATATATATATATATATATATATATATATATCAAAAATTATTTGCAATTGCGTAATTATAATTATGCGGTTAAGAAGGCAATTTTGTAGCTAACTAAGCTCTTCATCAAGACCTCGGAAGGAGCTCTTCTCACAGTCGCAGGAAGATAGCGCATAAACCAGCCTTTCAATACAAAAAATGTTCCCTTTTAACCTTTAATATCACCCGCCCTTTTCTCCCACCCCCGTGAACTCTTCTCCCTTTGGGTAAGGAAGAGAGGGGTGCCCCTAATCCATGGGGGCCGATGACGGGGAGACGGAGGTGAGCGATCGGCGGCGGCGGCGGTGGCACAGGTCTCTTTGGCGGTGGCGTCGTGACTTGGGTGGTCCTCGGTTCGCCAAGTGAAGGATTAAGGATGTCATCCCGATGCCACCGTCCGAAGGATTTCCTTCCCGAGTTAAACATTCACCCACAGGCTCATTCGCCCACACGCACACACCTTTAAGCGTATAACCCGGATCAGAGAAAAATAACCCCTGGGCGTAGGCTCATTGGTATTCAATACACAAGCGCGTGTATGTTACTTGCATGTGTAGATTTGGTTGTATTTGGCTCTGTATGATTGTTTGGTGCTGAGATAAGTGATTGGCTAAATTTTGTCTCTGTCTCCTCCCTTCGTAGCAAAGAGGAGGAATGTAGAAAGAAGTGGATGGAAAGTAAATAGAGAGTTTTGATGAAAGTAAACACACACCCACACATACACAAATCAATTGATGTGCAAGTCCATAACAACCGGACTCAAACCTGTATCGTTGGTATTCGTGACAGAGGGGACCTCCACTTTTCCCCACAATACCAACATTTGATCAGTCACTTTACACAATCACCTTCAATAAGACTACAGCACTTCTCTCTGGTGGTATCAGCAGGTCATTTATAGGCCAAAGCTACTAAAGGTCATATTTGACTTTCTGAAATAGTCCTCCAGAGGGTTTGTTCAGCCAATTTATAAAGTTATCATTAAAAAATATATGTATCTATAAGACGCTCCATCTGTTCCTGCGGCCACGACGTTGTTCGCTCATAACTAACGGTCATTCACGCGTGCGCGTAAACTGCCGGGCGCACGCACTGAAACATTTACTCATTGTAATTATATTAAATGATATATGATATTATATGATAAAAATAGTGCGCAACTCTCCTGAATCTGCTTTTAACTCACAGATAATAATAAATAAGCATATAAAGATATTTTTAGTCTACAAATATAAGAACTTCAAACAATAGGAATCTGCATTTATTTGCGACAGCTCTTTTCATCCCGGACAACGCCGGGTACGTATGTTTGTTATGGGTAAACCATTCCCTAAGCTTACCCCTGAAGCTTTCTCCTTAACAATATCGAACGTTACACTATTTCCAAAACTCGAATATTTCTCACCTCAATCGTCTTGTTTCTAGCAAATGGGAGTTCAATTCTTTTAATTAAGCCCTATACAATTAATGTTTATACCTAGAGTTAGGTTGGTGATGTGACCATGAATACTCTAAAAATGGTAGGGACACCAGAACTTTAATGTGAACACAGAAGAACCGGAAGAAAGAAGAGAGATGTATTTTGGTTTAAAATTGAGTTTATCTGTTGGTTTTAGAGTTTAACAAAGCTAAGTATGTTGCACTGTCGTAAAACTCCTGTCATAACACTTTCCCACAAACAAAACATAGAAGAAAACACAACTGAAAAACAACTTTTAAAGAATATTTTAAGCTTTTAAAGCGGAGTAGGACGAAGAGGCTAGATGGAAAAATAGCGAAATCGTCACCGGAGATCACGGGCGTTCTATCTTCGGGTCTTAAATGAATTTCTTTATATAGTGAAGCTTAAAAGAGCTTTGCTTTTTTTGGCCCGACCACGGCTACTTCTTTTTTGCCTGAGTTTTCCCTCAAACAGAACAAGTGAAAGCGGGCATCACATAGGGGAAATTAGGAAAACAAATAAGCGTCCATATATGGCAAAGAAACCAACAGTACATATATACATATATGTATTTAAAGGCAAAAAGAAATGGAAATTGGTAACACAACCCGGAAAAATGCTAAGGAAAAAATTACGTGAACCAATGAAAGCTTAAGAAGGAAAATGGAGATGTAGAAACGGAAAGATATGGCAAACTATTTTAACCGTTATATAAAAAGGAATATAGAAGTTAGATTTGAACCCGTGTCATCAAGCGCTCATCGCTTATGTGACCACGACGCTCATCGCTAGAGCTACCATCCTCAACCGTGAAAGGTTGATTCAAGAAGCCTTTTGAATAACGAAGTGTAGGTTTTTTTTTTATCCAGTGAGAGTCAAGACAAGTGTTTTCTAGTAGGATGGGGCACGGGCTTTTTTGTTTGTAATAATTGAAAATCACATGACACGTGATATATAGATGTATTTAAAGGCCCAAAGAAATGGAAATTGGTAACAAAACCCGGAAAAACGCTAAGGAGATTATTACATGAACCAAAGAAAGCTTAAGAAGGAAAATGTAGAAACGGAAAGAAAGGGCAATTATTATATATACATATATGTTTAGAGTTCAACGTCCCCTATACCAATAACAGAGACTTAGTAGGCCTATCAACAAGATATGTAACGAATAGAGACACAGACGCTCGAAATTGTTCCAAGCGAAACTGAGATACAAAAGAACAAACTCGCTATCAGAACCCAAATCCTTCAAAATGACTTATGGGAAAATAAAAAGAGATTAAGCTCCCGATTAAGACTGATGGCTAAGAAATAGAGTTAATGTGGTAGTCAAATTCTACAAGGTGGTCTCCAAATACCCGAGAATCTATCACTTATTCGATAACAAAAATCACGGGAAACAATAATCGCCAATTTAATGTTCATTACCGAGCAGAAAAAAAAGGCACAATCAAACGAGGTCCTTTTTCAGCAGTGTGGAAAGGATAAACAGAGGATAGAACAAAACCCCTAAGAGAAGAAAAATAAAGAAAATAAAGAAAATCATGTCGGCAACAACAAATAATAATAAAGCTACAAACGAAAGACGGGGAAAAAAAACAAAGACTTGAAACAAACTAACAGACATGTTTACCAAGAAGACAGAAAATATAATAATAATAAAGAAGGTTAACAAACAAAAACGAAAACAACCCTCCCCCAAATAGACGGTTGTGCTAACAAACAAATAAAAAATCGAAAGAAACAGATAAAAAGAGACAGACCACTATGAAACACACAAACACACACACCTCTAGGAGAAAGATTTACAAATAGACAGACCCTTCTACCAACGACCTACCACAAACCTGCCGAAGACAAAGAGAGACAAATGAGGCAGACTGACAGAGACAAACGGGGATAGGACGGGCGGCAGAAGATATAGAAACTAAGATTGGGCACGGAACCGAGGCACAAACAAATCGGGGACGGGGGAGGGGGGAATCCTCGCCTCGATGGGTGAGACTTTACGGGAAGCCTATTGTGCCAAGCCTAGTATCGTCGAGGTTCTACTTGGGCCTTCGAGGGGGCCTTTCAACCCATTTGTCCTTTGTTTTAATATTTAGATAAGACATGTCACTAGAGTAAAAGACTATATTATTTCAACTTATCGGTGTACCACGGGTGGCCCATTCGTTAAGGACTTATCTGTCTCGGGATTTCCGCCTACCCCTTACTAGGTTATCCTTGTTGGTCCCAGCCATCTAAAATCCACCTCTTAAGTATACCCTATGATGCCCTTGTAGTTAGGTTGAACTAGGGCCAATTGACGAAGTTTTGTTGCTCTCGCTATCCTAATGAAGGCGGTTTGGGACTTCTGACGTCTAGGCAGAGGGTTCAATCCCAACGTGCGTGGACATAAAGCGTTCAGCGGCGAATGGGCTGGCCTCCCATCGGGCGGATACGCTGATATACTCACACCCGAGAGGGTGGGTAGCCCCACACGTATTATCTTGCACATAGCCAATCACATCTCCGCTATCATTTCCCTTCCCTCCTTCACAGCACAACATACTGTCTACTCTGTTCCGGAGTGCTGCTGATGGAGTATTACTGTCTCCTATGGGCGGGAGGGCATTCACATACCCCAACCCGGAACGGATATCCCTAGGGGTCCGTTCTAAATCATATCCTACTTCTTGGTATCGTTGTAACAGTGTCCTAGGAGTAATATTTTACTGGCGGGTGGGGTGGGGGACGATAGGGGTTCTATCCCACGTATAAAGTCACGAAAAGTCACTATTTCAACCTGATTCTGCCAGGCAAGAATTCTTCCACGACGCCATATCTAAATGCTATGAAACGGCCTGTATGGCATGCGGAAGAAAGTGTGTGTGTAGGTGAGGGGGGAAGCTTGCGCTCGTCTTATTCAAAATCTATCCACGTCTTTGTAGAAAATTTACTTCTAAAAGCCTATCTGAATTTTATGTTGCTATTTATTCGCCGCAGAAAGCACTATTATCCGGGTTGTTCGCACTTGGAAGTATGTAGTATTTTCACAGCAATCGAGCTATTATTTGGCGCTGCTCTCTCTGTCGGTATGGCGTGATAAGCCGGGGGGAGCACCGATTTAATAAAAAACCATCTCCCTACGATGAGGCTTAACATCACATTTAGGTAATACGCTAATTTAACTTCGATGTAGAAGGGTAAGAGTAGTGGGTTATTTAAACAGGATTAATATTCACGAGAGAACGCAAAAACAATTGTATCACAAGCGTAGAAAAGATCAGCCATTTCGATCTGAAGCCAGATACTTAGGTTATACCATGGCAAGTTCGCTAGAATAGGCTCCTTGTTTGGGTCCTTTCCAGCGGGTAAACCTAATAGAGCTTACTAAAAACAAAAACTAAAAGAACCTCTCAAAATTATTCTAGCATAAGAAAAAACTTCAAAACAAACTTTAAAAAATTAAAAACAAACTTCAAAACAAATTGTCAATGAGAAGATGGTTCCCAATTTATTTTTCGTTATAACAGCGCCTTCGATTGCGTTGTAGTTAATAATCTGTAGAATTACTCCAAATATTAATATTCGTGTGACAAATTTATGAATGGTTTATTTATATACTACCTAACGGAGATATACTCGTTGGTTTCCATTGCATAGGAAACTCATACTCTATTGTTGGTTCTTTATTAGGATAGGACACAGCCTCGAGTGTATGTTCTTTCCTTGATAATCCTCCTTCGCAAACGTCACGCAAACGAAGAATATAAAATAAATCGATTAAACACTTGGCGGTAAAACAAAGGTAAAAAGAAAGGAACCAGCAGATGCCTCGACATGCCCACTTCTGTGCTGGCGCGCACACTTAAAATAATGATAGAGGAACCCGAGGAATACTACCATGTATTTTAATACTTTGTATATTGTCAATGTTATATGATCTAATGGCGTCTAGTGGGTGTGCTAGCTCGGGATTAAAGGATTCGAAAAGGCAAAAAACCTAGTCGAAATTTTCCGTTAGTTTGTTTAAGGGCACGTTTCTTTCTAATGCCCGCATTCAACTGTTTTCTGCGCAAGGCTTTTATTCAAACTAGATGCCTAACGACATTTAGCAATCGCCGTGTGCATTCAAATCTTATATGGTAGGCTTTCGATTTAGGAATATTACGAGGGGTTTTTTTAAGTTGCGGGGGGTGCACGGTGCACCCCCCTAACAATTAAGTGGAGGGTATTGGGGTAGAAGCCCCCTATTTCAAAAGTACCTAAAAATTTTTATCGTTGTCTTAAATAACCAAGTTAGGTCTGGTCTAGTTCTGGATCTTTTAAATGATTTTTATAAGGTGTTTTTCTTATGCCGTTTTATGTGTGGTTTTCAGATCTGAAACTCGTTTTTGCTGGAAATGCATACTTTTCCCAATATGGACTTTGGTCAATTATGGGAAACTATGCATTTCCAGAAAAAAACGAGTCTCGGATCTGAATAGTACACATAAAACTGCATAAGAAAAATACATTTTCCAATTCATTTGCCAAAATGTGTTAAAACGAATCTTTACCCATTAAAATTTAAATTATTAAAATTAGGTAGGGCAAAGTATTCGTAGAAGTTTATTATTCCAATTCAGTATTTAGTTCCGTAATAATTGTGTGCAATAAATACAATTCATGTAGACTTTTTTCATAGTTTACAAGTATTTTGCATGTTTGAGTCGGTATCTCCGTTAACTCTTCTTTGCAAATGACTTCAACTTTGATATGTTCTTGGGGTGTCGTAAGTGAATCGGATGTTTTAATTTTCGCCTTAAATTTTCTATATGGTTTAAATTAACTGACTGCAGTGGCTAGGCCACTGCAGTACCCTCACATTATTCTAAAGAAACCAATCTAAGTTAGTTTGTAGCTTCTGACAGAGATTAGTAAATTTTTTTGCAAAATTTAACGATAATGATCTCTATTAACGGAAAATTAACCCCCATACTGAGATATTTCCGCAGCCGAATTTTAAGGTAGGGTTGGTGTTCTTTGGATCATGATAATTTGTATCTTTCCTCCATACATGACGAGTGTAACTCCTCCCAAACAATTCACTTTTTGTTTCATCTCCAGAATTCTTTAAGCTTTTCCAAATGCTTACGGGCAAAATTTGGGCGTTCTTCTCTGCTGTCGAGATTTCAGATAATTGCCGTGTATTTCCTCACTGACAAAACGTTTCAATACTGAAGTTCCTAAAGCAAACAGTTCTTCTTGGATCTCCTTACTTGTCGTCAGGGGATTCGCCCTAAGTGTTCTAGTAATCTTTCGCGAAACTGGCTAAGATTTTACGGGGAGCGCAAGTTGTAGGAAGGTTATGCACAGTACCAGTCATTTTCTATTTCAAAATATGATAGCAGCCAATGTTACTGAACGGAATATTTAGTTTCCTTGATATATCTCGTTAACTCAACACTTGATTGTAGAGGTTAACAATTTCATTATTACATTCTTTCATTCTTACATACTTTCATTCATACATATTTTCATTCTTACATTCTTTCATTCTTATATCGTTTTCTCCATGGTGACAACCTTGCTGCATCAGGAGAAGACAATGAATAGCTATATAAGTTCAAAACGTCATAACTCGCTGATACTATTAGTGGATCATTCAAGAATATTTTTAACTATTCATTCAACCACAGTTTCCTCTAAAAGTTTGTTATTTGTACTTTAATATATATTACTTCTTATAATTGCAAAAAATTACGCAGGAAAATAAAAAGCGGATTCCAAGTACATTCAAACTTTTTTTCAGTTCATTCTCAAGAAATAAAGAATTATTTTACAAAAGTGGTATATATAGGAGACACGAAAGCGATGCCGCACCCATAAATAGCGAAAGGGTACAAAACAGAAAAATATTATCAGAAACGGGATCAATTACCGGATACGAAGGGTAAAGACGTAAAGATAAGATCTTTCCCGGAAGTTCTCGTGTGAGAAAAGAATGTGAGAAATGTAGACATATAGGTCACACAACTATAAGTACATATAAATG
Source organism: Ceratothoa steindachneri (assembly GCA_963969495.1). Classification (NCBI taxonomy): domain Eukaryota; kingdom Metazoa; phylum Arthropoda; class Malacostraca; order Isopoda; family Cymothoidae; genus Ceratothoa; species Ceratothoa steindachneri. Next base: position 181,969,380 of record OZ018325.1, read on the forward strand.
CAGTTATAAATAGATTGAAATAAACAAAAAATATATAACAAATTACATAAATCAAAGGGATAAGATTTAAAATAGAGAATTTCGTTACAAATAAGCCTTTTAAATACAGGGTCCAGTTTAAAGAGACCGGGGAATATATTGAAATTAGGTGAGGAATTAATGAATGAGCATTCGACAATATTTCTTTTAACATAGTCATCAGATATGTAAATGAATTTAACAGAATTCCAATTGGTAGGGGTGCTGTTTTCGGATGAATGAAGAAAGAAAGCACTATTACTTTCACCTCTTCTGCTATTGTATTTATGTTGGGTTAATCGTACAGTTAATTATTTTCCAGTTTGCCCAAAGTACTGTGTCGTGGTATGACCAAATGTACGCCGTTATACGCACACTGGCCTACTGGCCGACCATAATTAAGGCTCTACCTGGGATGGTTCTAAGAGTGCTTTAAATACACAGTTGCTAGGCTAAGAAATATTCAAACACGACTATAAAAATATAATTTAATAGGACTAAAGTTTAGATATACATACATATAGGGCAAGTTAATTGGCAATTCAATTAAATATTGACGGTTCACTGCTAAGATGATTAACACTATTAATTAAGTTTGAACCGAGGGATAATTAATTAAGTAATGATTTTCCAATTATGCAAATTCTAGAGCAAAGATGATCCTTGAGGTTTGACGCGGTAAAGGTGGGGGGAGCGTGACGAAGCGGGGATAAAAATCCCTTTTACCTTGATGTGCGGCAAGTAGGACCAGGTAGGTAAGTTCGTCCTTTGAACTTGTGGGCATCTCACGAGACGCTCAATTCATATTCGGAAAACGGAAGTTGGGAAGGGGGGGCTCTTATACTTAAGAGGAAAGCGGAGGGTGTTTCGGGGATGGATTTTCCGATCCTTAAAATCCGAAGACGTAGTGAGAAGGGTTGAAGCGTGCCTAATATTTCCTCAAACAACACTGAGTGACGACTAGATCTTCCTTGGCTCTTCGACAATCACTCATTTCTTTTCTGGACGAGAATGTAGTCGATTTCCTCTTGACTAACGAAGACGTTAAGACTAAAGTACTGGACGGCAGCTTCAGACACAATCTGCATGTGAACTTTGAGGTGTCGAATATATACCCCAAAATTATCTAGACGGAGAGAGAGATTCATCGCCAACATAATTCTTTAATTGCCTTGGGCCGCGATAAGGTTCTATAGCGCGACGTCGCGATTCCCACTTAATGGTCTTTCCATTGTTCTAATTTTTGCAGTATATAGGGCAAACCAATTTAGAGCGATCAACGGCGAACTGAGGAAGTCAGGGGGAGGGGGATTCCTTCTCTGTCTCTCATTCTTCCACATACTGCTCAGAGAAAACTGCACAATCGACAGAATACCCCTCTCCTCCCCCATCCCGATACTTTTGTTATCATTTTGAATCAACATTTTGTACATAGTAGAGTCATACTTAAATATGACTGAAACGTTTGAACATTTTAAGAGTCGGAGAAGCAGGGAAAAGGACTCAGAAAACAGTAAAACAAGGGAGTTCTTAAAATTGTATGCGAGATGGATTTAAGTTCAGTAAAACGATTTTTTTGCCAAATCTAGGCACTTGGCAAGAAAACTTTGAGGGTAGCAGAGGTTGTTACCCATTTCAAAGATCTTAGAAATCTCAAGATCCAAGAATTTGGGGCTGGTAACCCGCAAACCTCGGAGAAACATTGAAATAAATACAGAACGTTTAACATTATCATTATGACCTGAGTAAAAATGAATATAAGAACCGGCATTGATAAGCTTCCGATAGACGGAAAATTTAAATCCAGATGGAGTCCTGCGAATAAGTAGATCTAGGAATGGGAGGACATCATTTTGTTCGTGTTAAAGAGTAAATTTAATAGATGGAACCAAAGAATTTACTTCAGTAAGAAAACCATTGACATCCTTAGAAGTGGGCCACAAGCAAATAATATCTTCTAAATATCGGAACAAAACAAGGGGAAAATCAATTTTTCCCTGTTCTTGTTAACTTCTTCCTTATGTTCTTTCATTTTAGTGTCGGTCTCTGGTGACTGAAGGTAAGAGTCTTCTATAGTGAATTGTTTCTTCTCCCCCTTTTGATAGTGTTTATTAAATGAACTTTTATCTAGTTTACATATAGTCTCTATTTTAAAATTACTTGCCACATTCCATTAGTTTCCTATCATATATTTTTATGTGTTTGTTGGGGCATGCCTCACTTTTTCCGTTTACTTTGGTTACTTTATTTATCCTTTATCTCATTAAAATTCATATCTTTTTTAACTATTTTTAATTAATTTTATTCCTTTATAATTTTATAGTTTGTCGATACTTGAAGATGAGCGAGTATGTTCGAAACGTAAAACGTAAAATAGGAATATATATATATATATATATATATATATATATATATATATATATATATATATATATATATATATATATATATGCAAAAAATCCCACAGGAAAATGAAAGGCAGATTCCAAGTACTGTCGAACTTGTTCATTTCATTCTCAAGCAATAACGAAAAATTTTTCAAAGCTGGTATATATATATATATATATATATATATATATATATATATATATATATATATATATATATATATATATATATATATATATATATATATATATAATATATATATATGTGTGAGAAACAACAGAGTAATGCTCCGCCCATGTACAACGAAAGGACACAAAATAGAAAATATTATCAAAGACGGATATGAAGTATAAAACCAAATAGATAAAGTCTACTTCCGGAAATTCCAACTGTGAGCACAGAATGTAGACATTTATGTGACTAAACTAAGTACATACATAACCGATTGTGAATACATAAAAATATACAAGCGAGACAACTAAATTAATAAATCAAAGGAATAAGATTTATAATGGACAATTTCGTTATAAATAAGCCTTTTAATAACAGGGGCCAGTTTAAAAAGACCGGGGGAAATATTAAAATTAAGCGATGAATTAATGAATGAGCATTCTTCAATATTTCTTCGAACAAAGTCATCAGATTTGTAAATATATTTAGCCGAATTCCAATTGACTGTTTTCCGATAAATGGACAAAGAAAGCACTACTACTTTCACCCCCTCCTAATATTGTATCTATGTTGCGTCAAGCGTACGCTTAATGATTTACCGGTTTGCCCAAAGTATTACTTAGAGCAAGAAAATCCTTTTACCGAACTGAAATTCCTCTCGCATCAATTTTAAGAACTCCTTTGTTTTACCGTTTTCTGACTCCTTTTCCTCGCTTCCCCGCCTCTTGAATAAGTTAAATACTTCTGTCATATTCAAGTATCCGTCTACTATGTATAAAATGTTGATTCATAATAATAATAATAGTATAGGAAGGAGGGGGTTATTCTGTTGATTGTTCAGTTTGCCCTAAGCAATACTTTGGGCAAACCGGTAAATCATTAAATGTACGCTTGACGCAACATAAATACAATATTAAGAGGGGGAAAAGCAGATATGAAAAACTCACAAAGTAACTTATTCTCAAAGAATCTGAACAGGTTCGAAAGTACTTGGAATCCGCCTTTCATTATCCTGTGGAATTTTGTGCATATATATATATATATATATATATATATATATATATATATATATATATATATATATATATATATATATGCATACATACATACATATGCATACATACATACATATGCATACAGACTCATACATAAACAAAAAATAAAGGGTCAAAATTGTTAAACTTTAATCTAGTGAATGGATAAAGCCAGGTTTGCTTTATGCAAATCGTTTATTAATTTTTATTTGATTACAAATCTTATATTAGATAAATTTGTCTAATTTAAACACCTCTGTAGTTATTAAGATTTTTGTCTTTCGTATATTTTATTATGGTTAATTCTACAATATCGCTTTCATTAAATTTATTTTCCCTTGAGTAGGATTACCATTAATTCTTCATAGTTTCCTTCCCTTCTGTTTCCGAGGAATCCCTTGACTACTAACTTAATGCCTCCTAAGCAGCTTTCCCCTCCCCATCAAGGGCTGATTCAAAATCACCATCTTTAAGAAACTCTTGCGTCGCTCAGTGAGGGAAAGTTTTATGTCAAATACTTGAATCCCTGACCAGATTTGTCCATAGCTTTTGCAAAGTTTTTCATGAGCCTTAGTTTTATGTGTAGTGGTGGTACCCTAAGTTTGTTTGGTTCAGTGAGAGGTGGATGTTGAACATTTTTCAACCCAGGCTCCGATGATTGACGAGGTGGTCAGTCTCCCCTGATATAGTCGGAACCTCTTGCACGCCTGTCCCATTCATACATAAAGTAGCAGTATTTGATGTATCCGCCCTACAAGTTCATCACAAGAGCAACAACCTTTAAGTCACCACATAGTGCCATTGATGTTTATCATATTTCATGCATTGCAACATATGCTTTATATTATCATAAGTTTCTATCATTTGTGATGCACAGCCCACAGGAACTGATGGTTCACTATTGCTGTTGTGTAGCAAGACACTTTTCAGACTCGTTTTTGATAAATCAATGAACATCCTCCAGTGTCTTGGTTCGTATTCAATGTCAAGTGCCTCCATCAGACCATTGATATTGTTGCAAACCACTAAATCACCTTTCATTATGGAGAAATCGTTGAACTGCTGCTGACGGTCACTTAGTTTTGAAAATTTCACATCATCTGCCTGGAAATTCCTCTGTTGAAAACGAGAGTCTAGCAGCTCTGCCCTATCCTTAGGTAGATGCAGATCACTGAAAAGGTAATGTAGTTCCCCCTGTGTTGTGATTTGTGGACTAGAGGAGTGTGCTTCATCAAAATTCGAGTCACTCTGTAATCCAACACTGCCATCCTTCTCTGCTTCCTCATCTGACTCGAAGGATACCGAAGTTGGTGCATTAAGAACAGGTAGGGCTTCTCCATGTGTAACTGGGCGAATAGCTGATGGAATTTTCGGATATTTAATGGACTCCTTTTGTACAAGCCCTTTTTTAGTCGAGCTACCATGCAGAAATACCATTGTTAAAATGGTCTCTTGGCGCCCACCACGTCAATGGCACAGCAAAAGGCATTCCTTTCCTCTTCCTGTTCAACCATTGGCGAAGGTTAGTAGCACAAGTATTGTAGCATATCTGAGGAGCCTAGTTCTTTTCCTGGTCACCAATCTTGCATCCAAAATATAGGTGATATGCCTTTTTTAACCATAGCAGTTATACGGAACTACTGTAATGCAAAAGTCACTCCGCCTCAAATGTATTAGAAGTTGTCTGCCTCATTCATACAAGTACGAGGCGTCTGAAAGAAGAAAACAAGAAACAATTAGAAGATAAACAGAAAATTTATTCATAAATTTATCATTATAATAGAGAGCATGACAGCTTTGCAGAAACATTTATATCATTCAGTAGGAAAATAAAATTAATATAAAATGCTTCATATGCATATCTATAGGAAAATCTCCCACCTTTCTCTTCAAAATGTAAACTTCCAAAGCCCCTTCTATGACTGCTGGAACAATACTGAGGGCAGTGTGAATGTGAGTATGGTAAAAAACACACTGCCACAAGCCGGTTGGAACCTGTTGTGACACGTAGGTGTATATTGAAAAGCAGAGCTAACAAACAATTTTAATCATCATATTCCTTATCAACGACTTAAAATTAGTTGGAAATTTCTACTCTGGTCTCGGAAGCATTTTTGTTGTTGACCAGTGTTAGCATTAAAGCTAAAGGTACAATCCTTTAGACATAGTTTTATCAATTCACTACACGTTTAGGGAGAGAATGGTATAGTTAGTTCTGTTAGAAAGTAACTAAGTCATATAATGAGTCCTCTGTAAATAGAGAGACTACATCGACAACCAGTTCCTAGTCAAATGTTAAGTGTATGATTTTTTAATTTAAATAAAAGATCTGAATGCTTTTTTTATATTGGTTCCTGATATATTACCCCGTAAAAGGCTTAATGAGGATACAAGCCACTTAGACAACTTGTACGCTACTGAACCTATTGAACTAAATATGTCTTGCTGAAAGGTTGGGTTTTTGTGATTGGCATCCCTATTCAATATTACATACACGTTAGATTTTTTAGCTCGGGTATATTTTAAGAAGTAGCAAGTTTTAGTTCATTTAAAGAGAATAAAAACCTTTTGGGGCAACATTCTAACTTGAGGTGGGTAATTGAGGAATATACTACACTATTATAAAAACTAATATCCTCAGAACCTACGTTACGATATTTTTCTAACTCTTTAATGTCTTTGTAATCTTTATATAATTTACAGATTTCAAAGAAGAAAATATCAACCCGTATCCTAGGGGAAAGGACGCATCTTCAGGAATTTATTATGTGGATAAGATGAGCACTCCAGAGAAATAATTACACTTGAAGAAAGGTTATTTTGGCGTTTGTTGGAAGGTAAAGAAACGCTGTTTGGGTTACAAAACAGACTTGATTGTGAAATATCTTCTTAATAACAAAGTATAGTTATGATTTTATAAGGGGGCTACTACTGAGTTGAATAAGATGGATGATTTCAGTCTATAGTTATCTAACGGAAGAAGATAGACACGCGATAACTAATGTACAAAAATGAATGGGTATTAATCAGTAATGGTATGGGGAGATGGGGCAAGTCACCACTTTATTGCAAGGAGGTAAAGGTATCCGTCACTAGTTTATGGGGGAATAAGAAAACCCAGTTTATGGGAGAGTAAGGATGTCACTTGATTGAAGGTTAAAAATGACGCGGATATTTTGGAGAGGTCCCTCAAGTCCCACGAGCGAGGTGATAGGTGGCGTTAATCTCTTATCTGACTCCAAAGATACTCCAATAATATTCTGGCTTGGCTGGGCTTACCGAAGGCTTGTGATCAAGAAAGGACTGAGAGGAATCACACAAAAATAAATGTTTAATTCCAACAAACAAAACAAGCAAAACAAAAGGGAGGCTCGCACTTACATGATTATGGTCAAGGAAAATTTCACTACCAGTTAGGAAAGTGAGTGTTACGAGAACAAGGCTTAGCTGGGTACAGCTAGGGCTTTGCTACGCTAAACGAATGGTAATTAGTTTCTTACTATCGATCGTGCATTTGACTTAACTCTCTACCCAAGTGTGAATGAATCTCCTTCTCCATTTTTCTTCTATAAATAGTTTTCGGAGCGTAGCCTCTGGGATCACAATGTTTTTAGCTCAGCCCACTGGGCGGGATATTTCTTATCCCATGGTCTCCGAAGGTCGTCAATTAATAGAGCCTACAAATTTACACTTTCTCGATATAATTTTATCATTCTTGAGATGCAGACAGCTGTCTCGGATTAATTCTATTTCCAGACTAGAAATGTTCATTTTTATTACACTGTTGCCAAATTTTATTGCCATCTGAATTCTCGGCGTCCCGCTTACTTCCTTGAATGGTTTACAAATAAATATATATGTATATCCGTGAGGACATTTGTTACAATTTTTCCTATTCCTGCGAGGGAATTTGCTGGTGCAATATTAGTAACCAGGGCCATGCTCACCACCGGTTTCTCCCGCTAGTAACGGAGTTACAAAGAGAATTGCACATCCTAACGAGACAAGCAGGTACATTTTTAACATATGCAGGGGTCAATGAAATTTACATCACTTATATATGGATACAACTGTGCTCAGAGAGGGACTGTACAACCTCTCCCCCCCAATGGAAATACATGAAATATCGGTAAGTTGTGGCTATAATTATAACATTGTTCAAAGTTCAAGGCAAAAATGGTTCAGTGAGGCATGTATGTATATTTATATCTTTTTTTAACATACAAATTCTAAGATACATAAAACAAATAACATGGATTAGTGAGGCTTATATATGTATTTTTGCCTCTTATGACATACAAGAGTGGCGATCTATTTATGATTACACAATGTTCAATAATAATACTACAAATTGTCACTGGCAAACGAGATCCTTCTCCCGGAGCGCGTGACCATTTCAGGCTGCTCGTCTTCTACCCAAGTTCTCGCCGTGGCGTCTTGAGCATTGCCAGAGGTCACATCTTCTCCTGATGCAGGTTCTCCACGCGGTGAACTGTGGCTGGTCCTTATGTGCCCATCCTGTGACCTTGCGAGACGCTGATTACCCGGCACGTTATCATCGCGTAAGGTGGGCAATTTCGCCGGTTTTAATCGGTCTATTGAGACAGTGTCCCTTTTTCAATCAGGGTGTTCCAGCTTAAATACCTTGCTGCCACGCCCGATCACCGGAAAAGAGTCAGCATATGACGTTTCGAGTGGTTTGTAAACGCGGTCTATCCGGACCCAAACATGTGTGGCATTCTGCAGGTCTCGGTGTACAAAAGGCTTAAGCACCGAGTGCAGGTGTCCTAAAGATACTATCGCGAAGTCGATCTATGCCATTGTCGATGCCATCTCTTTAATAAACTTAGCATCCGATTCCGATGAGGACGACGAGACTACAGGTTCTGGGCACAATAGTGTGGTGCCAGTTACTGCCGTGAAAAGGGAGAATCCGGACTCAGTGAGCAAGGCACGAATGCCCAGGAGGATTATTGGTAGTGATAAGAGCCAGCCTTGTCAACGGGCCATTATGGAGCCCTTCAGGGTCCTGTTGGCCCTTTCCACCATCCTGTTCGTAGACGGTCTGTATGCTATAGTGCAGAGTCGATGAAAACCAACGAGGGCTGACAACTCTTGGAATACCTCGGATTCGAGCTGGGCGCCTCTGTCGGTTACAACGTAGAGAGGGGAACCAAACCTGGACATCCACAAGTCTAGGAAGGCCAAATCAACCGTTGTGGCACTTATATCCGGGATAAGTATTGATTCTATCGATCTTGAGGCTGGGTCGATACACGAAAGTAAATATCGATGGTGGGAGGATAGGATTGACCCGGAAGTGTACATGGTTGGAGCAGTCCAACTATATCATTATGCACAGTTTCTAACCTAGAAGATGGAATGTCAATGGGCAGGATCGGAGATATTGTGTGACGGATAATCTTTTAGGATTGACATGCGAGGCACTCCCTTGTCCAGGAGCAAATATCCCTTTCTATAAAGGGGCCAGAAGTATCGTGCTTTGATAAGACGAAGCGAAGTCTTGATTCCCTAGTGTGACAAACTATGTAGTTGTAAATCGTCCTCCTACACGCCATAGGTGCAAATGGTCGTGGGTATCTTGATGTAATTTCACACCATAGCTGAGCTTCTCCGGCAAAAAGAAAACATTTTAACTGCGAGCACAGTTCCTTGGTTTCTTCGTCATCTCTCTGCGCTGCTGCCAAGGCTTGGAGGTCAAAGAGTCAATCTGGACTGAGTTGACGTACCTTGAAAGGTAATCAGCGACTCACTACGTTGTCTTGACCACACACGTAGGTGATATCGCGGTCCAATGACGTTGCTGTCTATCAGTTTTGGCGCTCAATGGCTACGAAAATGCAGACACTAATGGCTTGTGATCCGTACACAATGCTACGTGGCACTCTTCAATCATGTGTTTAAAGTAAACGACAGCAAGATACGCCGCTAGGAGCTCTCTTGTCGTAGATGGATAATGCTTGCTGCGTCCGGCTTAGCTTGCTCGAGAAGAAAGCAACTGGTCGTGGGGATCCGTCAACCATTTAGTGCAAGGCAGCACCTGCCGAGAATTGGGAGTAACCTGTCATCAGCTTGTATGGGGAATCGTTGCCCAGCGGTTAGTGGAGTTTAACGGACCCAATTAAATCTGACTTGGTCTCCTTAAACGCTCTCTGTCCCTCTTCCCCCCATTCGAGCTCACAAGCTTTCGGTTGCAGGCGTATAAGCTCGGTTAACGAGGCTGCAATTGCTGCAAATTGGGGATCATTCTGCGGTAATATCCCAACATGCCCAAATAACGGCGCAGTCCCTTTGAGTCTTTTGGCAATGTTTTGTCTGCTATTTCTTTTACCTTTGTAGCCGTTGAACTGATTCCTTCCCCTGAAATGTGATGCCAGAGGAAATCAATTTCTTTCTTCACGAATTCGCATTTCTCCAATGAAATCCTTAGCCCATTTTCTACAAAAATTTTAGTATTTCCTCCAAATGTTTTAAGTGGTTGTCCATGTTATCCGAGAAATCAGAACCACAATTCTCGAAAAAGGTTGTCCATGTGCGTTGAAATGTGCTACTTGCATTCCGTAGGCCGAAAGGAAGCTTGACAAATTCCGACCGACCAAGAGGGGTTGTGATTGCGGTCTTCTCTATATCCGCCGGATTCATGGGGATCTGATGGTAGGTACGGACCTGATCCAGCCTTGAAAAGATCATTTTCCAGGGAGGTGGTCATTCAAACTTTGAATCCGCTGCAAGGGATATCTATCGGGCTTCGTAATTGCGTTGAGCGCCCGGAAATGTCCAACCATCCTGTACTCTCCGGGCGCCTTCTTAGGCACTAAGTGGATTGGTGAGGCCCATGGCGAGCTCGATGGACGCACGACCCCCTGTTTCAATAGATCTTCGAGAGTTGCTTTAGGAACCTGTAATCTCTCCATCAAAAGAGGCCTAAGCTGTGCAAAGGACGGTGAGGCACTGCAAGTATTAATATTGGGAGCAACTGAATGTGGCGACACCGGTGATGGCTGAGCGCGAGCATGTCCCCACAGAGCCACATATTCGTTTAGGATGGCCCTGCACGGAAGGGGGGACGTATGTTCTGAAGGTCATTTATGATCAGGGCTACCGCAGGTTCCTCTGATAATTTAACACTTGATGCAAACTTGGTCTGTTCATCCACCAGTACGCCGCGCGCGAAATCCACAAGCAGGTAGAAATTCCTTAAGAAATCAATCCCTAAGAGCTGAGAGGTGGTATCCACGACTATAAACGACCACCTAAAGGACCGACGAAGACTAGGGATCGCTATATACTTGTGAACCTCGCCGTGCGCCTTGATTTTTCATCCATTTTCTGTTGATATGTTCACGAAGGATTCGCGCAATTCACTCGACCTTGCCAATTCTGTCGGGATTATTGAGATACTTGCCACGGTGTAAATTAAAAATAGGCACTTTTCATCAAATATTTTCACGGCGACGGTGAAAACTAATGGCATGCCAGCGGCCACGCCTACTAAGGCATGCCTGACTAGTTTTCCTGTGGGACTGGCGAAGCTTGCCTGGAGGAAGGTTGTAGTTGAAAGCGTTCTCCTCTTTTTGGCCACCTGTACCAGTTCTTACAAAACTTGACCTCCTCACCAAAGTACAGGTGCGAGCGGTAAACCACAGGTTTCTGTTTTATCCGGAATGGTCGCAATCTCTCCGGTATATTACACGCACTGTAATTATCATTACGCACTTAACACTCACTTCGTTAGAAAACGCACTGGACGCGGATACGGCACTGCATCTTTCGGAATTCACACTATGGCACTGCTTTTTATCGAACGCAGTAAGTTCATCCGCCAGTTCTCCCAATTAGCCAGGGTTAGTTCTTTTTGTGTAGCAATTATAGGCACAATGTTCGGCGGTAAGGATTGTATAAATTGATGACGCACGAGGTCCTCGCTTACTCCTAGCTGAAAGGCAGTTCTTCGCAGTTCTTCAAGATTGATTGAGGGCCGGCTTGTGACTGCGGATGATGCTATTAGCTTTTGGAATAGCTCAGGCTTGGTCTTCTCGAAAAGAGCGATCACTTCCGTTTTCAAACTCTGGTAGTTTTGTTCGGCCAAAATGGCTGCCAGAAAACGGTCAGAGCTTGGTCTCCTCCTTTTTTAGCCCTAAAAATGTGAAACTGCACCTCCACAATAGGAAACCAGCCTGAGACGACTGCTGATTCATTGAAGATGAGCGGCTTGATATTAATGGCGTTCACGAGGGCCCGTTCGCTTTGTCTTGTCTAATGGTTGCTTGCTGAGTCCATATCTTTGATATCTTCACTGTTCGCGACGTAGGGATCACCACTTTATAGGTGTCGAGGAGGGGGGGGGGTCAATTCACCATTTTCAGTGGAAATTAAGAGTGTTATATTTCTATATTTATTAATAAATTAACGAGAAAGATATAGAAGTCAAACAAAGAGCAAGGAGAAAATGGGAAATACACAGAATGAGAATAATGAATTTGATCGAATATAAATGTAGGTTTATAGTAAATATTTATATAAATTCGAGCTATAAAATATGAAATGATATATTGGATATCTTTAATATAAGATTTGGTCGATATAATTTACAGGATATATCATATATTTGATGTATGGCTGGATAGACTTGTGAATAGTTTGGGACACAGAATAATTGCCCGAATTATAATCTCAAGGGGACTAGAAATGGAGAGAAAGGAGGGAATTACATTCTGAATAGTTAAGATAACCGATTGAGTTGAATAATGGTTACGTTAATTTACTGACCTTTGTCTGAAGATAACGAGAACACGAGTGAACTAAAATTGTCAGCGAACATTGAGGGCGAGGAAGGTTTATGCTGATTGGTCGGTTTAAAATACGTAAGACAAGACTATGGATTGGATGAAATATATATCGTACAAATTATAGGATAACGAACGATACGTAGGTTAAATTTTGTTGGAAATCGTACGAGTTATCTATGATTGGAATTGTCGTACATGAATATGAATTAATGGAAGCGAGATGAGTAATCTCTCATACGGGGAATTATATAGGGTGTTCCAATAACTTGGACCGATTTTAAATGAGAGTTAAGTTTAAGCGTCTAATGATTTTGTTCTTTTTCTTTCAGATTTAACAACTTCAGTCTTTGGCCATTTCAACCATGGAAAGATTAGCAATCGAACAACGTGTTAAAGTTATCGAAGCCGATTGCGAAAATGGACGTTCAAACAGAAACGCATTTCGGGCACTTAGCGATTTTTTTGGTCAACATAATCGACCAACCGAGAGTGCAATTGGGAAAATTGATCGTAAATTCAAACAAACGGGGTTGGTGGTAGATATGAAAACGCCATTGCGTGCTCGTTTACGCCATTCAGCTGAAAACTTTGCTGCAGTGCGAGAATGTGGCCGAAGATCCAAACACCTCTATTCGTCATCGCGCGCAGGAATTGAACCTCTCCACAACAACGTTACATCGAATTTTGACAAAAGATTTGTCTCTACACGCTTACAAAATTCAATTGACACAAGAACTAAAGACTAGCGACCATTTGAAGCGCCGTACATTCGTCAATTGGGTGCACGAGCAAAGACAAGCCGATGATGATTTTTCGCAAAAAATTATCTTTAGTGATGAAACCCATTTTCATCTTGGTGGATTCGTTAATAAGCAGAATTAACGCATTTGGGCTGATGAAAATCCCAGGAAGATTGTTGAATAGCCACTGCATCCACAAAGGTCACTGTTTGGTGTGCATTTTTTGCTAGCGGAGTGATTGGGCTGTATTTCTTCGAAAATGATGCCGGGAATTCTGTTACGGTGGCAGGCGAGCGATACCGTGCCATGATAACCAACTTTTTATGGCCTGAATTGAATTCTATGGATGTCGAAGATTTGTGGTTTCAACAAGATGGCATCGCATGCCACACAGCCAATGCAACAATGGCTTTATTGAATGAGAAGTTTCCAGGTCGCATCATCTCTCGAAACAGTGAGGTCAATTGGCCACCAATATCGCGTGACTTGACGCCTTTAGATTTCTTCCTTTGGGGTCATCTCAAAAGTACGGTCTATGCCAACTATCCAACAACAATTCAACAGCTAAAGGATGAGATAATAAGGCATATTGGGGAGATCGAGGAGCAACTATGCAAAGACGTCATAAAAAATTTTGACCATCGAGTGGAGGTGTGCCGCTGAAGCCTTGGCGGATATTTAGGCGATAATATTTTTCACGCATAATTGCCATGACTCAAATAACATGATCCAATAGGGAAATCAATAAATGTTCACCAATAACACTGTTTTATTTACTGCTAACTTCGATTTGTCTTTGTAGGAGCTAGCAAGGATGTTAGCTGCTACAATACTCCCCCCTCCTTAAGAGAGTTACCCCTCCCGTTACAAAAAGGTTAATTTGGATATTTCCGAGGCCTCCTTACAATGCGACCGGATCGTGTTATGATGCCACTGGGCTGGTTACGATTAGGGGAAATGCCACCAAATGCGGACGAGGCACTGTCACAAGCGAAAGTGGACGGATTGATGGTAATCCACTTTGTTGCCATTTCTGAGCTGCCGTCCGGTGCTCTTAGGACGTTTTGAGTCTGTCTTGCTGCTTGCAGGGTGACCAGAGGTGGAGAGACAGACTCTTGACTTTGCAGCTCTGGCGACAAGGTTTTCTGCGACAAAAGAGGAGACGTCAGCAATCGGGAAGGAGATATGGGCGGGGTAGAGGTGATTGTGTTTGAGGCTAAATAATGCCGACTTAGGGAATCACTGGACCATTTTGAGAGATAGTTGTAGAAGAAAACGATGGCTATTCGGAGTGAACAACATCAATATAGGCGGGTTTCAAACGTTTCAGAGAAACAGTATCCTGCTTGTTGCCAAACTGTAGGACAAAGAATTTCGGCTTCCTAAAGATGACGAGAAGGGGTCCATCATAAACGGGTGGCAAGGAGGAGCGAGTTGAATCGTGATGGACAAAGACGTGGGAACAGGTTGACATCTCTTTTGTCACGAAAGGTTTCTGGAAAGCAGGCACTTTTGGGGCAGTAGGCCTAACTTCGGCCATCACACGTACCAAATTGTGTATGTATGAAGCAGGATCGAGATAAGAAGGTAGAGCGTGGTATGTAGAAGAAAAGAATTGCCCAGGAAGACGGAGTTGGGTACCGTAAACTAGTTCCGCTGTCAAATCCTCTTTCAAGGACGAACGAATACACAAAAGAATCAAAGGTAGCTTGTCCACCCAACTGATATTTGGATCGATGTAGCGTAAGCTTGCTTCGAGCGTCCGATCGAACGTTCGACGGCCGAGTTGCTTTGGGGGTGGTAGCTTGTGGTACGAAGGCGAAAGAAACCAATAACTGCCATGAGTACATCCCATTGGTGGGACTCAAATAGATTACCACGGTCAGTCATGATTGTGGAAGGGACACTAAAACGAGCAACCCAGCCTGAGATAAAGGCTTGAGCGACGGTGTATGCTCGGATGTCTGGAATGGCGACAACCTCTGGCCAACGAGTGAAACGGTCGATCATGGTGAGAAGATAGGTGCAAACAGGAGAGTAAGGCAGAGGGCCTACAAGATCGACGTGAATGGCGCTAAAGCGAGACGAAGGCAGTGCAAAAAGAACCAGAAGAGTCTTTGTGTGGCGCTGAACCTTAGCACGCTGAAAAGGCACACAAGAGCGGGTCCATTTGGCCACGTCGGCGTTCATACCTGGACACACAAAACGTTGTGCAATGAGCTTCCGAGTAGCTCGCATGCCAGGATGCGAAAGACTGTTAGTTTGGTCAAATATGTGCCGACGGTAAGCGAGAGGAATAAGAGGGCGAGGTCAGTCAGACAATGAATAATCGACCAGGATACGCCTGGAAGGACTGCCTGGTAATTCAACCTCTCAAATGACAAGTTGAGAAGAGTGAAGCAGTGTTTGCGTGTCTTCATCCTGTTCCTGAACCAACGCTATTGTCGCATAGTCAATGGGCAAATGAGAGAATTGCGTGTACGAAATTGAAGAAGTGCGAGAAAGCGTGTACGGTACGACGTTTGAAGAGCCAGGAACGTATTGAATGTCACTTGTAAGCTGCAATATGAAGTTTAGATGACGAGCATCTACTGCAGAGTGCACGGAAGAAATACTATGAAATGAAAGTGCACCAACCAATGGTTTGTGATCCGTGGGAACAGTAAATTCACGTCCTTCCAAGTATTGTCGGAAGTGACGGAGGGAGAGATATATCCCGAGCAGCTCTCGTGAAAATGTGCTCGACCTCTTCTGAGATGGAGTTAAAGATGTTGAGAAGAACGAGAGAGGTTGCCATGAGTCAGTAACCTTTGTTGCAAGGTTGCACCTACATGAGTGGCTGACACATCCGAGGCAACACTTATATGGGCTCCTGGGAAAGGATGGGCCAGTGAAACAGCAGAGGCCATAGCCTCTTTGATGCGAGAAAAAGATTCGCACTTCTCGGAAAACCATGACAGTGGAGAGTTTTTCTTGGCGATTGAGAGGAGATTTTAGAGTGGTTGCATTATTTTTGAAACGTCAGGAATAAATCTATGGTGAAGGTTAACCATCCCACAGAACCAACGAAGTTGCTTTAGTGAAGAAGGTCGTGAGAACTCCCTAATAACAGCAACTTTATCTTTAAGAGGGCGAATTCCGTCAGGGGAAACAGGGTGTCCAAGAAAGCAGAGTTTTGCGACACCAAATAGGCACTTAGAAGTGTTGAGTACGATACCATACTCTTCAAGTCGAGCGAAAACCTGACGAAAGTGAGATAGGTGCTCCTCTAAAGACGAAGATGCTATCAGGAGGTCGTCTATGTAGCAAAATACGAAAGGAAGACCTCTCAGAACCTGATCCATAAAACGTGGAAGGTCTGACCACTGTTACGAAGACCATAAGGCATTCGGTGCATGACAAAGGAACCAAATGGCGTGGTGATAGCTGTCCTTGGGATGTCATCTGGGTGAATAGGGATCTGGTTGGAAGAACGAACCAGATTGCGTCGAGAAAAGATTGAACAACCGAAGAGAGCAGAGTTGAAGTCAGCAGGTAGGGGAGAGGATATCTATCGGGGATAGTACAGGCATTTAGTCGCCTGTAATCTCCTACAGCTCTGTACTCACCCGGAGTAGATTTGGGTACTATATGGAGCGGAGAAGCCCAGGAAGAAGTAGGGGGGCTAGATATGCCAGCTTCAACCATGAAGGTGAACTCTTGCTTCATTAAAGCCAGTTTATCTTGGGCTAGTCGACGGGGGCGGGAGAATACAGGCCCTCCAGTCGTTTCTATCCGGTGAACAACGCTGTGTTTAATAGGCCTGTCTTTTGTGGAAGGAATACTAAGGCCAGGAAATTCCTATAGAAGCTGCTGAATTTGGGGATCGGTTGATGGAAAACAGACAGAGAGGAGAGAACTGTGTGGCGTGAAAAATGAACCCGAAACTGTGAGTGAGTTAGTGCGATCGATAAGATGGCGGTTACGAGAATCAACCAAAGGATCGTGGGCAGAGAGAAAATCGAGTCCCAAAATAGGAACGTCGACATCAGCAACAATAAACGTCCATCGAAAAACTCTACGGAGGCTGAGAGACAATAGAAGGATACGCCTTCCATAGGTCCTTATATCCGAGATGAAAGTGGTGGATGAGCGTTAGAAGAAGGAGGTACTGGTAGTAAATATGTACAGGGCTGTAAGCACTTTACGGCTTTGTTCTATATTTTCATTTTCAAAAAGAACTCTCCCGATTATCTTTTCTTTTTTAGCTTAGTTCAAAACCAGTCTCCTTTTTTTCTCTTCTTAGAATGCTTTCGGGTTTTATTGTGTAAATAAATCAAATTAGATTTATTTCAGTATATTCTAATATTTATATTGCATTTCTAAATAATTTGCAAAGGGTATTAGAAGTTAAATTACTTCAACATTAGTAATAAAGATCCCTAAAATATTTTTGTTATTAGAAAATACTAAATCTAGCAGAAAGAAGTACTTGTGTTAGTTAATGAACCTTTTACTTCACTATTTACAAAAGAGAACATTTAACAGTTCAATTTGTGACGGAAAAATGTATTTAATGCCATTATAATAGAGATATGAAAACTAGTAAAAATACTTGTAACTCTAGTAGTTTTTCTAGTTAAAGATTTTCGTTGGTGTACGACAGAAAGAACATAAAAATTTCGGGTTCACTAAAACTAAAAAAAAAGTTAAATAGCGATCGACAGATATGAATATTTCTTGAAATTTGATAAATTCAATAGTTGACAATTGATATTTTTTGAGCTATGAAAATATTCTCATATGCTACGTTTTAGTCTTGAAATTATTTTGAAACAACAAAATGAACACAGATGGCAAAGGGTCTCTTGAGTTTTATCATTCCATTAAGCTTTCTATCGAATCGAGTGCGTTTATCTAACTGTCTTTTCCAGCGTAATTTGAGAGTAGATATACTTCTTATTTATCGTAACACTTTCGCATCCTTCCCGCTTTAGATGTTTCTCTCCTTTAAATAAACCCCCTTTTATTCTCTTAAGTGCAAATGTCGAGAAGTATCAAATACCATGATCTTATAGTTTTCTAACCAAAGTCAGGAAGGAACAGTTATCAAAAAGCCACCATCATTTTTAGTCTCTGATTATTCAGGTTTAGTTATAAAACTTCAAAGGTGAACTTAAGGTGAATAATAAAATTTATATATCTCTTAACATAACTTATGAACACGTATTTTTATTTCATCATTGTTTACTGTGCTCTAAATGACATATTTCGTCTCAAAATATCCACAATTGTAAATGCAAAAAAATATAGCTTTATTAGTGAGATGTCAAATAATGAACGAAATTTTTATACATAATAGACAGCGTAGCCTTGGAAGAAGGTGATCTACAAAAATAGTTCTAACAACATTGTAGTTATTGATAAAACGAAGCAATTTTTCTTTAATAGTACTCGTTTGTAACCCGAGAAAAAGTACTTAGCTAATATATCCATGCATTTGCGCTTCAAAATTATCTGCCAACCTAATTTTATTTTAAAATTATTTTAATCGTAGCCAGTCTCTATAAAGAGAAATCATCAAAAGATTGTATGCGGGTAGGATGACTAGACAGAATATAATCTGATAGATGACTGCTTCAGGTTAGGGATTTGGACTTGTATTCTGTTGCTGTGTCGATCCAAAGTAGGTCTCGGATTTACATCCTGTGCCACGAGTGGTATTTATAAATTTTAGAGGACCGATGCAGCGGTAGCCCTTTTAGTGATTTTAAACAAGAAATTATTCATAATTAATAAATATATTTATCACGAAAACTAAAAGCATAATCAGAATGACTAGAATACCCTGCTAATTTGACTGTGACATTTGAATCATTCTGGATATGGAGAACTGAATAAACTAAATTAGTCATAATGGTCAACCAAAGTTATTGATTGCATATGTATTGCTATTGAAATAATCAATGTTCATTTAAGGCTGGAGTTTGTCATTCAATTTTGTGTAAGAAATTGCTCTACATAGATTGTTTATGTATCAATCTAATGTAACAAAGAGCTATGAGGATTTTGAATTTTTATGCAGTTATAGAGATGTCGTTTGGGTAAGTTGTGTTTTTTTAGAATTGGGAATGTGGTTGCGAAATGTCATAGGTGAATAGTACATAGTATGCGTAATTTATGTGCTTAGTCTTAGGTACATAGCAAAAACAACTGCAGATGTGTTAGACTAGATTCTAATACATAATGACAATTCTTATAACTTGGTAGCGGTCATTGCTCGAATACCGGTTGTGAAAGAGATTTGTAAATTGCATTGAAGCTTTTAATAGGGCGTGTGAGAAGAGAAGTCTAAAAATGAATGCAGAAAAGAGTAACACAATGTGTATTTGTATGGGAGAATGGGAGGGGGGGTGGCGGTGATATCAGAGTTGATGGTGTTCCTCTTAAAAAAGTGCGAAGTTTAAGTATCTAGCAGGATACATGGTAAATGATAGTGGTACAGATTAAGAAGATAGCAACCACACAGTTATATATGGTAGGAAAGTCTCTTGTGCGATTAGAGAATTAATCTAATCGCAAAGGGTTTGATGATGAATGCGTTAAGAAGCTGTATGAGTGTATGGTGGTGCCAATGTTGGTGTGTGGGAGGATAAAGAAAGATCTCGATTGAGATTAGAGCAAATGGACTACTTCAGTGAGATGATGAGTGTGCTAAAGGGGGATAGAGTGATCTGTTTGCTAGATCGGCGCACTTGCAGAAGGATTCAACCCTTGGTATTCTTTTTATTTGCCAGATAGACATTTTTTTCTACTCAGACTTCACGTTCTTCGGAGTGGGAGGGGGGGGGGCTAGGAGATTTTTATTTGCTCTTTGTAACCCATGTTCGGGTGCAAGAGGAGTGTGGTGATGATGTGACTGAAACAGTTCTGAGGCGGTACGACCATATAAGGGTAATAATGGTAGGTAATAAAGTTGTAAAGAGAATTACAACAGTGTCAGGGTGTGAGAAGGGGTAGAAGAGCGCATAAAAGGTGTGTTTATTATGAAAGTTAGAGAGAAAGTGCTGATACAAGGGTGGAGTGGGTGGTGTTTGTGAAAGACCTGCTAGGGATTTTCTGTCCCTGGGTGAATCCTGACCTGACAAGATACTAGAGGATATAGCGCCCCGGAAAAATGCTGGGTGGTCTTGTGGTTAATGAGACCTGAAGGGAGGGAGGGAGTGTAGTTGTTGGTGGCATTGACGTGCGCTAACTCCACTTTGTGGGAAACTGACTCAAGTTGACATCATGAAACCTACATTGACGTTTTGGAGGGAGAGTTATTCAGATGTTAAGAGGGAGTTTGTAAGTAATTGTTTATTTGTATCTTTTATGCAGTCTGGGATTTCTTTTGTGTAGGTTGTGATGCAGGTTTCCCTTTAATTCTGAAGTAATTGGTGGGTTTAACTGCATAATGCATGTAAAAAAAAATACCGCACAGGTATCCGTGTATTTTTAAAGCATGTATTTTATATATACTTTTTTATATTTACACAGGTCTTCCCCAAATGTGTGTCAGGAGCGAGAACCAGATAAACCCCCAGAAGCAAAAAAAAACTCACCAACAAGACCCCGGTGATCAAAACCCCTTAGACAAAGCCCTCGAAATGAGGTAATGAAAACATCTAATTAAAATACAGAGATTAACTAAAACACAACTTTAAGCTAATACACTTTATTTTTCTTTTAAAGTTTTCACAAGATGGTTTAAGAATTCTTTAGAAATTTATCAGTATAAAAATTTATTAAAGCAACATTTGTTATTAAAACATTTTTATGATTTTGCGCACTCCATATAGGAGTTTGACAGTGTTGAAGGTTCCTATATATAGATTACCCAACTTCCCATAAATTAGAGATGAGTTGAAGGAGTTGAACTGGCATAAAGAATTTACAGGCGCGGATCCAAGAGGGTGAAGGCCTGAAGCTCCCCTTCCCCAAAGTTGTGCTTTTATTAGCCCATAGTGAAAAGTGAAGTGACTTCATTAGGCGTTCCCCAGAATGACATAATTCAATCATTGTGTTGATCGAATTCCTGCCGGTTATTTCTATCTTCCTCGAAGATGTGAGCAACTCGGACGCGACGGGACTCCTACAGATCGCAATCCGAAGCCGCGCTTTCTGATTGGCTTCGTAGTCGCTGAGTCGGTTCTAACTCACACTATGGAGCCGAGCCGAGTCGAACCCTGCACTATAATGGTCGATCTCATCTCAGCATACGCTACGAAGTGGCGCTGTATCTCAACAAGATCCGGGAAGGTACACTGACCAGCTTCCACGGTGTCTTAAAGAAGGCAGAGGAGCTCCTTCAGGAGATCGGCTTATAACCTAACCTAACCTAACCAAACCCCCCAAAATTCTCCGTACATAGACAGAAAAGAGAAATGTATGCGGCTAAATGCAAATACGAAAAATAGATTAGCGAAAATGTCAGGCAAAAATCAAAAAGCATTTTTTTTTATATAGAATAGAAAAACAAATAAAGAGTCAATTTAAGTGATGAAGCAAGTCGAGCGATTAATTCATAATCATCTCTAAAAGTCTAAAAGGCGTCAATTTTAAATAATTACAGTGATTTTCAGGTAAATCGATACAAATTGTACACGGGAAAAGAAAACAACTTGTGTACAAGGCGAAGCAGTATATTCTCATGAAAATTTACACACAGATAAAACAATATATATAGTTGCGAAATCATTCGAAATTGCCATTATTTGCCATTATGACCTTCTCCAGGCGGGAGCTGAACTGGTTGCACGCCCAGGTTAGGAAGTCTTTGTCAAGGGATTACATTACCTCCACAGTGGCTTCCCTCAGAGATCCTAAATTATTGTGAACAGCCTTGTTGTTGACAACCTTCTCAACAACGCCCCACACGAAATAATCTAGGGGTTTGAGGTCGGGAGAGCTGGACAGCCACAAATCTGGGGACTAGGAGTGCGGGAAGTTGTTGAGAACCACGCTTGTATCTTACTTGCCTTGTTTGCGGGAGCAGAGCTCTGCTAGAAAACGTGAGGCTTTCCCGCGGCTACTTGGTCCATCCATCCAAGTCTTTAGTACAGTCTGCGGCACCTCAATGTAAACGTCCACATTGACATTGAGGCCCCGGAAGTAGATGTGAGGAGGCATAACGTGCCGATCACTGCTGACCATGGCTAGGACCATCAAAAAGGCGGGCAATTTGCTTCGCATAACCGTAGACACTTCCCATAGGTTTTTGCACAGCTATCGATCATTCTACCTGTTCGCCTCCCTGTCCTGTATGAATTTGTTATCGCCGGAGAAGAAACGAAGAAGTCCATCGTGCTTAAATTTGTTGATTACTGCTTGCACATTCAATTAACGGCTTTCATCAGTTTCTTTCGTGACAAGTTGGCGCCTCTTCACAACATACGATTGGTAGGCCAGGCAGGCCCTGGTGCACTACTCTGTGGATGGTTGCCTTACTCACACCCAACTTCTTGGGAAGTTTTGCCATGGAGTAACCAGAGTCTTCGAAGATCTTCTGCTTGATACTGGCGAATAATTCCGCATTCCAAGTGGTATCAAAGCGATGCTTATGACAATCTTGTTCGGTGGTAACTTCGTCCTTATTCTCAGCCTCGTCATACATCCGTTTCACTTTGTAAACGAGGTTCCTCCTCGGGTAGTTAAACGAATTCACAATCTCCTTCACGCTTCTCTGGTCGCGGAGGGCAGCGGGTATGGCGTACCGTTTTTCTATTTTATTTAGTATTCGCAAAAGAAACCGCATATGTTGTTAACCGCATAAAATTTGAACCCTTATTGAGCGTGTATAATGTCAATTAACCTAATTGTTGCGGTCATTAGCCATTAGGCACACTTTCAACTTTGTATCGATTTACCTGAAACGTGCTCTACTTTTATTCAGTGTTTAACAAGAATATTCCGAATTCAAATAATGGAAATAATAGTGGTTTAGATGAGATATCCGTACGAAGTATTAATGAAGTAAAGAACGAAATTTCAGTTTTATTACTGTCTGAAAGCAAATTTTGATCCCATGGACTTGAAAATAGCAAATGTTCCATATTAAAAAAATGGTAGACTTATGAAAAAGAGAGCTATGAGCCATTTAACTTCATTTATTTATAAAATAATGGAGTCACTTATTGATATAAAATTATGCGATCATTTGGAGAATAATCAAATTTAAGTAAATACTCTAAACGGTTTCAGGAAAGGGGAATCTTGTTTCACTAGTCTGGTCATATTTTATGACGGTTTGGCAGAAGCTGTCGATTCGGGTTAAAGTTACGGTGTGATATATGTAGATTATGCTAAAGCATTTGATTAACTTTCATTCACTATCATTATTAAATGTTAAAAGATATGTACATTCCTTAAAATACGATAACTTGAATTAAATGCCGATTAACAGATCGTAAGTAAAGGTTGTAATTAAACGGGGCGAAATCCAACTAGCTAGAAATCACAAGTGGAGTTCCTCAAGGTTCCGTTATGGTGCCAATCCTATTTTTTTCATTTTCGTAAACACCATCATATGTTCTGGAATGAACTGGTAAGTAAATTTATCTGCTAACGATGCTAAACTGGAAGATAATAAAGGATAAAGAAGCAGGGTTGGCAAAAAATCCAAAATTTTGGAAAAGCCCAATAAAACACGGAATTTTTTATGATGGTTTGGCAGAAGCTGTCGATTCGGGTTAAAGTTACGATGTGATATATGTAGATTATGCTAAAGCATTTGATTAACTTTCATTCACTATCATTATTAAATGTTAAAAGATATGTACATTCCTTAAAATACGATAACTTGAATTAAATGCCGATTAACAGATCGTAAGTAAAGGTTGCTATTAAACGGGGCGAAATCCAACTAGCTAGAAATCACAAGTGGAGTTCCTCAAGGTTCCGTTATGGTGCCAATCCTATTTTTTTCATTTTCGTAAACACCATCATATGTTCTGGAATGAACTGGTAAGTAAATTTATCTGCTAACGATGCTAAACTGGAAGATAATAAAGGATAAAGAAGCAGGGTTGGCAAAAAATCCAAAATTTTGGAAAAGCCCAATAAAACACGGAATTTTTAAAAAACCCGGGTTTTATTCTGGGTTTTTTTAAACCTCAGGTTTTTTTAAAAAACAAACATTATAAGCATTATGATAACATAGAAAAAGAATAGCTATCTTTAGTTTTACAATATTAATAATTAATTAGTTTAATAATTATATTATATTATATCACTGATCGAAAATTGGGGTACCCATGATAGCCATAACCTGTAGAAGAAGAGATGAATTATGAGTCAGTATCAGAGAAATAACCTTAATTGGATACATATTTGTTTAAATTATAAACATAAATATGAATTTTGAATAAAATAATGATAAGAAGAATTCATTTCTTGAAAAAAAGAAGTATAATTTTGAAAAAAACACACAAAAAAACGGGTTTCATTCTGGGGGTTTGCAAATCTCGGGTTTTTCAAAAAACAAATGCTACAAGCATTAGTAGAATAGCATACAAAAAGAATAGCTATCTCTATTTTTATAATAATAATTAATTAGTTTAATAGTTATATTATAGTAAGAACAGATCACTGATCGAGAATTATGGGTACCCATGATAGCCATAACCTGTAGAAGGAAAGATGAATTATGAGTCAGTATCAGAGAAATAATCTTAATTTGATACATATTTGTTGAAATTATAAACATAAATATGAATTTTGAATAAAATAATGATAAGTAGCATTCATTTCTTGAAAGAAAAGTGTAATTTTGAAAAAAAAACCGGGGTTTTTTCAAATTCACTTGAAAAAGCAAAAAAAAAAAAGCTATAAAACCCGGGTTTTTTAGGGATTGTTTTTTATATTTGCCAAACCTGTAAAGAAGACTGAATTTGCTTACAAAATTGCTTAAATAGGTTAATTAAAGGATGCGACGATATTTGTGTGAAAATAAATATTTCCAAATACGCCGTTTTATACTACGAATAAAATAATCCTAAATTTTAATAATATATCTAAGGTGCCGAGCGTATATAAATAAAAAGAAATGGAGCTCTAGGGGTTAAAATAGATAATAAATTAAATTTCTCCAGTCTGTACATACCAGTTAAAAACAAAGCAACAAGAGTCGCATCATTTACCAGGCAGTCTGTCTCACACGAAAAAGAGATACTATGTTAAAACTATAGACTCTGTTAGTCAGATTATGTTGCTCCTTTCTGGTCTCCACTATAAACTAGAGATATAGACATAATAAAACAAGTATAGCGTCGCTACACAAAAATGAAAGGGGGATTGAAACATCTTAGCTACGTGAAGAGGCTTAGAGAATTCAATCTCTTTTCTCTCGAACATGGAGGAAAAGGGGGGAACAAATAGAAACTTATGAATTATTGAGTAACATTCCCGATCAACGTAAATCTGTTTGATTTTTTAGGCATGACAGCGACGAGAGGAGACGACAAAAAGATAAAATGGAAATTCAAAACATCAACGAGAAAATTTGCCTTCAGCAACCATATCGTTCAAGGCGGGAATATTCTAGTGAACGCTTCCGGCACTGAAATCATAAAAAATAAATTTGATAAATTTATAAAAAAATAAAAGAATAACAACTTATAAATATATAATATAACGGAAATAGAATAAAATATGTTTAAACCAATAGCCATATTGTTAATAAGGTCTGACATATATGAAGTACCAATAAATTGCTTGTTCTTTTTCCAATCTCAAAGATCAATGCAGAGATTTCAATGATTCCCGTTTAACCTATTTACGAAGAGGTTCTCCTATGGCAGCCTTTTACTTCGATTAAAAACCAAAGTTATGACCTAATCAAAGCCCAAAAGGTTTTAGAAAAAATTATTCCAACTTTCGCGTCGAAGTATTCCAGAAGTGGTTTAAGATGGTTTGGGCAATTGATTATTTTCAAGAAATTTCCTGCCATCACCAGCTTTATAAGTGGAAATAAATGCAAGTATCTCAATCATACTATTAAAGTAATTAGTAGATTCATCTTCCTTGTACCAGAGCTAAGAGTTCTTAACATATAAACGGTAGTTACTTTCTGGACAGGTATTTTATTTTGTGAGTTCGGCTTTTGTCCGTAGGTTTCGGTCATGGAAATTTTCGTCTGTGGATTTTCTCGTGTGTGGGTATGAGGGAGGGGGGGGGGCATGCATGCGTCAAGAGTATCATAGATAACAATGATACAGCTAATATCTAAAAGATTGCATGCCCTTCTATCCCAAACATCCACAGCTCATTCAAACTATACACTTTTTAGCTCTTCCTTGTCACTCATTGATCCCTCCATGAACATCTATTTTCCCCTCCCTAATCATCCAGTGAACCCTCCCTTAATAACCATTTAAGCCTCCCATAACTCCGATTAAAATTATACCTGTATTTAGGGAGCTGTTTGGAAAATACCATATTTTCTTTCAACGCTGAGGAATTCAGTTTCTGGTACAAGAACCGCAACGCTCTTAACAATTAGGGATAAGTGTGAGACCATCTCAGCATCCACTGTGAATCGGTGTGAGACCATCTCAACATCCACTGTGAATCAGTGTGTCGACGCGTTCATAAGGGCATTCATGAGGCCGGAGAATATTTTGAACAATTATCGAAGTTAACAAATTTTATATACAAACAATTCGCACACTATTTTGACCGTTTAGATTATTAATTTATCTTATAAAGAAAACTGTATAACAATATAGTGTTTATGTTTCTTTTAAATTATAAAATATATGAAGCTAGACAACTTTATAGTAATATAGTGGATGCACTTTATAAATACACGGCTTTAATTGTATTCATTGTGTATGAAAGATGCTAAGCAGAAAAGAATATACAAAAGCAATATACACACGGAGTTTCTACATCTATATACATACACGCGAACATGAGTTTATCTCGTATGAATCTGTTCGCCTTTTCGTGTGGGCGATCAGAGAGGAGCAGCGTGATAAAGTTGAATTAGGTCCCTGGCGAAAGGGCGAAAACGGGCCACTGCCTCTCGATTGAATGAAATGACTGTCGTAAAAACGGAAGCGCCTGACACATCAGATCGTTATTCAAAATTATCAGCGGTTATCCCAGCTCCCAGCCCCCCTAAACTCAAAAGGGGGCCGTAAACCTCTATTTACGAGGGAACAACTCTGATCTGTTTGCTAGATCGGCGCACTTGCAGAAGGATTCAACCCTTTGTAAACTGGATTAGCGACGCTAGATATTGCACAACTTGCAATCGAACCCAGAATTTATTAAGATTGAAGTTTTATTAATATATTTTTCTTTTTTCAAACCAAAGGTTTGCTTTGGAAGATGGAAGGGATGAGGAGCGTCAAGAAGGAGAGAAGCCAAGAAATTGTTAGGGTGACTTGCCATCTTTTGGGACTAATTGAATTTTTACTTAGACTTGCAAATTTTGTTTCAAAATGTTTTTCTCGCGATCCAATTAAACCAAAACAAATACTCTACCCAATCCATTCCCAGACGAAGGAAAGTAGTTCTGAGTATCCAGGGTAATCTCCTGGGTAAAAACAAGTGTGTAGATGGTTGTAGAATAGTTCCGACAAAAGTGCTACGTTTGATGGGGTTTTAGATGCAAGTATGAAAAATAAACGAGTTTGTAAGATTTGCGTCTTAAAGAAAATCAATGTGACCATTGTAGTTGTATGAATTTAATTCAGTACTGCTAATTCACTATTACTAATAATCATGTTCTCGTTATTAACTGCATCTTCTTGATGAGTTTTAATTAGGGTTGTAGAGAATGACTACAAATGGAGTCTTTACAACACCGCTCCCGATTACAGCGAAGTTAAGCTATATCGAATGTGGTTAGTCATGATTTGCGTCCCGATTTGGGTTGCCTTCACGGCGGCCGCCTTATGCTATAGGTATTTAGATCGGTAGCATCATTTTTGCCTCGCATCCCCGACTAGATCCCACGGCGCATAATGAAATGCGCATAAATATCCGAATTGTAATCACGGGAAAGCCCCCTTAGAGGAAGAGCTTGGGCTTCAGATGTAGACCTTCGGTCTAGAGCCTACGCGGCCTATCAGTAGGTTACAAAAGGTTTTGATCGAAATTTTTTTCAAAAGGTTTCCAGTACATATCTCCTAATAATTTACTCGTGGTTTAACTTTTTTTACATCTATGCTTAATTTTAGGCCTAAAAGAAAGAAAAGAAAACCGATCGGAATTCTTTTGATATACGAAAAAAACAATCCACATGACTTTTTTTTCCCATCTAAATTTGCTGTAATAATTTCATTTTGCTTTACTCGTTCGAATATACAAAAGAACTCAAAAACAAACAGCTATGCCTTAATTTTAATAAATTTGATAAATTTCTTTCTAAATTTGCTTGTAATCCTTTTTGTTTTTAAATGTTGTTAAAATATACTCATCGATAAACTAATAATGTCAAAGCGGACGTTGTAAAGATCGGCAACTCCAGTTTACGTGAGGGTTGTTTAACTTTACAAGCTAATATTTGGGGTGCTGATCTTAACAAGCTAATTCTGGGAATTAATAAATTAAAATAATTTTACGATGCTATATTATTAAAAAATAGTATCAAAATTATGATAGATGTATGGAGATAAGTAAACATCTTCGGCTCCTCAACACATATACTAGCGGCCATAATATAAGGGTCAGTAAGAACAAGTGTATTTAACTATTTGTTATAGAGGTTTAACCAAATGTTGAAACTATATATTATACACATATTTAGATATATCTAATATCTATCTTTCGTAAAAATTTCTAGTGAATGGAATAAATATTTCGTAAGTTATGAGGAAATAAACAAACTATCTTCCAAATTGCAGCGGCCAAAAGTTAAGGGTTACCCTAGAAAAACAATGTGAAACGGAAAAAGAACAAAAAAGAAACCCTTACTATTAATATTTTGTGAACATCCCTTTACTCGCAATGACCTCCCGACATCTGTTACCACAGGACTGAATTAATTTCTTGCAAAATGATAGGGTAATATTGTTCCATTCGTTTTTCAATAGTTCCCAGAGTTTATCTTGCTTCTTTGGATTTCTCCTTCGCGTCCCATCTCCAATAATCTTCCAAATGTTTTCTATAGAGTTGAGATCGGGACTTTGAGGTGGCCAGTCCATGAGATCAACCCATTTATCACTACTCAAAAAATCTGTGACTCTCTTCGCAGTGTGGCAGGCAGCGTTGTCCTGCACGAAAATATGAGGTTGAACTGACGAGGATCGGAGATGTGGAAGGGCATGCTGTCTATCACTTGTAGATTTCAGCATTGACAGTCCCTTGTAGGCGAATAAGTGGACTAAGACCAGCAGCAGATATCACTCCCCATACCGTTATACTGCCTCCTTCATATTTCACTATCTTCTTCACACATGCACGAGATAACCTTTCGCCACATCTTCGTCGGACGTACATCCTGCCATCGGAACCAATCACATTAAACTTCGATTCATCACCAAAATGAACCTGCGCCCACTGTTCTTCCTTCTAAACGACATAATTCGTGAGCGTAACGAAGACGGGCTCTTTGATTCTTCTTGGAAATCAGAGGTTAATTTGCTGGTGCCCGAGCAAGCAATCCAGAACTCTTATGTTGCTTTACATTCTTTTCCAAATAATATAATTTTCAATGTCCTCCCGAGGTTAGTCCAGGAATTACTAAAAGTTTTGAAGGTCGTAAGGTCATAAATCAGAATAAGTGAGAGCACGCGACTTTTGATCAGCAGACCTTGCTTTTATTGCGATTTACCTCTCATTTATGAAACCTTTGTGTGTCTCTCTTTACTAAAAACTCTTTCTTCCATAATATGTAGAGGGAATTCACCTGCACTTGCTCTACTCATAAAGCGACTTGAAGCATTCTTTCGGGGGATATGGATGGTGTTCAAAAAGGTGAAGAGCTCTCAATGACATAGATTCGAATTGCACCTTATAATTTCACTTTCATTAACGAATAAAATAGTTCATATTATTTTATTCCGTTTGCTATGTCTCTCTTCTGTTTTTTGAATCTATGTATGAGGAGTGCTATTCGTCGGCTTTTTGGATATAGAGAAAGTCTTTGATAAAGTTGATAGAGAGAAATTGTTTGAGAAATTTTGAGATTTTGAGATAGAGCCAGACAAGTTGAATATTATAAAAGGCTATATGAGATTAACAAAGTGAAACTGGATTTGAAAGGAATAGAAACAGGATGGATGAGGGATGATATAGAGGTCAGATCAAGATTGTACTATGTCTCCTAACCTCTTCAGTTTTTTTATAGATGAATTAATGACAAGAGGGTGGGACAGGGAGTTATGGTTGGTGAACGTCTACTCAGCATTCTATGATTCGCAGATATCATTCTGTTGTGCGATGAATGGAAAGTAAAGTTTAAGAGAGGAGAGTGTAAAGTAATGGTATTTGGGGAAGGTAGAAACGAAAGATGAATTCTGGATAATTACATCCTAGAATTGCTGAACGAGTATAAATACCTAGGTATAACAGTCTGCAAGTAACTCGTAGTGGCGGCTCGTGTATAGGCACTGTGTAACTGCAGCACCCTCGACTTTGACTCGATATTATCAATAATATTCAATATAATGAGTCCTTTTTTCTTTAATCCTGTCAGTAGCCATCGCCTAGTTTATGAAAAAAATACAAAATCCTTGTATGGAACTGTGCGCTTCACAGTTCCAGCGATGCTGTGTTTGGCTATTTTTCTTGCACACGCTCACATGTCCGAGATCGGAAGCTGCACAATAGGGTGAGAGATGTATGAACAAAGAGTTGCAAAGATGAACGCAAGTTATTAAATAAGGCAGCAAAAGATCAGATTGGAGATATGAGCAGGCTATATATATACTGCATTACAGTGGCATAGAAATATTAAAGAATTAGATAGTAAGTGAAAATTAGGAGTAATATATGGTGAGCAGGGAGCAAAGGGAAAGCTGAAGCAGAGAATACTATGAAATGGACAGAGTGTCTGGAGAAGGGGAGTAAATCTGAAAAGAAGTCTGAATATCTACAGGTGGAAAAGAATCTTTCATGGAAGAAATGGATACAACTACACTGCAGGTCTCAAGCTCAATTTGAATGTAAAGATTAGACGCGTTTACCTTTTGGTGAAAGTATAAGAAGTTATGCAGTTGCCCTAATATTTCTTCCCATCTCTTTGCGAGCTACTAAGATAAAATCGCCAGCCATACCTCCGATACCCAGATGATTTTTATAAAAATCCACTGCGCAATGAACCTTAAGGAAAACAAATTACCTTAGACATAAATGAAAACGTGTATTTATTTTGAGCGATTTATTTATTATTTATATGTATAAATTGTTGGTTTTAATTTGTAAACAACTCTTGCTAGACACTTTTTACCCGGATTCTCGTTTCTTCAAGATTGATCGCAGTGTAGATATTCTAAAATAGAATTAATTCTAAAAAAAATTAGTCCCGAAACTTTGCGCGCTGTCAGTAAAAAGGCACACTTTATCATCCAAAGGTTTTTATTATAAGTAATAATAAGCTCAGGAGATCTGCGTACCGACTAATTCATAGGTGTTCTTCTACACATTTTCCACATACTCTATTTTCATTTACCCACATTATCTGAAAGAGCAAAACTTACCTTGGCTACATTCATCCAGTCTGGGAGAAATAACACGTTACCGTCTGCACATTCATCGTAATACCATCGTAGAAAATCGCGCAGCTTGATCATATCTACAAATCTACAAATAAATAGTTATTATACCTTCCTTTATCTCGTTATCATATTCGGAATGAATATTGTAATATACATCTTTCATGAGTTCTTTAAATTGGTCTGAAATATTTATATATAACTATTGACTAAGGGCTATAATACTATCTTGCAGATGTTTAGAAATTTTTAAGCTCAGAATACTCTAGAGAAGTCAGTATGTCTTAAACAAGGGCAAAATTCCTAGAACATTTATCACCTCGTTCATATATGTAATCCGCTATGTTTATATATATTTCTAGCAAATCACGTAACTGACCATAGAAGTCGGGTCGGAAATAAGAAGTTTTTTTACAT
This sequence comes from Ceratothoa steindachneri, assembly GCA_963969495.1. Taxonomy (NCBI): domain Eukaryota; kingdom Metazoa; phylum Arthropoda; class Malacostraca; order Isopoda; family Cymothoidae; genus Ceratothoa; species Ceratothoa steindachneri. The sequence goes on from OZ018325.1 coordinate 182,001,641, forward strand.
TGTATTTAAGATTCTTACTGGGGAAATCCATGTATGATTATTTATAATTAAGAATAACCTATCACACACGGAAATAGCGGCTGGACTGTGAGGAAGGAACTGTCCACTGCTTGAATTTGAAATTATGTATGGACGAGGTTAATGGATTCTTATATCAACGTTTAAAAGAGTTGCCAGTATGGATATTAAATAATAAGTTCGTGAATTACATAGAATTATTAAGCAATTAGTATTTACATTGTGAACTTTCAATACATTATTTAACAAATAGTATTTATACTATGAAAATAAGAACGTACACTAAATAAAAGGTACGGTGTGATAAAAAAAAAAATACTTAATGCAAATTCATGCACGCATTTTCATGTATCTTGGTCGTCGTTCTTTGCCATTCTTTTTTTACCTTGACTCTTTCCACACCTTAGGCCTCGAAATTAGCTTTATTTATAAGGTAAATAAGCCTTAATCTGCTAGTTTATTAAAAAATAATTAAGGAATAAAGCTACGAGTATGACCGGAGAGGTTTATTTCTACGCAACCTATAAATTGAGAGTGAGAGGCTATTCGCGTGTATAGAAACGTATCAAACACGAGTGAGAACAGACCTGCCTATATTATTATTCCTGTCGAAAGTGGAAGACTTCCCTTTATCAAGTGACAAGTTTGAATCATCATGCGAACTCAATAAAATCAATAAAAAACTCTAGCAGAGATAAAATAACGCCTATTAATTATGAGAGGGTTGTGGAAGAAACTGATAAGGAAATAGTAGAGGTACTTAATGATCAATTTGTTTCAGTATTTACAAAAGAGAATCCAAACAGTTTCATTTATGATAGTTCTATGTCAGGAGATGAGATGTTGATTACCATAAGTGTAGATAGGGAAATCATTAAAGTACTTATAATTGATTTTAATACAAGTAAGGCATCTGGATCAGATGATATTCATTCTAGATTACTTAAAGAAGGTGTACAAAGTAGTGCAGTAGCTCTTGAGTAGATATGTACTAGCTTATTTTAGTTTGGGGAAATGCCTAATTATTGGAAAATAGCAAATGTAATACCATTTTTTAAGAGGAGATTCAAAGAGGACCCAAATTACTTTATTAGACCTGTAAGCTTAATATCTATAGTTTATAAAATTCTTGAGAAGATAGTTAAGAAGGGGATTTCTGATCATCTAGAGCAGACCTGGGCAACCTTTGGCACGCGTGCCAAACGTGGCACGCCGACGACTTCTACCGGCACGCGAAGCCAAATGCTTAACTTAAGAAAACTAAATAAATGTATCTCCAATTTATTTTATATAGCAACCGCATTGTGTACAACCTGTTAGAAATTATGTTATCAGTGAGGCAGCAGCAGAAGTCTCATTGATGGTAAATAAATGAAAAGGTCCACAATTTTTCTTTCTCTAGTTTGGATTTGTTGTTTTCTGCTTGAAATGGTAAAGATTCAATTCTGTTTAATATAATATGATAATATGTATATTTTTAGGTAAAATGACTATCGTTTCATTGTAATTTTTATGCATCATAAAGGGTTGGGAATGAATAAAAAGAACATCTTTAATTTTATATCCTTTCATTGTGTTTTAGTCAAGTATTGGCACGTGAGAAAATTTTGTAGCAAAGATTTGGCTAATTTTGGCACACCCACTTAAAAAGGTTGCCCACCCCTGATCTAGAGAGTGGTAGGTTAATAAGTGGTGCTCAGCATGGGTTTAGAAGAGTAGATCGTGTTCAGCAAATTTACTGGATTTTATAGATTATGTAACTAAACACTTAGATAAGGGAGAGAATGTTGATGTAATTTAGTTAGATTTTAGCAAAGCTTTTGATTAGGTTTCACATAAGAGTCTAGTTCACAAATTAAAAATGCATTGGATATGTGGGAAAGTTTTGAATTGGGTAGCTGAATGGCTAAAAGACAGGAAACAGAGAGGTGTATTAAATGGGGGAGGGCACAGTGGAGGGACATTATCAGTGGCTTAACTCAGAGATCAGTTCTAGGGCCATTATTATTCCTAGTTTATATAAATGGTCTTGGGGAGGCTGTAAATATTAAAGTGTCAATTTTCGCTGATGACACAAAACTGGTAACTGTAGTAAATGAAGTTGAAGCAAACTTTCAATTGCAGAGTGATTTAATTAAGTTATTAGGTTGGGCACAAACGTGGCAGATCGGTTTTAATATTGAAAATTTTAAACTATTTACATGGGAAAATATAATAAAGAATTTAGTTATGAAATGGATGGACATTGGCTGAATGGAGTAGAGGATGAGAAGGACTTAGGAGTGGTAGTAGATAAGTCTCTGAGGTTGTCTTATCAATGTATCGGGGCAACAAATAAAGCAAATAGAGTATTGTGCTTCATTAAGAAGAATGTTAGTTATAAAAGTAAAGAGGTTATCCTTAAACTATATATCTCATATGTCAGGCCACATTTAGAGTACTGTATACAAGCATGGTGCTCACACTTGACACATGATATCAACCTGCTAGCGTGGTTGCTAAGGAAGTCAGCAAAGATGATACCTGCCTTGAAGAGCACCTTCAAGGTTACTAAATATGTTGGCATTGGAAAGAAGGTGTGTGAGAAAGGATATGATTGAGCTTTATAAAATCTGTTATGTGGTAGATAGGTTGGAATTTAGCAAGTTCTTTGAGTTGGAACGTAGTAATAAGACTTGAGGACACCACTTGAAAATGAAAAAAACAGAGGTGTAGGTTGGAGGTAAGAAAGTAATTCTTCTGACAATCCATGATGGTGATTCCTTTTTAAGTAGTAGCTGCATGATTTAGTTTTCGACAAGACACAATCTTGTAAATGCAGTTTATGGTGTGGTTGAGTTAGATTACCTCTGATAGGCCCTTGGTGTTTTTCTCATCCGTTGAATTATGTTATGTTATGTTATCCAGTAAGTTTTCTAACCTCATCTAACTCGATGATGATAGACTACCTTTCTAAGTCCATCATTGAAATTTATTGTTAAGAAGAGGATACACAAAATATATTTGTAAAATCTGAATGCCTGATTGAGATAATTAAATTTTCATTCATTTCATTATCATACTAATTAAGCAATTTGCTTTTCCACTACTTACTTTTTAATTAAATAGATTAAATTAATGGATTAATAACAATGCATTTAATTGATAAAGATTTCTATATAATTGTTCTACCCTATAAGAAGCGAGACAAAGGCTATCTAAATATAACCCCATATCTCGTTCTACGAATTAGACCTAGTGCAAGCCTGGTTTATCAGTAATTTGATTTAATTTATTTTTTTAAATGGTCAAAATATCAATGTTTAAATGGGGTTCCTGCCCTCTTCCAATAGGGATGACAATAAATTTTGCTCTTTTTAAAAATAGTTTTATGATATTATTAATAGACTATTAAAAAATTAAGGAAATCGGAGATATTTTTTTGCACAGCTTCCTATAAATTGCGTAAGGGCTTCTTAAATCTCTGATATTAATAAATCAGGCAATGGCTTCGCCATTCAGGGGGGAGCTTGCGCTTCGCTACTAAGATTAAAATTTAAAATCTAAAAAAAAGCAGCCATAGTTAAATTTTTATAAATTTCCTAAACTTCGCCAATTATAATCATTTTAAAAAGGAACTCTAAACTAAATTTCACCCCTTTAAAAAGATCACGTTGCTAACATATATAGTTATATAATAAAAGATATATAAAAATCAATTTTCTGAACTTCACCATTTGCAATTCTTTGGGTTTTGAAAAATTCACAAAATTTCGATACTTATATTTATTTCTGAACTTCACCATTTTGTTTTTTGATATTATAAAAGAATTATTAGAAATAACTTTGATAAAAAAACATAAGTCATGACCAAACTAAGATGAAATTATTATTCAAATACTCAAAAAAATCCCCTTCTTAAATTATAGAGTTAGTGATGATGATGATGTGGCCGCTCTCAGATGCGAGCGCACGCTCTAGGCGATCCATGAGAATTGACCTCCTCTGCAACAGAGGAGGTCAATTCTCATGCTAGTTCAAGCGCGGTTGACGGAGTACTTCAGCTCGTCGACGTTGCTCTGGTGGACCTTACAGGCCTTGCCATCGACAACATGCGCCCACATGGTGTAGTCGATGGGATTGAAGTCCCTCAACTGCGGGGGCCAAAAGTCCTTCGACCTGAAGTTCATGTTTGACCCGAACCACTCATGCTCGGTCTTGGCTGTGTGGGCCAAGGCACCGTCCTGCTGAAAGAGGTAGTCTACCTTCTTCATGTTCTTCCTCATCCAGGGCAGGACTTTCGTGCATAAAATGTCCCTGTAATCGGCCGCAGTAAGCCTGTAACCGGCTACGAACCACACCGGCGGCATCTTTTCGTGATTTGAAGCCAAGACGCCAAGCATCATCGCGGAGACTGCTGCATGATCGCGGACACGTAGCGGACCACAGAGACCTCCTGGCCGAAGATGCATTTCCACGCTCCTCAAGCTCATGTTGATCTCCTCCTTGACGCCCCTGGATACCGTAGCTAACGAGATCATTTTCTGCTTCTCTTCCTCCTCCTCCTCCTCCTCAGTAGTATTGTAGGGTGGAGTCCGAGTCTACACACACGCACACACTCATGAGTAAATTCAAACACGTACATACGCACACACTCATGAGCACACACATGGCCTTGCACCCCGAGAGTCTACCCCTGCCCCCCCCCCCCTAGGTCAGTGATATTTTTTCAAAGGAATCAGAGTCTGCACACACACATAATTATTTGTTTGTCGCCAAATGCTCCACCCCTCCCCCAGGTTAGTGACTTTTTCAGGTATTTTTTTCGTTTCATTTCATATTTATTAAAGCGTTGAGCACATTCAAACACGTACATACATACACTTACACACCCATACAACTTTGCACCTAAAGACTACGCCCCTCCCTAGGTCATTGAAATTTGGGGGATAAAATCGGTAGGGTTTCTTTGACTCGGTTTGAATTTTCATGTATCTTCCTGTATTGCCATAACAGTGGAGTTGCCACTTAACTTTTTACAATCCTTTAATTGGTCCGTCTAGTTGCCATATTTTAAATCATTTGTCGCTAAACCTCTCTGTGTGTCACACGTTCTAAGATGATCCTTCATACACACCGTATCGCACTCAGACTTAGTTTAGTAAATATTTTGCAACCGAAGATCTGTGTGGATCGGATTATATAGTCCAGACTATTCATCTACGGTTGATTTCTTCGATCATCTTCGTCGACTTATTCATGAACACCCAATTGATCAGATTGAATTTCTGTATAGTGGCTCAGTCCAACCACCTTTCGACTACAATAACAGAAAAGAAGTACTTGAACATCTCCAGTTTATGGATTTAGAAGATTTAATGATCGGTGAAAAATTAAAAAACGAGGTTATGGATGAGTTTTTCTTTGTAGGGGGTCTATCCGATCATCAGAGTACATGGATGGATAGGTCTTTTTCCATATTACATTCTAACGTGGTAAATCAGGGTGAAAAAGTAGTGAACATCGCTATATTTGACACAAAATCCCTTCTATTTCGCTTTCTCTCATGGTATTCCCATAAGCTCACTGATATGATGAAAACCAAGATTGAAGAGGCAGGAATGAAAGAATTCTCCTTCTCGCAAGATCAAGAGGATGTGATGAGTTATTTTGTAGACAAATTAAAACATTGGTAGTCTAACACGTATTATTTCATCTTTATTTTATTCCTATTAATCAGAGAAAATTATAAATGATAAAACATTTTTATACATAAAGATTTCATAATAGCTGACAGAAATTCAATGTATAGTAACTATTAAAACATTGGTAGTATAACGCGTATTATTCATCTTTATTTTATTTATATTAATCAGAGAATATTATTAATGATTAAATATATATATATATATATATATATATATATATATATATATATATATATATACATAAAGAGCTCATAATAGTTGACAGGGGTTCAAAGTATATTAACATATTAAATGTCATGTAAGATCCCTTTGAAACCGAAAGGTATGGTTCGATAAAGCTCTGGGAGTTCAACACGTTTACGAAATGTCTTTCTCAAAAATCTTTTCTCCTCTCATCTCTTTCACTCCACTGTGTTCTTCGGCTCTGAACCCCATACATAAATGGTATCGGGATATGGCTATCAGCAATCTCTCTCTCATCATCGGCTCCATCTAGGCGTTTCATAGTATCGTAGGTTATTATATCCTTTGTGTGAGTGTTAATGGTTAATCCTTTAGCACAAAGTATATACTTCACTCCACTCGTCGTTTGGATACGTACAGAATAAGATTTGGGAGCCGTAGAGCAGAATGAATCTCCATACGCATCGGCTCCGTATACATCTTTAATCACCTGGTGAGATTACCTAGGAATTCTGCAAGTCTAGGTTGTTGGTCATCTTTCATAGCAATGAAGAGGGCACTGTCTGTGTCACAATACAACAACCGTTCACCCAGCGAGCCTAATAGGCAATAGAGCTTGATTCGAGCATAGGCGATTGTGAATGCTGCAATTGGAAGATTCGTTACGTGGGAGTCATCTTCTACATGTTCAGCATTCTCTACTTTCTCTATGTATGCATTGCCAACTACATCCAAAGAGTTGACAATGTAATCGTCGTTTTTGATCAGGTCGATTACATCATAATCCGAACCTCAGATGACCGTTTTCATACAGCGAATTCTCTGAGCGAACTTTCCCCAGAGACTGTAAACGAAGAAAATATGATCAGGATTAATGTGCTGTATTATTATTATTAGTATTATTAATGTTATTATCGCCTTCAAGTTTTATAATTTATTGACATCATATTCGTTGTAGAATGCTTTAATATTTATAAAATTACATTTTAAATGTAATATATCAATGCAGAAAAAAAATAATCGCAGGAATAAATCCTTACCTGTTTAGACAGAGCTTTGCTCTAAAACACTTACTTCAGATAAAAATATTTTTTTATTATAGTATGATTACTTAACAAATATGTTTAATTAAATTCTAGATCATATAAAAAAACTACTGATATTCATTTTCAAAAATATTAAGTTGGATTGAAAATACACATAATTTTTATCCGTTGCATATCAAATACCGTTTTCCTGACCGGATTAACCCAGCTCTTTTGATTCAGAGAATCAGTAAATGTGGACAAAGGAATAAGGTTGCGGACATCCAGGAAATTTGAATTGAAATTATGTATTTTAACCTAGATGCAAAATAAAATCGGATTTTTAAGGTGAGCTATCTTTTATTGAATAGTTTTATCAGTATAAACGAATCAGATATTCAGTTAAAATGAACCGCTGATTGTTACGCTTATATACATCCCCGCCGAGTCTGCCAACATCTTTGGGTGGGGTAAATCGGCTATTCCAATCTGTAAAAAAGATCGCTAAAAGATCTGATGTGGAAAGCTTTCTCTTTGGTTTGGTTACACAAACCCATGCGAAAAAAATTCAAGACAAAACACGTAAAAGCACAAGGTGCAAACGATATTTTGCAGTTGTAAGTTTGAAAGTTTTAATTATGGTGTACGTTACATACTCTTTGTAATTGACGTATATTCCAGATATCTCTGGCTAATTCCTTTAAAGGAGAAGACGGATCTAAAGAGTGGTGCTCGCTCTCTAGGAAAGAAGGGCATTTTCGCCGGTTGCGATACCGTTCAGGATATTATGCATAGAGAGACCGCAAAGCAAGCTTTGAAAGATCAGCTGAGAAGGAAGAAAAATACTATTACTAAATATACTAGACAATATATTAGAAGAAAGTTAAAATCTGGGAGTGATAATGAGAGGAAATCTGAAAAAATGGGTGTAATAAATGAGCGAAAATGGATGAATAAGAAGTTGAAGAAGAGAAAGTTGAAAATCAATGAAGAGGATGGGGATTTTTTTTCATAATATAAACAAGCACACATTTCATAGATGTCCTCATAAAGTTATCATCGGTTGTGAATCATACACGTGTCAAAATGACTGCTCTTCATCCAGCAAGTTATATATGTTCGAAGACAGAACTCGATTTGTTTACTATTCCACCGACCCAAACTTCCATCGTTGAGAGCAATTATCAGTCTTACTCTCCACTTAGTAATATCTCATCAGATCTCATCCCGGTTGAATATTATGTCTGGTAGCGGATAGTATTATATTGACCCGAGTGGGGTTTATCTTTATATTAAAACAAGAATTGTGAAGTGAACTTAAAGATTGGGGGAATATTTTTTCGGAAATTAATATTCTTCACACTTTGTTCAGCAATGTTGATATTTATTTAAATGAAACACCTGTAAATTCCGTTGGAAATAATTACCCTTATCGTGCATATTTAGAGACCCTGTTGAACTATACTAAAGAAGAAAAATCTACATTTCTTTCCACTGCAGGATATTACTCTTGTAAATAAATATAGTAGATCAAAGAAAAAATTAATTGTTGCATATGGAAAACTACACGCCAATTTTTTATCGCAACATAAGCTGTAGATGAATATAGTCTCACTAAAGATAAAGTTATCCAGAGCACCACATTCATTGACACTATTTAGAGTCCAGACCGGTTTAAAAGCTAAAATAGAATTATTAGAGAGTTTCCTTTACCTGAGAAAAGTCTGGCTTTCAGCATCAACTCATCTGGAGATGTTGTTTACATCAAACGCTAAGTACCCGATAACACAAGTTCGTATTCGAAATTTTACAATGGTCAGTAGAATATCAATGAAGAGTGCGGATAATATATTCACGAGAAGTATACCAACGAGGATGGTAATCGGTATGTTTGACCATTTGGCATTTTCTGGTAGCTATGATGCATCACCTTTTGAATTTAAAGCTTATAATGTGAATCGCATCACCATCTATATAAACGAGAATAAAGTTGAAAGACTATTTGAATTAGACTATTGGGACGATGCAGATCCAGTTGCTTCAATGGCTTTTTCCTTGTTATTTAACGGAATAGGGTGTATTATAGGTTAACAGAGAATTGGACTTACGTACGAACAATTTCTAGAAGGTAAAGATATTTATTGTATTAACCTAAATCAGACAAGAGTATTAATTGTCTTGGAGAATGCTGCAATCTTATACAACAGGGTACATTATCAATACAGTTACAGTTTAGATCTCCATTAATAGACTCGGTCTCCCTTGTTATATATGCAGAGTTTCAGTCTGTTATTGAAATAGATAAGTCTAGAAACATACTAGTTTATTCTAAATAAAATGAATGCAATAGAAATAGAAGAACTATTGTATCGAAATAAACCACAAAACGAGTTTTCCAGCAGCTTATATCATTAATCTTTGGCAGCAGCCATCGACCTGGATCGAATTGGATAGCTTTGTTTCTTGAAAAATATTTGTCTATTATTTTGATAACCTATGTATAAGGTTCGAGAACGATGTTTGTATTCGTGAAAACTTAGTAAAAATGATTAAAATTATTATCGTCAATCCATTCAGAGATCAAAGTTACTTTTCAGACTCTTGGGGGTCGTTTTGTGCATATTTCATTCAGCAGATGGCAATCGGTAAATCATATCAAGCTTTTATTGAACAATTTGATTCTTATAATGATCAAAGAAACGAAGAAATCGTAGTAAGGAATACTTGTAGTAGAATGTAAAGAAAATTAATATTGTTCACTCGATAAATATTAATTAATGGTTGTAAAATATGTAATTGTGTAGCCTATCTACTAAAATTTATATACAGTAGTGTGTAAATTAATTCGGACAGTGGTGAAATAATACAATTATTTGATCATTGTTGTTTATATTTGAAAAGAATACGTCAATGATAAGATAAATGGTACATTTAATATGAAATATGACCGCCCTTTGCTTTTAGAACCTACTTCACTCGCTCTGACATAGATTCAACTAAATTTGAACATATTTCTGCCAATTCTTCGTTATGGTACCAGGCATTGATAACAGCACAAATCATCTTCTGCATCGTCGAACAGTCGGTTTTCTCGATTCTACGTTTAATTATATCCCATAGATTCTCGATGAGGTTTAGGTCACGAGAATTCCCAAGCCAATCTATAAGGGTAAGTCGACTTTTTTCGAAGAATGTGCGCATTATTTGGAAAGTATGGCACGGAGCCAGATCCTGCTGGAAAATGCCGGCTCCATCAGGAAAGTCTTTCTGCATCGCAGGAAGCAAGTGAGTCTGCAGGATCGCCTTGTATTTAACGCTGTTCATAATTCCCTCAATAGTAACAAGCCGCACTAGGCCTTTAGCGCTGAAACAACCCCCAAACATCTTCTTAGGTGGGTATTTTGTTCTCGCTGAAGTGATTCATATTTGCTTCGTCCTGCAAACACTGACCTATGCCCATGTACTTTAAAATGCTATTCGTCTGAAAACATAACTTTCTTCTAGTCAACTGTTTTCCATCCAGCATATCTGCGTGCCCAGGAAAGACGTTTTGTCTTCATAGCAGAAGTCAATAACTGTTTACGTACCGGTTTTATAGCAAATCTGCCAACTTCAATGAGCTTTCGCCGCACGGTTGAAGAAGAAACATTTACACCAGCTAAAGACAAATCTCTTTGGAGGTCTTTATTGGTTTTCTTGGGATCCTTCACACTATTTCTGATGAGCCTTGTTATTGTGAAGTGTTTTCTTTCGTTTTCTTCGACCTTTTTCTTGTCGCGGTGTTGAATGTTCACCAGTGTCTTCAGCTCTTTTTACAATATCGCCAATAGTTGACTTTGCTACCTTTATTTCCTCAGAAATCCGTCATGTTTCTTAAGAGCTATAATACTTGCACGCTTCTTGGGTGTGATATCCATAATAAATTTATAGTCTAATAATGATTGGAAGGTGAATATTCCGGCAGGAACAAGTACACCACGGAGCACGTTCCCAGCAATAATCATCCACAACCAGCTCTGGTGTAGCACTGTCAGGTTAAATGTAGCTAGGGCACAACAAAATATTTGTTAGATGTTACCAGTACACTATTCTGCACGGAAAACAAAAAAAACTTCATTAGTGCCAAAAATTAAGACATTATGAAATTAGTCCAAAAATTTAGTACTGTCCGAACTAATTTTCAAACTACTGTATTATATGCCATTACGTAACCTGGTTAGTATTAATTAAATATGTTATTTTTCGATTTATTGATCTGTAGAAAATGTAGGCATATTTTAATTTAAAAATAAATCATTATAAGAACCTTGTCTAATAAAAAAAGTTACAAAAAAGAAATTTATATCTCTACAGATATGTAGAGGGGTGGGGAGGACATTTGACGAGGGGTGGAGCGGGGAGGGGGTTTGGAACTTTTTAGCGACCAACAAAACGCGATATTTGTGTCTTTGCCTCATTAAGCTCCTTGAAATCATTTTTCAAGTATTTTCACTCAAAAAAAAAAACTGCAGATGCCATATATGTTAAATATGGTCTAGACTTTCTAATCATTTTGATTAATCTTCTGATATCTATTAATTTCGAAAGTGTTACTGACGGTAGTAACCATCGATTGAAAAAAAGAATTCACTAAAATGTTTAAGCAAAGATAACCATCTCACTGCCTCATTAAACACTACTAATTTTTTTTCAAGTATTTACTAATGTAGAATGAAGCCCTACCGATTCGCTCCAAAAAAGGTCAATTACCTAGGGGCAAGTTCATGTGTGTGTATGTATGATCGTACTTATCTGTGTGTACGTGTTTGAATGTGCTCAAGTATTTACTAAATATGAAATGAAACGAGAAAATACCTGAAAAGGTCACTAACCTGGGGGGGAGGGGGACATTTGGCGACAAAAAAATAAGTGTGTGTGTGTGCAGACTCTGATTCTTTCGAAAAAATATCACTGACCAAGGGATATGGAGGGAGGGGGGGGGACATTTCGGCGACAAACCAATAAGGGGTGGAGAAGGGTAGATTCAGGGTGCAAGATCATGTGTGTGTTCATGAATGTGTGCGTGTGTACGTGTTTGGATGTTGAATGTGCTCATGAGTATGCGCGTGTGTGTAGACTCGGATTCAACCCTACAATAGTACTCTCCTTCTTCTTTATGGTTAAGGATGCTAGGTGGGACCAAACTTGGTGATGAGAGCAAGAGCCGCCTCGTATAGGATATTGATTAGCCCTTTGAAGACTCCTTCTTTTATGTTCTTAAATGTTTTCCTTTGAGAAACACCCAAGAAATATAGATTTAGATATTCATTTTTTAATAACATTTTTTTTATTCCCAATCTATCCTTGAATCAGATTTTTATAATAAATCCATCTATGATTCAGAAATTTATTAAAATATCCTTCGATTTGTCTATTTCAAAAATCGAATGGAATTCAATATCAATAACGAGTGTTACTGGGTTGTTTAATGGGACTATAAATTGTAGCGTTAAAGAAAGCGTACCTTGATTAATAGGATTGGAACACGCGCCAAAACACATAGCGCTTTGATCTTGAATTAAATTCTACAATAAATATCTTTATTTGGGAGAAATCCGTCATGAGTGATTCCTATACTCTCTCCACCTCCAAAACACCCTATAGATGAATAAAAAAGAATAGAGTTTGTATCATCGGATAGATCAAGTTCAATTACTTCTATTTCATTTCCATTAATATATATAGCGATTCTGCTTATGTTAAAATGCATAAAATCAAAGGAGGAGACGTCATAGCTTCCAGAAAACCTAACTTTGTATCTATTCCTTTGCGACCGTAAAGTTTTTAATTTGTACACTGGTAATTAAATACTTTTCTATTGTTTTTAGCAATCCTTTTTCAATATACAGTTGTGTAGAAGGGGGACACATATACTTTTCTTACCTATAGAGAGCTTTCCATTATTTGATTTATAGCTGCCAGTCTGGATGTTATTCTGAGCATGATAAAAGGATGAGATGACGGTTCAGCTTTATTTTTATTGATACCCTATTCAACAATATCTTATGTTTCAATAAAATTTAGGGGGGTTTTCTTGACTTTTTATAGCCCTCTTTTACACGTTCTGAATTCGAGTAGTACCTGGCCTTCTAAAGAGGCGTCAATTTTTATTCATCTGTAAAGTTTAATAATGATTCTAAATATGACCTGCAATGATAGTTATTACCGATAGCCGAAATCGACGTTTCATTTAAATAGATTTCCACACTATTAAAAAGTGAATGTAGGATATTATTCTTGGGGTAGGTATTTTCATCATCTTCAAGGAGTTCCCCATCTGATTCTACGATTTGTGTTTTTATATAAAGGTAAATATTACTCTAGTTTATAAAATTTTCGTCACTTCCTGATACATAATATTCAAACAAGGCAAATAAGCAGTATTAATATCGGTAATCGAGGTCCTAATGAGAGCAAGTGTGAAGAGTTCTAACTCAGTTTTATAAAAGACTGTGCTGAATGGATTAGGTCCATGCATTTATTCGTGTTTATTTAACCGATGAGGAAATCTGAATGGTGGGAAAGAGTATAGGTTAATGATTTATATTTAAGAGAAAAATAAATCTTTATTGTAATCTGCTTTTCTCCTTTTCACACCTAATCTCCTCATAATATTCCTGTTTATTTTCTCTAATTTCTTCCTGAGGGGAAAACTGGGCGTACTTTTTTTTAACATATAACGTTTTCCATCATATGTAATACTAGATTTTACCTCTCTCACTTCACCTTTAACTGCTTGTCTCGGATCTTTCCCTTTCATATCCTGTGCTGTGACTACACCAGAATATTTTTGCCATTTTCCAAAGTACTTGACTCCATCTATATGAGTAGGTGCAGCAGAACGGAATAAAAATGCAAAGAACCAGCCGAGCTTGGTTTCTTTGGTTTCTCATACCTCGAAACAAGCGTGGGATAGTCATCGTTTTATTGCTTACGTCGAATATGGAGTTCTATCACTAGAAATCCAAATGAGAATGGTTATTTTTTTCTGCTCATATGTTCTTAACTCAGAATTCAGATATAGTGAGGAATATAAAAAATTATACTGACTGACCCATCATTTCTCCCAGTGTGTAAAATACGTAACAAACGACTCTACATGCCCCTCACTACCCACTACCCGGTGTTCTTAACAGTGGAGTAGGCATAGCGTGTGCTAGGATGTGAAATTAAATTGAATCATCGGTCAATCCACCGACTTCTCACTCGTACGTTCTGGTAAAGTTTTCGGGCAAAGGAGGCAACGAAAACTGTAAGTTCGAAAAACATGAATTTTTTTATGTATTCTCGCTTTGGGATTATTATTGAAGAATACTCTCTACAACCACAGGAGATCTATTTGAAGAAATATATGCGCTCACAGAGTTGATTGAAGATTCCTCCTGTTCCTTGTGAGCGAGGTAGCCTCCCCCGAAGGGGGCTGCTTTTCCTCTAACTTTTGGACCTTTTTTAACCAACTTTTAACTTCGACTTACTTCAACCTAGCGCTACATAACCTGGTCGCCGGCAAAGTCTGAGACGCAGTTAGTAGTAGGGTATAGTGAACCCCTGCAGGAGACCCTGTTACGAGCCCAAACCTAACTGTGGACTGCTGTTAGGGCTAGGTGCAGCTAGGTAGGGTGACCAAGGAGAGCGCGAGACTTGGGAGGTAGGTGAGATAGAATTAGGATATATAGGAGGCTCTCCTACCTGAGGAGCTAAATAATCTTCCCTTTTCAGAGGTTACTACTAGGAGCCCCACATTAGTGGGGCACACTAGTCAAGAGGATGGACCAACCCCAGGAATTGAAGAGATTGCCCCTGCGACTCGCCCTGAACGGCAGAAAAAGGCCCCCCACAGCAATTAGTGCAAACTATCTACGCAGACCTCTCGATCCCGCTTATTAAATGCATCGAAGTCCCAAATGGTCTTATCATAATTTGATCTAAAGGAAAGGATGTGGAACAACTATTATTGACAGCTGGATCCATAATTCTGAAAAAACTCGACCTCAAGGCTAAGACGCCGCCGCAAATTATCGCTAATCGGGGCTTTGTAAGCCGAAAAGTGGAATTATCGGTGGGCGCCCACTCGTCTAATGAATTAAAAGAAGAACTTATAGACAAGCAAAAATGGTTAAAATTCCAGGAGGTGGTCAAATCAAATGACCACACTCATGTATTCAGTGTTATTTGTGAAACCACAGAGATGGCAGCTAAAGCCCAAGAGAAGGGACTTCTGGCCTTTAGCATGATGAGCCCCCCGAATAACATACAGAGGGACACATTTGTAAATGTACAGATGTGTTTCAACTGCTTTGCCATGAAAGACCATACTTCGGCCAATTGCCCCCCAAAAGAAATAGTCATATGTTTTAAGTGCGCCTCGGAGGATCATGACTTCAGGAAATGCAATAATACAACCAAGAAATGCGTAAACTGCGTAGGAAACCACCGCACTATGACCATGCAATGCCCGAAAAGGAGGGAGGTTATTCGAAAGAAAGAGAAAGAAATGCAAGAGAATAAAATCTTGGGAACCACCACCTCTTATGCTGTAGCACCTAAAACCCAAGGAAGAACGGCGATGGCACTGTCAAACATTTCGGGAGGAATGTTTGGAAAGATATACACATGTGTGATCCACGCACACGTGCAAAACGCTCTGCAATTAAGAACTTATGAGATGACTTTGAATGCGTTACTGAAGGCTAACTGATTGGAATCGATAATCATTCCACACGAAGTAAACTCTTCATCCATTTTGACTATGCAGACGACAGAAATGGATAACAAAGGGAACGCTCAGGTAGAAGAGAGAGCGAGTTGGATGAAATCAGCTCCGAGTCAGCGGAAGAAGAAACTAAGAGAGTTACGAGGAAAACCCAAAAGAGAAAAAAATCCAAGTCGGGCAGGAGCACAAGCCAACCAGCAAGAAGGACATCACTAGGCTCATTCTCCAATAATACAGGACATTCCACAAAAACCCACAGGAACCCGGAAACAAACTAGAAAACGAAATTAAGTCCTACTTAATTCCACGGACAGATTAATCCACCAAATGAACCGGAAACGAATTAGGAATTTGATACTCAAAGTGGACAAGAGTGACATAAGCATACTACAGTTGAACGTAACCAGATGGAGAAATAGGAGACAAATATACGGAAACATTTTTAAAAAACTGGAACCAGATATAATTTTAATTTCAACACACAGAGTCAACCTACAAAATAACGAAATCAAAATTTGGAATTATTACGTTTTAGCGGTAAAGCCGACCGGCTAAGCACACGACGGAGCTGCTATAGCAATTAAGAAAGGCATCAACTTTAGAACTCGTGATGAACTAGACGAGTCTTACATTGATATTGAAATAAAGATGGAATTGACGAGCATCATAATCGCTACAGGATATCAACCGCCAAGGAGAGACCAAAGGCCTATTAATAACTTTATCCAGATATTTAATAACAGAATCCTGGTACTATTTATGGGTGACCTTAACGCTCACTGCCAAGCGAGCGTTTATAGAAGAAAAAACGGAATTGGAAGAAACCTTGAAGCACTGTTCGCAAGAGGTATCTGCCACAGATTAGGCCCCGATTAGCCAACCTTTGTGACTGGACCCACAGCCACAAAGCTTGATATCTGTCTGGGCAACAACCATCTCCCATACAACTATTATATGAAGCCAGAATATATACCCTATACATACCACACTGCAACTCTGCTCATCATCAACCAAAGACCCATACAAATCCCAGAAAAGGTAATAAAAGCCTTCCACACAGCAGACTGGGAAAGATATAGGAGAGAACTAAATTAATACCAACCCAAACAACTATAAGGAACGACTTTAGAAGAAATAGATGCAGAATTGGAAAATATAAGAAACTCGATGCAGGCCTCTGATGAAATAGTTATTCCAAGAAGCCGATACACGACAATCAAAACATTTACTTGGACTCCAGAGATGATACGGAAGCACCGGCGACTAAGAGAAATTGCGGAAGAAATAAGAAGAAACGGACCGACGAGGGAGCTACAGTACGAAATGAGGAGGATAAAAAGACAACTAAACCCGGAAATAATAGAGAAACGGAAGAAACACTGGAATGAAAAAATTCAGAATATTGATAGAGATGCAACCGTAAGAGAATTTTGGAAGAAAGTCAACTTAATGAAAGGCAAAGCGGGAGCTAGAAAACTGACGCTGAAAGACAATCATGGAAACACCATAGAGGACGAGGACAGTATAAAATGGATATTGAGGGAGCACTGGAAGGACATATTTAACATAAGTGAAGAGGATAACGAAGAATTCGACATCGACTTCGAACGGAATATTTTAAGAGAACTCAAGGAGGATACGTACAGAATAGTTTCATACCTAACTGTGGACGCAATAAGAAATACATTCGAGGGTAACGACGCACGAATTACCGTGCAAGAACTCAAAAACACAATTTCGCTATTCCAACAGAAGGCATCAGGAAGCTCGGAACTCACTAAGAAGAAATGTCAGATGAAATTCTGCAGAGCATCACATCTGTATTCAACGCCTGCCTTAACACCGGCTACTTCCCGAAATATTAAAGGTAGCAAAATTGATCTTTATCCCAAAAGCGGGTAAATCTACAACACGAGTAGTGAATTATAGGCCAATACCTCTACTCGACTTCATCGGGGAGGTGTTTGAGAAAATAGTAAACTTTCGGTTAAGTGAGCACCTTGGAGAGAATAACCTTATAAACAAATTTCAATTCGGATTTAGGAAGAAAAGGAGCACAGAATTGGCCCTCGCGGTCATTACAAAAAAAAAATAGCTAAAGCTAAAAAGGAAAAGGCTAGCGTTGATATCGTCTGCAGGGACGTTTCAAAAGCATTCGACAGAGTGTGGATTAAAGGAATGCAATATAAAATATTACAGTTACGCATAAACAGGAAGCTAGAAAGACTATTCTGTAACTACGTTACCCAGCGACACGCAAATATCTAAATGAAGATCCAGCACGGAGATAAATTTAAGATGGAGGCTGGGCTTCGCAAGGAGGGTGATTGAGCCCGACAGTGTATACTTCGGACATTCCTCCACCATTTACGCATGGATGTATCAATATACAGTTCGCAGACGACGTCACACAAGTAAGCGTCTGCCCCTACAAAAACCCGGACATGCAGGCAAGACTAATGGCAGAAGAAATAAGAAGAATCAATGTTTACGAGAAACAATGGAAGATTAGTACTAACAGGAAAAAATTTAAGAGGGTACCACTTTACACGAGGAGACTCAGTGACATTCTAATCCAAGGAGAGAGATACGAATACACAAACGAAACTAAAGTTCTAGGACTAACAATTACAAAGACAGGATACTCAAAGCACGTGAAAGAAAGAGCGGGAAAGGGAAGAAGGGGACTGGGGCTACTTTACAGGCTCAGATCACTTAACCGAAAAAATAAAAATAAAATATACCAAGAAATAATTCAATCGGCAATGGTATATCCAGTTATCCCCATGTACACCACTTCAAATAGTAATATTACTGAACTGCAGCGTATACAAAAAAAAAGCAGTTTCAGTAATCACAAACACAAGAAGAAGGGACAGAAGAAGACAAGATCTACATCGGGAAGCGAAGATGGCACCACTCAAGAAGATTATAGAGAAAAGAGTCAAGAAACTGATTCAAAACACGCAACGAGAAATTGGAATGGAGATCATGGACTTGATCAACTAGAGAGATGAGAGGGGGGGGGGGTCGCATAGACTCGATCAAGAAGAAAAAGAATTATTCACGAGATAATTTGGAAAGCAAAGAGAGAGTAAGTAAAAAAAATATAGTTTTACATCAGACGTAGAAAACTAATTAAATAAGATCAAATAAAATAGAAAGGAGAAATTTTGCCAACGATAAAAACAACATTAACAACAACGGTTTGAACGCCTCACAACAATTCAAAGAACCAAAATACATATCATATAATAACATTGAAAGATAAACCTGATACTCAGGCAATTACTACCTAAACTATCAATTTCAATACTATTGCATAACTAAAATGACAAAGATTAGCATGACCTCCATGCAACTTAGCATTCAAATGCAACCCAACTACTTTCTTATACTTTCCCCTACATTTTTCTTCTATCCTTAACACCTTAAGGGCTAAATACAGAATACGTGGGACAGGGGTATAATAGGAAGAGTAAATAGAAAAGGATATTTAACACACCATGGTTCGGAGTCCACGTAAAGCTGCAGGTCCACCGACCACCTAGATCACCTATCTAGTCTACTACGATATTTCAAACTTTGTTATCTCTACTCTTCCTCTCCCTCTCTTTCTCCTGGTATATATATATATATATATATATATATATATATATATATATATATATATATATATATATATCCTCTGGTTGTCCTTTAATCAGGTCACTGGTAGGAAAAGGGGAGGCCTGGGGGGCCGGGTTCCCTTCCCCCCCTCCGGACATCTCAAGATTTCCGGAGTAGGGGTGGGGAAGGGACTGGCAATCTTTCTCTATCTCTCCTACCACACCTCCCCCCCTACCCCCCCCCAAAAAAAAACTGTAGTCATTAATGCCGTATACATTAATATAAGATGCTTGTGAAATATCATTTGTGGCTCTCTCTTAAACCCTATTGTAAACCAATCGGACGAATGGATGAATATGTTCTCCTTTTTCTTTACGTTATCCCGCGTCCGTGAGATAAGCTGCAAAAAGTGGTCCTTGCTATTTTTACTCAACTGAGTTGTGGTAACTTTAAAAACTAAATCTTATGAGCAATGCTTTCTCTTGATTCGGAAATCATTGTCTTTATTAGACCATCTTATTTAGACCATCCATATTTATGATTTTATTTATATCATGATTCACTATAGTATAGTGATCACATGAAACAGATTTTTAAGGTTGAAAATGTCGCCCATGAGCTGAAACTCGCATAACCCAATTTCAACGAACAATCTATCACAATAGATTTATGTATCTCTAGATTCTCTACTATATAGTCCGATATAGTATTTCGTGGATAGATTTCCATAAAATAATATGAAGGCTAAATGATGTAGAAGCTTTCCGTCTCCATTTTTGCAAATCAACATTAAATAAACTTTCTAAAAATATAATACATAACATAACATAACATATGATGTTGTATTCTGTCCTCTTAAGCTCTTCTACTTAATGGAGCTTAGTGTCATTTGAGAGTGTTCGAATAGTGTACATAGCAAAATTCGTCAACCTTTGGTCTTCAGCTCCGCAAAACTGGGTATTCTTAGCACCCTCGTCTCCCGAGCTTACCTACCTGCTGTCGTGACCAGGGGCCAGTTCAACTACGGGCAATGAGGGCCATATTCTGAGCTTTATCTTCAAAGAAGGCCAAAGTCGACAACGTTATTTAGTTACATACCTGATTTACGTGATCTCTTGTAGATCCTCCGCCGCCCCCTCTCTGCATGTTCCGAGTGTCCTTGTCCTCGAGAAAGATGAGTTTCGTAGGTTAAATCAGATTGAGTTGAATAGTGCTAAATGAGTTTAAACTATTATTAACTATTTTAATATACTAAACTCATCCGAGTTAAGGAAAAGGCAACTCTAAAAACGCCGACGAAAGGAATCTGCAAGAGTTCCGATTCTGTCCATTTCTGGTCAAAAATAAAGATGCAAAAAATGAACAGAGATGAATTTCTGACCCCATTTGCGATGTGTTCACATCTGACGGCCTTTCTGATGTCTCCGGTAGCTCAGCGTAATACGTGAATCTTCTCAGCATGATGGGGCTCATTAAAAAGATACGATCTTTCAAAATTTGAGAATAATATTAGATATAATTTTATGTTTGCAAAGATATGTGGATTTATTTTCTAGCCAATTAAATCTGTACAAATTACTGAATTTTCGCGTGGCTACCATATTCAGTATACACCATTATAGGAAAACAGGTTAGCAAATTTGGGGACTTATCGCTTCCATTCACTTATCAAATCAATTCATCTTCGTGCCATTTTGAATTCGGTTAGCACTCCATTCTGCCATGTTTATCTTGCACATCTACAACTTTTTACATGTCATGTCAAATTAGCTCATCCAAATTTTACTCCCACAGTACGGTGACGTTAATGATTAGTTTTTAAATTTTTTCCTATGAGTACTATTAATTTGCCAATATAGGTTGCTATGAAGAGGAAAATCCAGTTATTATGGAGCTAAAAAAGGAATAAATATTACTGGTATTGACAGAAGAATAACGATAAAAAACAAAGAACAGCTCACTAAAACAATGAAGAGGAGAGAACTACAAGAGTACCTTTCATTAATCTGAGTAAATAAATACCGGCATTAAATATCAAGGAAGGGCCTGGTTAGAAAAATAACCAACCACATTGCAAAAAACAGGTATTTTTATCGTAAAGAAAAATATAATAATAATAAGATTTTTTCCTCAAGAAAAACAATTTGAACGAAAATAAAAAAAAATGAAGAAATATCAATGTACAAAACGGAAATAACGAAAAGGAGAAAAAAATATTATGTTCAAAATAAAAAAGGAAAGAAAATGAAGAATAAGCTACAATCCACCTAGACATCTATCAATTCATCTATCGATACACATATATAAATGCGATACATATATAGAAATGAATGCAACTAAAATAATCTTAGAGGCGTAACGTTACCTAGAAATTGGACCTGATTCATGGTGAGTGCGGACAAGAGGTTGCCATGGCAACACCGCAACAGCACGCAGCAGGAGGTTGGTGCCGATTGGTGAATAGCAAATCTCCAAACAAAAGCACTTTCAAAACAAAGTGCGCGCGCGCGCGGTGTCCGTGTGTGTGTCTCTCTCTCTCTCTCTCTCTCTCTCTCTCTCTCTCTCTCTCTCTCTCTCTCTCTCTTAGTCTTTCGTTATCTTACTCTTTCTCTCTCTTCCATTCTTACTCATTCTCTCTCTTTCATCTCTTACTCTTTCTTTCTCTTACTCTTTCTCTCTCTTTCACTCTCTTACTCTTTCTCTCTCTTTCACTCTCTTACTCTTTCTATCTCTTTCACTCTCTTACTCTTTCTCTCTCTTTCACTCTCACTCCCTTTCACTCATTTCTCTCTCTTTCATTCTCTTACACTTTCTCTCTCTCTCTCTCTCTCTCTCTCTCTCTCTCTCTCTCACTCCTTTCTCTCTCTTCCCTCTCACTCCACCTCTCTCTTCCCTCTCACTCCTTTCTCTCTCTCTTTCCCTCTTACTCTCTTTCTCTCTCACTCCTTGACTCTCTTTCCCTTTCTCTTTGAAGTAGATGATGAATACAACTTTTACATTTTTTTTGCTTTGGAACTTAATCTTTTTTATTGATTCTCTATATTAGGCCCCCTGAAGTAACTCGTTTTCGTCACCTAACCCCAGGGCATTTACTGGTGCCCCACTTGTAGCGTTCTTTGGGGGCGTCTCGTCCTACGTATCTTTCGCGCATTACTTCAACCCAACGTTTGTGGTCTTTTCAAAATCACCCAGGCATCGATACTCCCACGTGTTTTCTGTTTTTGTTGTTGTTTTTTAAATAATTAAATAATTGCAACTAGATTGATTGGGCTTTTGCATTCTGCATGGGAGTTATGGAAGGTACATATGTGTGAAACATAAATATCACGAGTGACCCAAAGAGGAGACTATTTGGCGCACAGCGAGACAAAAGATTGTATTGGTAGAGCAATCAGGTTAATTGATATCACCTGCGATAATACATCGTGGCAATGAAGTAACAAATCCCTACCACAACCTCACATACAAACCGAAACCATCATATTTACATCTGCAATGCCAGTTTTTAATTGAAGGTTGAATTGAGCCTGCCATTACAAATGCTCCTCTTTGGTTATCATTAACAAGCATGCTGCAGTTAACATCTGAACGATTGCTTACTCTCTCGCGCCCAACACCTGCAGGTATGTTTGCGGCTATACATCTTCTACTCATTTCTAGTTCCGCCATCTACCACACTTTCTAAGCAGCGACCCCTTCTTACAAATTTTCTGTTGGAGATGCCCTCATTTGTTTTCGCTCTATTTTTTAAATTTAATTATACTTGAAACGAGCCCTCCCCCCCCCTGCCAATGTAAATAAAGTATTCTTTACACTATACAAAATTATAATTTAATAATCGTTAATTTTATTGATTTACGAAATCTATTGACGATTGTAAAAAATATAAAATATAATTTATATGCGCTATAATTACGCCCTTCACACAGCATCACCCCGTTACAGGTCATAAACCCGGCTAGTATAATGTCCCCAAACAGGCCTCCCCCCCTTTCCTGAATTGAACACATCGAGACAGAGCAATTTTTAAAAAACTGTCAATGTAATTTTAATGCCCGAATCGTAGCCAACAAGTCAATGGCTCTTGTGTTGCAGTCATATTCCCTCACAAGAAGACTTCCTTTTCAATTCCTTTGCCGTTATAAGACTCTTTATCTCGTTCACTTTGTAAATACTGCACAAAGATTCTAGTCCATAATTTGAAACTGTTTCTAAGACACTTTCAACCTCATTTTTACCATTCCGATTAATTAATTCGGGTCAAATTTGATACACCCTCACTCTCTATCTCCAATAATTTGAGTACGATTTTCCTATCCTATTTCTTCGTTTCGTTCCGTTGATATTGATCGCCCAGTCGAGTGTTAATTAGCTTGGGCCATTTTTGGTCTGATGCCATGGGAGATAGGTTAGCCCACTCCCAATTCCATTCCAAGACACTATTTCATTCTATCAAATAAATGTTCAAATCAGTTCAATATCTTGGAATGTCATAATAATAATTACTTCTTTATCTACTCTTTTAGGTGGAATCGGCAATAAAACATTGAAAGCAAATATAAGGAAAACTCAAGCAGGAATTACTGGCTGTTAACTCCACTTCTCTACCGTTTGTAAAGTTAAAAACTAATGTACAACCCGGCAACCTCTCCCATAGTACCAGCTATCCACCAATAACTGAGTTGGTCTCTTAATCACACACTACAGCAACGAAAGGTGTGAGATTTAACACTCAGAGGCGTGAAAATGGACACCTCTCAGCCAATCATAAAGGAGGTGGTAAGATCTAAACCAATCACAATTTGAAACGTCATTACTGTTTCACACCATTGGGAAGCATGTTTTTAGCATGATTGGATATCTGCCAATCTGGAAATTCAATATATCTGTGTGTTTAAGGCCATCTTAGAAATCAACCATACATACTTTGATACACGTAAGTACACATATATACACATGTACTAATTAGATAAACATTTATATACATCCTATCCTTTGGAAAACGTAATCATGTTTATTATTATTAAATGCAATTAGATATTTTCTTCTCATCGAGGTTAAGGAATATAGCTCACATACAAAGTATGAGTATTTTATTAGAATAATACGTTTTCATTTTCCATAGATATTTATTTGCGCCACCAAAACGTTTATTTTGAAAGTTTTACAAAAAAATATTCTTACGGTTACTTAGAACCACACTAAGATTAGTGATCTTGCTTTTTAATATATTTTAATTTGTATTACAGTTAAATTTTCACTCATTCGGTGGATGTTCTAAGCTTGAGCAATTTTAATTTTTGCAGATGTTTGTTTTGGGTGGTTATCTCATCACCGACCCCCGTTTGAAAAAATTAGACCGAATTCACTAGTGGAAGTGAAAAGGCGGATTTCTACTCAACGAGACTTTAATAGTAAACAGAAAAAATGAAAGTGAACAGTTATTTCAAAATTGAAAGAAATATTGAAGGGGGGGGGTAATAAAATTATTACTAATTTTCATTTAATTTCGAAATGATGTTGGATCAATTTCCCAAAGGATCCTTAGATTTAAAAATATTTCCATTAGGTTTAAAAATATACGGTATAACATTTTAGCAAGTACAAAAAATGAAAATAAACGGCATAAAAAAAAAGGTATTTGAGATAGAATGATTGATGAATTTATTTCACTTTATAATAAACATATTTCTAATTTTCGCCAAAATTTCAAAATGCGGTTAGGTTACTTTCCGTAAATAACCGTTAAATTTTAAATTTTCCCGCGCTCAGTTAATTTAATAGTTCCCCCAGACTGTGTGATGACTGAAGAGTGGACATCCGGAATGACCAAATGAATGAGGATCTCCGGAGGGCGATTTTGGCTTCCGAGATCCGGATGGAGCCTTGGCGAGTTGGAGAACGCGTTTGTAATGGTTCCGGCGCTGAGAAAGAACACCCGTCATTTGAATTTCGACTATTTGGGTCGATTGGTAGACGCATTTTCTAACCAGAAGGTCGACGTATAAAGCCATTATTTTATCGACGAGAGCCAAGGACAGAAGTAAGGTAGCTTGTGAATTGCGTCTCCCCACGTCCAAAATCGGAGAAAGAGAAGGGTCACCAGAGAGAAAAGAGGCGAATAATTCCTATTGTTTTAAGCTGGTTTGACAATCACTATTTATTTTTAATTTAACCTTTAAAGATGAAAATAAACGAAAATATCACGCCAGGAAATTGATGGGACGAGGTTCGGAAAGTAAATGCTGAAAATGGGGTGAGTGAAAGTGTAAGAAAAGTATACATATAGCACAAGAAGTATACAGATACAAATCATGGAATCGATCTGGACTGGGAGACCCCGCAACTCTCTATGACCTACCTACCTTCTACTATTAAGTAGATCCTCCCTACCTGCGGGCATTGGTTTCGGAGAGGCACGTAATCCTACAGATGTCAGCTGCAACATGATTGCACATCTAGATCTTTTAAGGTATCCGAAGTATTTCAAATTCGTACGTTTGAGTGTATGGCGCTGCTTGTACACATTTGTCAATCATTCATCGCATCGTCCTTTTGCTTATTCTCTAATGAAAATCGAGGAGGAGATATAGTCGTGTTATGTG
The DNA here is from genome assembly GCA_963969495.1 of Ceratothoa steindachneri. Classification (NCBI taxonomy): domain Eukaryota; kingdom Metazoa; phylum Arthropoda; class Malacostraca; order Isopoda; family Cymothoidae; genus Ceratothoa; species Ceratothoa steindachneri. The sequence continues at coordinate 182,027,520 of OZ018325.1, forward strand.
ATCGGCTGTGTACGGTCGTGTTATAAAATTCTTGTCATTAGTGTCTTATTTAAATCATCCGTGGACTACAGTGGATTTCAGTCAGTTTTTTGAGGTTGTAAAACACATCCGTGGCCACCGTTGCGGCCACGAGTGTGCTTCACGCTGCTAGATCGATCGATATATTAGGCTTACAATGCGTTGGCAATAAGTTCCTAGAACAAAATATTTATTTATGTTTTGTTTCAATTTAATGAAATGACCCATGCAATGAGGTTATCAAATTGGTTACGCTTGATCGGGTTTTCCGCGAGCACAGAAGAGAATTTAATCTTTAAATTGCGGAGAAATATCGGAAACGGCAACCAAAATATGACAACATCACGCCCATAACCGACAATATTCTCGGATAATACTTCTCAAAATCTACTTCGATTTTTATTAGGGTTGTTAGCATCTGTATCTTTCTCTAGTTTTGGCAACATTTATTTGTACCTTTCTCTAGTTTTGGCAACATTTATCTGTATCTTCCTCTAGTTTTGGCAACATTTATCTGTACCTTCCTCTAGTTTTGGCAACATTTATCTGTACCTTTCTCTAGTTTTGGCAACATTTATCTGTATCTTCCTCTAGTTTTGGCAACATTTATCTGTACCTTCCTCTAGTTTTGGCAACATTTATCTGTACCTTTCTCTAGTTTTGGCAACATTTATCTGTATCTTCCTCTAGTTTTGGCAACATTTATCTGTACCTTCCTCTAGTTTTGGCAACATTTATCTGTACCTTTCTCTAGTTTTGGCAACATTTATCTGTATCTTCCTCTAGTTTTGGCAACATTTATCTGTACCTTCCTCTAGTTTTGGCAACATTTATCTGTACCTTTCTCTAGTTTTGGCAACATTTATCTGTAACTTTCTCTAGTTTTGGCAACATTTATCTGTACCTTTCTCTAGTTTGGGCAACATTTATCTGTACCTTTCTCTAGTTTGGGCAACATTTATCTGTATCTATCTCTAGCTTTGGAGACATCCATTCTTCAAATACACATTACTCTCCATACTTTTTTTCATCCATTCTTCAATGAAATGAAACTTTGACAATATCAGAAGCAAATCTAAAAGAATATTTTGCTGAATTTTAATGTAAATTAAACGCGCACTTTTCAAGAAAATGTAGATTTGGGTATTTTGTTCCAATCTGAAGGAACAAAATTATTTTGTAATACTTGAAAGCAAATTCATTCATTGGTGAACCAATAAGGAAAATAACAGAACTGGATAACAGGTGAAAACGAAAGAATAAAAGAGAAAGAAAAAAACACAAAATAAGATAATGACAATAATTTTTAATTCAATTATCTCTAAGTGATGGAGCTATGTGACACAATTTACGACAATGCTAACGAGACAGTGATGTATAGTGTCGCGTACCACATGTCCCTAAAAACACCTAAGCATGGTATTACACCGTTGTCCACCATATTAAGGTAGGGAAGGCACACCTATACAAAGAGCGCCTTAAAAAAAAGCCACATTTTTGATAAGAAAGCAAAACAAAGCGATACTGTAGATCCACGAGAGAATCGCGAACTAAACAAACCAATAAAAACGACTAATTCACTCGTCTATTAACTCGGTCTTCGGTCCTCGGTCCTCGGTCTTCGTTCCTCTGCACACACAGCTACCGAAGATACAAGATAACAGCACGTTACCCTGCTGAATCGAGGCCCCAACTCTAAGCGAGAATACTATACACCCATCTTATACTCTTCGTATATCACGCAAATACCAGTTTCATAACCACTCATAAGGAGTACCAAAAAGGCACTTTTACTCTCGTTCTACGAATTACACCCAAATAAGCCACGCCACGCCGCCTTTGCAATCAGACCCTTATTGGCTTACCAACACAAGTAAAAGGAACCCCCGGTTAGTGGGGGGCAAACTTAACCATGGGAGTCTATCTCAGCCTTCAAGTAACACGTTTTGCAAGATCGCCAGTCTCTACAAACCCCAAACTCATTCATTTCATCTCATTTATTTGCATTCATCTTACCTATCTGTTCTATAATATATATATATATATATATATATATATATATATATATATATATACAAAGAAACCACTGTTTGTGAGCATAAAGTTTATCATTTCATTAATCAAAGAAATTCCAAATTTCAATTTATCGAAGGACATCATAAATGCATCCCTAGGTCTCAAACCTCATTTTAAGGGATGATGTAAATCACCTAAAACTAACGCCTCCAGATTAATGTCGGTCGCCTTTTATTATATATTCCAATATTTCAGTTTTCTTTGTCAGTTCTTCTTTGCAAATTACCTCTAATTCTTTGATGTTCTAGGGACCCTTCAAATGAATTTTGCTCTTACATGTTCGCTATAAGTTCTCTATTGGGTTCAAATCTAGCAACTAACTAGGCCACTCTAGAACGTTGGCATTGTTTTTAGGGAACCATTCGCGAGTAGCTTTCACAGTATGCTTTGGACCATTATCTTGTTGAAAGATTCATCCCTCTCCAAGTCCAAGCTACTCTACAGAAACGAACAGATGTTTTTCTCAAATGTGTCTGTAGATTGCCGAATTCATGGTTCTATCTATGATGTGAATATTGCCGGTACTCTTAGATGAGAAACAACCCCACACCATGATTCTACCTCCCCAAACTCCACGGTAGAGATGGTGTTGTTAGGGTCGTAGGCACTGCCGTCTTTCTTCAAGACAGGACGACCATCGTTACAGCCAAACAATTCTATTTTTACATTTTTGTCTCGTCTGACCACAGGACATTATCCCAAAACTCAGCTGGTTTCTCCAAATGTTCACTTACGAACTTCAACATTGTAGCTGTGTCTCTTCACCAGCAGAGGTGTCTTTTTTAGCCCGCGAGACTTAAAATCATATGGGTTCAGTTCATTATTGATGATTCGCTTTGTGACCGACGTTCCTGCCTCCAGTAGGTCATCTTGAATTGCCTTACGGGTCATCATAGGAACAACTCTAACCTTCTTGAGTATTACACGAGAAGCTTTGGGGAAAATCTTCCGAGGAACACCTGAACGTTGAAGGTTATAGATGGTTCCCACCTTTTTCCACTTCAGGATGATAGAACCAATGGTGCTGAAAGGTATTTTCAACTGCTCTGATATCTTCCGGCAGTTCAGCCTATCAGTATGGAACTTCAGGATCGACTTTTTCTGGTTATTGGAGAGTTCTTTATTCTTCCTCATGATAAAATCTTTACTGTGGGAACGTAGACTGCTGATTAGCATTCCAATCTTTCCTGAGCTCTTGCTGACTGCAGTATATATTATGGTAGGTAACCCTCTAGAAGCTTCTTTGCACCGTCATAACTAATAGGATGTTCCTATTTAAAAGGAATTTCGTTAGGTTTATGTTTCTGTACAATTTTCTTTTAGCCCTGATTTCATTAATTTCAATTTTACTGAATATCAATTCGGTTTCATAACATTTTGTGCACATAACTTTTGACTCTACATTAATATACGTCCATTGTGTAAATTTCATGAAGTTGGATTGGTTGGAATTATAATTGAATTTTGAAGCTGTACGAATACTCATTTCACTCCACTATATATATATATAATATATATATATATATATATATATATATATATATATATATATATATATATATATATATATATATATATATTCCTAAGTAAAATAAGTATTATTAATTGCCTATTCAAATATTTTCTGAATACCGCAACTCTCACATATTTCTCCCCAATTCATGCTTTCTATATCTTAAATTTGGAATGTGGTTTATACGTGTTATCATTTTCTTGCTCCTGTAGCACATAAATCATAACCAAAGCTAACCTGAGCTAACACAAAATATTCCAAATCTACATTTTCTTAAAAATATTCGTTCAATTTCCACGAAAATCTTTTGAAATATGCCTTTGATTATACCCAAGAAAAGTGACTACAAAAGTTTATGAGGAAATTAAAGGGCATTTGAAGAAAGGACGGCTCCAAAAGTTAGAGAACAATGGATAATAGTTAAGAAAAGACAATCAGCGATCAAAGGCGAGTTGTTATTAACATATCTGAAGCTCAACTGAAATATAACTTGCTATTTGCCGTTAAAAATATAGCCCGGATGTTAATAAAATAACATCTTTGATGTGATTTCCACCATTTACGACGCAAAGTTCGAGGCGCTTTGCGAGATCCATCCGATGAATGCGATGCATCAACCCCAGAATTCCGTCAATTTGAGAACATTTATTTTTGATGCGCTGTTCCCTCAGCTGTCTCGTATCTTTAATTTACATTGAGTACACGTTCTCAAGGGATGGGGGGGGGGGTTAGGTCTTGTGAGTGAGGAGACCATTGTGATATTTCCTGTGTGTCCAGACTTTAGGGAAACCCTGTTTCATGACCAAAAATAGGTACCTCGATACTGTCATATATTTACATGCCTTAATAAAATTGTTTTTCCTTTTGTCTTGCTTTTTCCAGTTTATGGATGTGTGGATGCGTATTCTCAGTCACACATTACTCCATATTGCTTCTATGGCTCTTTTTTTCCATCGACCTTTCTCTTTAAATGCGTATCTCTCCTTTGTTTGTACCAATGCGTTTTACGGGAAAATGATACATAACTGATCAGATTCGCCAATCAAGATTCATTTCGTCCTATATTATTATATCTTGAAAACTCTGGCGATAAGCTTTATTCATTTGTTTGTCGTCTCCCATGATTTATGTTCCTGTTTTTCCAACCTCAAAAGAATGATTCTGACAATATTAAAATTCTATGGCATTATTTCTCTTTCGGAATCATTATGCGACCATTCATGCGCTTCAAACCATTGTAGCTCAACAGCACGTAAGACTACACAGCAAATAGTCATGCAAGACATTATATTCTGCACAGTTTTTCCGACTTTTGGGACTTTCGCCAACATTCCGTGACCGTTTTAACCTTGATATGATACCAAACATTGGCCTCGATTGTAATTTCGATTCAAAATTGTGGCTTCTTTATGCAAAAACTAAGTTGTTTCTAAAGGTCTATTCTGATAATAAGAATTTCTGGGCACAGATACCGAAACCCTCAAAAATTTTCGTTTCTAGAAAAAAGAATTTGAACAATGTTCATAGAACAATGCCATACAAGTAAGTTTACACATGATTACACAAAACGTGGAGCCGCTTTATTAGTAACAATGACTGTCATCGTCCACCAACAGATTTTAATCCCAATAACTATGACATTTGGAACAATCATTAATTTCTAGAAGGTGAATTAAAGAAAAACGCTCAAATGTTGGGATAAAATCCCATTGGCAGAAATATGAAAGAAAGGGTTGCGATTTATTTGCGAAGAAAATAACGGATAACTCGATTTATCCAATGATGGTGCTAAAAAAATAAAAATATAGTTAGGCTTACTATTTATAAAAATGTTAAAAAAAAGTATTACTTGAAAATACATGAAGTAATTTGCAATTTGATAATAGATGAGGAAAAAAACCTAAAAATTAAATACAATAAAATTCATATACTTATGACAATAATATCATTAATATCTAAGTTCATTTTTTCTACCCTGTCTGTACTTTACCTTACTTATATAAAGTTGAATGAAGTAATCCGATATCTGCCGTTCGATACAGGGAGTCCCTAAAAGCTGAACACAATGGTCTCCTCGTTCACCAGACCTTAACTCCACTTGACTTCTTTTGCTGGGCCATATGATATTACTGGACTACTTTAAAATTCCACAAACCAACAACAAAAAACGCAAAAATTAAGAAAGAGAAGAAAGAAAGACAAGAAGAAGAAGGAAAGACCCCAATTAAAATTAAAAATACGAACCCCCTGAATGAACAGCGGATCATAAATGAATGTGCTCAAATTGTCGGAAATTTGAAGTTAATTCATTGAGTTCATCGGATGAATCTCGCAAAGCGCATCAAATTTTGCGTCGCAAATGGTGGAAATCACACCAAAGAAGTTATTTATTAATATTTCAATTAAATAAAATTTAGTCTATTTTTTTCTACAAAATATGCATTTTGCCTGTGTCCAGACTTTAGGGACACTGTAGAATCACAAGAAAAAGAATACCTTTATAGGCGAAAAGAACCGTAATCGTTTGAACAAGTGAAAATATTTTTCCCTAACCGAATAGAACACGGATAGGACAGTGTTTTTGAATGAGGACTCGCACGATGCAACGGATGGGCATGGATGAGTGAGCTTAGGAATTGTATGGATGCAATTGGGATTTGCAAGGGAAAAATGTGCGTCTTTATAGTGTATAGACACTTCGAGGGTAAAAGTGAGGCTGAGAAAGAGAGATTCTGGAATGAAACGGGACGAGTGATAAAATTTGATGTTTAAAACAGAGAAAACTGAAAATTAAGCAATTGGACGGAAGATGAATGAGTATTCGGATTAAGACAGAAAGTTGTTCTGGAAAGAAGTGAGAAAAGTGAGAAGTCCCGAGAGAAGAATAGTTGTGTAAAAATCAAGGGTAGGCATGAGAGGATATTTGTGGGAAATAAGGATCTCATACGTAGTTGATAAGAGATCATAGACGAATTGGGTGATAAAGGTATGGATGAGTAAGCTAATGTTGTATCGGGGTACGGAAGCGATTAGTATGAAAAGGTTATTTGTGCTGTCAGAGATCTCAAAATGGGATCTTTTTACAGCGCCACAAATAAAATTTCACCCTAGTAATACACTGTTAAAAATGCCGGGTAAGATAAAATTAAATTAGAAAAGCATAGGGTAATCTATGAAAAAAAGTGTATCTATGTTGATGGCTTACCCTTGTTCCACGATTTACCCTTCAGGAAAAGGTAAATATTTCTATAAATAGCCTTTTCCGGTTTACCCTTAAATCAAGGTTCTAATTTTTTTCTTTGGAAAAACACAAAATTACAATAAAAAATACATACATAATCGAAATGTAATGGATCGGTGATTAAGAACTTGGAAAACTGTTGAAAACACCATTCGAATATTATCAGGTGTCTCTTTTGGGTGAAAAGTGCATCCGTTAATAATACATTTATAATTGCACTTTTACGAAAAGAAAAAGATAAAAATAATGAAATCATAATTAAGTAATATCAACGCCTTAGGCATGACCGCCAGAAGATGAGTATTTTTTAAAATAAAACAACCCCAAAACCGACATACAGCACCGTTAGGGGCATCTTCACGCCACATACAATCAAGATCAAGATCATGTAAAGTTTCCGCCACACTCGCCATCTACACTTCCTCGTCCTCCACGTGTGTGTTTTCATTGTTTTGCCCTCAATGCTGAGCCAGGCACTCGGATTATGCATTCTTCAGCAAACGTCCGCACACCGAAACTGCTGTTACATTTTAGCAGAGCAAGACTGGCTTTCTTCACACCAGACCAGCAGCAGCTCTAGTCAAAGGTATGAAACCTTTTCCACCCGTTCTCAGAAAATTATTATTCTAGTAGCCGTTACTTAATACTAGTGTGTATATGTGTGTGTGTGTATCAACATAAACATTTTTCCACAATGCTTTCCTTTTAGTGGTGTACAGTTCTACAAGTATTGTGGTGTTGCACCTTGGGTCACACATGCAGTGCTACATATTATCTACTATGCATTTATTTTTAGTGTTATAAACAGTTGTGCATCATTTTTCATTGAGGAAAAATATATTTCATGAATTGTTTATGCAATTTCTTCTCTTTATGCTTAATTTGTACTTCAGAGATTAGATTTGTTTTTGCTGTACAACTAATCCCGTCAGTCTTCAGAGAGGGTGAACAAATGAGTTTAGTTGACAGCATTTAGTCTTTTTGTTTTTTTGTTTATATTATGGAGTTTTCAACTAAAAAAAGAAAAATGGTATCTTTCTTCTGGTTCCCACCATCTGCTCTATGTGTTGGAAATTTCCTTCACGGTCTTTATTTCTCGGCCAGTTTTTAATAATTTTAAAAATACATTAAGCAACTTGATATCTTTTTCTTATATATATTTTTTATCTATCTATTTATTTATTGACCATATTCTACTTCAGAATATCAAGACCCCCTCTCCAGCGTTAGTTATGGATGAGGGAGGGTTTCAACTATATATTAATGGGGTGTCAATTCTCATAAGAAAATGAGTGGAATTCAATACAGCTTTTGAAGCTCTCCTCCATTCCCATTGGGTATTTGGAATTGAATACCCAAATGAACTTAAGAAAACGATGGTATTTGGGAAAAAATATCTTTTCAACCAGGTTCAAAAATTCCAAGACTCGTATCATCATGGGGCAATAAGCTTGGGATTACTTAGGTTAGTTTAGGTTAGGTTAGGTTAGGCTGGAAGGGTATTTATTTGCTATAAAATTTTGTATTATAATACCTACTACTTTTCATTTACCTATTCCTTTAATCTTTTTTTTATTTAATTGAATATGTCATGGACCTAATCACATATCATTTTTGTTGTCTTCTATTCTACTATATAATCACGCACTTGATATTGGGAGAAATCTGAAACAATTAAGCTTATGAACCACAAAATTGGCTCCTCTCCCAAAACCTTTGAGCATTAATGTATGCCCTGTTCATGGTTCTGGGGAAAGCATATGAACGTGTAGATATGGAAGCATTATGACAGGGGTTAAAAATCTCAGGTTTCTTTTAGATGAATCAATAAACATTCTCCATTTTTCTGCATTATAATCTATGGCAAGCTTCTGTACTAGGCTATTTACGTCAGCGTAATAAGCCAAGGGTCCATCTTTCTTGCAATATGGTGCAAATTCTTCTTCTTCATTTTGAAATTTGAGAAAGTTGTGACTAGTTGCAATAAGCTTTTCATCATTTAACAATCAACCCAAGAGATTCGCAGCATCCTTGAGGAGACCGAGATGTATCTCTCACTAAACAATTAAGTTCGTCCTGAGAGATTAACTGTAGCTGAGTATTGAACACTTTGGAACAAATTCATTTTCATCCGCTTTTTTTTTTCATCCGAATGAATTTTTACATAATTAAGACTAACAGGTGGAATAGAGATTGTTAGATTAGATCCATTTTATTTAATGGTATCGGTTTTACCACCTCTGCACTCACTTAAGATGTGTTTTATTTCTCTCTGTGGACCTACTGATTAACGTGGATTCCGAACCACAGGTATACACAGTGCATGGCATCGTCGTGAAGGCATTCTGAATTAGGATGCGGCGACACACTACACCCGCCTTTCGCTAAAATCTGAAACGGTGTTTCCATTCGACTAAGCCTTGTTCAGTGGATGTATGGTAAAACATTCGGAAATGGAAGAATGCCTGGTATACTGGAAGAATGCGATGGTAATACCATTGTATAAGAATTTATGGACGATTAGGATAACCAACTTCTTTCTGATTCTTTTTGTTGTATCCTTGAATTTCTCAAGAACAAAAATAGATATCGTTGCGATAGATATATGGCGATCCCCTTCATATTATCCGAATATGAAACTCAGGAGCTCTCTTTTTGCCTTTTTACTATTATCGTATTTTTTCAACACAAATATTTTCTCACTAAAAAAAATAGATCAGGATTGTTCACACAACCCCTACACGAAATAATATGATTGTTAACATTACAACAATATTTCAATGAAACACCACAACTTTCAATAAATAATAATGTGATAAAAGAAACACTCCTCTAAACGCAATTTACAAGAATACTAATAAACCCAGGACGCTAGTGTATGTTTGCTGCTCTGCAATTTAACGTATCAGGGGTTGGGCAAACTCGACAGGTGCCAGATATGTCCAACTAGTAAACATGACCCTTTATAAAAAAAACCAAAATGGTGAAGTTCAGAAATAAATATAAGTATCGAAATTTTGTGAATTTTTTAAAACCAAACGAATTACAAATGGTGAAGTTCAGAAAATTTATCTTAATATACCTTCTTCTATAACTATATTTTAGCAACGTGATATTTTGAAAGGGGGCAAATTTAGTTAGAGTTCCTTTTTAAAATTTTTATAATTGGCGAAGTTCAGAAAATTTATAAAAATTTAATGAATTAAACGGAGGGACTAATCTTTATCGTAAGAGTTGTAAAATCAACTAACTAAAGATATAAAAACTACTTACGAGATTTGTTCGGTTGGTCGGTTGGCTAATTAATCTATTGAAGTGTTGGTTGGTTATATAATGAATAGTTTAATTGAGGAGGAGTAATTATTTAGGTTCGGATTTATTTTATTGATATACAGTGACTCTAAGATTTCCAAATCGAGAGAAGTTAAGGCTGAAGATAATATGGTAAATGAATCAGAATTAAGAGGATGATGGTGATACTCAGTGTTGCCTGATGTCTCATAGGACTGGTATTCCCATTTCTAAACCTGAAGCCTCTTCCATCAGGCAACACACTGTTAATATTGATTCTACTATTTTTCTTTTACGAAAAAATAGTAGAATCTATATTAATACGAGAAATTATGGAATAATAGAATCTATATTAATAGGAGAAATTCCCAATTTTAATTTGTCAGATTGGCAATTGAAATGCAGGCCCCATTCCCATAACCACATCATAAACAGCTTAGTCAACAATCTTAGACTTACACCCTTTGATTAATGACTTTTTTCCCCCGTTTTGTGTTCCTTTGTGTTTTTTTCTTTTATTTTTTTCTGATCTGTACGCTATTTATAGACTTTTGTAACAATCGCATTCTCAGTATACGACTGAAGAGGGTATGATAATCTACATACTGAAACTAGTCTCGTAAATTAAACTTTTGGCTCCTATACAGTGGTTTCACTATCATATACCATAACTCGCCATTAAGTTCTTTTATTTATATATATATATATATATATATATATATATATATATATATATATATATATATATATATATATATATATATATATGTGTGTGTGTGTGTGTATGTGTGTGTGTGTGAAAAACTTACAAAGTATCGCGTGAGTAAGCAATTAATGCAACAAAGACCACAGGGAAAATTAATACGAGGATTCCAAGTACTTTAGAACTTTATTTCGAGTTCTTTATCAAGGAGTGATCATTCCTTGATAAAGAACTCGAAATATGAAATAGAGTTCAAAAGTACTTGGAATTGGAATCCTCGTATTAATTTCCCCTGTGGGCTTTGTTGCATATATATATATATATATATATATATATATATATATATATATATATATATATATATATATATATATATATATATATATATATATATCATTCTAATCATTAGAATAACTAAACAGCAGTACTTGTCACTTAAATCTCTTCTTTTTTTTCTTAATGAAGCCATGTCTTCTCAAAAAAATGTCTATTATATAAATCTGAAGTGGAGAGAGTATTGTACTGACACATATTTATATATAATTGAAGTCCATCCTTCTCTTCTTATTCTCAGTGAAACGGTCGATGTCACTTTCATTGGAATTATTTATGCAGTCGATTAAACTTTTCTCGATCGAAATCATTGCGAGACCATTTTTCCTTCCTGATTCATACTGATTTCTTTAGAAAAAAAGAGTCGCTTCTCTTCAACCTGGAAAAGTAGCCTTTGAATCGCTCTGATGATGCCATAGAAAGGGTCAAAAGAATTTTTAGGAACTTAGTTATTTCACTAAGAACCTTCTACAGCCCCCTACTAGTGAGCAACCAGTCATTTCTAGAAAAGAGAAATTTCAAGAATCCTCTTATAGTAGTTAGCGTTGGTAGAAAAGGGATCACTAATTCTCGGATGTTGCAAATCAATAACTAATTCTCGGATATGACAAATGGATAATTAATTCTTGGATGTAGCAAAAGGATTGCTAAGTCTCGAATGTGGCAAATGGCTAATTAAGTCTTGGATGTGACAAATGGATAATTAAGTCTGGGATGTGGCAAATGTATGACTAATTATCGAATGTGGCAAATGGATCATTAAGTGAGTTTCGAATGTGATAAGGGATCACTAAGTCTAAGTTCGTTTTCTTAAGTTCATTTGGGTATTCAATTGAATAACAACATCCAAAGCAACAAAGCAGAAAACTTAGTTTAAAGGAACTTGAAAGATCTGTCTTATATTCACCCATGCATCAAACCATCTCTCATCTTTGTTGTTTACAGTTCATGCCACCTCCCACTCCACCCATATCCTTGCATGTGTCTTTGTATGAAATGGGGGGGGGAATTAAGGGTCTTCGGCGATCATATACAGGTTTCCTCTCTTACTGGTTTTCTGTAGGTTATGTTTTTGCGCTGCAACGGATTCTTCTCCCCTTTAGTTGATGCCATAAATTTGCTCTTCTCAGCTCGTCCTCCAAAGCCCACTCCTGCAGAAAGACAATAGAGGACTTCAGTCTCTTTGGGCATTGTTAAGTTTCTAATGGCAGTATTTTTCCACCATGCTATAGTTGCATGGTGAGGAGCTTCTTTGCGTTTTGTGTTTATGGGTTGCCATCATTCAAATGAAGGGTAAGATTTTTTTTCTGGGAGTTTAGAATTGAGCTTCCTTGTTCTTATTTGGGCTTCGTACGTTCCCAAGCCCCCATATATATGACTGATCGGTCATTCCGTTTTATTTTTTTTCATTAATAATTTCCCTACAAGGTCATCCAGCCACAGTAAATTACATATATTGATTTTTTTTAATAATTTATCCAAGTCTTGCGGAAAATTAATGATAATCTCGGTATTCCAAGACATGTTCACTAACATCGCGCCAAAAATGGCATAAACGAGTATACATACATTAAAGAAGGAAAAACAGAAACTTTGAAGATGGCAAAAATGTTTAAGAAACCCTTTTCGATAACACCCCAGCCATTCGTCAAAATCCCCTGGGTCAAGCATCCCCGATAGGAGATTTTGCCTCGAATTTAAATCGCAGTAGTAACGAGGCCGCATCCCATAGAAAGTTCGCAAACCGAGATTGATAAAGAAAGGAGTGAAGTTGCGCAAGTGAACATGTGTAGAAGATATACAACTACAGGCCTCCTACAGGACTTGCGGATAGGATAGGAAAATTGCGGGGGTTGGGGCCAGGAAGGCACATAATGATCAAGATGGCAGCTACAGTAAGATTGCCCATGATACATACGACATCCCGTTGCGGATTCTCCAAGAGGCCTAAACTGGTTCACTCTACGAGGCAATCCTTCATAATTCAGAGGAGATACCGATCACGCATCATCACGTGGCCTAAATCGACAAAAAAATTTCATTCATGAACAATATACGAACTAGGCAATGGCTTCGGCACTCCCTCATACAGGGGAGCTTGCGCTTCGCTACTAAGATTAAAATTTAAAATCTAAAAAAAAGCAGCCATGGTTAAATTTTTATAAATATTCTGAACTTCGCCAATTATAATAATTTTAAAAGGAACTCTAAACTAAATTTCCCCGCTTTCAAAAAATCACGTTGCTAAAATATAGTTAGAGATAAAATAAAAAAGCAGCCTTACTTAAATTTTAATTAATTTTCTCAGCTTCACCAATTGTAATTCATTTTCTTTTGAAAAATTATAAAGCACGAGAAGGCTCTCGTGCAGTGTTGTTGCACAAGAGCCCGACAAATTGTGAACATCCAACACCGACCTCGTTCTGGACGCGCCAGGGTCAGTGCGCAACGTGACGACACGTCTTTGTGTCGCATGAACCTTCGAGATCGTAAGAAAACCGCAGTTCAGCTGCAACCTGAGTGTACAGTGCGCGGCCAGGTTGCCAATCGTCGCAGACAGACTGCTTTCAAAAAACCTTAAGTCATGTAAACCCCGCCAGATGCTGTTGATCAACCTTCAGCAAAAGCGCCGCGGACTGGCTTGGGCACGTGCTCAACCTAACTGGACCATGCGTCAGTGGGAACGTGTCTTATGGTACGATGAGTTCAGGTTCCAATTGTTCTCGATTCCAAGCAACATTGGATTCCGCAGTATGCCAGGGGAGCAGTTGAATCGAAAGTGCACAGTGCCAACAGTAAAGCACGGTGGCCACTCTGTGATTGCATGAGGCTGCATGTCAACTTCCTGGGTGTATTATCTCACCGTTTGTGATAGAACGATTAATTCAGAGAAGGACTAAGATATCCTGAGACAATACATACTGCTCTCAGCCCGAGATCTCTCTCGGAATGTGATTTTCCAGCAGGACGATGCCCCATGTCACAAGCCTGCGTCCACCATAAAGTGGTTCCGGGACAACAATATCATGGCGAGGGACTGGAAAATCTCTAGCAGGACTCTAAACATCTGGCTTACTAACTCCGCCATTGAGTCTGACGGCGATTTCACTGTATAGTACAGCGGATAATCTCTCATATATGAAGAATTGTGCACATTATGAGTTGAGCAGGAAATTTTTACCAGTATTAGCACATACCATGAGGTTCATTTTAAGATCGTGGGTTAAGTTAGATTTGACCTCTGGGGGCCGTGAGAGGTCAATCACCTCAAAATATCACAATATTGATTATTTCAGACAACCTTTTTGATTTACGCACCGATTTCACGAAACTCACAGAGAACATGTAGCAACAAAAAAAAAACATTTTCCCCATGGTGATTTTTATATTTTTTTGATAGATTGGCTTTTTTTTAATAATTTAACCAAGTTTTAAAATTTGCTAGTCCGTCAATTTTAATCATAGGAAAAAAAGAGATTTAGAATCGTGAAAGTATTTAAAAGAAGTACGAGGGGTGGTCAATAAGTTTTGCGAATCGGCATGGCAAAACAGAGGAAAGGGGATGGCTGTTTGTGGGGGCGTTAGGACAAGTTATAACAAGTCAGGACCTGCAGCCGCACGCTCCTGCCTCGACTATTTAAAAAGCAGTAGCTGATCGCAGATCGTCAGTCACAAATTTTTCAACAATGAAGAAGGTTGAGCACCGCGCAGTGATCAAATTTTTGACCAAGGAAGGCAAGAATGCAAAAGAGATCCATAAACGCATGGTTGCAGTGTACACCGACACCGCCCCTTCCTATGCAACCATTGCTCGCTGGAATAGGGAGTTCCGCCGTGGTTGTGAGTCCCTTGAAGATGACCCCCGTCCAGGACGCCGGGCAGACGTGACCAACAATGACAATGTGGCTCGTGTGGAGAGGATGATCCTCGAAAATCGACGGGTGAAGGTCGAAGAAATCGAGCGAGAACTTGGAATATCACATGGAAGTGTTATCAACATCATCCAGGACGATTTTGCCATGACCAAGGTCTCTACCCGTTGGGTCCCTAGAAACCTCACGCCTCATGATCGACTTAAACGTCGCCAAGTCCACAAGGCCAGAGTTGCACAAGCTGCCCTGCTTGAGTGCGTATTCGAGGAGCTCAACCACCACCCCTACAGTTCAGATCTGGCCCCTAGCGACTACTTTTCATTCCACCAGCTCAAGGCTGCACTGCGTGGACGCCGGTTTGGGGACGATGAAGATGTCCAGCTCGCCGTCCAGGAGTGGATTGAAGAGCAGTCGGGAGATTTCTGGTTGTCGGAAATTCGAAGCCTCAGGGACAAGTGGCGCAAGTGCATTGAAGTCGAGGGTAGTTATATTGAAAAATAATAAAACACTTTTCCTCATATCTCGTTTCCTTATATCCGAATGTCCAAACTTATTTACCGCCCCTCGTATGCCTTTTTTTAAAGAAAAACTAAATAAAGTCACATTTTTTAATTTTTCTTCAGGTATCCCTAACTTTGCGTTATTTTGTGTCGATACTGTAAACGAAGGAAAAAAATCGAACCATGTCTTTTTTTCTAAATGCTTTCACGATTCAAAATCCTCATATTATTTTTCGATGACATATCAAATGTTGATGTTAATGAATGCAGACTGCGGTGGCTGGTATTAACACAATTGTTGTTCTTGTGTGTTGCAGGATCCTTGCCTGATGGTCGAAGCTAAGATATAGGCACTTCAGTCCTTATCGGTGGCCTTAGGGCAGTGAAGATAGCTATATTGAAGCAATCCATAGATGAATGGATGTCATAGTCTGCCTACCATGCCGATGTCCAGCAAGCAGTGATCCCACCTACCGCGATCAATGCATTGTTGCCTCTGTTCGTAGACAGCGCACATTCAGTGGCAATGATAAGACATTCTATGTCTATCGTGAAGGCAGTTACTCAGCACCTGAACCCTGGACAAGTACCTGTACTTGCTGCTGATCAACTACTTTTCGCCTTTGCCAAGGAAATACAGTAAAACTGGCCAGCCATACATGGAGAGGATCACTTTGTGATCATGTTTGGTGGTCTTTATATCGAGATGAGTGTGCTGAAGGTAAGTTCCATGATAGACAAGTAATACTCAGTGTTGTAACTATGATATACCAACAATGTTCACCAATGTTCTGTGCATATATATCTAGTAACTGAAATAGTAGGCTTAGCGTTATGTACATTGTGTGAGGCAGTTACTGGGAGGCTAGCTTGAGGACAGCAGTTGCCAGCTCTGGGACAGCAGATTCCTTCATTCGAGTCATCCATGTCCCTAAGACCCGCTACGCACACCAAGTCACAGCTGCAGCCCTTCACACACTATTCCAGCAGGCATACAGTAAAGACTTCACACTGGATGATGGCAATACCACTCAACCAGATGATAAGGCCTTTGTGGAATGGTGCACACAGCGAGCAAAAACCAGCGTGCACTTTAACTACTGGCTCAAGACCCTGTCACTGAAGGTTCTCTTGCTGGTGTACTTTCGATCACTTCGTAAAGATGTTCGCATTATATCACATTAACTACTCCAGGTGGCTATCTGTACACATCCATGATATGATGAACCTAATTGGCAAACACCCAAATGTCCTGGAATAATTCAAGTCGGGAAGGTTTGTGGTACACAAGACCATCAAGTTCTCTGCCATGGCATTTGACCAATGTCATGAAAAGAACAACGCTGTGATCAAAGGATCTGGTTGGAGCTATTAAAATTACAGGAAACCCTGTAACACTCAGACGCTGACTGGTGCATGGGCCAGAAATAGCCAGGTTCACTTCAGAGTTTTAAGAAGAGTCGATACGAGGCTATTGCAGTGCTCACGACACTGGACATCTTCACCATGACCATAAGCCTAGAGTGCAAGCATCCTTTATGAAGGATGTCAGAGCACTTATAGCAGTGTTTCAAGAGGTAGGCAATCCCTTCCTAGAGGACACTCAAGATCTACTGGTACTTGACACGAGAGACATCATGGAAACCCCAGTGACATAAATTGTGAGGAAGATTGAGTCCATTGGTGAGGAGCAGTACACAAGGTTTTTTGAAGAAAAACTGAGACTATGCACGAAGCCAGTTACAGACAAACTACCCAAGAATAACTTGCCACTCTTCAGTTGGCCACAGATGATCAAGACGCAGTTAAAGCAGCAGATGCAACTCGCCGCAGTGACGAGTGATTGTAATCTCTTTTCGAGTATGTACATTGAATGTCAATAACGTGAGGGGAATCTCGACCAGTTCTTCTGACATGAAAATCAGGCAGCCCAACCTGCATTATCAAGTGGAGAAAAACTGCGCCTTGCAGTCGAAGCCGATCTATTACACTGCCCGAAATCAGACCAACCCGAAACCACAAACGCACCTGCGGTTGATGCCACATACTTGACAGAGAAGCTATTGTTCAGGTGCTCAATCCTTACACATCCACTCAACTGGAAAAGGTCGAAAGACTGGACCTCGTCTGGAATGTATATCTACCTGACAGCCTGAAAGGCACAACCAGACAGAAGAGAAAACAAGACTGAGCTCTTTGGTTTCCTGTCACGAGAGACCATGCGTCTTCCAATAGCTGATGGCAAGGAAATATATGCGGCTGATAGAACAGAGGTCCTCTGCCCTCCTGCCGAGTCCAGCTTGATTAGCTTCGCCCCATGCTCACACTAGGAGGCAGACACACCTATGCTTCTACATGTGGCTGATGATGTGCAGAAGGGGATGAGGAAGAAGGCTCTTGGTACTGGATCCAGATTCCGGTATATAGCTCTTCACCAACTGGATATCTCCATGAACCCAAGACAATGTGCTACTCTCCCCATCTTCCATGCCCTAACAGGGTACGACACCGTGTCTTCTTTCGCTAGGAGCGGTAATAAGACTGCCTGGAAGATTTGGAAAGTGTTCCCAGAGGTCATTGATGCCTTTGAAAACTCCTACGCCCATTGATGTCAGTTAGGAGGCATTGTCACTACTGGAACGCTTCGTTGTGCTAATGTATGACCGCACCAGTGATATCATGGAAGTGAACAATGCTAGGAAACAGCTCTTCGCACAGAAGTCTAGGGCTCTAGAATACATTTTCCTAACGAAGGCAGCACTCCAGCAGCACATCAACCGTGCATGTATCCAGGGAAGCTGCTGGAACCAAACTCTGGTCCTGAATCCTGAGTTACCAAGCCCAGCTGACTGGGGTTGGACAAAGGAGGCCTCTGAGTAGCAGTCTCTTTGGACGACACTCCCTGAGGCATCACAATTTTGCCACGAACTTATCCACTGCGGCTAAAAGAAGGGATGTACCGGCCACTGCAAATGCACTATGGCTGCATTCAAGTGCACAGCATTATGTGCTTGTCCGGGAGGCTGTTAGGTGTAATCAGCTACCCTTACATTTATGAGTTTATTTAGATAATGCGTGTATGTTACATGTACTAGTATGTATTAAACATGTGTCTGAGCTCACTCACCTTACTGTACTTGTAAGCCTTACGGACTTCGTTTAATGCAAATTAAAAATTAAAGTTGGACACATCTTACAACACGATTGAATGGAAGCTATTCTGGACAGCACAATACCATAAATGTGTATTTCAATAAATTTATTTTCTGACATCACTTACCTCATTTCAAGCTTGTGATTTTGTATAAAGGCTCTCCAGGAGATAAAGGAACTAACACATGTCAACATAGTTTTTAATTTTCTCTTTAAAAAATACTGTCCATACTTCTTTTCTAAATGCTTTCACGATTCCAAATCTGTCTTTACTTCTTTTCTTAGGATAAAAATTGACGGAGGAGTACCAAATTTGAAAAAATTAAAAACCTGGGTAAAATTTTCAAAAACTGCCAATCTATCAAAAAAATCGAAAGATTACCACGATCAAAAAGTGTTTATTTTTCGTTTTTACATGTTCTCTGCGAGTTTCGTATTAATCAGTCCGTAAATAAAAAAGGGTATCTAAAATCATCAATATTCTAATTTTCTGAGGTTATTGACCTCTAACAACTCTCAGAGGTCAAATCTGACTTATCTCCTGATCTTAAAATGAACCTTATGGTATGGTTTAACACTAGTAAAAATTTCATGCTTTAGTCCTATTTTGCACACTTACTATGATAATTATTTGGTGCATTACTATAAGATAAATAGTGCAATCCTTTGCTAAATACCTCTGTATAAATCAACTCTGTGGGGTTTTTTTTAGCCACGAGCGAGTCCAATCGTGGGCGACTCTACATCTCAGTATGTCGGTCGGTCTCTTTTTTCTTTTTTATTGTTTTTGTAATAATATTGTAACTATTCGGCCGATTCTAACGAAATTTGAAACCAATATGTTGTTTTACATTCTCTTTCGAATTCTATAATTGCCAAAGTCCTGTCAAGGTTAGCCAGGGAATTATTTTGTTTCTCTTTCGAATAGTATCATTGCAAAAGTTCTCCGAAGGTTATTCTGGGAATTATTGAGTGTTTTGAAGGTCGGAAGGTCATAATCAGAATAAGGGAGAGCACGCGACTTTTTGGTTAGCAGACCTTGTTTTATTAATGCGATGACGCATCATATTCAGTCAGTTACAATGGCGACATCGCAGAGAAAACATATAATGACGTCATACAAGAAAGCAAAATTCCTCCGCACGATTCCAAACTCATTAAATAAATATGACTCGTTAATAATGTTAAAAAATAAAAGGATCTGAATTATATCAAGTTTTGTTATCATAAAATAAATTCTCTTTTAAAATGTAAAATGTTTATGTTATTTGTCTCATTTCGATATCTTTAATACTCATAGAGAGGCTTGGATTTTTTTTTAATCAATCATATGATCTCCTTCACCAAATCGTTCCTATGGTTACTAAGCTGAAGATCTCGTTTATGCGGTTTTATTCTTCGTTCAAAGTCAAAATTTTCTCTTGTATTTTTTCGACAATTGGCGAAGGGAATTCTTAAACACAACTGGTATTATATTACCATTTAGTAATTTTATGTCTAAAAAGAAAACTATTAGAATAATTGAGGTCTATTTTAATATATTATTTATATATTCCTAGTTGATTAATAATATGGATGGGAAATTTTACAAATTTATCAGGTGATTTGTTATTGCCCCTATAAGCATAATAAATTTTTTAGCTTTATAATACGCTTCTTTATTACAATCAGGCTTACAATCTTATTTGCAAAAAGGATTATTAATATATTTAAATTCTTCATTGATATAACTAGGTTACTTACTCGAAGGGCACGGAGGTAATTATCAATGATAATTTCCTTTTTGACTGTGCGAGAGGAGTTGAAAAACGCATGAGAATATTGATTGGAAGGGGAAGGTTTCTATATATTTTAAAAGTCGGTTTTTCCTGGTTATTACTTTTTATAAAGATAACTAGGAAGAGTAATTCTCCAGCTGGTTTTTTTTCAAATTTAAAGGAAATAGAATAAAGAAACTAATTTAAAGAGCGAAGTAAGGAAGTTACATCTAGAGAAGAATTTACCACCACAAAATTGTCTTCTACATAACGGAACCAATTAGCAACCGGAACAGGAGAATCTGGGAGAAATTCACTTTGATTTAGTTACTTAAAGATGTTGGCCAAGACTGGAGAGAGGGAGGATCCCATGGGTAACGCTTCATTTCTTGTGTGAGTGATTAATGCTGATTTATATTTTTTTACAAATATATATACATGGTAAAACAAAATAATGTGAACACCTTGTTAGATTAGCAAGTTTTTTAGTTCCGGCATTCTTCGGTATTTGTAAACATCGAACCGGCATACTAGGTAACTGCTTAGCATCTTAGTCCTTTACCTTGATATTTAACTTCATTAAGTAAGTATTTACTTTCAGGTGAAACAGCTACCTACCAAAATGCTTCTTGACCTATCAAATTTTCAAAGAAGACAAATCGTCGGTGCCTGATTAGCAGGAGCATCTGTGAGAAAAACGGCTGAATTATTGAATGTGTCACGAGCTGAGATGTCTACAGTGATTACAGCTTACACAAAGCATCGTAAAACATCGTCAGCAAAGAATAGTAGTGGACGGAAACCAAAGTTAACCGACAGGGACAGACGAACATTAAAACGAATTGTAGTCAAGAATCATAAATCTAATGCAGAAAAAGTGAAAGCAGAACTTAATACTCACCTATTCAATACAGTTTCGACACAAACAGTACGTCGGGAGCTGCACAAAGCTGGTATTCATGGAAAGGCTGTGATTTCCAAACCACTTATCACAAAGTCTAACGCCAGGTTGCGGAAAAAACGGTGTAATGATCATAAAACCTGGACACTTTATGATTGGAAAAGTGTTACATGGTCTGATGAGTCAGCATTCACGTTATTTCCTACAAATGGTCGTGTTTATTTATGAAGGACACCACGGGAAGCCTATGATCCAGACTGTATACTCCCTACAGTCAAGCATTGGTGTGGCTCTATGATGATTTGGGCAGCAGTTTCTTGGTATTCTTCTGGTCCCATGATTACTCTCAATGGTAGAATTATTGCAGATAAATATCTCGACATCCTCACTGATGAAATCCTTACAATGGTCACTATACTGCTGCCAGAAAGTTTCATATTCCAAGATGACAATGCGCCCATACATACAGCCAAGAAAATTAAATTATTGTTCGACGAACATCAGAATTTAATCAAACATCTTCCATGGCCAGCACAATCACCTGTTCTCAACATAATTGAACCGTTATGGGGAATTTTGGAGCAGAGAGTGAGAAGCAGATTTCCACCCCGATCGTCGCTGGAACAACTTACTAAAATTTTGATTGAAGAATGGGACAATATTCCATTAGAAACAATTCAAAACTTATACAAAATCTATCCCGCGAAGAATTACAGCAGTTCTAAATGCCAATGGCTGCCTAACATATTACTATTAAATAAAATAAATAATTGTTCAAGTGAGGTGTTCACATTATTTTGTCTAACCCCTGTATATGTATATATATATATATATATATATATATATATATATATATATATATATATATATATAGAAATTCACTTCCTTCTTTCGCCCACTTAAACTTGCCCATAACCTATCGTTAACCTACATATATGGTGATTTCAACAAGTTTCGTGTACGTTTATCAGAACTCTCCCACAGATTTTACTGCAAGATTAAATCTCTCAAATACTGCTCCATTAGTCTTAGACCACATGATTTTTACCATTCTTCGTTCTATCTCTCAAAAAAAGGCAATATAGTTATTTCTCGCACTGATAAAGGAAGAGGAGTGGTGATTCTCAATAAAACTGATTAATTATCTTTCAAAAATATACAATATGCTTCACGACCATTCGAAATTTCTCAAAGTAACAGAACCATTAAAAAACTCATTCTTCGTTTGGAAGACATAACTAATCGCCTTTTGGCAAAACTCAAGTCATCTAAGGTCATTACCCTCAACCTATACAATACCCTTTAAGCCACCGGTTCAAGTTTAGGATTCCTTTATGGCCTACCAAAGATCCACAAACCTAATGTACCCCTTCGCCCTATATCGGCTGCCTACTCACTTCCCACATACAAATTAGCTAAACATTTAACCCAACTCCTTAAAGTCTTGAACACCAACCGATATAGCCTACTTAATAGTTTTACATTCGCTAAAGAACTTATGGACCTAAACATTTCTTTCTCCAAAAAGATACTTGTTAGTTTCGATATCCAGTCACTATTTACCAACATTCCTATTAATGAAGTAATAGATATTATGCTTCAAAAAGCGTTTGCTAACTCGGAGCTTTTCCATGGTTTTACCCCTCAAACACCTAAACAATCACTGCAGCTCCTATTTAAAGACAGCTATTTCCTTTTCAACAATAGTGTTTACCAATAAATAGATAGTGTAGGTATGGGTTCCCCCATTGCTCCCATCGCTGCAGACATCTTCATGGCAAACATGGAAGGACTGATTTTTAATAGCTGCCCTAAAAGTTTAGCTACAATTTTCTATCGCCGCTTCGTTGATGACTGCTTCGCCATATTTCATAACAAAGATCAAGCGAACAGTTTTTTATAGTTTATCAACGCCCTGCACACCGACATTAAGTATACTGTCGAATTTAAAAATGCAATGTCCTTTTCTTTTTGGACTTATTGATTAACAAGTTAGGCAATAAAATGAACACCCAAGTATACCAAAAACCTACCTTCACTGGCTTAGGACTCAATTTTTTCAGTTTCTGCGATGCACTGTTCAAAATCAGTTCTATAAAAACACTTCTTCACCGTGCTCATTCCCTATCCTCAACTTATTCTTCTCTCCATAAATAATTTGACTTTCTTCGTATTTTTCTAAAAAAATAACTGTTATCCCAGTAATTTATACGATAAGTTACTTAAGAAATTCTTATACCAGCAATATGAGCCAATGTTACCTAATAGCACCACCCCCAAAGACTCTCTATGTATCTTTACCATACTTAGGTTCTCTCAACCGTTCTTTCCGTAAATAATTATTAAGACTCCTCCAACATTTACTCACAACCATTTTAAAATAATCTTCACCAATAATTTATCAATTGGTTCAATATTCAATGTAAAGGACACCACTCCCTCAGAACTTACGTGGCCGCCTCGTTTATCAGTTCATTTGACCTCGTTGTGAACGAGGCTCATATGTAGGCAGCACCGTTCGTTCTCTGGAGGCCAGGGTGTGTTCTCACCTGGGTAATAGCAATAAAACTGGCAAACCTTTGAACCAGAAAGAAATATCAGCCAAAGAACTCACATTATACAATGTAAAACTGATGTCACTAATGAAAATTTTAAAATCCTTGAACATTGCAATAATAAAATTTCCCTTCGTATCTTAGAGTCTATGTATATTCAAATATTAAAACCTTCCCTTAATAAAGACACAGGTGCGGTTCCCCTCCTCCTAGTTTAACCACTCCCCCATCCACCGCTCGACCCGGTAAGTTACATGCTCCCTTTCTCTCCTTAGTCTTCCCCATTTTAATGATGTTTTGTCTATCTGATTTGGAATTTCACCTTATACCAATAATTAATAGGTTAGAATTTAAATATTTCTTCATTTCTCTTTGTCAGACCTGAAACGTTGTCATTAAAGAATCAGTTTAATGGAAACTACTTTCTTTTTGGTCATTGGATTTATCTTAAAATTAAATTATCTTTAGCCAGTAGTAACTACTTCCAATATATATATATATATATATATATATATATATATATATATATATATATATATATATATATATATATATATATATATTTATAAATATTATATATATATATATATATATATATATATATATATATAATAGGAAGAAAGGAGATATTAAGAGAAAATCAAACTTTGTAGGGCGTTGGAAGAAAGATATTATAATCAGACCAACAGAAATTGCATAAAAATCTTGTAATTGTCCGTCGAATATTCCTAGACTTTTTTATACAATTTTTTTGGGGTGAAATTGTATTGTAATCACTTTCTTTCCCCACATCTGTGGGCGGCTGTAAGCTACGTGATGATTTTCTCTTAATATCTCCTTTCTTCCTCTTATATATATATATATATATATATATATATATATATATATATATATATATATATATATATATATATAACTGTCTCCCATTTATCTATATCATAATTAACTGGTTTGAATGGGCTTAAGATGATCGGTTATTTGTACATAGCAATTTACAATCTGTTCATATATGCAGGACCTATGTTTGGTAGCCAAATTATGTTGCTCTGGTTTGAGGGGAGTCTAATTGCGAAGTCAATGTCAGGGTTGACCAATTCGGTCTTAATTAAAATTTAAAATCTCGTAAAACCTTTTTTATTTATTAGGATTTTATATTGTCTGGCAAAACGCTTTTAAAAATTATATAACAGCAAACCTCTAATTTTTTAAATGAATATGACTTTGGTTATGTACAACGTTTGACTGACAAAGAACCTTTTGTTTGGTTTTAGAATTTATAACTGATACTGAAACTCGGTTTCGAGTTTAAGAATTTATAACCCATCCCGAATTTTCTCCTTCAACCCCGATGTTAGATCCTTTTAAGAGCTCTAGCCTTTTGAGCATGTTATAAGTGCATATATACAGAGTTCACGACACCTACCTAATTAAGTGGAACAGTTATGCTCCTGAGATAAGATAACATAAATCATGCGAAACAAGGGCGCTCTAAAGACCTTTAAGTCTCGCTATATTGTAGCTGCCTTATTCAAAGTGACTTTGATGACTTTTCTACTCTCTTTCCCCGACGTTTTCATCACGAGCAACCACCCCCATTCGGATAAAAATTCAGGGTTTAGTGGGGGAGGGGGAGTAGAGGCTGAATGGTGGAGACCTTAACGAGGATGAAGAGTGTGGTGGTATGGGGGTTGGGAGTTGAGCAGTACATAAACAAGCTACTACACAAAGAAATTCTAAAACTAACAAAAGAAAACAACAATTGTTTCTCCTTTAATATCCCCGTTGCTGAATTATCCGTCGGTTCGGCGTACCTTGTAATTTTCTTATTAAGAAAGGGGCCACGGAGCGATCTGAGGCAGGTTGAAAACCACCCAAGATAAACGTAGTCGCACTTCCCAAGGATCGACTCTTTTGATCTCGCCGACGCCGTCATACAAGAAAGGGGGAGGGGGGGGATTCATTTGTTAGCTGTATATTATTGCTCTCTTCATCAAACGACTCCTATATTAATATTACCGATAATAAAAGACTTACTGAAAGGGTGTGTACGAACCGATGTATAATCATCAAAGAGATTATGGCAGCAATGCAATTCTGGTCTTTATAATATCGTAGAGCTTGAGCTTGTGACAATGATAGCAGAGCTGCACACGCAAGGGAGGAAAAAAAACAAGCAGGGATAGGCATCCATGATTTTTAAAAATATGCATTAATATTTTTTAACATTATTATGAGTTAAATCATGATCTAATTAACTTGGGCCTTCTAATCAAAATTCTTTGCCATTTGAAGTCATGTTGAGGCCAAAGGGAAACTAGGAGGAATCCCAATAACTGGGACAAATATTAACATGAAGAATTAGTGGGCTAACGAAATTAACTATAGTTCTCTGTTTTGGAGGCCCATTTTAAAAAGTGTGTTGCTTGTTCATGCCATACTACAATGCAAGAGAGACGAAAGAACGAGAGGAGAAAATGGCATCAGATGAACTCATTGAAATGTGAATATTAATTGTTTTTCAATCATATTCATTCCTGCCTCCCCTTCTGAGTAAAAAATTCGCCCCAAAACCTGGAATTGCACACTATTAAATGTAAAGATTACCCTAAAAGTACGGAAGAGAGTCTATAAAATAACTATGGCTTTCTCAAACAACAACAGCCACATGTACGGAACAGAAGAAAGCGTGTACATGGGGACTGATCAAATGGAGAACAAGTTTAAGAAAGCGATAATAGATAATGCAAAGGCTGCATTTTGGTGTAGAACTCTTCTGAAAGTGGAGTAGATGAAATGCTAAAAAAGTGGCGGGGATGGCGTGTTGGAATGGATCTAGTGGTAGTATTGTGGAGCTATAGAAAGTGGAACAAGGCCTGAGGAAAGATAAAAATGTTGAGATAATACAAGTTAATAAAGGAAAACAGAAGAAAATTGAATGCAACTATTACAGGAAAATAAGAGTTAAATGTTATAGGAAAGGTATGTGGAAACTATTTGATCATATGATAAGGATAATAGAGAAAATGGTATAGGATGAACAAGGTGCATTTATCGGGGTTAGAGTTTTGTGGAATAAGTGTAGCCGTTGAGGAGGCAAACTGACAAAGCACAGAATAAATGTAAAGTGTGTGGTGGGATTATGGATTTGGAGAAAACTTATATTGTGTCTGTAGGAGAGGCGCTAGATGACGTTCCTTGGTATGTATGGCGTAGGTATTAAAGTGTGGAAGGTTTAAAAGTTTTATGTTGCAAGTAAGGAGGTCATTAGTGAGAAAATTACGAGTGCGTAAAAGTGATACGACGGTGATGAGGAATGGTGGGATGTGAGATGTGCATAGTACATACTAATGGCTAGTTATTAGTTAGTGGCTGTGAGTAGACGAATTTGTACAAATGTTGACTAAAGCATTTTTGCGTGATGGATGAAAAGGAGGGGGTAAAATAAAGTGCAGAAAAATTAGTGAAGGTGATAATGGAGTGATGCACGCTGGTAGCACGTAAGAACACAAACATGGGTAATGGTTATAATCAAAAGAATAAAAGCTGTGAAGTGGGAATGAATAGGACACGTCACACGAAGAAACGACATAAGATGGACGAAAGATCACCTCTATACATAAGAAAAATACGTAAGAAGATGGCGTCGTTGAAAGTGTGAAGATGAAAACACACAATTGCAGCAGCATCGAGGTCAACTCGAGTGGCTTAACATCGCTAAAATCGGAAGCGGTATTACCACACGGAGAAGCCGTATGTAGCCCAACAACATGGTGGTATAAGTTGTGTTCATTCTTCCTTGACATAAAAACGTCTTTCCCTGTCCCTAATGAGGGTATACAGCCGCATACCATGATAAACCACCTCCAAATTTTACAGTTGGTACTACACTAGCAGGGAGAAATGCCTCTCCAACTCTTCGTCTCACAAAGGTAGCCAAAGAAGGGCTGAAAATCTGCAAAAGTGTTAAAAATAAATAAATTTTTAAATTATCTTTTATCAAGATTCAAGTGGAAAAAAATAAATGTTTAACAACAAAGCAATAGTCTTTGTTACATACCTGATAATTACTTTAATCTGACCCGATAACTTTAGACCTTTGTTCATGTATCCAATTTTTATGACCTCTGGCCCACTGAAGATGGGCTTTTATCTGTTGACCACAGATATACATGGCGTCTTTCTCACCTTGCATCATTTTAGTCTTCAATCCTTAAGTCTCTTTCTAATTGTTCTGTGTGATATTTTTGAACTTGAAGCTTCTATGAACTCTCCAGCCAGTTTACAAGATTTTTTTTTGAGATTCTGTAGTGAAACTGCCTGATAGATGTCTTTTCTAGGTGTAGTAAGACGTTTAGTACCAGCTCTCTTCCTAGATTCAAAGCATGGTCTCTTGATACCGTTTTATAGTGGTTTGGACAACATATTTTGGAGAAAAAAAATTTGAGGTAATTTGTACTTGGTTATGGAGAAGTTGGATGTGCGCTCTCTGAGCTTCTGTAAGTTCTTTAGTTTTATTCTCATTACTTATTTAGAACGACATTGAATACACAATAGATATAAATTTAAGCTAAAACATAAGAAATTTTGGTTAAATTCTGATTTTAGAAAACATACAATTTTATTAATTACACATCATTTAGTAAAATACTAATTCAAACGTATTAACCAGATTTTCAAATATAATAGCAAAATGCATACTATTATCATATTTCTGAATAATATAATAATTTGCAAACTATATAAATCTATGAGGCTGTGTATTACACTTTTGGCCAAGGCATATATATATATATATATATATATATATATATATATATATATATATATATATATATATATAAATATATAAACCAGCAATTCATATGATTGTTTTACTTTTCTTTTCATTCCTTGCCCTATTCTAAAGTATGG
This sequence comes from Ceratothoa steindachneri, assembly GCA_963969495.1. Lineage (NCBI taxonomy): Eukaryota > Metazoa > Arthropoda > Malacostraca > Isopoda > Cymothoidae > Ceratothoa > Ceratothoa steindachneri. The sequence goes on from OZ018325.1 coordinate 182,056,344, forward strand.
AGAGCATAAGGAAGCTGAAAGGCGTCTAAGAACCCCGAGGGAGCGATTTACATACAAGACTCTGTCTGACAACCGCTGAATGCTGTCTGTTCTTGGCTCGCCCACCTACCAAGATATCCCTGATGTTCATTCTATCACATATATGTGTATATTTATCCGTTTAAGAAAAGCAACTCATAATGAGTAACTCTGACATTTTGCTCCCTTTTGCGGATAGGGATCAAATGGTGATTAGAGTTCAGACGAGAGATTCAATCTTTGGTATATATGCTTGTGTTTAGTTAATTTTGATCTCCGTAGTGACGTTTTAAGTGCTCTAGTTTTAGGTTCCAATAGATCTATGACCTTTTTTTACACCCCCTTATTGTTTTCGTATCCCATTCTTTCTTAACTACATTTCCTAATCCTCTAATTCATTAATTTTTGACGGAAAAAAGGAACCCGATTCCATCTTTGGAGGTTAAGTTAATTTAGCGGGAAAGGAATAAAAAGAATTTTTTTTTAATTAAATGAACAGAACGAAGAGTACTAAAATATATCCTGGGCAAAATATATGTAATTGCAAATCTTTTAATTCTTGATTGACTGTTTAGTACAATTAAAAGCTCCAGCAACAAGTTAATGTAGAGTTGAGTCATTAAAACGGAGTATTTTTTAATGAGATTCTTGCGACCCTTTTGTAAATCTTAATATAATTAAAATCTTAAACTCTAACTTTACTATGAACTTCTTGAAGGGTTGATTGAGGTGTTAGGCTGGAGACCCAATACATTGGCCTGCCCCTACAAAGCTTTGTAAATTTCAGTTTAAATAATATACAGTGACGTCCAAAACTAGAGAACAAAATAGACAAATTTACATTTCCTTGATAAATTCCATGAAAATGGCAGGGAATATTCTTTGAAATTTGCCACTAATAGTGTTCAAGTTTCATTTTGTAAAACAGTAAATAAAAAAAGTAAAGTAATGTACATTTGAATAAAGGATGTTTCCAAAAACGAGGGAACGGTATCATAACTGTCGTAAAATGACCCTTGGTTTTGATCACTATACTTTTTGACACCCTTTTAGTATCGGTATGCTTTAAGGGGCGTGCGTAACTTCTATGATGAAGTAGGCTTTGTTCTAAGAGTGCTAATTTAGTGGTTTAGTTCTTAAGGGAGAGCTATTTTTAAACACATAAGGATAAGAGGAAACACCAGAATCTACCAAAATAAACATGTATTTTAAATTAAAAACTTAAATATTACACACCAACAGTAAACACATTTCTATCTTTGGCCTCAAAGATCTTTCAATGACAAAACATAAACAAATAGGCTTCCCGTAAACATACCAATTGCCGATTAGTATTTTTTTATCGCGACTCTATTTGATTAGCGTTAAACATTAAATTAACGTACTCTCGTCTACAAACACATATGACCTAGGTTCAAGAACAATGGTTTCTACTCTCCTTTAAAACGTGGGACGTACTAAACTTCTACTATCGCAATAGAGATATAAATGTTATTGTTAACTTACAGGTAGGTATTAGGGATTGCCGGATGTCGCTGGAGGACTTATCTCTCGCTTTGAAGTGTTGTGGCCGCTGCTTAAATTTCCGTCGCCTGTGACGGGAGCTGATTCTTCAACGTAATTAAAGAACGGGAGCTCGTTGGGGCAGGGTTCTTCTCCTCTCACTCTTACGGAGCTTGAGATGTGAGAGTCGCTCGAGTGTGAGCGGCTTTGCTTTTCTTCTGTCTGACTTCTTTGCAGACTGAAAAGGCTTCTTCGGTATGGCACCGATACAAAACTTGACTATTTAGGTTAATACGGCCCTGAAAGGGGGGATCGATTTTCTCAATCTGATCCTATCGTTTCTCACGGAAATAGTCTAGTATGGCTGAAGGATCGATCTTCATGAACTAACCCTTCTTCTGGCGTATCGACTTCTAATCTTCTTGTCTGGCTGAAAGATCGATCTTCACGAACTAATCTTTCTTCTGGCAAATCGATTACTAATAATCTTCTTGTCTGGCCGATGGATCGATCTTCACGAACTAATCCTCCTCTGGCGTATCGACTTCTGATAATCTTCTTGTCTGGCCGATGGATCGATCTTCACGAACTAATCCTCCTCTGGCGTATCGACTTCTGATAATCTTCTTGTCTGGCCGATGGATCGATCTTCACGAACTAATCCTCCTCTGGCGTATCGACTTCTGATAATCTTCTTGTCTTTCTTTGCGGGGCTTATTTATAGGCGGATTGCCGCCCCATCTAAAGGGGGAAGTGACCAGGCCACAGAGGCAAAGGGGGGGGGGGAGCGAATGGTGAGTTAGCATCTGGGGAGTGCGAGAATTCCTGAGGTGGCACAGAGGTGCCCAACTCAGCTCGCAAATTATAGGCTCGCAACCACACCGCTACTTGGCGTGCCTTCTGACTCGCACCGCTTTTTTTTCCATAACCACGGGTTTATGGGTCTCGTAGGTAATTCGATCGTTAGAGCGTCGTTTAAGGACCTTAGGTGGTCGCCTTCAAACAGATGTTAGCTCCAACTGCCCCCAGCGGCGGGGAGATCACACATGGTAAGCATTTTCGCCGGCTACCTTTCCCACGCTTCTCCTTATAAGGGAGAAGGCTTTAATGTACCTATACTCCTCCAGGATGCTTAATGTAGCCATTTCTCCACAATAACATTCGGTTTATACGCAAAAATTCGTAACGAACAATGTAAAATATTTATTGCAATTTTTACCGTAATTTATTCGCCGCTCAGCAACCAGTAACGTACTGTATAGTGTCAGAAATAATGCATGCTGCTGTATTTTATAAAATAGTCTATTGCTGCAAAGATTACAGTTATTTCCTGTATTAGAATAAAGTAACATGCTTGATACTCTAATTTATATTCAGTTTGTTACTGTTATTTCGACAGTAACATACTGCAGGTTGCTGTAAAAGATACAGTAGGTTACTGGCTGCTAAACTGCCAGTAAATTACTGAAAATATTATAGTTATATACGAGTATGTACATTACCGATTGCCTATACCCCTGATTTTTCTCTAATAATTCTTTCATATATATATATATATATATATATATATATATATATATATATATATATATGTGTGTATAGAGGACGGAAAAGGAAGGCAAGACACAGAACGGAAAGGTCTAAAGCAGTGGTTCTCAAACCCATGGTCATGACGACCCAAATGAGAGTCGTAATGCTGCTACTGATGGTCGCGGGATAGCTGCAAAAATAATAAATAAATAAATAAAGCAAAGAGAGAGAGAGAGGATGGATTAAAAATAAAATAATTAAAACATAATTATTAACATCATAATCGTGGAATATAAGTCGTCATTCAAATTAGGACAGGAAAATAGTTGTGAATAATAAAGTGCGATAAATGAAGGTAGAACAAAATATATACGAGTATGATCAGGTCGAATATTATATTGTACGTCAAGGTGTCTGGAGCTTGTTGACGATCTGTTTCTTTAGAATCTTCAGTTCCGAAGTAGCTGTGTTGGTGGACAGTCGTCCGTATCACGTAAGTTTTATTTCCATGTTACATTTTTATTTGCTGTGTTTGTCAAGTTAATTCATGAGTATAATATTTAATAGTCCAATATAGGAAAACAGCATAAGATTGGGAATTTTCACTCATAAGTGAAACCTGCTAAAGATAAGGTTATTTTTATGATTGGCGTGATAAGGTTGGCAATTTATACTTGTGTGTTTTACGTCTGAAGAAATTAACATTGAGTATGTGGGTGAGCTTTTATGTCACTTTATGAACAAGTAATTTAGAACAGTGTATGGTGGATATATCTATCTATCTATCTATCTATCTATCTATATATATATATATATATTATACTCATTTCAGGTATGAATTCCAGACGGAACGATGGCCTAGCGCAAGCAACAATTGGTGTAAAAACCTGATTTTCTGAAATTCGGCTTCACACATATAAGAGATAGATCAGAGAATGTCTGCCCTCAGTGTATTCAGTGTTTGGAAGTCTTTGCCAATGAATCAATGAAGAAAAACAAAATGAAACGTCCCTTGTATTCAGTTCATCCAAACTTTAGTGATAAGTCACTAAGTTACTGGAAGGATAAGGAAGGACAGGTAAAACGAAATCGGAATAATGCTCCTTCAGGCTCAGCTTTTTCTTTGGAGAAAGCTTCCTTGGCATCCTTTGAAGTGGCATGGTATATTGCCCAATCTCCAAAGTCTCACAACATTAGAGACGAGCTGGTGAAACCAGCAGCAGTCGCTATGGTGAAAACTACTTGTGGAGCAGATGTAGCTAAGAAAATTGAGTCTCTACCACTTTCGGACAATATTTGTTTTAAGACTAACGATTTTTATATTCTCAAAGGCATAAACGTTCTTAATTCTTAAAATGATGTTCATGATATCATTTTTACCTTCCGAAACTTAATAATGTAGTTTTTCATTTTGCGAAATGTGGTAAATTTGACTCTTTCTGCACCATTTGTATCAGTTCCTTCAACCCTTGGCCTATTTTTGGCCTGATTAGTAAGCCAATAGCATGCTATGTTATATGTACAGATGATCTGCGCATGCGCCTTCTGTCTGATTAGCCAATGCCATGCTTCGTTATATTTCGGATGGTTTGCGCATAACTGTATCTTCAGTTCATATGTTAGAATGGTGTGTGGTGGTTGTTCTAGGCCACAATACCAACTAATACGAGAAGTCTTTGAGGACTATATTCAGGCCTTAGAAAAATATAGAGCTCACAGTGTGATCCCGCGAGATATTAAATGCCCTACGTGCCGCAGGAATTGTAAATTTAGTCAAAATCGAAATTTCTTTTACTGTAATATAATCGCAAAGGATTCGAAAGGCCGTAAAAGCATATGCAAAGTTTCAGTTAATTCGTTTAAGGGCGCGTGGCTTTCTAATGCCCGCATTCGACCAAGTGCTTTCCTCTTGCTTATAAACTTTTTTTCGTCGCAAAACTTTGTTTCAGCGAAGACCTGAGGAAAATATGGTTAGAGTTAGGTTAGGTAAGATAAGTTAAGGTAAGGTAAGGTAAGGTTAGGTTAGGTTTGATGTGGTTCTGATTCTTGATCTTTTAAATGAATTTGTAGTTGTGTTTTTTATGCAGTTTTATGTGTAATTTTCCGATCTGAAACTCATTTTCCTGGAAATCAATACTTTTCCTATTATGGACCTTCGGTCGATAATCGAAAGAGTATGCATTTCGAGGAAAAACTAGTATCAGATCTGAAAAGTACACATAAAACTGCATACGAAAAACACATTTTCAAATTCCTTAGAAGAGATGTCTTATAACGAATATTTACTCCACTTTCTAACAACAGCATCAAACGTCGAAGTGATCTCATGTTATTAGATATTTTGGATCGATTAATTGTGGCACTGAAAAAACAGGTCAAATTTTATTACATCCAGATGAGTTTGTGTGCCTTGCTGGCGAACCTCAACTCATGGTTTTTGTGAGGTACAGATGAGATGACAGAATTCTGGGGGAATTTCTGTTCTGCACTGCACTGTCAACAACCATCAGAGGAGAAGATATCTTTTTTTATGGTAGACAGTTTTTTCAAGAAACATAACATAGACTGGTTGAACTGTTTGGCTGTGTGTACTGATGGATCGCCATCGATGATGGGAAATCGAATAGGTTTTGTCATTCGGGTTAAAGGAGAAAATCCTGATACCATAATAATTCACTGTTTCTTACATCAGGAAAACTTTTTTATGGTAGACAGTTTTTTCAAGAAACATAACATAGACTGCTTGAACTGTTTGGCTGTGTGTACTGATGGATCGCCATCGATGATGGGAAATCGAATAGTTTTTGTCACTCGGGTTAAAGGAGAAAATCCTGATACCATAATAATTCACTCTTTCTTACATCAGGAAAACTTTGCCTCTCAACGTCTCCAGCCAGAACTCCATGTTGTGCTGAATGATGTTATCCAAATTGTGAATTATATAAAGGTCAGAGCTTTGAATTCACGCATTTTCCGTAAAATGTGTGAAGAGATAGGATTACATCACCAGGACCTATTGTTCTGCTATAATGTCCGTTGGCTGTCTCGAGGAATCATCCATGGGCGGGTTATTGAACTTAAAACTGAAATAGAAGTTTTGCAACAAGAGAAGTACCATAAGCTGGACGACTGTTTCAAAGATTTAGCTTAGGTAGCAGAGCTATCATACTTAGGCGACATCTTAAGGCGCCTGAATGAATTGAACTCATCATAACATAACATAATTCAATGGATGAGAAAAGTCACAAGGGCCTATCAGAGATCATCCGAGTCAACGACAACCCATAAACTGCATCTACAAGATTGTGTCTGAACTGATTAATAAGGAATCCCCATCATGGCTTGTCTAAAACTAATCATGTAGCTACTGCATAAAAAAAGGCATCACCATCAGGGCTTATAAAAAAAACTAAATCATACAATACACATAAATTTGGACTGCTTGCACACACCTGTGGTAAACATTTTTTTATAAATCTACCACTCTGTTGGTGAAAAAAATAATTTCTCACATCAATATCATTTCTTTTCTGTAATTGTGATAACATCAGAGTGGAAAAGTATTTTTGCCAAAGAAATGGTTATAATAATGTTTACATAATTTCAATTGATCTTACTTCATCACCATTTTTCACATTTGCCTCTGTTTTGGCATAGACAGCTTTGTGTTATAACTTGTGGTAGATGTGAAATATATTTAGAAGACCTTGTAAAAGAGGTTCACATGAATCCTAATTGTGCCTTTAATTTTTTTGTAACATGGTGTGATTAACGACTCTTTCACCTGTAACGAGTGTGGGGCGCAGTGTAAGGCTTTTCCATCGGATCGTCATTTTCGCTGCATAAATAAATAAATAAATAAAGCCAGTGACGTAAACCTGTCACTGGCTTTACGTTATTTATAGTTTCAATATCCAAAGGTATTCTTAAAACTATGCAGGGACAACGTTTCTATCACATGAATAGTGAGCCTATTCCATTTATCTACCACTCGATTTGTAAACCAATTTTTACTATTCTCATTCCTAAACCTAAGTTTGTCTAGCTTAAACTCATTGCTACGCTTCCTATCCTGTTCACTAAAATTAAGAATCTTACCTATGTCTTCCCTATTATACTCACAGATTCCCACAGAAGATCTGGAAGAGGCTTACGCCTGTGACTCCAGTTAATAGACCAAATCTACTGTATGGCCGTGTGTGGTAGTAGACACAATAGGTGCCCTATAATTATACTTCTGCTCCTGGTTCATCTAGTGTCTGACCAATTTTCTTTCAAAACTAACAATGATGTCCGCACATAACACCCACTCGGGAAAACCGTTCCAGATTTTGACCACCCTGTTCGTGAATGAATGTTTTCTTACATTTAATCTTGTTGGGTCTCAAATATTATTATGCTGTTCCTCCGTGTTGAATCTCATTATCTCATTTGAAATATTCCTTCGGTACAGTTTTCAGCATAAAGGCCAATCACAATTTTGAAAGTTTCAATCATGTTTCCCCGAGATCTTCTATATCAGTGGTTCTCAACCAGTTTGCCACGGCACACCGGTGTGCCGTGAGATCTTCTTAAGTGTGCCGTGAAATTTTGAACGGCACACTACGAAAATACAAAAATCTATGTGATCCCAACTGTAACATTTTGCACCACACTACTTAACTCTCATCATTTAGGGATGAGCGAAATGTTTCCAAATGTCGCAATGTCTACATTTATTAATTGTTTGGTTCGTCATTAATATTGATCCTGTGGCTGGATATTGGTCAATACTTGTCTTAAGTTAAAAATTAACTTAACTAATCTTGTTTTGTATATAATTTAACTGTTAAATTATATACAAAACAAGATTAATTTAACATAATATAGATATTTGCTTTATAAATAAATTTCTGATTGCCCATATTGCCAACAAGGTTGAATAAATTACTTGATTACACAATTAAATATTTCAAAACGCCTTTAGTTTGAGTCAGTGTAGCATTAGACAGCATTAAGTACCAAAAAGAGAAACATTAATCGAAAAAATTGTAATAATTATTTGAAATTTGAATTTTATTGATCTGGTGACATTGCTAAACCAAGTCCATCGTGTGTAGTGTGCGTTGAAACAATGTTAAATGAATCCATGGTACCATGTAAGTTAGAAATGCATTTTATTTCTAAACATTCATCTCTGAAAAATAAAAAAACGTTTATTTTTAAACATTGTTAGAGCAGAAATAAAGCGAAGTTAATTGGAAAAAATAATGACCGCGTATGAACGAGCCTAACTAGCGCCAATACAGGTGACTGAATTAATAGCATTAAAATCGAAATCCCACACGCTTGCTGAGTGATTCATTCTCCCAGCTTGCAAATAGATGGTAAAATCCATGTTTGGTGAAAAAGCTGAGAAAGAATTGAACAATATCCCGCTTTCATATGATACAATAAGAAGAATCCTAGATATATCGAAAAATACTGAAGATACTGTTCAGAAAAAGCTTAAGAATTCTAATTTTGATTTAACCGTGAATGAATTCACTGACATCAGTAATAAAAGTCAATTGCTTGCACTTTTGCATTTTAGTGGTGGGAATGAAATAATCAATCAATTTTTGTGTTGTAACATCATATCCACAACTACAGGAGGTAAAGATATTATTGATATGGTAACAGGGTACCTCAAAAAAATTAACTTTTCTTGGAAGTCCTGTGTTGGCATTTGCACCGATGGAGCCCCATGCAAGACAGGCTGTATTAAATGATTTGTATCCCTCGCAGAAAAAGAAAATTCCAATCTCATTCATACTCAATGCTTTCTACATAGAGAAGTTCTCGTTTCAAAAATATCGCAGGAAGATTTAAAGGTTGTGTTGCATCAAGTTATTAAAATGGTCAATTATATACAACATAGGCCATTGAAGTCAAAAAATAAAGCAATCTTGATATGTTTCCTTTATTGCGGTCTACCTGCATAAAAAAATTATCCCTATTGTGGTTACCTATTTGACATGATTCGATTAGAGATCCAATAATAAATCCATCTTCAAATATTGAACTTGAGTTACATGAAGAAGAAGAATTAGCCACCCTTTCTAATGATCGAGGGCTAAAATTAAAACATTTGACTCTGCTAATTGATAAATTTTAGATTTCAATTCAAGACGAGTATCCTTCATTATCTAAAAGAGCTTTAGCAATTTTATTACAATTTTCAACTTCTTATATATGCGAATTAGGCTTCTCAATATTAAAAAACAAGAAGCGTGAGAGATTACATACAAGTGAAGAAGAAATGAGGATCTGTCTGTCTCATATTCGATCAAACATTGAGGAAATTATGAGGAAAAGCCAGGCACAAATTTATTACTAAAGAAGCTGACCATTTGACTGATAAAGTTCAAAACACTGCAATAAAGTAAGTTCATATCTGTTTTCCTTAATTTAGTTTTAGTCCTTCTATGTGTCTATGACTAGCCGGTGCAGTGGCATAATAGCAGTCTACACTTATATGCCGTCTATGACTTGCTATGTTTTTACTTTTCAGCATTCAAATATTTTTAATTCATATTTAGCCAGTTGTGCCGCTATGTTTATATGTGCTCTTAGGTTTGCCGTTGGCACCAAAAGGTCGAGAACCACTGTTCTTTCTTTGTTTTAGTCAATTTGTCATACATGATGCATTCCTCGTTTTGTACATCTGTTCTTCTCACTCTCATATAATTGCATTTTTCAGAATGAAATTTCAGTTGCCACTCCTTTGTTCATCATTTTAGCTCATTCAACTCTTCCTGTGTCCTATTATAATTCTCTATATCATCTCTTTTTCTAAAAGATTTGGTGCCATCATCTTTAAATATTCAGGTGTCACTTATAAACAGAACAAACAATAGTTGCCTAAGCACAGAGCCTTGCAGAACTCCACTAGTAACCTCTTTCTAGCCTATCATCACCACATTGACAACCACTCTGCGTTCTTCCTTTTAGAAATTCTATCATCCATTTAGTGTACCGGTCTTCTATTCCGTAAGTGGGTAACTTCTGAACTAGTCGGGAATGTGGCACCCTATCAAATGCCTTTATGAAGTCACAGTACACATCAATAGCCTGACCCTCATCCAAGGTCTCTTTCCATTTGTCCAACACTTTGATCAGCTGCAGCACTGTAAACCGACTCGATATTAACCCAAATTGTGCTCCGCTGAAAAGTTTGTGTCGTTTTATATCTGCCAAAATTTCAATTGTTGTTCATGAAGAGCCCAATGGGTAACCAATGAGCGCTCAATGGGTATAATGAAGGGATCACCAAGTGATCTGAAGAGTGTTTTGGGGTTGCAAAGGAAGTTCTCAATAAATGTTTAGGGAGAGCATCTCCGCCAGGAAGTTTGTTAGGAAATATCTGTAAATAAAAGTGGTGAAGGTCCACTTCGAGGATAACCCAAAAGTTAGTCACAGTCAAAGGGCCAAAGAGACTCTAATCATTCTAAACTTATAGTCGACCTTATTTGTGTATAGTTAGGTAGGTATTTCGGTAAAATATCGGCGTCACGATCTGGTCGTCCTCGGCTTTCCGTTAATGTATTCTTCTTGCTTATGAAAAGTCCATTAAGAACAACAGATCAACCTCATTTAAGGGTTTCTGAAATGGCCTAAACATTCCAAATGGGCACAAGAACCTCAGCAAATTATCTACATTCATTCCTTTGATATAAACCTAATTGAATATGTGTTGGGAATACTATAAAAACTTTACGGAAAAGTAAATAAAAACAAAACAATAAAAAAAAGCAACACGGTCAGAATTGCTGAATGCCAAATGCCAAACATGGTCGAAAATACAAGTTGTAATCTCAGAATTAATTAATCCTATACCTAGGCCAGTTGCAACTCTTAAAGTAGATAAAGGGAAGTCCACAAGGTAATATTAACGTGTTTTCATTGTTCAAAATGTATTTCATTCTTTTAATTTACGAATAAAGGTATTTTAGTAATTAAATGAGTTTTTACTTACTTCTCACCCTCCCACCCAGATACACTCTTTCGATGAATTTTGTATTATAGACACCCCTAACGATTAAAATAATTCAAGAATACGGGAATCTATTTATATTAAATTCCAAACCATAAACTCAGTAACAAATTCCTTCTCCATATCTATTATTAAAGATTTAACTTTTGCTCTCTTGTGTTATTTAAAAAACAAAGGTCTGCTGACCAAGAGTTGCGTGCTCTCCCTTATTCTGATTTATCACCCTACGACCTTCAAAACTCTCAATAATTCCCGGAATAACCTTGAGAGGACCTTGACAATTATATCATTCGAAAGAGAATGTAAAACAACTTAAGGGTTTCAAATTTCGTTAGAATCGGCCGAGTAGTTATGATGTTATTACCGGGCTAACCTTGTGAGGACCTTGGCAATTATATTATTCAAAAGAGGATTTAAAACAACATAAGGGTTTCAAATTTCGATAGAATCGGCCAAATAGTTATGATTTTATTACCAAATAATTCCCAACTAACTTTGGGAAGACCTTGGCAATTATATCATTCGAAAGAGGATTTAAAACAGCATAAGGGTTTTAAATTTCGTTAGAATCGGCCGAATAAATATAATGTTATTGCCAAAACAAAATAATTCTAGAGCTAATATTGGGAGGACCTTGGCAATTATATCATTCGAAAGAGAATGTTAAACAACAAAATGTTTTCAAATTTCGTTAGAATCGGCCAAATAGTTACAATGTTATTGCCAAAACAAAAAAACAAAACAAAAGAAAGACCGACCGACATAGTGAGATGTAGAGTCACCGCGACTTAAAACGTACAAAAACACATGAATACGAACAAAGTGACAACTAGTCCAACTTTGTCATATATGTACATATGTGGTGCATACAGTCTCTAATAACAAGTTCATTTTCTTTGATTTCAAACAAATTAGACAGAAAGCGATATTGGTTACTAAAAATAAAGAGTTGCATCTTTTTCTTGTTAACTCCTTATGCAGGGGGACGATCATTTCAATGCAAAACGAGATTTTAAATTTTAAACTTATGCATCGTTTACTGGTCATAATTTAACTGGAGACACATATTCATTAAGTTTTATCCATAATAATGATAATGTGATAATATTTACCGTGGGTGCTTCAACCTTATAAGGGCAGGCATCCATCACAGCTGTGCCTTATAAGTTTTTAGTCGCCTGCGAGGCTATTCGTGGGCGACTCTACATCTCACTATGTCGGTCGGTCGGTCCCCGTTTTGCTTTTTTTGTTTTTGTAATAACATTGTAACTATTCAGCCGATTCCAACGAAATTTGAAAAACTTATCTTGTTTTACATTCTCGTTCGAATGATATAATTTCCAAAGGCCTCCTAAGGATAGCCCATTAATTATTTTGCTTTGGTAATAACATCATAACTACGAGGGGCGGTTAATAAGTTTTGCGACTCGGTAGGGCAAAACAGAGGAAGGGGGATGGCTGTTTGTGGGGGGTGTTAGGACAAGTTAGGACAAGTCAGGACCTGCAGCCGCACTCTCTTGCCTCGTCTATTTAAGAACCAGTAGCTGATCGCAGATCGTCAGTCACAAATTTTTCAACAATGAAGAAGGTTGAGCACCGCGCAGTGATCAAACTTTTGACCAAGGAAGGCAAGAATGCAAAAGAGATCCATGAACGCATGGTTGCAGTGTACACCGACACCGCCCCTGGAATAGGGAGATCCGCCATGGTCGTGAGTCCCTTGAAGATGAACTCCGTCCAGGACGCCCACCAGATGTGACCAACGAAGACAATGTGGCCCGTGTGGAGACGATGATCCTCGAAAATCGGCAGGTGAAGGTCGAAGAAATCGAGCGAGAACTTGGAATATCGCATGGAAGTGTTATCAACATCATCCACGACAATTTGGCCATGACCAAGGTCTCTGCCCGTTGCATCCCTAGAAACCTCACGCTCCATGATCGACTTAAACGTCGTCAAAGTCCACAAGGCCAGAGTTGCACAAGCTGCCCTGCGTGAGTATGGATTCGAGGAGCTCAACCATCCCCCCTACAGTCCAGATTTGGCTCCTAGCGACTACTTTTTATTCCGCCAGCTCAAGGCTGCACTGCGTGGACGCCGGTTTGTGGACGATGAAGATGTTCAGCTCGCCGTCCAGACTGGAGTGAACAGCAGTCGGGAGATTTCTGGTTATCGGGAATTCGAAGCCTCAGGGACAAGTGGCGCAAGTGCATTGAAGTCGAGGGTAGTTATATTAAAAAATAATAAAACACTTTTCCTCATATCTCGTTTCCTTAATTCCGAATTGCAAAAAATATTGACCGCCCCTCTTATTAGGCCGATTCTAACGAAATTTGAAAGCCTTATGTTTTTTTACATTCTCTTTCAAATGATGTAACTACCAATGTCCTCCTAAGATAAGTATTTGAATTATTGAAAGTTTTTAAGGTCGTAATGCCAGAAATCAAAATATGTGATAGCACGTGACCTTTTGGTCAGCAGACCTTGTTTTACTTCAATATTCCCATTGAAATCACGTTAATAAGAAGAATATTGACTACTTGAAGTAGCTCGATCACTTTCTTCATGAGACGAAGTGTCACTCTCATTAAAGCTTATAACACTTTTCATTGTATTAAGGCCTGTAGAGTACATAATTTACTTAAAATAGAAAATTCTTGGAAATACTCAATCACGGAAATAACTGCCAACCTAATTATATCACTGCGGTGCTCCAATCGTATTTGAGTCTATCGAATCATATCTTGGAAAAACGGAAAGTAAGTTTTGGTTGGCTAACAGGAAATTACGTCATCAACCCGCAGGCATTTCAAGAGTACATGCAGAGGACACATTCTAGCTATTTATTAACGTCGAAGATTTTGAAAGTGAAGTAAATATTTGCGTGTATAGAATTTATTAATCATATTAGTCAAGATTGTTAGAGAAAAGTTTGTGGTAGAATTTAAATTGTTGTAATTTTAGAAAAATGTAAAAGAAATTAATAAAATATAAACATTAAGCTTTTTTATCACTACCAGACAAGACTTAAGCACAGCAAATTTCTGATGGTATTACGTACTGATTAGGATTGAGAGACGAATTAAGATCAAAAATCCCTCATAAACTCGGCATTGTAATCGGTCAAAAAGTGCGATTTCACAAATAATATAGCTCCGAATGATACCGGGTCTTGCAAATCGACGAAGAAAGGGGACTGACTGCCTTGATAAAAAAAACTCCAGGGAAGCTTGCACAATGCAACGAATAACTGATTTGGGACAGCAGTCGGGATTTCCTGTCAACTTGCCGAGATCCTGAACCTGAATGAATTTCTCAGACTGAGACATCGCTTGTAAGAAACGGGACTCACGATCCTCTTCAAAGAAAAAGAGACTCCTAAGTAAAAAGAACTAAGTGGCTAGCCTGACCTTCGCTACTGAGCATGTCCTGTGAAGTGCTTAAAAATGGTAAACTGTTTTTCAGTGAAGGAATCAAATTTAATTTGATTGCATCGGGATGTGAAGCAGTATGCAAGGCGTCGTAAAAGGAAAAGATTGAATCCTACATGCACGAAAAAGATAGTTAAACTTTGAGGTGGCTACATTATGGTGTAGGGCATACTTTAAAGCGTTGAAGACTAAGCTCGTCCCTTTCCACCCAAAGTAAACTGTGCTGTATACAAAAAATTTGCTTAAGAAACAAGTGATATCTTTCCAAATATTGGGACTAGTTGAACCAGTTTCTATGCAAGACAATGCTCCATGTTAACCAGCAAAAACGGTAAATCAGTCTTTGGATACTGAAAATATTGCCTTGATGAACTGGTTTGAGAGGACCCCTGATTTTAACCCGATAGAAAAGTCTGGAGGAATAGTCGGTGTTTTTAGGTGTTTGCTATTTAAATATTTTTCTTATCTTATTTTATTTTCTGTAGAGTTGATTCGTTTTTATTTTTGTTTTCCTCCTGTTTAACATTTGTGTTTTCGTATTGCACTTATTCACTCACTTTCACTTAAGTTCACTTGTTAATCACTTTAATTCACTTTAGTTTGTATGATTTTTACATTTACTTTAGGTTTCTTTTGTTATCGTTTCACTAATTGGTTGTTTATTTGCTTGGTAGTTTTGTTCAAGTTGGGTATCGTTCTGGTATTCTTGTTTGGTTGACTTAATCGATTTTGTTGTTAATAGTTGGAATAAATGTCCTTGTCATGTTTTAACCCTCGTTTTGGGTTAAATGTCTTCCACTGAGGAATTGAGTATTAAAGAGGTTTCCGGCTCTAATATTTTTATGCTCTGTAAATGTTGGACATAGTTCTATTTTCCTAAATATTTTTCTGCCCTTTTCTTGCTGATATTGAGCGTTTCTATTTGTGCTCCTTGATGTAGACTCAACTGACTTCTCCTCTCTCTATTTTTCGAGTGTTATAATTAGGTAGGGAGTTTTATTCTGAACCCTCGGTAGTTCCAGTTTTTTTTTAGTTTTTGACTCGTTGTTGATCGAGACGGAAGGTTACAGGAGATCCTCCCTTCCTATTGCCATATATATTTTCCTTTTGTTTTTCATTCTTAAACCTCTTAAGCTGTATAGTAGATTTAACATTAGCGTTGTCATGTTCTTCATCTCAGTTATATGTTGTTTATAGCATTTTGATGTTATCTTTAATACCAAGACTTTACTCTATGTGTGATATCATTAGATCTGGTCGTCGACTTCGATACCTGCGTTCTTGTTTCTGGAGATTTGGACTATCGTAAATTTTATCCTATTAGTTTTTATCTTCCAGTCTCTTTCGAAATTGTTGATGTTACTGATATCTAAAAGCGTTCGTTAGTGTACTGATTAACGACGAGCTGGCTTATGTCGTCAGCAAACAAGATGTTTAGACAATCAGGAATTAATGGTGGTGGCAGGTCCTCTGCATAGATTGAATACAGTGTGGGAATGAGGTAGCTGCACCGCACCACGAGACCAGCTTCTAATTCGAATTCTGCTCCTGAAAAATCATTAATCACTACGTAGGCTTTCCTCTCTGTAATGTAATCGCAAATAAATCTCTCCAGATTGCTGTCCGGCTTTAGATTTAAGATCTTATGTTGCATTCTTCTGACCCAGACTTTGTCAAATGCTTTCTCTACATCTCTTAGGAAGAGATCGATGTAATTTTTCTCTGCTTTTTGCCTTGGCAATTTTCTCAGTAATTATACCAAGTACCATCGTGGTCTCTCTGCCTCTTCTGAATACGAACTGCTAATCATCATAAAGGTTATTTTCTTCTAGCTCTTCATTCAGTCTTCGATTGAGTTTTTTTGGGAAAACTTTGTACATGAAATTCAATAACGATATAGGCCTATAACTGTTGCGGTGACTAGGTGTTTTTTCTGGTTCGGAATGGAATTCATTTTTGCTAGTTTATAGCTATTCGGGAAATAACCACGCGTTATAGATGTTCTTTAATGTTTCTCTGATGATGTCCGGTGTTTTAGTAAAATTAATTCTGGTTATTCAGGTGGGGCCTAGCGCTCTTTGTTTGAATGATTAAATTACGCCCCTTTACCCATTATTTCTTCCCTCTATTATGCTACTGTTTGTGTGGGGGTTATCCTGGTGATGTTTTCTCGCAACTAAGTGTAAAAGATTTCATCTATCTCTGGATTGAAGTCTTCATTCTTCTCTGGTGTTATGGAGAAGACGGACTTCTAGTGAACGTGAAATAGCTCTTCCTTGGCCCTGTTTTCTTGAATTTATCTCCCCATTAGTTTATAATAGTCATCTTTCTCGATGATTTGCCTTTAAGTCTGTTTACTAACCCCCAGTTTTATTTTGGTCTTGTTCTACATTTATTTTTTATATTAGGTTATCCTACATATGACTTCGATGCTCTTCTATGATATGACATAATTCTTCCTTTCGTCTTCTGAGTGCACCATATTTTTATCTTGTTGGTCTCAGGGGCTTAATTGTCTGCTTAGCTGTTCTTTGTTCTTTTTATTCCTTATGCCCACTGAGGGTGGATAAAAGTTTCTCTGGATGTTTCTTTCGTCTGCTTTGTTGATTTTTCTTCTTAATCTTGAGTATTTCTCATTGATTCCCTACATGTTTCCCTCTGTGATATCGTTTGGGATGAATTTACTGAGTTCTTTGTACTTTTCCCAGTTGGCTCTCCTGTACTCTTTCCTCTCAGGTTCTGGTACCTGTGTTGAGTATCAATTCATGAACAGTAATGTTCCAACGTGGTGCTACATGTAATGGTAATAAGCTTTATGTGGATGTTAAATAGCATATTGAAGCTACCTAACGTAACATCTGGCTTCGTAGCTGCCTTATCTGTGACATATGTTGGGAAGTCCGGTCCTATTCTCTTAAAAATGTTGCTTTCCAACATCATTTCTAAATTGGCTCCTCTGTTGTTCCTTGTACGGTAGCCGTTTACCCTTCTCCTGGAAATGAGGTACCGCATAAATATTGTAAGGAGACCTGTGCTAAAGATTGTTAGTTGGTTTTACAAGGGAAGATAGTTTTTTCTAGACGCTTGATAGCCTGTATCAATTATTATTGGCATCATTTCTGTTTTACTTTTAACGGCTAAGAATTCCTCATCCAGGTTGTTGACTTTCGTGAATTTTAGGCTTCTTATGATTGCTATAGCCGCTCCTTCTCCATCATGTTCGCCTGAAGGGTTCTCGTTAGTGACAATGTAATTGAACAGTTTCATCTTCTTCCTGGATATACTCAGTGTTCAGATATATATTAATATAATATCTGGATCGATATCACTGAAAATATTTCCGAGTGTTGATGTTTTACCTATCCATCCTCTCGTGATTATTTACATTACAACAAGCTGAGCATTTTCATCCTTTCTGCTTCCATTGTTTTACTAAATTTAAGTACGTATGTTTCCTTGAAGTTCTATTGGGTGGATCTCTTGTTGGCTTCTGCAGTACGCTAAGATTTGTCACATTTCATTTCTAAAAACGTTGAGTGGCTGATAGTAACGCAATCTCCAGGGTAGACACGTATTCTATCCTGAAATATGAGTTTTTCTACCTATTTTTTATCCTCTTTTCCCGTCTTTCTTTGAAATGCTCATTTACATTTGCCTTCTTTGAATGCCCTGATGGTATCTTTTTACCTCTTTCCTCTTACTAGATAGTAAGACTCATCGATGGATACTTTCAGATTGATATTTGACGAGTAGCTGATTACCCGTCACGTTTTCACTATACGAGGGAGGAAGCCTCGCCAGTTTCAGTCTGTTCACTGAGACAGTGTCCCTCTTGCCATCAGGGAATTCCAATTTGTAAGCCTTGCAGTTGCGCTCGATCACTGGAAAACGGCCAGCATATGGCGCGTCTAGTGGTTTGCGAACGCGGTTTATTCGGACACACACATGAGTTGCCTCATGGAGATCTTTGGGTATGAAAGGCTTAGGCACTGAGAGTAAGTGCCCTAGGGATGCCTGTGTGAAATCGATTTGTGCCATGGTTGAGTCTAATTCTTGAATAAACTTCGAATCGGTCTTCGATGAGGATGACGAAACTAAAGGTCTCCGGCACAAAAGTGTAGTTCCTGTGACTTCCGTAAAAGGTTGAAAATCCCGAGTCATTAGGCAAAGAGCGAATGCTCAAAAGGATAATTGGAAGTGTCATCAGCCAGCCTTGCTGACGGCCATTGTGGAGCACTTCAAAGTCAATTGTGCCCTTTCTGTCATCCTGTTCGTGGACGGGAGGTACGCCGTGGTGTGGAGACGATGAAAACAAACGAAGGCAGACAGTTCTTTGAATAACTCGGATTCGAATTGGGCGCCTCTTTCGGTTACTACGTAAAGCGGGACTCCAAATCTAAAAATCCACTCGTCCATGAAAGCCAACGCGGCCGTTGGGGCACTTATGTCCGGAATCGGTAGCGCTCCGAGCTCACGAGCCTTAGGTTACAGGCGTATAGCTCCTCAGTCAACGGAACTGCAATTGCGGCAAAAATAGGAATCATCTTTCGGTAGTATCCCAGCATGCCCAAATATCTTTGTAGTTCCTTATAGTCCTTTGGTACGGGCATGTCTCCATTTTTCTTCATTTTATTGTCCAGTGAGCAAATTCCTTCCACCGAAATGTGATGCCCTAAGAAATCAATCTCCTCCTTTGCCAGCTCCAATTTCTCCAGGGATATCCTCAGAACGTTTTCAACCAGGAATTTGAAGACTTGATCCAAATTCCTCAAGTGGTCGTCATTATTGTCCGAAAATATCAGGATGTCGTCTATGTATACGTAAACGGACCCTAATCCCCGAAATAGGTTATCCATGTGTCGTTGGAATGGGCAACTTGCATTCTGGAGGCCGAATGGAAGTTTCACGTACTCCCATAATACAGACGGCGTTATCACCACACTCTTCTCTATGTCCGCCTAGTTCACATGGATTTGATGGTAAGCACGAACTAGATTAACCTTTAAAAAATCTTTTTGCAATGAGGTGGTTTGTCACACTTTGAATTCACGGTAATGGATATCTATCGGGTTTTGTGATCACATTGAACGCTCTGAAATCGCCGACCACCCTGTACTCTCCCGGCGACTTCTTCAGTACCATGTGAATCGGCGACGCCTTTGGCAACCTGCAGCTTCTCCATTGAAAGAGGTCTCGGCCGCGCGAATGTCGGTGGAGCACTACTTGTCTCAATTGTGTGCGTCACTGAGTTCGGAGAAGATGGGGAGGGATTAGCGGGTGCGGGACTGCACTCCGCTTCATATTTCTCCAATGTGGCTTTCCAATGGGGTGGCAGGTGCTATAAGTCATTAATAACACTGTGTAACAAAATTTCACTTTTGTCTTGTCCTTGGGTTAAAAACGTTATTTCCAATTTTTTTGGCTCTATTAAATAAAAAAAAGTTAATTTTAATCCCAAAACTTGGCTTTTGTGGCTAGAACATTAAATTTTTAAATTAGCCCATTCATGGTAAATAACATTATTTTGAGGCAAATAGTAAAAATATATCAAAAGTTTCAAGGGTTATGTTTTTTTTCAGTTATCGTATAAACATGATATACTGTATTTAAAATGTTATAGAAAGAGTAATAGCTATTATTTCCCTTACATTTTGTTTTCTCCTTCAGTGGAATGCAAGCAGTTTCTCTTGCATTCCATATAGATTTAAAGATGACTGATACAGTCAAAATATAAACCTACATAATAATGCCTTTCACATCAATTTGCATAGTTGGAGCGAGGTCATGATAAGGCAATCACGGCTTGATAATGCGGCCTCACAACGGCGGGTAAACAGAGAGGAAGTTACTTATATAAATCAGTAAAAGTCGCCATTCAAAGCCCCGTAGGGAGAAGAATTTTGAAATTTAGTGGCGTTTTCAGCGAGTTTTTACGTAGGCGCTTGCCGCCTTTACCGGTGAGAATATTCTTGGTTCAGCATAGAAAAAAATATTAGCAAACTGAGTAGTCACATAGCGAAGGACTTGATTTAAACTTCAACGAGGAAAAGCCGTTAGCGCCAGCTACTTCCTCCAAGAATTAAAAATGGCGCTGCCTCTGATTGAGATAACCGTAAATTGAATTCGGGTGGACGCTCTTGTGGACAGTGGGTATACTAGATGTACAATTGAGGAGAGGATGTGTCGAGCTTGAAATAGGTGCTATGTTGGCCTAATTTGGATTATCGGACATGAGGTTCCCTGCAGAGGAGAGAGTTTTGTCAATATGTCATGCAGGCAATAGAGTAAAAGTTTTTGGCAGGTATGCCCGTGTGCAGGTTTTAAAAGCCGGCCATTGTGATAGACAAAAGGACTTTAAAGCAGTGTTTTATTGGTATCGTTGGGCTGTAACCTGGTTATGGTCTTAGAGTAAGAAACCTATTCTTAAAAACACAACAGCAGAGTATGAAGTCCCACGGCATGTCTGAGAAAAGTGTTAGCAAGAAGTAGCACAATGTATTGTGCCACACGATGAACAAAAATATGGCCCCCGTCATAGTTCGATACCTCTTTTGACAGGGAACCAGAAGAACAAGAAAAAGGTGCGACTGGTTCTCGATTACAGGGACTTTAATGCTTACTTAGATGTTTTTACCGGCAAAGAAGATGTGTGCATGGACAAGATGCAGGCTTAGCGAAGGATGGGGTGCAATACAGCCATTGTTGACTTGAGGAAGGCGTATTTTGTGGATTCATGTGGATGAAAGTCTGTGAGCGTATCAGACAGTAATGTTTAAAGAAAAAAGGTGCTGCTTAACGCAGCTTGAGTTCAGGTTGAACGTTACGCCACTAATAATGTCAGGAATTTTGTCAATGGTGTTATATCAGGAACCCAAGATCAAGCAACACACGTCAGCTTATTTGGATGATATTTATGTGGCTGAAATTGGGGTGGCATGCAGCCGATTCATTGAGCATCTGCAAAGGATGGGTTTAACATGTAAGAGCTCTGAGAAGGTTTCAGCTGGGACGCGTGTTCTAGGCATGATGATGGAGAGTGATCCAAAAAAAGGATCAGCTCTACTGGCGCAGAGACAATAAGTTCGAGGGTATACCAGATGCATTAACCAGGAGAGTGATATTTTCAATTTGTGGTCATTTAACTGGACATTTGCCAGTTTGTGGCTGGTTGAGACTGGCTGCCATTTACCTCAAAAGAGTAGTACATACTTACACTATAGAATGAGATGATGAGATCAGAGAGGAGTGAGTTCGTGTTATATTGAACGTGATTTATCACATATTAAATAAAGATGATCCGGCTAATGGAAGGTGGAATGTGGAGGGCGCCGATATTGATATGTGGGTTGATGCAAGCTCGTTAGCTATTAGTGTGGATGTGCAGGTTAGTGGAATGAGGGTAGAGGATGTATCATGACTGCTAGAGTCAGACAGAACACATATAAACATGGCAGAGTTAGAGGCTGTTATTCGAGGGTTCAATGTGGCTCTATCTTGGAATAGAAGAGAATAAGGTTAAAGACAGATTCTCCTAATGTATTTCGCTAGTTAACCGATTTACTGACTGGAAAGGCAAGGCTGAAGACAAAAGTAGCAAGTGAGATGCTAATTCTAGGAAAATTTGAATTCATAACCCAATTGAAAGAAGAGTATAATATAGAGTTGAGCCTTGAACAAGTGCCCAGCAAATACAACCCTGCAGATGCTTTGACGCGGGTAGCCAACCGGTGGTTGAGTCGTCAGCACTGTGATGTGTGCGCTGTTGCAGCCTGTCCTGATTTAGCCAAGATATGAAGCATTCATCAAAATATGGGTTATCCTTGTGTAGAACTAACAATTTACTTTGCTAGGAGAATGCATCCACATGTTACCCGAAAACAAGTGCAGGAAGTTGTTTGAAGTTGTGAGTAGTGTAGCAGTATAGATCCTGCTCCTCAAAAGTGGACACGCGGAAGTCTGAGTGTGCTGGATGTGTGGTGATGGTTGGGAATGGAAATAACGTACTACAATGGAAAACACTACCACACCCTCATTGACTGTGTTCCTAGTCGCTTCACTTTGTGGCACGAACTGCGCTTTGATGATTGTGAGACAGTGATGCGGTTATTGGCACAGGTGTTTTGCGAACATGGACCCCCTCGGAAGATCTTTACTGACAATGCAACAATTTTTAGGAGTCAGAGATTTAAGGATTTCATCGGTAAGTTGGGGTGTAGTCTACGGTTTCGATGTGTATATGTTCCAGAAGGTAATTTCATAGTCGAGAAGGTTCATCGTTCAGTCAAGAGGATAGCTGCTAGAACTCGCTTTAACATCAGAGAAGTCGTATATCTGTACAACACAACTCCGTTAGATAATGTGAACGAGGACCCCCCCCCCCATTAATATGGTTGAGTATTCAAAGAGAGTTAAGGGAATATATGAGGTCAACGAGCAGGATGGAGGTTGCGATTACCGGTACAAGGTAGGGGAAGGGAGTGTGGGTTAAAGGCCTCTAAAACAGGTTTTTTTGAAGAAGTTCAAGTGGGGAAGCTTAACAAAACTGATCTCTCCCCAAGCGGCAGAAATGGATGGAACACGTCGACATGTGAAAGATCTTAAGCCTCGTACTGTGAGTACGTAGGAGAGGTCAGAGAGATTGGAAGGCAGAGACGAAAACCAGCGTGAGGGGGGTGAGCCTTTACTGGTATGATTCAGCGAGAGTAACACTAATTATTCGACAAGTGAGCATCAAACTGGAGATGATACAGGGGGTGAACTAGAGGAGCAGGCTGTAGCCCCTCGGAGAAGGGGCTGTATGTGATTTAAAAGAAGAGTCTTTGATGGGAAGAAGAGAAGAAGAAAAAGAAGAAAGAAAACTTTTTGTTTGGTTTTATTTTGTTGTTGTACCTCTGCATCGTGATTGTCATCTTCGTGGCATTGTTGTCGTGGTTGGAGGGACCGGTGCCAGTTTTAGGCTAAGTCGTTATTGTTTGGTTATTTTGTATCTTTTATAATTAGTACATTTAACAAATGGTTTCGTTTATTTGTACTTAGGAGGTGTTCGTGGTTTTGTGTTTCTTATATCGGCAAATAGTTGTAGAGCATTCTCGGATCCGGAGAAATAGGTATTCAGTGGTGTGTGGGGCCTATCGTGTTTGCTTAGAAATTTGTTTGCATTCTGCTACTTATCGATGTCTGAGGTCGTCTACCCTATACCAAGAGTGGCCTAGGCCTTCCAGTATTGACAGGTTGCCTGCGGATCTGAGAGGTGAGTTCAAACCGTGTATATGTTTCCTTTTTATAAGGCTATTTTTTGCTACATCAATATATTGCTGTCAGATAACCCCAATACCAAAACTATACAAACAGAAATAAGTGGAGGAAGGTTCAGTGAAAAGGAGATATAAATGAGAGTACAACGTAGGCCACGACAAAACGGAAACAAACAACGCACTAAAAGCAAGGACTAGCCTAAATAATGCCAGAATCATGACAGATTACTAACGAACAATTAAAAAAACGCCCCAGACAAACCAAATCACCCGGAAAAAAGAGTAACTAATGATATGCATAAGTACCAGAACGCATTCAAAATATTTACGCTTAACATAGAAAACTGGTACAACAAAAGTTAATTTATAATAACATAATATGAAAATAAGATCCAAATATAGTTATTCGCACTGAACAGGGAGTAGATTTAAAATGCAATCAAATTAAAACTATCCAATTACACGACCTCATCTCGACGAACCACACACACGGAATATACGATGGCGTTATAATGGAAATAAAAATAGGAATAGTGGATAAGGAAATAAGGGAACTAGAAGAGGGTTTTTTTCCTACTAGAATAAAAATGACAACCGGAGATTTGGTAGTGGATGGCACTTATCAAAGGCTAAGACGTTAAACCTTCCCGTACCTAACTTCTTAAGAATATTCCGTCCTCCAAGGCCAGCCTTACTACTCGGGCAACAGGAAAGACTACATACACTCTTACAAGGAAACAATAGATAGTAAATACTGAGACTTTTCTCACCCTACCTAACGGGAAATTCCGTGACCATTCCTGATATAATTCCAACAGATCCCAACTTCAACCTTAATCACCACACTGTAACAGATCCCGCTACCCCATTAGACTACTGCAGTTGCATTATAACTACAATGTTAACCTACCCTAACCAAATATAAATACCACAAACAAAGGCACTCCGCAAAACCTAGTCCACCTCTAGAGAGAAGAATTAAAACAGTGGGAAACTGGTAATCTAAACAACAAACAGAAGAAAAGAAATGGAAGCAGGCATAAGAAATAATGGAACAAATAAAAACAGCAAACAACTTCTCCACCCTGGTAGTAGGATGTAAAGTCTTACCTGGACCTCGATACGATGAGAAAATAAAAGAAGATACGGAGGAATTTAAAACAACTATAGGGAAAATAATTGCGAAAAGAAACAAAAGAGAAAGACACGTGAAAGTAAGAAAGTTAAGAAGGAAAATAGGAGATCAAATCTAAGAAAAAAGCTCGTGAGGTCTGGGATGAACTGAGAGCAAACCTTAACATAGAGAGGGACTCCCGAAGATTCTGGAATCAGAACAGAAAACTTAAGGAGATCCCAACCTAGAGATAGGATAAAGATTAAAGTTCAAGAACTACTAGAATATATATATATATATATATATATATATATATATATATATATATATATATATATATATATATATATATATATATATATATATATATATATATATATATATATAAATATATATAAATATATATATATATATATAAATATATATATATATATATAAATATATATATATATATGTGTGTGTGTGTGTGTGTGTGTGTGTGTGTGAGGGAATTTCCACGTGGAAGATCTCCAGCAGAAAGGAACTCCCATGTGCAACAGAAGGCCCAGCTAGGCCTAAAGTGGTAAGCCTAACCCCCGCCCCCCCTTCCACAAGTGGTAGCCTCGAATCGAGTCCCCCACGATTCACCTTTATGCGGGCTAAAATAGCTCTGCAAGAAGATTCGAGGCCCTTCGAGAGTAGAGCTGTTTCCCGCTAACCCCCAACTCCTGGAAGAGCGTCGGACATAAATAACGCTCGACTCCCCGGAAGAGACACAGAGTTGAGAAGTCTCGCCAGAACCCAGAAGATTTCCCCATGGTTCCAAGTCAAGTGCTAGCAACAAAGCAAAGTGACAGCTGGACTATTTTGTGTATTTGGAATTAGCCCCAGCCAGGATGTAATTCCACTGAACGATCGCCCCGAGTGATTTTCCCGACTTCTTTCGTCAACTCCTGTCGAAGCCCTCCTCATTTCGGGTAGACGAAATACTCTCCCTTGTACACGTCTCTTTAAATAACCTTGAACTTTGCCATTGTCCATAATTTACCTGACCTCGTTGCACTCTCTCGTTACTCAGCCCATCTGAACGCGCGGTTTTCCGTCCCTTTTGTCGGTTTGCTTTCAAGTTATTGGTCCTCTCCCATAGATATAATATGGTATTGATATAATGTAATGCTATACCACGACAATATATATATAATGAAAGATATCACATTAGCGTAATGTATATCAATGAAAGATAATGTATTAGTTTCCCATATGCTCCAGCCTTGGCTCCTCTAAAATCATTTGCGAACGGAAATAACATAAATATTACATTTACATATTCTAATACCATTCGAAAATCCTTGACTAGACTGTGCCCAATCAATCTCGATACTGGAGTTTACAGTATACCATGCTATAATTGTAAATTAACATACATCGGAGAGTCAGGCTACTTTAATAAGAAGATGAAATAACATTTAGGTGATATCAGAAGGTGTACGAACTCTTCAAGTCTCTTTACGCACATGCAAAAGCACGACAATAGAATTGATTTCAACCATGCACAAATCATATATAAACCAAACAATTATATTGAGATGAGAATTGCGGAATCCATCATTGTGATAGAACGGTCTGAGGCCGCCATGCTTCAGCCCCTATCACATGTCGAAACACATGCTTTCCCACGTGTATGCTACGAGAGGAAGTAGAAGGCGCGTTATCGCCCATCATCCCCAAGTTTAATCAATGAGGTTCAATCCCCCGTTCGCCTCCATGCGTTGATCTCGCCAGGTTGAATTAGGTTTAGGGGCAGATAAGATATTTTCCCAAGCGCCACCGGGACATTCCATCGAAGTCCCCCCCCCTCCCCCCCATTGTCCCCTACGCCAAGGGGCTGGCTCTAGCTATTTATGCGATAGCATTTCGCATTTGAAGCAGACCCTAGGAACTCTAGCCCAAGAAACCCCTTATTGTCCAGAAGAGGACAATATCCCTTGAGTGCCAAGGTTCGTGCCCTTCGAAACGCCAAGTCAACAGGGCCCTCCCTGTTGTTCAGAAAGAGAACAATTTTGGAACAGTCATTGTTCTTCAAGCCCGTTCGACAAGAAACGGTTCTCACCCCCCCCCCCCCTTCCTGATGTTCAGAAAGAGAACAACATTAGAACAGCCATTGTTCTTCAAGCCCGTTCGTCAAGAAACGGTTCTCGTTCCCAAGACATCACGTCAGGGTAATTTAATTCCCCCCTTTTTTAACGTTCTCAAGAGAACGCTTGGTTACAAAAATAACCTCTATTGATCATCTAGAACATCTCCGATATCCTATCTCAAGGATCGCTCGTACTTCCGAGCCCCACTTCGCTCTTACTCCTCGAAGACAGTCCTTCCCCCTCGTTAAGGACCCCCCCCCCCTGAAGAACCCCTTCTCCTGGAAAAGAATCGCCAGTTGGACCGAAGATTCCTTCCCATCGCCTTCCTCTGCACGACAACCTTGTAATTACGTAAGCTACGCATTACATTTAACCATTTAACCTTTTGTCAACACAACTCTGTGCTTTAAACGATTATAGCCAACCATTCCCCCTTTTTGTCTGTTTTGCCGTTTTAAATCCCTCCAAATCTTAATCCTCAGCTTAGTCAAATATTCCCATGACCTTTTTCATTTCCTGTGTTTCTCCCATTTTAATCCCCGGTTATGTAAACATTTTCCGTGTGTTGTTTTGATAGATTAATTAATAAAACTCTATTTTATTAATGTTTGCCATATTATTTATCCTTGGGCTCCGTTCCACTTCTTAAGTATATTGAAGATAAATAAGCCCTCTCCAGCCCCCCCCCCCCCACCCTTTTTAACCATTCTCGGAATCTGATTATCACGCACTCGAAATATAGAATAATCCCCTCAACGAATAGTTATATATAGTATATCGTCGGGAGCCTATTCTACGACAACAAAGTTGATAATTTCAATTTATCTGAAGGGCAATACAAATTTAGAAAATATATATCAAATAGAATCGTATTTATATGCCCTCGAACGCAATGCGTCTTGAGGATTAGCAACTCTCCAGATTGTTTCCGGTTCCATTTCATTTCGTTTGGCTTCTCATTCACGCCAGATTCACTCGAGGGTTTTTTTCAGATTGTTTCCTGCTGTTTCATTTTGTTTAGGATGTGTCTTACCTTATATAGACTGTGCTCCTTGCCTAGTTTCTCCATTATTAGTTGAAAATGGCACCTGGCCGAAACTATTCCGATAGTTATAAATAAAATCTTGATTTAAATATTGCGGTTTACTATCTTTCGCATATATATATATATATATATATATATATATATATATATATATATATATATATATATATATATATATCAAATTAATATGTTTACACGTACTGCAAAAAGTTAGGACATGAAAATCTTATAAATCGACAAAATTTGAATTATATTTAAGTGCCAGTAGCATATTTCCCTAGACCTATTTTTTATATTTCATTCAATTAGAGACTGCAAAGTTTTGTTTGAATAGATTTAAAAAAAAAGGATTTCAATAATTAATCCCCTACATTTTATAGTCTTAGTTTATGGTAGTCCGTCGGCACCGACGATGAAGTTCCTATTTTGTTTTCTCTTCTTTGTATTGTTGAGTCAAGGAGGAGATTAGAATGCTGGATGGGTAGATCATAACCGCCACCAGCATTATCTCGACCTACACGGTTGAACTCGAGTTTCATGGAAAATCCAAGGCAACTAGAAGCAAGTTTAGCACCTTGCTAGAACTTCAATCTCTAAATAGGGCCTTCCTTTTCGATGGTACACCACAGTTTGTTTAAGTTCGGGGATCAATTTAAGATAAGACACCTAAAGTCACTCATTTGAAGATTAGGCACCTGGTTAGGTCACACTTCAATAAAAGGTACCTACGCTATATTAACGACTCACAAGGTGACTTGTAAAGAAAACTAAAAATATTGCAAATTACTAAGGAAAGTTTTATTGAATAAATAAATATTTAAAGGATCATTTAAAAATCCTATTATTTAGTTATATGATTACATAAACTTTGAAATGGGTTAGGTTAGGTTAGGTTAGGTTAAGTTAAGTAAAGGTAAAATTGTTGTTTGAAACACTGATCCTGCCATAACGGTGTCTAGATTGAACTAAAGTTAAGATAAATTACGATAAACGAAAAAACTTCTAAAATAAAGTAAATTTAAAGTAAGTTACGATCTACTAAGGGACCTTTCAAATATTTACAGTTCAAGAATAAGCACCTGCGTTTCGATCAATTTAAGATTAGGCACCTCAGGTTAATCTTAAATTGACCCAGGTTCGGCTCTCTTTGCCCCGCACCTTCTCAAAGCACCGGGACAGTGATTAGTGGACGCTATTGTGTGTTCACTTGGAGGTTGGCATGCATATCGTACCACTCAGCCTCCCTGCTGCTCCGAGATCCACTAACGTTTGGCCTGTGATCGCGGAGTACCTACATACATTGTGTGGCTGCGAGAAGACATACATACCAGGAGTCTTACTTAGTATTTGGCCCAATATGTATCGCAAATTTATATATATTTTTAAAGACCGCCATTTTGCTGACGGTCTGACGTCATGTGCATTCGCATTTTTTTTTTTTTTAATTTATCCTAACGTGGCAGCGAAAATAGCATTTCATCGGAATAAAGTTAGGGTGGTAGATAAATGGTAGTTAGTTTTAAAGTTTAATTAAGAGGTTATTTAAGCGGGGTTTAGTTTTTATACACATATGATATTAAAATATTTCGCGTTGACCTGTTGTATAATTCCAAATTTCACGAGGGTAAAAAATATTTTAAAAAACAGCATTGAGCGCGGTATGGTCGACACCGCGCACAGAATTTCCTAGTCGTGTTTACGATCTCAAGGGTGCAGACTCTCGAATTTCCTCAGTTTCAACCATAAATATTTCACGGCACAAAATTTGGAGTTTTACACACTTCTCGCTCTGATTCTTTCAAATTCTGTATTCACTCAAATCACAAATTACTTAGCCTGCAAATAAAATCAACCTAACATCCGGATATCTCTCGATTTTCTCATGATTCTAATTAAGGGGTTTGAAATTTGGGGAAGATTGAAGGATGGTAAAGGCGACGGTAAATAAGTAACGAAATTCAAAGAAACACGAAGAAGCATAAGAGAAACGTCAAATTTATGCTCTAGATAAGTTATAGCTGAAACAGGAAATTTACCCATAATGCAAAAATTAATACAAAGATGATTTATGATTAGTGGAAATTATTTTGTTTGAACAAAATTTGTCATATCAGTCATGAAGGAAAATTAGACAAACTCATAGCTTACCCTTAAAATGAACATAGAAAACAAATATTTGAATATTTCTAGGAGTAACTTACCTAAAATGAAATGCATTTCCTCATTGTTCGACAATTTAGAATATTACTTCTCAAATCTCTACTGTCTGCTTCATTACAAATTCAAGGTCTTTGGATTAACCATTTGGTAAAGTTGAAAGTAAACTCCACTGCTAATTTATTTCATAGATTATTCCTATATACGTTTAGATATTCGTATATGTGTTTAGTTACTGGAAGCCGGTTTTGAGCCGAGCTATGAGATACTATAGGTGATGGGGGCTCTGGCCCCCCATAACTCCCTCCGGGCGCCCTCAGGAACAAGTAGTACAACGAAGAATAAAACAATGGACGAAAGCACAATCATGGTCCAGGAGCTTATCTTCAACTTTACCAATCATTTAATTATCCACTTTTTTGGTAATCGTGTTCTAAATTCATTGTTTTATGTGTCTGTTGCAGCAATACTAAAAAGCTCGACTTTGCAATGTAGCGTACGAGAATGCAGGTGAGCGTATTTTCGGCTTCGCTTAAATGAATCTTTTGAGATTCAGGATGGCCGAGAGGATTCGCCGCTCTCTAACAGTGGTCCAGCGACGTGGGACGCTGTTCTCAATTCGCCTATGCTATTATTTTTTCTTTGCCCCTTTTCCTACTCTCCTCTATCTACAATGGTCCCAAGACCCGGGAGGGGTCTCTTCATTTCTTCAAGATACGCGCCGCTTCTAGGAGGAATGTTGTGTAGCATACGAGAAGTGCAGGCGAGCGGCTTAAAAGCTTTGCTCGAATATGGTCTTTTTTGAGACTCAAGATGGCCGAATGGATTCGCCGCTTGTTAACAGTGGTCCAGCGACGCGGGAAGCTGTTCGCAACTCGCCTACGCTATTTTTTTTATGAAAATAAATTCCGTTTAAGAATTAAAAAAATGAAAAAAAAGGAGATAATTGATTAGATATAATACTAAATGAAAATTAGTATATAACGAGTTATACAACGAGGGTGTGAAGGTGAATTTTGGAATAATATTTAAAGGATATGTAAAAGATAATTCAAAAGTAATTCACGGGATATTAATTGGGAATCAAATGTATATTAACAGGATATTAAATAGATGTAAAAGGTATTAACAGGATCACAAATGGAATACGTAAATTGGGGTCTGTAATGAATGAAAATTATATAAGTGCAGTACTCACACGTTTGAGATGGATTTACAACCTTGACGTTGGAACAATTTATAAACGAATCTTGATGAATGGAAGCGCGGGCGAGAGTAAAAGAGGGTGCTTACAAATTTTGTGAGTATAAGCAGTTACAATATTGGAGCGCGAGAGAATGATGAAATAAATCCAACTACACCGCGGGAAAGAGAAAACGGAATAATTTTTCTTCGGAAATATTTATTTCTTAGGTACTGCGAAAAAAATCCGAGCTGGGGTGGGATACGAACCGTGCACAATGAGGCAGCGAGCAACCGCTTTCATCTCAATTAAACCGACCTTTAGACCACTCGGCTACGCGGAAGACAAAAATTATTGGAATAGACAAGCTTTTTAAAGCACGCTTCGCATGCTTTAAATATATATATATATATATATATATATATATATATATATATATATATATATATATATATATGTTGATGCTTTTGTGCTGTCCTAAACAATTTACAAGTATATATATATATATATATATATATATATATATATATATATATATATATATATATATATATATATATATATATATATATATATATATATATATATATATATATGTTGATGCTTTTGTGCTGTCCTAAACAATTTACAAGTAAAATATGACATTGTCGAGCGTTCTAAGCAATTTACATATAATTTGTGAATTGAAAATGATTTTTCACAGGAATACGTTGGCGAAAAATTATATTAAAATAGCTTTAGCAAATCATTAATTTTAAGACCATCCAGCGTTTCTGGCGGGTAAGTTTACTTGAAAGATAGTTGTATGAATTTTACGGATTTTTTTTTTCTGCATTGTTTACTGCCATGGATTGTAGAGAAGAGTATTTTGGATATAGAAACTTCTTCATTTTGGAAGTATGTGCTATTTTCTCTTTGGATAGATTGTTGCTGCAGGTTTTTCATCATTACCTAATCATTGCTAAATTTATTTATGGCTATGTCAAAGTACTTGCATCGTATACAATTCATATACTCACGGGCGTGACGATTACAATTCGAAGTTCGAATGAAGTGAGCTGACTTATAAGCAACAGGAAATCTTAGAATCATTATTCTTGTATAGCTCAAAAATTCGATCAACGCACTTATGAAAACTAATTTTTCAGGGGGTGATTAAAAAAATAGAGAAAGCAGAAAATATTCATCTAGCCTAGAATTACACCATGACCTTTGCTGCAATGTAAAATAAATAAAATCCGCCTAAATTTATTAAAATATCAACCCGATTTAATCTCTTCTACCATAAGCAAAATGCACAATATATTTTGATATCGAGAAATATAAGAATAATAAAACTTTTACAAAAGTCGTTATGCGACTTCGGGGCAGGAATGGCTCGTTTTATTTATTCCTCTCCACCTAAGGCGGCGACAACTCTGCCATCTTGCGGCTGAAGACGTTACTAAACGGTTTACATATGTACAAATAGCAACACTTATTTTAATTTATTTTGAACTATGGAGCAAAGTGAATTTGCTACTAATACCCCCTCCCCCCAAGAGGCTGCGAATATTTTTTTACAAAAAATGTTATTAATTAATTTTGAGTCCAGGGACCGTCGAGGTCGCCTCGACAATCGACCAGACCGGTACGCGTGCAAGGAGGCTGATTGCTACTTGCGGAATGCAAAGAACCGACAGTGTCATTTCGGACACTAACGAGCCTCGTTACGCGGGACACTGGCATCAACCGCTGGCCCGAAGGTTATTTAGCTAGACCTCTCTTCCGAAGTGACAAATGGAGAGACATGAGGAGTTTGAGGTTGGTTCGCCAAAAACGAGGCGCCAAACGCTGACATTGTTTGCTCCTGAGTGCCGAGCATAACGTCGAAAGCTACTGCGGAAGATATGGCGGCAGTAGTTAAGTTAAGAAAGGAGAGTTTAAAGAGCATGGAAGAACTAAATACACATCGCAAATCTTTGCGTCATTATCGAGAATATGAAGCAAAGAGGAAAGGGACTGTTGATAGTGAGGAGCGTCAATAACGGCTGGTTTCAGGCTGTCCAAAGAAACCGTATCCTGCATGCTGGAACGTAAACTACTTTTGAACTGACGATGTAGAGATTCAATCACGCCGTTATTCTGTGCATAATAGCTAATGGCATGTAGGCAAAAAGAGCCATCACTGACATGAGAACTTGCCATTGGTGTGATTTGAATTAGATCCTACGATCACTCATGATAGTTAAATGGACGCAAAATCGAGCAACTTTACCCGAGATGAAGGCTCAAGTGACGGTGGAAGCTCGAATTTCAGGGATAGGAACAGCCTCTGGCCATCGGATAAACCGGTCAATCATGGTCAAAAGATAAGTATATGCCCTAGAATAAGGAAGACTGTCAGTGAGAGAAGGTTACCCCCCCCCCCCCTAGAACCCAATGTCTACCCGTTGCGCCTGAGAAAAGATGCACCAGCGAGAATTTCGTGCGGTCGGATTACCCCGGGGCTCCTATTAAGAATG
This sequence comes from Ceratothoa steindachneri, assembly GCA_963969495.1. Taxonomy (NCBI): domain Eukaryota; kingdom Metazoa; phylum Arthropoda; class Malacostraca; order Isopoda; family Cymothoidae; genus Ceratothoa; species Ceratothoa steindachneri. The sequence continues at coordinate 182,090,214 of OZ018325.1, forward strand.
GTCGGGCCAGTCGAACCCAAGGAGCCGCCTCAAGAATGTCGCGCGGCCGTGTGATCCGTGTTGTGTTCCCCTTCTCCCCGTCGCATCGCCTGATTGGCGCCAGACCTACGGCGTCGAGGACTTTCGCGCGAGCCTGTGATGCTCGCCAAGAATACCCCCTCCCGCCTCCCTGGCGCGCCAAGTCTAATAAGATCCCCATCCCCCTTTGGGGGGCCTCTGGCGACCCGCTTCCGGCGAGGCAGTATAAATTCTTCGGGAAAAGCTTTGAGAAATTAATAATTCCCCATCGCACCTTAGGTTTTGCCCCATTTGAGCTTCTCTATGGACGTAATGTTAGAGGGCACCTCAGTATTCTAAAGGAACTCTTCTCCAATTTCTAATTAGACCGGGAGATTCAATCCTCCTAAGCTTACCTCCTAGACCTGAGGCAGAGGTTAGAAAAGTTCGCAGAGATCGCGCATCAGATCGCCGAGACAAACTTGGGCAAGTATAAAACCTACTTCGACTGTAAGTCCCAGGAACGAAAATTTAAACCCAGTGACGAAGCCCTTTTTCTACTCCCCATGGACAACAACAAACTTTTGAGCCAATGGAAGGGCCTCTTCCCAGTGTTGGAGAGACGCGACCCTGTCGACAACTTGATCCGAACCCCGCCTGGCACTAAGCTATTCCAGGCGAACATGTTTAAAAAGTACCATCGACGCGCTAGTGCCAACCAACTTGTGGCCATGGACGAAGAATCCACCTTGGAGTCCAGCTACCCGCTTGACCCCTTGGTCGTGGTACAAGTCGCCTGTGTTGTAATACTCACAAACCCATTTCTTCCATATATTTATTATAAATCAAATATAAACTTCTCTCTTTAACGACGTTGTTTCTGCCCTACCTCCTATTGATACTACTGCTTCACCTGACCAAACCTTAAACTATCTACAGCAATCATTACTCACCTGCCTTGACGCGCATGCCCACTTATCACTCTTTCTTCAAACCGCCATCACCGCGCCCCTTGGTTCACCATGGAACTCCTTCGTTCAATGAGGTCCTTACGTGCCCATGAACGTGCCCTTCGTAAAGCATGCTCCCGTGGGCAGGACACGACCTCCTTCTCACTTGCCTATCGCCTTGCTATTTCGACTTATTCTCCCAAATTAAAATCAGCGCGCGATGCTCATTCACGCAAACTTTGGTCTGGAGCAAAAATAACCCTCAGACTATCTTTCGTCTCCTCTTTAGTCTTTCCTCGCCTAGTCCCATTTCCCCCACCTTTCCCCCGCCATCAACCCCTCTAGTCTTTCTATTTTTTCTCTGATAAAGTTAATAACTTAAGCGCTGTACTACCTCAGTCGTCTGGACAATTCCATGCTGTTCTCCATGACAATACTCCCTTGCTGCTTAACGTCCTCACTCGGGCGTCTTCTGAGGAACAAATGTCCTGATCTCACGCTCTAACAAATCTGGATCCCCTAATGACGTCTTTCCACATAAACTCCTCCACCAAATTCTACCTGATGTCCTCCCACTGATTTTTCATCTCATTAACACTTCACTTGCCACAGGGGTGGTTCCCTCGTCCTTCAAACATGCCTCAATTCGTCATATCCTTAAAAAAACAAACCTCAACCCCTTTGAACCCTCTAGCTATCGACCTATCTCACAGCTTCCATTCCTCTCTAAGATCCTCGAGAGAGTGGTTTTCTCTCGCCTTAATGACCAAATTTTTAACTGCAATATCGACGAAACGTACCAATCGGGGTTCAAAACGAAGCACTCTGCTGAAACCGCTCTTCTTAATGTTTCAGATGGTTTACGTATAGCTGCCGATAGGGGTTGTACCTCCATTCTAATCCTCCTAGACCTCCCCCTCTGCTTTTAAAAACATCGACCACACTGTCTTCTTTGATCGACTTCACACTTTCCTTGGTCTCTCGGGCACTGCACTTAATTGGTTCCGCTCACACCTCTCCTCCCGCACTCAGTAGGTTGCACTCAATAACCTCTCCTCCGAGCCCGCGTCCATTCATTTTGAGGTGCCTGTAGGCTCAGTCCTTGGTCCCCTCTTATTTCGCATCTACTTAGTTCCTTTCAGGCCCCTTCTTCGTGATTTAGGCCTGTCCTTCCATTCTATGCTGATGACACTCAAATATACGTTTCCTCGTCCCCTGTGTCCTTCTCACAATCAATTACCAAGCTCCTTTCAGCCTACACCTCCATAAGCAAATGGCTGTCTGCCAACCTTCTCAAACTTAACCATGATAAAACTTAAGTTCTCCTTGTTGGTACCGCTTCGATGGTGGAGAAATCTAAAGCTCTCTTCCCCTCCCTTAACCTTGGGGGAACCAATGTCGCCTTCTCTGATAACGTCAGTAATCTTGGTGTTATTTTCGACAAGTAACTCTCGTTTTACACTGCACATCCATCGTATCTGTAAGTCTTCCTTCGGTTTCATCCGCAACTTCCCACGTGTTCGATCCCATTTTAATCAACGAAGGCTTGAGACTGCTATTCATGCCTTCGTCACCTCACGCTTAGATTACTGCAATTCTCTTCTAGTGTACCTCCCTTCTTTGTCACTTCGCCCCCTACAACTAGTACAAAACTACGCTGCCCGGCTCCTCTTTCGCCGCCCCTGGTTCTCTCCTTCGAGGTTCTTTTACAGGAACTACAATGGTTACCTATTCGCTTCCGTACCCACTATAAAATTCTTCTCATCACCTACAAGGCCCTAAACCTTGAGGCTCCACCTTATATCTCGCCTGCCCTCTCCCTTCGTCAAACTCCTCGGACACTCCGGTCTAACCTCGCTCCCCTCCTGAACACTCCTCGTCCTGTTCTCTGCTAGTTTGGTGCCTGTTCCTTCTCAGTTTGTGCTCCTAGACTCTGGAATGCTCTTCCTGCCGAAATCCGATCCTCTCCCTCCCTTGCTACTTTTAAACGTCTCCTGAAGACTCATCTCTTCAGAATTGCCTTCTCTCCCCTGTAAACTTTATCTACACTCGCTACACAACCTACGATCTGTGAGGGCTAACAGCACTGAAGGGCGCATTATAAATACCTATCATTATTATTATTATTAAAAAGAGAAATTTGTTTTTGAATCACGAAAATAAGAGATATGATGGCATTTTGCAACTATTGAAGGGTTGTTTCCAATTAATATAATAGGTTTTGTTTTATTTTTGTAAAAATCAATATCTCTTAAATTAAAAGCAAGCCATATGCAATAAACTGAACTCCGAAAACTTATTGGAATGTATTAAACGCTCTAAATGTGAATTAATTTTGTTTATTGAACGCCCTAAATATGAATTCATTCTATTGAAGAAATTTTAAATGATATCTTATTAATTACTTGTGCATAATTAAAATAAAATTGTAAGATTGTTTGATAACGTAAAACGTTGTGAAATACATTAATGTAAGTAAAATGTACAAATTTTATTCTATTTAAACTCATATCGAATTTATAAATATAAATTCTATTTTTTATTCTGTTAAATACCGTCATGTATAGAACGGTTAACATAAAAGGAAAATTGTAAAGTTCCTCAGGATGAAGACTAATGTCTATGAAGAGTAATACATAAGAAGAGACACATATAAAGAGAGATTCACCGGAAGACTTTCCAAGTTTCCGCTGAATAAATAATACTGGGTCCACCACCGAAGATTTCTTTACCCGTAAATAAATATATGATCACCTTTACCCAGCCTGCAATCAAGAAAGAAGATAATTCGACCCTTTGCAGTCAGTGCCTCACGTATAAGTCACTCCCAGAAGAATCCACCAGGTAGCCACCAAGCCAAACTAAGGAACCTATCTGGCAAACGAGAAGTGGTTCCAAAACTCATTGAAAAATCACCCTTGGTAACCAAACCACTCACAAAGGGCAACAACACCCACTATAAATATATACGTATATAGTCAGATGGTTAACTGAATGTATTATAATAGTAATATGAATATGTTGCTTCAAGTTCGAGTTGAGATCTGTAATTTTATAAGCTAATTTATATTTTACATTAGGCTTAATCTAATCAAAGTAAGATATTATTATTTAAATGTATTTATTTTTGTTTTACTATTATGATAACTTTAACAATATAAGATAGTTACTTATTGATTGTAATATGAAATTTATGTTATGTTAAGATTTAAGGCCAAGTGAGCGAGTGTCTGTTGTATATGGAATGTAAAAAATGTGTGTAAAAAAGAAGAAATTAAAAAAATAAAGAATCAAGAACTGAAGTAATTTTCATCCTGACATCGCTTGGTTCAGTCGTCTTCCCAGCCGAACCAAATTCAAGCAAGAGACATCCTGCTATTCTACGAAGATTAGATTGAAGTCAGATGAATCTGCTGGTAGCTTCATCTCAACTGTTGGCCATACATCTCATTGGAAACATTACTTCGACTCTACGTCGAAGAAAGCAGCCAACTGGTTACAGTATTGTATCTAATGTACCGGATATCCCACAAGAACTTTACCACAGTCTGGGTACAATACCCACATTGGTCACAACCAAACTAGATGCTGAAATTGCCCGCCTCAGGGGTCTCTCTTATCCATGTAGTGCCAAAGTCTGCACCTCATAACTTTTGGGCTGTAGGTAATAATAGTACTTTGCACTTTCGTATTGGCTCAGACACTACCTTAACTATCCGATTTCACCTATTCTTGTTTCAGTTATTCTGCATTGATCTGGTTCGTACTTTCAACCGCGACCATCTCGAGGATGTTCTTAAGACTGCCATCTCCACTACCTTCCGCTCTTTAAGTAGTTCTAAATGCTATATGGTCTTCGTAACTATGATTAGACCTTCCATCGGTTAATGGATCAGGTTCTTACTTTCGTATTTTTCTATATAGACTACCTTTTGATAGCGTTTTGGATCCTCGAGGATCATCTTCCTCATCTTCAAGTTTTTTCTAAGTTTTAATAGCATTGTATCGTACTCAACAATTTTTTGTCTCATTGGTGCCTCTCAACTCTCTTACTTTGGGCACTATGTTTTTCTTGAACGAATTCTACATTTTGAGGGTAAAGTTGCCGCGATACGAGATATTTTATCAAAAGTCATCGCTAAAGCAACTCAGTCGTTTTAGTGGGAAGGTCAATTTCTACCAGAGATTTATTCTTGTCTGTGCTCGCGTCACCAGAATCTTGAAGAATAGGACATCGTACTCTACACTTTTAAATGCCTATTCATGTCTCGCATTGCTGGCAAAGCGAACTGAATTACTTTTGATTTTGTGCAAATTGCAGGAATTGGGAAGGAAAACCGTCAAAACAAGGGAATGCTAGACTAGACCATAGCTGATCATCAAACATCCTGCTCATGCAAGAGCTGGGTTGTGAAGTTGACACCTCCTACGGGAACTTCATACAGGTCGTTGTAGATATGTTCAGGAAGCTACGTGGTATTCATCATATCGAAAAGACTTCAAGCTAGCCATCACTTTTGGTAGCTCACAAACGATGAAAGCTAAACGACTCTTTAGTATGGTTTCCGTGTTCCACACAACATGGTATCGCTCGTCATCCCTGATCTTGCGAGGCTATCATTGATGAATACCTGGCTGAGATTGTAACCAGTTACAGACCGCCTGAGCAGTAGAATAATGGGGCTCCACAATTTTCACATAGATAGAACATTCATCACGTAGGTGGGACTTTGTATTGGAAACGTCACTATAAAATTCTCCTAAACGGTGGTTCCCACAATTTCACATACATGTAGATGTAGATGACAATTTCCTGTGTGCTGATGTCCTTGCCCCTGTTGCGCTTTCCGATCGTGGTGTTTTTTGTATATCTACAGCTCTGATGGAGAATTTGGAGAATGAGTTCCTATGACTGCCACGCTCTCACGCTCTAACAAATCTGGATCCACTAACAACGTCTATCCACCCAAACTCCTGCACCAAATTCTCCTTGCTGTCCTCCCACTGATTCTTCATCTCATTAACACTTCTTTTGCCACAGGGGTGGTTTCCTCGTCCTTCAAACATGCCTCAATTCGTCATATCCTTAAAAAAAAACACACCTTAACCCCTTTGAACCATCTAGCTATCGACCTATGTCACAGCTTCCATTCCTCTCTAAAATCCTCGAGAGAGTTGTTATTTCTCGCCTAAATGACCATATTTCTAACTGCAATATCGACGAAACGTACCAATCGGGGTTCAAAACGAAGTACTCTGCTGAAACCGCTCTTCTTAATGTTTCAGATGGTTTACGTAGAGCTGCCGATAGGGGTTGTACCTCCATTCTAATCCTCCTAGACCTCTCCTCTGCTTTCGATACCATCGACTACACTGTCCTCCTTGATCGTCTTCACACTTTTCTTGGTCTCTCGGGCACTGCACTTAATTGGTTCCGGTCATACCTCTCCTTCCGCACTCAGTTGGTCGTGGATCGATAACCTGTCCTCCGAGCCTGAGCCCATTCATTTTGGAGTGCCTCTGGGCTCAGCCCTTGAGCCCCTACTCTTTCGCATCTACTTACTTCCTCTTGGCTTTCTTCTTCGCGATTTGGGCCTGTCCTTCCAACTCTATGCTGATGACACTCAAATATACCTTTCCTCATCCCCTGTGTCCTTCTCTCAATCAATTACCAAGCTCCTTTCAGCCTACACCTTCATAAACAAATGGCTGTCTGCCAACTTTCTCAAACTTAACCACCATAAAACTGAAGTTCTCCCTGTTGGTACCGCTACGATGAAGGGAAAATCTAAAGCTCTCTTCCCCTCCCTTAACCTTGGGGAAACCAATGTCGCTTTCTCTGATACCGTCAGTAATCTTGGTGTTATTTTCGACGAGTAACTCTCGTTTAAACCGCACATCCATCGTATCTGTAAGTCTTCCCTGGGTTTCCTCCGCAACTTTTCACGTGTTCGATCCCATTTTGATCGACGAAGGCTTGAGACTGCTATTCATGCCTTCGTCACCTCACGCTTAGACTATTGTAATTCTCTTCGAGTGAATCTCCCTTCTTCGTCACTTCACCCCCTACAACTAGTTCCAAACTATGCTGCCCAGCTCCTCCTTCGCCGCCGCCGGTTCTCTCCTTCGATGCCTCTGTTACAGGAGCTACACTGGTTACCCACTATAATATTCTTCTCATCACCTACAAGGCCCTAAACCTTGAGGCTCCACCTTATCTCTTGTATGGCCTCTCCCGTCGTCAAGCTCCTCGGGCACTCTGGTCTAACCTGGCTCCCATCCTGAACACTTCTCGTTCTGTCCCTCTGCTCGATGGGTGACCTTTCCTTCTCAATTTGTGCTCCTAGACTCTGGAATGCTCTTCCTGCCGAAGTCCGATCCTCTTCTTTGCTATTTTTAAACATCTCCTGAAGACTCATCTCTTCAGAATTGCCTTCTCTTCCCTGTAAACTTTCTATACACTCGCTACACAACCTGCGCTCTGGGAGGGCTAACAGCCCTGAAGGGCGCATTATAAATACTTATTATTATTATTTTGTTGCTCAGACACTGTGGCTGGGACATTTTACTATTGAATTTAGTCTTTCTCACGCAAGATCATCTATTCACTTCTCTTCCTCCTCCCCCAACATCAATGGTGAGTCCACAGACATCTCCAAAACATTTTCTCGACATTTTTCTGTATAGTAGCTGATGCTAAGAGCGTCGGGAGGGTGACTCATTTTTTAAAGGTACCATGCTATCTATGACGGTCGTCGAGCAAACTTTTTCTGCCCTGAAGCGACGTTGCCACCTTTTACGGTTACCGTGTTGCTACTTTAACTATCCATTGTATCTAGGTCACACGGCCTTCGCGCCACGTGGTTCTTCATATAATTACCACGTTGCCTCAGTGGCTTCTCATAATGTTTCAACACGGCAAACCACTGCATTGCTAAAGTGTGTCACAGTTACCGTAAATCGTTCGGCATGGACCGTGACGATGCCTTGGCATACTATCACTAATTGATTCCACCACATTGTACGATATTTATGTCACGGTTTAGTATAGTGAGAGAATGCATTGTGCGTGCGTACGCCTACATCACTCATGTGGTGGTGTTAAGGTGCTTCCTGGTATTTTCGACCTACACGGCCTTTTTTCAAATTTTTAACATATCCAAAAAATTCTGGTTCTAACCAGAGCTCGTCATTACTGAGGCAGTGACTCGTGTTAAGGGAGGAAGTTTCACGGATATGCACGCGTTACTGATATGGGACATTATCCGTGGAAAACAATAAGCTTAGGAATCAATACGTAGTAAATATTAACCAAAACCTAGAAAGGTCGAAGAAAGAAGTGAGAAATTGCGAATTGCTGCAACTTTAGCCTCAAGATAAAAAAATCCGTCAGGGAAAACATGATTCCCAAAGAAGGAGAGTTGCAATACACCAAATGGACACTGAGAAGTTTTGAGTATGATACCATACTATTCAATATGAGGTAAGTCTTGAGGAAGTTGAGAAAGGTGTTTTTCAAAAATGAAGACTCTTTCAAAAGGTCGACTATGTGGCAAAAGATGATGAAAAAATAACTCGAAACCTGTTCCATGAAACACTTGAAGGTCTGATCATTGTTACGAAGACCATAATGCATTCTAAGCGTCTCAAAGGAGTGGTTATAGCTTTCTTTGGAACATCATCGGGATGAATAGGGATCGTGTTGAAAACTCAAACCAGATCGAAATAAGAAAATAAATAACATCTGAAGAAGAAGGAAAATCAGATAGGTACGATAGGAGTTACGTGCTCGGAACAGTGCGATCGTTCAAAGTCATGTAATTACCAACAACCCTGCTGAACTCAACACATAAATTCTTGCATTTCGTGCCTTAGAAAAGTCCAAAGAGACGTTGGCAAATTTTCAATGAAGAATCTAGAATATACTCTAACTCATTACTTATTGCCTGCCCACCTCACTTCGGCCGAACTCCACTTTAACAACTTCTGCAGGAGTTTCCTGGTCTTTACCTTCACCCGTCGAAGGAACTTCCTATTAAATCAAATGTAGTTGACGAGATATAATCGATAGTAAGACATATTTTCGCTCTTCCTAGACTTATAGCCAGAGATAGCTTTCTTACAATGTGTAATGAGTTTGAGTATATGCTAGATGCTTCATTGCTAGTCCGTCGACATCTCCTTGGGCCTCTACACTCCAAGTAGTGCCTAATTTTACAACTGGTAACATAAGGTCTGTAGTCGATTGCAGGGATTTGAGTGCTCCTATTGTCGCGCACAGGTAATCCTTAACGTGCCTATTCGATTTGGCTTCTTCTCCCTTCGAGTGTTCTTTCTTTTCTCGCCATAAACTGATTCAACCTATCGTCTAAATGCTTTCTCAGCCCGATCATGTTTTAAAAATTACTATCACTACTACTTTTAGCTTTTTGAAGGCACCTCAAATGCGTTGCAGTCTTCTTAGCAACTCCAGGGCCTTCAAATATTTCATGTATCAGGTTATAAGACGTTTTCTCTTTGCCTCCTGCTACATAGACGACTACTTGATAGCGTTATTGTCTTTAGAAAATCATATTTCTTATCTTCATCAAGTCTTTCGTCGTCTTCAAAATTATGGTAGCGTAATCCTCGCCTTCAAATCCCAGAATTTGGGCTTGTAGGTAAAATCTTTTGACCGGATCCATTTTGTGTTGGTCCGTCGAATTTTCCTTACTTTACTCTCAGGTAATTATGCCACCACTCACCAGGTAGCGCTCAGCATAACTTACCCTTAATCCCACTACTATGTTGATTGAAATACCACTCCCGACAACAAATTTACCACTTGGCCTATCAATTACCTTCAGATTGTTACCACCCCTAACTGTACCAATTTTCCTCTCGTCAATTATTCTCTTATTCCTGATCTGATATTCCTTTACGTGTTGGCTCTTTCTTAATTTGACACGGCTGGGTTCTTTCTAATAACAACCTACAAACCTGACACCACTTTTATTTATGTCGTAGAATTCCCCCCCTTTTTGTTCTATCTCTAAGAGTGCTCAGAGTGTCTAATATATTGATATTATAAGAATATCTTAACGAACAGGTCCGTTACGAAACACGTAAGGATATATATAAGAGAAACGAACATTAATCCCAAAATAAACTTATATTTTACCTTTATCAATTGAATACATAACATCTAAACATTAATTACAGCAATACTCTGAATATTATCCTAAACAAGAATTAATTAAATTAGTTTACCCCCCAAAATTGGTTAACGTTTTCTCTACATACAACAATAATATAAGAATTAGGCTTACGGACTCATGGGGAGTTTAAAGGCCTCAGAAATGTTATTTACTCTCGACGCGTGCCCCCGGCCAGATGTAGATGAGCGAGATCACACGGTTGTTTTGGCGAGGGTGGCAGCTGGGGGGGCCACACGTTCTTCCGGGGGGGGGGGGGTTCTTCAAGAACGAGAACAAATACGGTGCTTTATGCAACACCTAGGCAGTCGTGGTCTCTCTGGCGAGAGTGAGCCGAACTTGGTTCTTAAATCAAGTTAACTTGGAGTGCGGTGTGATCACCGAGTAACGAGCTCGAGGAGGAGCTTTTCTCCTTCGTTACTTATTTCCTTATGGACGAGGACTGAACTCGGGGAGGGTCTTCTTCAAGGGCGAGGATAACGGAGGGGGGGTTTCTCTGGCGAGAATAATTTGAACTTGGTTCCTTACCAAGTTAACTTAGGAGTTCGGTGTGGCCACCGAGTAACGGGCTCAAGGGGGAGCCTTTTCCTTCTTCTTTTCTTAATTCCTCAAGGACGAGGAATACCCCTAGTGTTTAAAGTGCACCAGGATATGAGGAGTCTCTCTGGCGAGAGTAAGTTGAACTTACCATAGTTAACTTATCGTTTGGTTTAATAACCAGGGACTTAGCTCGAGGATGAGCTTCTTCTTAGCCCCTTAAGGTAGGTAGCCCTGCCTCTCTTCTTGGTCTGGCAAGCCAAGTACTCTACCTCTCCAGTCTCGGTAGTTCGGTGTGATCCGAAGACTTCGTCACCTAGAGACTGACGTATACTACCACGATTTTCCTCAGAGTTCCTCATTTATACCTCGTCACTCCACTGGGGGAGTGGTAAGGGGGAGAGGGGCTTGAGGACGGCCCCAGGAGAGTTCTTTTGGCCAACGGTTTTCCCAAGAAGTCAAACATCGGCTCCTCGTTAGCCTTCGAGATTGGGAGAAACCCGTCTCCAATTTCTCATTCGACGTGAAACTGGATCTCACTCTCCTGGGGGAGATCTTACATTTTGACCTTTTGGGTCTTTCATGGCACCGAGTTGTGCCACACTGCGGTTAAGCACAGAACCCGCCGATGCCTTCGACGGATGTCTTTGCGGTAACCACCTTGTGACTGCACCAAGAGTGAACGGGGGGGAAGGGGGAAAGGGACGATTACCCTACAGTTTTCAAGAAGTTTCATTCCTAACACAACTAAAATGTGGAATGAACTTCCTACTGTTGTTGTTGAGTCCTTGGAACTTCAGAAATTTAAAGTGGGTGCTAATACATTTTTAATTAACAGAAACTTATAACTTTAATATTTTATTCATTATCCACACATATATAATATTATAATATTTTTAACATTATAGCATTTAATTTTTTTTTTTTTTTTTTTTTTTTAATTTTCTATTTATTTATTATGTTTTTCTTAATCTTTGTTTCGTTTTTTCCATACCAGGTTTCTTTCCCCGCTGGGGCCCTTGGGCTTATAGCTATTTGCTCTTCCAGTTGGGGTTGTGGCTTGGAACTTTAATAATAATAATAATAATATAAAAAAAATGTAAGTATTGATTAAATGTGTATATTGTATTTTTCTCTCCACCATTTTTCCCAGCTTAAGACCTTTGGTGGAGATTTTGTTTATTGTATGTTCAACTCAACACTGATTATAATATTTTCGTCCCTAGCATATATTATTTAGTTTCGTCTTGCAAATCTATTTTGCAATCTATGATCTTTGTTAAATTTTCCAGAATCTGCCATTTGTCCTGTATTCACTTTTGAGTCTGTCACGTCATTTGAATTTTGTAAATTCCTAAACATTGGATCTCCACTTGTCAGCGTAAATTTACATTCCATTTTCATATGAATTTTTAGCGCAACGTGTTTTCTCGTTGTAATTTTCTTAATACTAAATTGATTCACATGTGTTCTTAAATTTCGTGTTTAAAAGTGATTATAACTTCCAATGTGAGTTGAGTATTATATATATGATTACTAATTATTTAGTTCCATTATTTAATCATTTATTCTTGTAGGGTTAACTTATAGTTATGCATATCCCTACAAATTTTGGCCTAAAACCAGTATAAAACACGTAATTTAAATTAATAAATAGTTCATAAATGATAGCAGCCTCCTTGGGCATTTTCGAAGGCCATTATTTTTTAATTTCATAGGCAACGCATCAATGGGTGGCTAGGTTCGTTTGCGTTTTTTCTCAAAGGTGGGCTTTCCGCAATTTAAGTCCGCGAATCGCTAATCCGCTAATAGCGGGCTAAAAAACGGAATAGCGCTAGTTAATATTTGACTAATTAGCGGAATTGCAGTTAGTGGAATGCCAAAATTATAGTCCGCTAGCGAAAATTTTCCAAAAACGCCAACAATGAAATTTCCGGGAAATTCAAGAATATTCTTGAAAGTATGGAGAAACTTCTAGATTAGGGTGGCCAGACGTCCCGCTTTCACTTCCAGAAATCTGGCCACCCTATTCTAGATCTATCTGATGCGCAACCGGTCTGCGGAGCACGCATCCGAGACGGGAATATTCTAGAATTGTCTGTTGCGCAGCCGGCCTGTCCCGGCAGCCTGCGTGTGAGGCAGTTTACATTAACTCTCCGAGTCTTAAAAACGTACTCCTTGCAGTATTTGTATTTAATTTATTTTCATATTTTTACAGTGGCTTACATTTTAAAATGGTATAAGTGTAGAGGGTTACCAGTTATTTCGATTAAGTTAAGGGGTACGAGTTTGTTCAATGCAATGTAGCGCGTTTGGGGGTAATTGGTTACTGAGCGCTAACCTTGGGCTGACTACATCTGAGGAGGACTATCCTCTCGTTTGATTTTGGCGTTAGTATGCTGGGTAAGAGGATTGGTTGATTACCCGAAGGAAAAGGAAATCACGGGAGGTGGATTATCGGACTCTTTATTGGACTGAGACTCGGTAGGCCTAGGTGCAATGAATTCGTATTTTTGTGTATGCCGGGTATTTGAGGCTTACCTTCCCTATTTTGGGGTCTACTTTGGGCATACGCTTCCTCTTCTTAAGTTGACAGTTGACCTTGTTTTTGATGATGGAACTCCTTACTGATGCCGGGGTCTACTTTTGGATGTTATTTATGGTGTAGAAAAATGTAGGCATGGCCAACTGTTGGCCAATCATACGGTTTGAGTCGAGCTTACTTGAATTGAAAGTTTATTCGCGTGTACAAGGGGAGAAAATGAAAGGGAGTTTTGATTAGGCCTCAGTTAGATAATTTTATCTTAGGGAAAGATATAATTTTAGTAAATAAGATTTTGTGTTTCACGGCTCTGTCACAATAAACAAAGGCCAGGCGTCTTCCATGCTTCTCAGCTTGGTGTGTTTGATAAATATCTGCACAGCTGTTATAACCTTTACTCGTGTGAGTGTACATGCGTGTAACCTTGTGAAAGCGTCTCGAAATCATTTTTGCCTATATAGTCTTTACAAGAATACAGTATTTGCATATATTATTTACATGGTTCCATGATAAAATGTTGTACAATTTCAGTAGATTAATTGCAGGTCCATAATTATGTGCGTGCCCATTTCAAGACTTCATAGGACTCACATGACACTCATTTGTGAGGCTAATTTGTTGATCCTAATCCACCTTGTAATGGGACACTACAATCGAACTATTTTTGATGCTGTAACCTTTATAGTATATGGTTATTCATGTAATATATTTTCTGTTAATAAATCAGCCTAAATAGCGTTTCGAAAACCATAACCATAAATTTGTTTGATCGAAGTTGTCGGATGATAGTTTTTAGGCCTAAGGCGACAGCGAAATAAATTTTGAAATAATGAACTGGGTTTTAAGAAAAACAATTAAACAAATATAAATATATTCATAAAATCAATGAATGTAAAATGAGATAAGTAGATTAGGTATACAATGTAAGATATTGTAAAATATGATTTACAGTAAAAAGATGCGAAGAGAATTGAAGTATGTGAAATAAATATGAAATAATATGGTGGAATAATATGGTGAAATAATAATATAGTAACTATGATGGACTGTGAATTAGGGGCTGTAATGAGAAGTAAATATAATTAGGACCTACTCTTGTATGGTCGTTTGCAAAGAATGTGAAAGTGGAATTAACTAAGTATGATTTGTTTGGAGGTAAATGACTAATTGTAGAAGGAATGATTACCGACCTTTATACGAAGAAAGCTGCTGCGAGTCGACTGGGGCGGAATAGTGTGCTATTTGGTTGAGCTGGAGGTGTTTGTTTGTTTGTTTGTGTGTGAAATTTTAAGAAAGTTGTGTGGAACAGTATTACGTTAAATGAATTGACAAGTAAAATAAATGAATGAATTAATTATTAAGCTGTACATGAAATGATTTCATTGAAAGATTAAATTGAAAAAGTTAAAGGAATGCATAATATGAATTTTACATATTGATGTATATATATATATATATATATATATATATATATATATATATATATATATATATATATATATATATATATATATATATTTAAGTTTCCCAGGAGGTTTTTATTATAGCAATGCCCAGAAGCATTGCTATACCTTGTTCAAGCCGGCCTAACAGCTTCATGAGCCAGAGTGAAGAGGAGGAGGCCCCAAGGCCAGCTTGGGCTCTGACGTCCTTAGAGCCAAGAGGTCATACCTGACTGATGATAACTTTGAGAATCTGGTCTTTGTTAATGGAAACATGCACCTCTTGAAGAGGAAGTGGTTTTGCCAGAGTGAGAAGAATGAGGAGGACAACAATGACTAATGACTCTAATGAGAATTCTGAATTTTGCTGTTTTAAAAGTTCTGTTATATAAAGAAATATATAAAATAAATAAATATTTAAATTGTATGGTAATTTTATTGAAAATTATATTTTTTTTAAATACTAATAAATGGTGAACGGACAGCTGCAGAGCTCATCATGGGCTAAAAAAAATGTTAGCATTAGCGGATTTGCGATAGCGGACCGGCGAAGCAGGAAAGTTTGCGGATTAGCGATTAGTGGAATGCCCAGCAAAGTTAGCGGACACCGAATTGCGGACTAACAAAAAATGAGCTGGTCCACACTAGTGGTTTTCTATGCGTATTTTTTTTTGTTACAACATCGCTAATTTCAATTAATTTCGCCACAGAGATTAATTATAGTCCATTTACTTAGACGTTTCTGCTATTTTTTTATGGTAAATTTCCCCCAATTTCCGTTATTATTTATTATATTAAAGAATAACGATACAGAATTTCTTATATGAAAAATATAGTTTTCTTAAAACATTTGCCCAGACACCTCCTTCGTCGAACACTGACACCAACACATGGATTATACTAAAGGATCACCGTGATCTTAAATTGCAGCAAGGATCCGGGCGTTCGAGAAGACACCAACAGAGCAACAGTAGAGGATGAAGACACTTCTCTTATCGATGAAGGAATAACCATTGAGGGAACGCCAGCAAAACGAATACATAAAGCAGTTCTGTTTAATTTTCTGCTCCTGACCTTCATCTGTCAATCCGATCTACGTATTTTGATACAATAGTGAGTTCGGTATTAACGCTGTGAATTGTAAACAACTATGCTGTATTTTCCCTTCTAACTTGCATTTAACTTTGTTCTCATCATAACTATTAAACTATAAAGGTAAATGGCTCATGGATTGAGCGCCTCTCCTCTCTCATTCCACCTTTCGGCAGTTTAGCCTTCTTTTATTACCCATAATGAGGCATGATGCACTGTTCTACTTGCCTCTGCTTCTAGTAAAACTTGCTCATCTTCGTCCCTTATCTACAAGTCTGTAAACGATTCAGATATACGTAGCTATGGAACTGTATTCTTCAAGTCTTCCTCAATATTCATCCTGTTTTTCGGACTTTTGTCGTTGCTGAGGTTGAGTGTCCGAGATTGGGCATCAACTTTCTTTTTGCCCATGACCTCCTAGTTGATTCTCGATACCGAAATCTGGTCGACCGTACCACATACATAACTGATTTACTAATTTAGGTCTTTCGTTCCTTCTCAAAGTTATCTTCTGTTTATCCGAGTCACTTAAAACGCCTGTAACGGGATTTTCTTGCTTTTAACTCCCTCATTTGAAGGGCTTGCCAATATACAGCATGGTGGTTTATCATCAAGACTTTTGTCGTTGCTTAGGTTGTGTCCGAGATTGGGCATCAACTTTCTTTTTGCCCATGACCTCTTGGTTGATTTTCGATACCGAAATCTGGTCGGCCGTACCACATCCATAACTGATTTAGTTCTTTCGTTCCTTCTCAAAGTTCTCTTCTGTTTATCCATTTCCCTTAAAACGACTGTAACGGGATTTTCTTGCTCTTAACTCCCTCATTTGAAGGGCTTGCCAATATACAGCGTGGTGGATAATTAGTTAGACTTGATAAAAGTAAATGTTTTGGTAGATTCTAGACGTCTAGCTCCATAAAGACTCGTGGTAATGTGTATGGAGGTGACTATATGTTAGAAACCAACATTACTCGCCATTCAACGCCTCCTTGTGCCTTTCTATTTAAAGTCGTACCGGTCTACATCTGGTTATTTCAGGGTTGTAAGTACTTACAGGATTTTAAATTTTCGCACTATCTAGTGACATATATATCCAATTTGACTTTGTCTTTCTTTATATGTTCTTTCTCCTCTCGTCTCGATCTGATTCGTGCTTTCAACCAGATCTTTTTTGCCCGAAGATTTCTGAAAAAGTAGCATTATGACTGCCTTCGGTTCTTTTGAAATGCTTCTTATGCCGTATAGGCTTAGTGACAGTAGGTTTACCTTCAGCTTCTGCTACATTTACGTCTTGGTAATGTCTTCGTTTTAGATAAACATCTCTCACATATTCGTCAGGTATTTTATCGTCAGAAAGAGTAAGACATCGTATTAAAATCATCAAAATGTTTTTTCGGTGTCTTTCGACTCTTTTCCAGGGCATCATGTTTTGCATGACGGAATTCCTCCTCTCAAAGAAAAGTTGCTGCTATGCGAGATTTTCTTTAACCGTCCTCGCTAAAGCAACTTTGTCCTTTCTGTGAAAAGATCGATTTCTACCATAAATTCATTCTTGAATGTGCTTCATGCAATCTCTGAAAATTCTGCTTTCGAAAACTAAAAGAAACTTTTCTTTAAAATTTTTTTATTGAGGACGGCGAATATTTTACTGGAGGATATTGCATCTATTATTGTTTTGCTCAAATAACCGTGTCTCTATTTACGTTGAATTAGACTCTTCATACAATCATATTGGTTAGAAGCTACAGCAGAAGGTACATGATTATTGGCAACCTCAGGCTTTACATAACGTCTCCTGCGAATTGCAAAAATAGGTAAAGCACATTCTCTTTAGAACCTGCTAGGAGTGTATAACTCACTCCTGCATTTCATTCAGTAATTGAAATGATGTGATTTTGCTATTCTCAACGACCACAATCCTTTGATTGGAGCATTTTTCCGATAATAACAATTCTTTTGTGCATTATACAGTTGATGCTCGTCATTTGGATTTTATCCTGTAGCTCACGAGCGACATAAGCAGTTCTTGGCTCTTCAAACGTCGTACCAAACGGTCCAAACCCACATCGCCCGTCGATCATTCAATCATAGCGTTTGCTAAATGTGGACATAAAAACACGCTTTTCCAAGCGTATCCTGATAGACATTCCTCTGTCTGACTGGCCTCGTTGTTTTGTTCTTCTTGTCTACCGTCAGGAAGCTTTCGACCAAATTCATGGTCTCTCTCCTCTAGGTGTTCAAGCTACCTGAAACTTAATAGCACAGCGTTTTATTTGACCAGAGATAAACGTCGACGTCGCTAAGTGGACTCGCGCATGCATCTTTTATCAACATACCTAAATCCACCGTCATACTAAGGCTAACTCTGTATCCATTTCCTTTACCCTCGTTGCGTTTCGAAAAGATGCATATCGATCTTATGGTCTTCTCTCACATTGTCGTGTGTGTAGTCACCTTATCATAATGAGCGATCGATTAACTCTTACCCATACGCTGTCCCAGCCCCTTACATTCGGAACTTCGACAATTAGTTTAACCTTTGATTCTGGGAGAGATTCACGATTCGCCGTCGCGTATACGATCCTAAAAGCCATTTCTAATTTCACCAATAGCAATCGAGCATAAGAGTAATTTTTACTTCATACCAAAAGTGTTGTATTGAAATGTACCATCGTTAGCGCAAAGCATTGTTTAGCCACATGGAGCAATGTGGGTTGACAAGCTGCTGCTGATTTGGCTCTAGAAAACCTTTCATGTTCTGTTACTGAGCTGGTATACGGCATCCATCTTCGTCTTTCCGGGAATTACTTTTCTTTTTCTGACCATCCATCACCTTCGAGTCGCTTTCGTGTGTGCATAATTTTGTACGGGCGATATATGAGGTTTGCCTTACCTCTCTAAGAGTGTTTCCTAACCGAGTTGTCCCTTTGGCAAATGAATTGTCATCGAGTTCGCAAGTTTTAGGCCGTTGAAAGTCAGTCCCCTCTTTGTTACAGCCTGGTCATGACGGACTTTTCCTCGTCAGTTGCCATAGGCTAAATTTAGTTTTCCTTCAGCGTGAATCCAGGCATGATACTGTTTTTTGAAACGTTTAAAACCTGCATTCCCTAACACTATTGACTACGAATAGGCTTCTCTGTTTATTTGACTACTGAAGCGAATGATCAAAACATATTTGGAAACTCTGTAGTCTCAATTTCTCCAGTTATCCCCTATATTTTTCACTATTTCCAGTCCACTCAAGTGCTACGCATGATCCTCTTTTGCATGTTCCGTTGTCGCCAATGACCTTTGGAAAGGAAGTGGCGTCACCTTCAGTCCCTGTTTCGGATCCTCGTACTTGGAAGTATATCTCGGCGTTCTGTCGTTTACGGGTTTGAAGACATCGTTAAGTGTTTATGCAATCTTATCCGACTCAGCCATCTAGAATTTGAAACCCAATCCGGTAGAGTTATAGAGGCATCCATGCTTTCTCGAAGAGCGTAACCGGAGCCTGCATTTAGTGTGGAATTCCGTTGAGGAAGGTTGGTCGATATTGTCTTGCTAGCTTCGCGAGCAAATATAAATCTCTAAGTACCGACTAAATAGTTTTGTTGAATTTCCTCTTACCCGGTGGTTTTGTTTTTGTGTGCTTAAGATGGATTTTACTATTTTCGTCCCTAGCTCGTGTTGCATATTTTCTTCCCCACCACGCGTTTTATAGTTTCATCACGTGCACGTATATATTTTGCTATTCGTAATATTGGTTATATTTGCCAGTATCCGCGATTCTTCCTGTATTCACCCTTGCGTTCATCGCGTTGATTTATTTTTTTTAAACTTCTAAACATTGGATCTTTATTTGTCAGGATATATTTTCATATGAAGTTTTAGTAGAAATGTGTTTCCACTTAATTATCTTAAGCTTAAGTTGCTTCACGTGTGTTTGTTAAATTTCGTGTCCAGTGGTCATTATAACTTCCTACATGAGTTCATTATCCAATTCTTTCGTAAATCTTATATTTTTTACTATTTGATTTCAATATTTAATCATTCATCCTTATAGGATTCATTTATATCTAGGCATGACACTACGCAGTCACTCCGTGCTATCATCATTTATGATGCATGACTACAAAATAAGCGCGCAGTTTATATAAATGTCCAAGACATGCTGTGATTTTGGCTTATTCATTAACATTAAGATACTGGCCTTAAACGAGTCTCTGAGAGCGTGGGGGGAAATGGTGATCAGTTATTGAGGGGGGGGGGGGGTAGCTGAACTCTATTCTATCACTGCGATGCTCTCAAGAGATTGACGCAGATCAGCTGTTGTTCAGACAAACTCCTAACTATGTGGTGTTCGTGTTATATAATAGGCAGGCTGCTGGCACCAAATTGCAAGATTTAATAGGCGCAGTGAGAAACTCCACAAATGGACGCTCGGAGGATTTATCAAATCCTAACAAATTGCCTTACATGTAAATAACGGAAATAATATATCTAATGTGAGAATAAGGAGATGAAAATATATATCTTAATTGGTATATATTAATTTGTATAGAGAATAAGAAAACGAAAATACACATGTGAATTTGTATAAATAGAGATGTGGAAAGCGGTCGGTAGAGTCGCGTGTGGGAACACACAAAATACGAACTCGGAAAGCAGATATCAGATCGAACACCCGAGTCAATACGAGGTCATGCAAAAACAAACATTCGCGTCTCGGAAAAGATTTATGAAAAAACGGGAGGCTACAAAGCAGCTGAGCAAATGCAGACTTTGACCAAGAGGAATTTTAACACAGCTTTGCATAAGCGATTCCTATAATAAAGAAAAAACTATTGGGAATATGTAGGTATATCTTGCACACACAGCTGTTTGGTAGCTTCGCCCTAGGGGTGGAAATTAACGAACCATACCACTGGGGTCCACCCCCACAGACAAATCTAGTTCACGCCCATTAGGAAATTAACACATATATAGTCAGACATTTATTAGTTAAAAAGTCAGAAGGCCAACAAGAGTCAGAGAAAGAGAGTCATTATTCGTTAACACCGTTTACTCTCTTGGTAGCGTTACGCAACCCGTTTAATTCGCCTAAGTCTTGTGGTCTTTGAACCTAATATTTCGCTTAGAATAGAACGCCTACTTATTTTCCGCAAATTACTCGTGACGTTCCGTTTGCCCCTTTAATAGGCCAGTAGTAGAATAAATTATATTTTTACTACGTCCTTTTTGACGTCCTTCTTTACCCCGATTACCGGGAAACCTTCGGTAAGCCCAGCCTAAAATAAACCTCTTGGAGAATTATTAAGGAGTCACAAACAATTGGACAGAAGTATAAAGTAAACCCAGTTGCCAAAGGTCCTCACAACCCGCCGTGCGCAATAGCAATGAGGACTCTTCAATTTACCTGTCATTGTGACTAACGACCAAGCTTCCACTAACCGGGTAACCTTCACCTCCACTTCCCTATTAGGTAAACCACCCTTTACCATACATTTTTATCATCTATAAACCGATCCCCATTCACGTATAAACAGACCACCTATAAACCTGGCGACACCCCTATAAATTGGGGACCTTCTTTCTCCTATAAACTGGTGACTTGTTCGTTTAGGCCGGACAGTGAAGGTGTCGAAGAAATGTACGCATAAAGCCATAGTCAGGCAGGACAAGGTAAGACGGAGTTCTTAAACGTTATCAACATCAAGCCACCCCTCATCAATGAAACAGCAGTCGCAGGTTGGTTCCAAATTGTGGAGGCCGTATTTCGCATCTTCTTGAGACCGTCGATCGTCTTCCGGCGGCCATTATATCGGGCCAGAATTATCAACTTTTAAGGGCGTAATTGGTTGAGCTCTTCGAGAAGACTAAACCCGAGCTTGTCGAGAAGCTCATTGCATCCTCCACTCTCACAGGTCGACCCTCTATTAATTTAGAGGAACTACGAAAAACTGCCCTTCAGGTAGGAGTTGGTGAAGAGCTTGTGAGGCAAAGTTCATGCAATCCCTGCCGTCAGCATCGCGCCTATAATTATCACACAGAAAGAACTAACGCCGGCAGAATTAGGAAAACTGATGACATTCGATAGAGCGCAGTGCCTTAATGTTAATACTTGTAGTGAATCGATAGGACGCAGTGCCGTTTCCGTGTTCGACGCATTTATGCCTTATATTAATGAAGATACAAGTGATAATTATATATAAAATTCGGCGGGAGATGCGCGCTCAGTGCCCAAAGGTTCTTACTATAATGGGAATCGTCCCAGTTATATGCAGAAAAATAGTAATCACAGTACATATAATAAACCAGGAGGATTGCGACCCTTCCGAAAGAACCAAAGACCTGTAGTCTGCTGCTCACATATTTACCTTGGTGAGAATGTTAAATTCTACAAACCCTGATGCAGGTGGCAAAAAGAGGAGAACAAGTGCAGATGCAACCTTCCTCCAGGCCATCTTCACCAGCACCGGCAGAAAACTAGCGCAGCCGCAGGTATACCATCTGTTTTCACCTACCCCGCTAAAGTGTATAATAATAAATATGAGTTCATAATTGACACGGGGTTGAGTGTATCAATAATTCCGGCTAAATTCGTAAATTCGGGTGAATGGCGCGAGTCCAATATAAATATTAAAACGGCTAATGGCGGTAAAATAAAAGTGCACGGAGAGGTTCACACTGATATAGTTATCCCTAGTTTCACCGATCATTTAGGTGGTCATTTGTGGTCGTGGAATTGACTTTCTAAGGCATTGTAATTCCTTAGTGGATTGTGCGCGCCGCCATCTTATCGACGAACAAACCAAACTCGTATCAGAAGTAAAATTATCAGGAGAGCCTGCGGTAGCTTTAATTATCAATGACCTACAACACCTACTGCTCCATTGCAGAGCCATATTGGAGAAATATGAGGCTCTGTACAGTCCTGCACCCGCTAATCCCTCCCCGTCATCGCCGAACTCAGTGGCGCATACAATTGAAACAGGTAGTGCTCCACCGACATTCGCACGGCCGAGGCCTCTTTCAATGGATAAGCTACAGGTTGCCAAAGCAACTTTTGAAACACTATTGAAGGATGGAGTCGTGTGCCCATCAAAATCACCATGGGCTTCGACGATTCACACGGTACCGAAGAAGTAGCCCGATGAGTACTGGGTGGTCGGCGATTTCCGAGCGCTCTATGCAATCACAAAGGCCGATAGGCATCCGTTGCTGCGAATTCAAAGTGTTACGAACCACCTCCATTGCAAAAGGATTTTTCCGAGGTTGGATCTGGTTCGTGCGTATCATCAAATCCCTACGAACCACGCAGACAGAGAAGACTGCGGTAACAACGCTGTTTTGTTTGTGGGAGTACGTGAAGCTCCCATTCGGCCTCCGGAATGCAAATTGCACATTCCAACGGCACATTGATAAGCTGTTTCGAGGATTAGGGTCGTTTAAATATATATATATATATATATATATATATATATATATATATATATATATATATATATATATATATATATATATATATATATATAGAAGACATCCTGATATTTTCAGACAATATGGACAACCACCTGAAGCATTTGGATCAAGTCCTCAAAATCCTGGTCGTAAACGGTCTCGGGATATCCCTGCAGAAATGCGAGCTAGCAAAAGTGGAAATCAATTTTTTAGAGCATCACATTTCGGTGGAAGAACTTTGCCCACCGGCCAAGGAAATGAAGGAAATTGGAGATATGCCATTACCAAAGGACTACAAGGAACTTCGACGATATTTGGGCATGTTGAGATACTAGCGAAGAATTATTCCTAATTTGCCACGATTGCGGCCACGTTGACCGAGCTAATACGCCGGCAGCCTAAGGCTCGTAAGCTCGCGTGGGATGATGAGGCACGAGGACCAGTTGAGAACACCAAATCGCCTCCGTTAAACTCTGTCACTCGCTGCCCAATGAGTCACCATACCAGCTGGTGACGAATTGCTACCAATACGTGGAGGTGCTGCCCTGCATCAAATGGTGTATGAATCGCCACGACCAGTGGCTTTCTTTTCGAGCAAGCTAAGCCGGACGCGGCAAGCATACTTCCCCTACGACAGAGAGCGCCTAGTGGCGTATCTGCTGTTATCTACTTGATTAAATGTCGCCATGCTATCTTGTGCACTGATCACAAGCCATTTGTATCGGCTTTTTCATCGTCATTAAGTGCAAAGACAGACAGGCAGTAGCTCCATTAGACAGCTATTTTGGAATACATCAACGAGATCGCCTACCTGCGTCGTCAGGACAACGTAGTCGCTTACTGACTCTCAAGGAAAGTCAATTTGGTTCAAATTGCCTCTGCAGACCTCGGAGCTTTAGCGGCAGCGCAGGCTGATGATGAAGAAACGAATGAATTTCATTCGCGATTATAATCTTTTCCTTTACCCAGGGAAGCTCATCTAGGGTGTGAAGTAACATCAAGATACCACGACCGTTTGTCCCGATGGTGTGCAGAAGAACTATCTTCAATCAATTACATAATCTGTCAAACCCTGGAGTCAATGCTTCACTTTGTCTTATCAAATATTGATATTTCTGGCCCAATATGAACAAGGATTTTTGCTCCTGGACAAGGGAGTGCCTCCCAAGTCAATCTTTAAAGATCAGTTGTCATACGAAATCCCTGACCCTGCCCTTTGATATTCCATCTTCAAGATTCCAAACAGTGCATATCGATATAGTGGACCACTCCCACCGTGTACACTGCTTGGAAAATCCTAGCCCTCACACAATCGATGGTGGAAAGGGCACACAGGAGTTTGAAATGTTCCATAAGGCTCGTCGACAAGGCTGGTTAGTGGCAATTCCAAATAGCCTTTTCGGTATTCGCTCTTTGCCCAATGACTCGGGTTTTTTTACCTTTCACGGCAATCACGGGAACCACACTCTTGTGCCAGAAACCCTTGGTTTCGTCATCGCCATCGAAGACCGACTCTAAATTCATTAAAGAATTGGCTTCAACCATGGGACAAGTTGATTTCACGCAGGTATCCCTAGGGCACCTGCATTCGGTGCCTAGGCCTTTCGTGCCCCCAAATCTTCGTGAAGCCACTCATGTATGGGTCCGAATTGACTGCGTTCGCAAACTACTGTAAGCGCCATAAGCTGGTCCTTTCCCGGTGATCGAGCACGACAGCAAAGTTTACAAAGTGGAATTCCCTGACGGAAAAGGGGACACTGTCTCAATGGACAGACTGAAGCCGGTGAGGCTTCCTGCCTGGC
The DNA here is from genome assembly GCA_963969495.1 of Ceratothoa steindachneri. Taxonomy (NCBI): domain Eukaryota; kingdom Metazoa; phylum Arthropoda; class Malacostraca; order Isopoda; family Cymothoidae; genus Ceratothoa; species Ceratothoa steindachneri. Next base: position 182,115,213 of record OZ018325.1, read on the forward strand.
ATGGTGATAATGTGCTAGATAATCAGCAACGTCCCAGGACTCAGGCAAAGAACAGGAGGAGGACCGGTTGCACAGAAGACAATGATTCATAGGGAAGTCGACGGGGCACCTCGACAGGAACCAGGAAGATTAACGGCAAGCCGGTCATTTTCACGCGCTCTGGGAGATGAGTCACGTTTACCAAGAATTTGTCACTCATATATTTCTGATTCCTTTTGTAGACATTATTTTTAGCGGCACATTTTAATGAAAGCGGAAGAGGCATAAATATAAACACGCTTCGCTGCTCTATAGTTTTTTTTGCATTTCATATTATGTGTAGCGGTCTACACCCCTACAAATGTAAATATTTATTCATTACTCTCTCTCTCTCTCTCTCTCTCTCTCTCTCTCTCTCTATATATATATATATATATATATATATATATATATATATATATATATATATATATATATATATATATATATATATATATATATATATATATATATATATATATATATGTGAGAATGGATGGGGAGAAAGAAAAGTCCAGACACTACACAGAGCTCTTTAGAATGGAACTGACAAGAGAGATGGAAGATCGCATATATATAATTTCAAGAAAGGTTGGTAACCCTGATTTAAATCGGGAGTACACCCGCTCTCCCAAGCGTTTTAAAAATAAGCCATGAGGCTTCATTCGCTTAGCTCTGCTGCATCGCTGAACAGACCTATTCAACTCCATTATATTCAATTACTTATCATCAAATTACTCACCAATTATATATTTATCCAAATTATCCAATTACCAATTCTAATTTGTTATACTCTAATTACCAAACCATATTTATCAATTGTAAATCCATTCCCGTTAACTCATTCAAATTTAACTCACGTGTAATTCTCAATCCAATCATAAATTGTTACTTGATAAATTTACCTCTAAATAATCTAACTGTTTATTCAATAATATATGTTTTCCTTAACTCTTTGTTTTTAGATTTGCGTTAGCATTTAACAATTCATTCCTTTGAATAACGAAATATAGGTATTTATGTTTATTGTGATCTAAGAGCTATCTGGGATATTACTGCAATATTCATTTAAAACGTATATATGAATTTGTACAGTGTCGTAATTATAACATTTGTATTACAATCTAAAAAGGATGGGACCAAATTGTGAAATAAATTATATATCAATGTATTGAATTATATATTATTATATTGCATGGCAGAACATAGAATAATGTATAAGCCCATTTTGAGTAGAGGAGTATGTACTTATGTAAGTATCGATGCCCTGTGCGTATGTTAAAATGCTGTCAGACATTAGGTGTGCCAAAAATTATATATTTGATATGTATCTCAATACGAGGTCAGCATAAACGAACATTCGCATCTTGGGGAAGCTTTATCAGAAAACGGGAGGCTACAAAGCAGCTGAGCAAATGCAGACTTTGACTAAGAGATATTTTAACACTGATCTGTAACAAGCGGTATCTTCGCCCTAGGGGCGAAATTAACGAACCACCCTCCTGGGGTCCGCCCCCATAGACAAGTCTAGGTCACGCCTCTTAGAAAATAGGCACATATATAGTTATACATTTATTATTTCAAAAGTCAAAAGGACAACCAGAATCTGAGAAAGAGAATCATTATTCCTTAACTCCGTTTACTCCTTTGGTAGCTTTACGTAACCCGTTTAATTCGCTTAAGTACTCTTGACTATGAACCCAATATTTCGCGTAGAATAGAAAGCCTACTTATTGACGGCAAATTACTCGTGACGTACCGCTTGCCCCTTTAATAGGTCAGTAGAAGAATAAAATTATATTTTTGTTACGTCATTTTCGAAGTCGCTCTTTACCCCAATTACCGGGAAACCTTCGGTAAGCCAGCCTAAATCATAACCATCGTGGAGAATTATTAAGGAGTCAGAAACAATTGGACGGAAGTATAAAGAAAGCCTAGTTGCTAAAGGTCCTTACCCCCGTCGTGCGCACTAGCAACGAGGACTCTTCAATATACTCGCCATTGTGACTAACTAAAAAGCTCTCAGTAACCAGGTAACCTTTACCACCACTTCCTTATTAGGTAAACCACCTTTGACCATCCCTTCTCATCATCCATAAACCAATCTCCATTCCCGTATTTACAGGACACCTATAAACTTGGCGACGCCCCTATAAATTGATGACCTTCTTCCTCTATGCCCAACTGCCATTGCTATCTTTATTTACGCGCTGGCGGTATATATGTTGCCGTTAGCGCTCTCTCTAAGTTCACTATTTACTATTTAAGTGAACGAGATGAGAGAGCGGTGGGTGAAAATAATTTGAAAACGGCGAGGGGAATCGATTTATTCACTTTGTGTCGAGATCAAAGATCCAAACACCTTGCCAACTGAGCTAACACGTAGCTGATTTTAAATATACGTACAAACCGAACTTATAAGGCATCCAGTTTTGTGTTCTCGCCAGCCGCTGGTTGTACATTTCTACTTGATAATTTTCATCAAATGACATATCTAATCAAATTAAATAATATGATTGTTTTCCATGAAGAAAAAAGTATAATACAACAAAATATAATACCAATACAGTAGATAAATTTACTTTAGTATATAAGGGTAAAGGTGTGAACCTGTTTATAGGTAAACGGGGTGATCCAATTTATTTGTAAGCGAGGCTAAGGCAGCGCTACTGTACAATTTAATCTGGCTCCAAATTTCCGTTTTTACCCACTTGTCGACTGGATTACGATAACCGTATAGACTACTTGGCGGAAGAAGAGAATCGGAAGAAAAATGGCGGTTTTGTAGGCTTTTTAATTTTGGGTTGGGATAAACTCAGTTCAGGCAAGTGAAATCGCTGTGGGACTGTCTGACTCGTGGTGGTTGACTTAATTGTGATCCTAATAATACTGACTATACCGATTACTGCCTACTGACTCATGGTATGTTTTGCATGACTATTTATTCTACCACAAATTTAGGGGCGTGGTTCCGCTTGTCCAACCCGAGCGTGGGGCTGGGGCTTTTCTGATCAGAGGGTGTGTGCATGTTCAGTGTAGGCACGTGTGCACCAAGAGATTATTTGGATACCTGACTGGGCTTTATCAAGCCGCCATCCGTAGCAAGATTGATTTGGTCTTTCACGAGTTCACTTTAAGGCTGTTGGGTCAGGCTTCCTCTCTTGTCAGATTCCGTTATATGTATGCACAGTTGTTTCCACTGTCTTTATTATCTCTGCGACCAGACCGTCGGCTCGCATCTGTTTCCTAATGTGTATATTTGTATATTCGCGTGGGAACACAACGTGAGAACAAAATATTCTGCTTATTTACTTACTTCAGATTATTAAATTGCGATTTGACATTATTTACAAGTATTTTGCTTTGTTTTACATTAATTGATTGCTACAAGAGGGCATATTATTTCAATGTTCGATTTGTGTGCCTAATTTTAAGATTTCATAGGGCCAACGGGATGCTCAATTTGTGAGGTTCCTTGACTAAGATTTCTACCTATTATATCAAACACATTTTACCTTATAACTTGCTTTAAACATTGTTTAATAGTACATTAAGCTAAAAAATTATCACTTAAGATTCGTAAGCAAATAGGCCCGCACGCACACAAAAACAATTTAACTTTTCATTATTGAGTAAATTTTTAATAAATGTATATATTGATTCCACTTTTCAATTTAAGATATCTGTTCATAGTTAAATTATTTAACTTCGTTTTAGTGAAAATAAAAGTGTAAATAAGGCTTTTGAAAAAAAATTAGTCTCATTCATTTTAAAAGTTATAAATCGTTTTATTCACTTTTTCCTGTCCATATATTTTGGCTAATTTGTTCGTGATAAATGTTTTCTATTACGGCGTCATATTTTCAAGAAATTATTCATTGGTACAAGAAATATATAAACGACTCGTCTTAATGTGCACGTCGCTATAGGATTTGTGTTTACATTTTTCTAACACCTTTCAGAATCAACTTAAAAAGCCAAGATGGCGGAGGCTGAAGTTGAACCTGCTTCAGCAAATAAATTTTTCTGTCATAAATGTACTGCAGAAATTTCCCCAAAGCTACCCGTAAGTTCTGACCATTAACCTTTTAATAGCATTTAGTGAATTTATAATTTGGAGTAAGCACTGTTGATATGTATAAATTATGGCATAAACTTGCTCACTGATGGATTAAAAATTAACTACTATATATTTTGGGGGTCATGTTGATGAATGCAAATTAGCAATTGTGTGGTAGGCTCTGCATTAATGACTACTGGCCCAGAAGAAAACACTATAATATGCTCTAAGGCATTTCATTAGGAGACATTTCAGTCCTACATTTTGTTCATTAGATCAAAGTTCCTATGGAAGAACATAATAATGACTGGTTCATTAAAAGCCTTCCCCCCCTCTTTAGCCTATCTAGATAACTACCTGCTGAGAGACCACTCTAACCGTACCTTCAAAACCATCCAAGGGATGCAATCACTATTTGGCCTTAGGTCTTAGTGAACTCCTTGGGCCAGGTCATTTTGTTGAGCCTGGTTACTTATGTGCTTGATGGCAAGAACATAATCCTATGGATTGTTTAAATTGTATATTGTAGATGCATGATCCTGACAAAATCCTATGGATGCATTATATTTGATGGCGCTGTTAGTAGGCTACAATATATCTCTTATGAAGTCAGATGGTAGCTTCAGATGTGGCCAATCATGGCGTTAAATTTTTTTGTTGTTTTGAAGATTTCTAACTTTTAGTCTGTATTATTTACTAAATATCCGCGCCTCTGCTGGTTTATAGTTTTTTCTAAGTTAGGTAAGGTTTTTTGATGTCTTTTATTGTTTGTTTTTTTTTCATATTTTTTTCGCAGCGAACGATAACAGCTTCTTACTGGCAACGTCGTAGCTATAAATAGAACTCGCTTAGCATTTGTTTCTGTTTTGTTATGGCTTTTTCATGCTCTAGGTATGCTTCTTCATTATTCAAATTCGGGTTTATTTTGCATGACTGTAAAAAACTTGTAGATTATTTAGAAGCGCATAAACTAATCAAGAAACCTATAAAAGTAAGTATTGTTTGTTATTAGGTTAGGTTTTTCTGCCAATAAAAAGCTATGGGTGGGGGGGGGGGAAACCCCAGTAAATTCAAGGGGACTGCTCGTGGGGAGATCACTGCGGAGGGACCACCCTGCGATAATAACATAACATAACATAATTTCACGGATGACAAGAGCCACAAGGTCATACGCATCCGTCAAAAAGCACCATCGCCAGGGAAAGACAAAATCAAAGTCCCCCACGATATAATATAACAGATGACAAAAGCCACAAGGGCCCATCATAGGTCATCCAAGTCAAACGGCCTCTTTTTTTAAGGCACCCAAACTCCCAAGAAAACTACATCCAGAGGATTGCGTCCAGAAACAAGGGTATCAACAATCAAGGCTTGTCAAGAAATAAATCATGCAGCTATAGATATATAGAAACAATATTAATATATACAAAACTTAGGAACCATCACAACCTTCCCTCCCCATAAACTCATCCAGCCTACTCTTAAATACATTTAAATTTGGACTACCTACTACCCTCCGCCGCAATTTGTTCCAGAAGTCTACCACTCTATTGGTGAAAAATATTTTCTTAAATCCAACCTACACCCTTGCTTTTTAATTTTCAAGTGGTAACCTCTAGTCCGATTTCCATCATCTAACTCAAAAAACTTGCTAACATCCAATTTATCTATCCCAGAAATTTGGGGGGAACAGCTCAATCAATCCCCTCTCACACCTCATTTCGAACGAGAATATATTTAATACCCTCAGTCTATCTATATATTCAAGGTGCCTCAGGGAAGGAATAATCTTTGTTGCCCTCCGTTACCCTGGGTTTCAATCAATTGGGGGGGTCTGGAGGGGTGCAGCCCCTCAGTATATACTCATATACCCCCCAAAAATATAACGCTATAATTGTTCACATCTGACACTGATGTCATAAGACATATATTGTAGCTTATAAACAGCGCCCCGAAACTGAGTGTTACCAATTTGATTACTCTGTTTTCCCAATACTTGTCCAGTCAGCTGGACAAGGTAAATTTAAATTAAAAACTTTAACATTAGGTCAAGTCACAACACGATCAGGGAGGTTGTTCCACAGAGCCGCTATCCATGGTGCAAAGGTGTTTTCTCTCAGGTTAAGTCTTTAGTCCTGGTATTGTATCCTTATTTTGTTCCCTCTTGACTATCTTCCTTGTTATCGCATGGGGATGATCTGTGCTAATTTGCTGTCATAGATCATGTCCCCTCGCATTCTTCTGTACTGTAATGTGGGGAGGTTCAATTTTCTTAACCCTTCCTTGTAGCTCAATCCTGCCATACCTGGCATCATCCTCGTGGCTCTCCCCCACATCTTTGACCTTATAAGGGTGCCAGACTGCATTTCCATACTCCAGATGAGGTCTCACCATTTAATTGTATAGCATTTTGAACATCTCTGTCCATGTGATCAAAGGTTCTTCTCAGGATGCCTGTGATTTTATTTGCAGTCTTGACCTTTTCTGCTCTATGATCTCTAAATGTAAGGTTCTGGTCTATGATGACACTGATATCCTTTTCAGGGGTCGTAATGGATATATCACATTGATGGTCTACTGTATTTAATTTTTACTTTGGTGTGGCTTTCCTGTTACTACATCCCATCAAGGCTTTATACTTATTGGATTGAAAGTCAGTTTGGAATACTCTTTTATCATCTGCGTACCTGATTTTTCTAAAGATCTTTGTGTCATCGGTACATCTCTGATGATACCATATCTGGTAAGTCATTTATGTAAAGGACCTAGGACATTGCCCTGCAGTATACCACTAATAACATCCTTCCACTCCGAGTACTTCTCATTTACCTTTACTCAGTGTTTTCTGTTTAAAAAATATTTTGTCTATTTCAGAATATGACCTTTTATTCCCAAACTCAACTTTCCTGATGAGTCTGTGCAGAACCTTATTGAATGCTATCATAAAATTTTTGTCTCGGCTAACTCTGCACAATGAAACAAGAATACAAAAAGCAACTGTTTTTGACTGCTTCTATTGCATGAAATAATGGTTTTCTTTATTTAATAATGGTACAGAATGACCCAAGTTAGCAAACATTATTTTCTGAGTCATTGAGTGGAACCTTTAATAATGAAATAATGAACCAAGTTCATTATGGATATGTAATACGTATGTAATTACTAATAAAGTTAAGTGGATTACACAGCATAGTATTGATACGAACCTTGCAGGATCTGCCAAGTGTAGGCTATGAATGGTCTTTTGCAGTCTCCTTCTTTTCTTATGTTCTTTACTAAGATATCTAGAGAGTGATAGGTTAATAAATGATGCTCAGCATGGGTTTAGAAGAGGTAGATCATATTTATCAAAGTTATTGGATTATGTAACTAAACAATAGATAAGGGAGAGAATGTTGATGTAATTTTCTTAGATTTTAGCAAAGCTTTTGATAAGGTTCCACAGAGGAAACTAGTTCACAAATTAAAAATGTATGGGGTGTGTGAAAGTTTTGAATTGGATAGCTGAATGTCTAAAACACAGGAAACAGAGTTGTACTGAATCGGGTGAGGTCACAGTGGAGGGACATTATCAGTGGTGTAACTAAGGGATCAGTTCTAGGCCCTTTATTATTCATAGTTTATATAAATGATCTTGGGGAGGCTGTAAATAACAAAGTGTCAATTTTTGCTGATGACACTAAATTGGCAGCTGTAGTAAAAGAAGTTGAGGGTACCTTTAAAGTGCAGAGTGACTAAATAAGTTATTAGCTTGGGCTCAGAAGTTGCAGATGAGTTTTAACCTTAAAAAATATAAAGTTATTAGTATGGGAAGAGATAATAGAGAATTTAGCTTTTAAATGGATGGGCATTGGCTGAATTTAGTTGAGGATGAGAAGGAATTAGGTGTAGTAGTAAGTAGATAGGTCACTAAAGTTTTTGAATCAGTATATTGAGGCAAAGAATAGCGCAAATAGGGTGGTAGGATACATTAAGAGGATTGTTAGCTACAAGAGTAAAGAGGTTATCCTTAAACTCTAAAACTTTTATGTCAGGCCACATTTAGAGTACTGTATACAAGCATGGTCCCCACACTTGACACATGATATCAACCTGCTAGCATGGTTGCAAAGGAAGGCAGCAAAGATGATACCTACCTTGAAGAGCACCTTCAAGGTTACTAAATATGTTGGCATTGGAAAGGTGTGTGAGAAAGGATATGATTGAGCTTTATAAAATCTGTTCTGTGGTAGATAGGTTGGAATTTAGCAAGTTCTTTGAGTTGGAATGTAGTAATAGGACTAGAGGTAACCACTTAGAATTAAAAAACAGAGTTGCAAGTTGGATGTTAGAAAATATTTTTTCACTAATAGAATGGTAGATTACTGGAATAGTTTGCCACCTGAGAGAGTAGATAGTCCAAACTTGAATGTTTTTAAATGCAGATTAGACTATTTTATGGGGAGGGAAGGTTATTCTAGATTCATTCCTGTGGATGCAGTTTTTTATTATTGTATATTGCGATTGATTTTGATTTTGATGAGTCTTGATGATGATGCTTTTTGTTTTGACACATTCCTGTAGATCAATTGTAGATGCATGATCTGACACAATCCTATAGATGCATTTTGTGGGTGGGTTTTGACAGATGCAGATGACCTTTGATAGCTCCTTGTTCTCCATCCAGTTAGTCAGAGGGGAATATGCACTATAACATTTTGAGCTAGAAATACATTGATGTCAGGGTCCTGCAGAGCACCATTGGTGGAGTGGGACCAGATAAAGAAAAACAACAATTAAGTATTATTTGCTGCTGCAACCTGTGTCAATCATCTGCGCTGATGATTAGCATTACATTTAGGTAAGAGGGTAATTTAACTACAGTAAACCCTCGATATAATGAACTATATGGGGTGAAGAGGAAGGTCGTTTGTTAAACCCGAGGCGCGTTCAAAGCAATGGAAATAATGAACCAAGTTCATTATGGATATGTAATACGTATGTAATTACTAATAAAGTTAAGTGGATTACACAGCATAGTATTGATACGAACCTTGCACTGTAGGAGACATGTGACACACCAACACTCACTCAGGCTGGTTGTTATGCTTGCCTATTAAACCCGATGGAGTTCGTCCAGGAAATTTGGTTCGTTATATCGATGTATAAGAAAATAAGCCTGCAAAAGGTCAATCAGTGAAACTTCAGATGATCTACGCCATGTGTTTAGTATTAAAAATGGTACTAACGGTATTTTTAGACATTTTAGTCATGTACAGTTTCGCTTTGACGCAGAAAGTACATATTTTTAACATATTCCACCTTGATGAGTTCAAAATGAAATTAAAATAAGTCCACCTTGCCTTATCTTGATGTGAAACAAAACCATGATTTCAAACATTGGTAACATTGAGTTCAACCTAATGCTAGGCAGATTTCAAATTACTAATACTACTGGGGCATTCTCTGTGAGATCAACCAGAAATTGCAAATTAACAACATCTCTTAGATTTTGCTGAAATTTGGTTTATAAGAAGTTTGGGGGCCCTAAACCCATTTCTGAAATTTTAAGGTCAATCCAACCAACGGTTCAGGAGATACGAGGGGCGGTCAATAAGTTTTGTGAATTGGTAGGGCAAAACAGAGGAAGTAGGGTGGCTGTTTGTGGGGGTGTTAGGACAAGTTATGACAAGTCAGGACCTGCAGCTGCACGCTCCTGCCTCATCTATTTAAGAAGCAGTAGCTGATTGCAGATCGTCAGTCACAAATTTTTCAACAATGGAGAAGGTTGAACACTGCTCAGTGATAAAATTTTTGACCAAGGCAGGCAAGAATGCAAAAGAGATGCATGGTTGCAGTGTACACCGACACCGCCCCTTCCTATGCAACCATTGCTTGCTGGAATAGGGAGTTCCGCCATGGTCGTGAGTCCCTTGAAGATGAACCCCATCCAGGATGCCCATCAGATGTGACTGAGGACAATGTGGCCCTGTGGAGAGGATGATCCTCAAAAATCGATCGGTGAAGGTTGAAGAAATTGAGTGAGAACTTGGAATTTGATATGGAAGTGTTATCAACATCATCCACGACCCAGACCCGACGGGATTTGAGTCATGCATAGTGACAGGTGATAAAACGTGGTTCCATCACTGGGATTCTGACACCAAGCTCGAAAGCATGGCCTGGAAGCACAGGGGCTCTCAGACCCCCATTAAGTTCCGGACCCAACCCTCAGCCAGGAAGATCATGGCCACCATCTTCTGGGATTCTGAGAGGGTGTTGATGGTGGACTATGCGCCTCGTGGAAAGACCATCGCAGGCCAATATTACGGTGAGGAACTGGCTGGGTTGAAGAAGTGCATCCATCAGAAGTGGCGTGGCAAGTTGACACACGGTGTCCTGCTTCCCCACGACAATGCCCCTGTCCAAAAGGCCAGAGTTGCACAAGCTGCCCTGCATGAGTGGGGATTCGAGGAGCTCAACTATCCCCCCTACAGTCCAGATCTGCCCCCTAGCGACTTTTTATTCCGCCAGCTCAAGGCAGCACTCCATGGACGCCGGTTTGGGGATGATGAAGATGTCCAGCTCGCCGTCCAGGAGTGGATTGAACAGCAGTCGGGAGATTTCTGGTTGTCGGGAATTCAAAGCCTCAGGGACAAGTGGCGCAAGTGCATTGAAGTTGAGGGTAGTTATATTGAAAAATAATAAAAACACTTTTCCTTATATCCTAATTGCAAAACTTATTCACCGCCCCTCGTATGTGCAGATACAGACAGAATGAGTCGCACCACTACCAGCAAGCACACAATATTCCGGCTGTAATTTATCAAATGTGGATAATCCTATTTGGGATTCATTTTTATTATTTTTATATAGTTCAAATAACTCTTAAATTTCCAAGGACCAGTCATTTTTGCACATTCAGCACTGATGACTTTCACACAATCCTTTTTGCCAGGACCTCATTGACTCAGAATCTTCTAACTACAGTAAACCCTTGATATAACAAACTATATGGGGTGGGGGTGGGGGTGGGGGTCTGCGTTAAAGCTGAAAGTTCGTTAAACCCGACGGGTGTTAAAAGCAATTGAAATGACGAACCAAGTTCGTTATGGATATGTAATACGTATGTAATTACTAATATAGTTAATTGGACTACACAACATAGTATTGATACGAACCTTGCACTGTATGAGATATGTGACATACCAACACTCACTCAGGCTGGTCATAATGCTTGCCTGTTAAATTTGATGGAGTTCGTCCAGGAAATTTGGTTTGTTATATCCGAATCTTTGGAATCTTTGGAAGGCTTCCAAATTCTGATTTTAGTGAATTTTTTTCACTATATATGTTGTAGTTTGAATAAAGCTAGCAGTTTTTTCAATTGTGTATGGGGTGAGTCAATATTTGTTGTTTGTGATTGACATTTGCTCTCCAGGAATGACTGTTTCAATTCATTCATTAATGTTTCTAGATGTTTTTCAGATTTTGTTTCAGGTTTTGAAGCATCACTTCCTCCCTCGCTAATAGGAACACCATAACTGACTTCTAGCCTCTTCTTAAAGTGTTTCTGGGCATCTGATAGCTTACCATGAGACAAGCTTTGCTATTTTTTTTTTAAAAGAACCCCAAAAGAATATATTTAAATTATTATACAGAGCAAAATTTGCATATTGTATAAACTGAAGAGCATCATTAAAGAATAAATCCTTCAAAGTAAAAGCTTGCCAATTATAAATTTTGTTTTATACAGTACCTTAAATTCTATTCAGTGGGCCATATAGATCCAACACACCTTTCTGGTAGAATATAAAATATATTATCTTAGTACTTGCTTTTTTTGACTGGTGTTTGTTCCAAAGGTGCTATAACTGGTGCAATTGAAGTTGAAGGATTTTCTTCAACCAAGCAATCACTATCCAGATCTCGAACTGAAGATGATTCAATTGAATCTTCAGTTCATTGTTTTCAGTGGTTCTAAGTATTGTGGGGGTTTTACATTAGTGTCCCAACAGGTTGCACACAACAATGAGTCTTTTTCAATCTTCCAGCACATTTTTCAATAAGCATATCAGTCACTTTTCTAAGGTTGATTGTTATGCGTTTCTTGTGTTTTTTAGTAGGGTCTTGGCAGTATTTCAAGTGCCGAACCATTGTATTTTGGTGAATAGGCCTAATAGCTGAGATGTAGATTTCACTAAGTAATTTCTATAAATCTGTAATTTTAAGATATACAATTAGATAACACTTTTTAGAATATAGTTATACACAATATTTTAATTCTTTATATTCTTTGAAGCTCATTCAAAACAATAACAACCCACCACATAACATAACATAACAACATAATTTCACGGATGACAAAAGCCACAAGGGCCTATCAAAGGGGTGCGGGATCCAGCGCTCCGTCCGGCCCCAGCTTAGCCTCTTCTCCTTCCTTCAAAACACTTGTTTCCTTCCTTTTCATACAACCCTTCCCACAACTTTCTCTGGTCAGCCTCTAATTTTACAGGGTAGATGCTGACCTTCTCAGCCAACCGTCCCGGATCGGGGCTGAAGGGGGAGGGGACAATGTTCCCTAACCCCTGAGCTCCAGTCTGGGGTGGTTGGTTTTTAACAACCTGCTTCATCCCCACCCATACCTTCCTCACATCCCTTTTCCTTTCCTCTTCACACTCATGCTGATGGACTGCCAGGCCACCAGGCGGGAGGGGTGGTCCTAAATGGCGGTGCCAGGCCTGTAAGCACCTCTTGCAATGCGGGCAACTGCAAGAGGTGATGAGCTATTGCGTCCTGTATAAAAAAGAGGGTCACCATGCCCATGTATGAAAATACCCCCCTCCCAAATCTCTTACCATTCCCCCTTGTAGATTGACGGAGCCGCCCTCGAGCAGCTCCACCAAAAAATGGAGGTCCCCCCCACCCCCTGTGCTTGCGCACGGGACCCTCCATATCTCTCTAACCGGAGAGGAGACTCACTCCTCTCCTTCGCCTACAGGTGTAGGGGACTTCCCCTCACCCCCTTCTCTGGAGGTGCTTTTGGGCACCTCCCTCTTTCCAGCGGCAGTTCCCTCTGTTCTTTCCAAGGGGACTGCCAAGAAAGCCAGCAGGCAGCCCTTAGCTAGCCACTCCACATCGAAGCGGCTCAGTAGGGCAAACCCCCTTAGGGGGGTGAGGGAAGCCAGGCCCCTTCGGTTGCTTCCCTCAAAAGACCTGCTGGCAAGGCCGCATACGATAAGTCTAAATCAAGTGTGTCAATTGCGGAGAGCCGCACCCCGTTTCTTCGAAGCAATGTGGTGCATATCTCCTCGAGAAAGAAATCCTGGCCATTGAGGCCCAGGATCGAATCTCATTCCGCGAGGCTAAGGACTTGGTCCTGGTGTGCCCGGCTCTGCCTGGGACGTCATATGCCTCAATAGTTAGAAAGACACCCTCTGCTCCTGGCCCATCCAGGCCAATGAGCACGATTGTTTCTGCGCCCATTCGGAGCCCTTCTGCTGGCTCTTCTCAACCCGGGCGCTCCCCTGGTAAAGCTGGCGGCAAAAAGGGTTCATACCCAGCCCCGGCTAAAACCAGGGCTCCCCCCCCCTCTTTCCCCAGCGTGACCGTTTCCCATAAGGCAAAACGGCCACGCGCCTCGACCGAGTCGTTAGACTCACAGGGGGCAACACCCCTGAAGTTGGTCGCCAGACCATCTTCCGGGGTTCCTAAAGCTGTCCCCCGAAAGGAGGACGGCAACAAATGAGCTAAGGCCTAGAGGTGGAGCGAGTGGCTCGGAGACGGTGGTTTCTCGAAAGGAGGGCCCCATACCTCCGAAGCCGCAACGCCCGCCTAAGGTTTCGAGGCGGAGGGAGGAAGACTCGCATGGCGAGCCCAACCTCCCCCAATAAGTCCTCGAAGGCGACAGTGCTTTGTCCAGCCAACACCGCCCTGGGTTCTGCCTCCGGGAAGCGTACGACCAGTCCCGTGAGGGTCTTCTGTTCGAGGAGGGCCTCTGCGTGTCCTCTGAGCTAGTCCTAGATGGCATATTCCCTTAATGGAATTGCCGTGGATTCCGGGCCAGCTGGGAAGAGCTGCGGAGGCTCGTCTCGTCCCGTTCCCCATTAGCTATCTTTTTGTAGGAGACCATGCTTGGCGTGTGCCCTCTCTCCCGGAGTATAAGGGTCTTGCGACCCCACCATCACGGGATGGCCGGGCTGGGGGGATGCGCGGTTTACACCCTGCATGATGTCTCCATTCTTCCTTTCTCTTTAGATACCTCCTTTCAGAGAGTGGCTGTGCAGCTGCACCTGGATAGGAGATATACTATCATATCTGCGTACATTCCACCATCAGCTGACTTTGACGCGGGGGACTTACGCCGCGTCGTGGCACGTTTGCCGAGGCCCTTTTGCTAAAGTCCGAGAACCACTTCATTTTCTTGCCTTGATCTATCTTTGTGCTCTTCGGATGCACAGCCTGATTTTGATTGGGGGGTGGTCGATGACCTCCATGGTAGTGATCAATTTCCCATTCTAATATAATTTTCAGGGCAACTGCCGCCTGAGAGCCCACCTCGGTGGTGCTTGGCGCGGGCGCGGTGGCCTGCATTTCAGGAAATGACTGAATTCTCTATCTCAGTCGAGGAGTTTAGGTCGGTAGATGAGGCCGTTGAGTTCTTCTCCGGCAACCTCATCGCCGTGGGCCTGACTACTATTCCTAGGACGTCTGGCCGTTTTGCACGCCGACCACTCCCATGGTGGTCGGCCGAGTGTGAGACGGCCCTCAAACAGAAGCGTTATGCCTACATGCGCTATAAGCGCCGCCCGAACGATTTCACTGTCGCTGAATTTCGTCGGGCTAGGGCTAGGTTCCGGTATATTTCGAAGCACGCCCGCCGCTCTTCTTGGCGGGCATACGTGTCTTCACTTAACGGGAAGACCCTTCTAGCAGAGGTGTGGAAGAGAGTCAAAAGGATTCGGGGCAAGTTCTCGCAGGACCCCCCTCCCGTCCTCCAGGAGAATGGGACCGCAATCTCGGACCCCGCTTCCGTGTCGGAATCCCTCGTGACAGCTTTCTCCGCATTCTCTAGCTGGGATGCTGCTCCGCCAGCACTCAATGTACGTCGTGATGTCGCGGAAGGCCGCCAGCTGGACTTTACCTCGAGAGGCGGAGAACCCTTCAACGACAAGTTTACTGTGAGTGAGTTGCGCTCCGCTCTCTCTTCGTGCGCGGACACCGCCCATGGTCCGGACCATGTCCCGTACGCCATGCTTCGACACCTGGGTGAGCGAGGCATGGCCTTTCTGTTAGATTTGTTCAAAAGGATCTGGGTGGAGGGTCTTCTCCCAGATTCCTGTCTAATCGCTACTGTACTCGCCTTTCGCAAACCGGGGAGAGATCACTCTATTCCGACCGGTTTCCGCCCAATCTCTCTAACCTCTTGCGTGTGCAAGTTTATGGAGAAATTGTTAAATGTTAGATTAGCCTTTTTCCTGGACAGCGTAGGCCATCCGTCTTCTGCACAGTGCGGCTTCCGCAAGTTCCACTCCACGTCGGATGCTCTGCTCCGACTGGAAAATGCCGTCTGCGAGGCCTTCCTTCGTAGACAGCACTATGCCACGGTGTTTTTCGATCTGGAGAAGGCCTATGATACCGCATGACGATACGGTATCATGGAGAGTCTCCACACGATGGGGACGAGGTGACGCCTCCCAATGTTTATATCTGAATTTTTGCGAGATCGTCGATGCCGCATACGGTTGGGGGAGCCCTCTCCGGCCCAAAGGAGCAGGAAGAGGGTGTCCTCAGTGTCACTCTTTGCCCTGAGCATCAACCGCATCACCTCGGTGCTGCCGAAAGATGTTCTCGCTACGCTCTACGTTGACGACCTTCCAATCTCTTTTGGCTCGGGCCAGATGCCAACTCTGGAGCGTCGACTCCAACAGGCATTGAACCGCGTCTCTCGCTATGCCGAAGCGCACAGGTTTCGGTTTTCTTTGGCCAAGATTAAGGTGGTGCACTTCTGCCGCCATCCACGGCTTCACCCCGACCTAGATTTGTTTCTTACTGGGGTGTGCCTGGATGTGGTGGAATCGCGGAAGGTGGATTCAATCCACCGCACCGGCCTTCGCCTTGCGACCGGTGCCTTCCGCACATTCCCCATTGAGAGCCTGTTGGTCGATGCTGGGGAGATGCCACTCGCTCTGCGCCGCATGCAGTGCATCACTCGCCTGTACGCGCGAGCCCTGCGCCTCACTCAGTCACCAACAGCTCTCACTGCATCCGCAGCTGATCTCAATGGTGCCTATGCCGCCGACAGACGCCAGTCATACCCTAAGCCCTTTGGGTTTAGGGCCAGGAAACTCCTTCGAGAGGTAGATATAGCTCTCGGGCCGGTGGCGACCCTGGTTCTGCCCAGGACGCCACCCTGGACGGTACCACATTTGGCTATTTGTTGCCACGCCTCTGCTCCCAAAGCTTGTACGGCGCCGGGAGTATTGCGTTTGACCTTTTTGGAGCACACCTCGTGTCACGCTGGAACTGTGCCATTGTATACGGGTGGCTCCAAGTACCAAGAGGGGGTTGGCTTCCACGCTGTATCCCCTCTGTTTGAAGTCAGCGGGGCTCCACCAGGCGCTGCTTCTGTCTTCACGCCGAGCTGGTGGCATTACACTACTCGATACGGGAGATTACGAGATGTGTCCGGTTCGGAGACCGGATTGTGATCTATAGCGACTCACAAAGCGCCTTGAGTGCTCTCGGGTCATTGGATCTCCACATCCCCTGATTCGCAATATCCGTGATGCCACGGTTTTGGTGAGCCGGTCAGATGTCGAGATTATCTTCTGCTGGGTTCCTGGACATGTAGGAAGTGCGGGGAATGAGGGTGCCAAAGAGTCTGCGAGGACTCTACGACTGGACCAGCATTTCGCTCTTCCTCACACCGACTACATGGCAGGAATATGGGCAGCTCTTCGGACTGCTTGGCAAAGAAGATGGGAGACGGTCGAAGGGAATTTAAAAGTTGCATGCCATTGCACCGCGACTGTGCCCATGGACCTATCCCACAATGCTGCGACGGCTCCGGGTCTCTTTCTGTCATCTCCGAATCGGACACACTCGTGTGACGCATCGCTATCTGATGGAGCCCTCGCCAGTGCCCTATTGCGATGACTGCTTCGTCCCCCAGACTGTTCGGCACATTCTTGTCGAATGTCCCAGTCTGGCTGATCTTCACGCACGATACCTGGCTGATACCCGGCTGGGCGGGGTCGCGTCAGCCTGTCCCTTTTACTAGGGACCAGTTTGTGCACATTGACTTGTGGACTTGTTGACTTTTGGGTTGAGGCCGGGCTTCTCCCCTTTATTTAAGAAGGTTCTATTTTTTTTTTTGCTTTGTTATTGTTTTCTTTGTAGGTTGCACTCTCCTGCACCAGGGTGAGGGGGACCTCCCCCCCGATGCCGGAGATTGCTTCCTAATTGTTAAGTTTTTCACATTTTTATCATTGTTATGTTTTCATATTTTTATTTTAAAGTAGCCTATTTCTAGGCTGTCATGTTTCTGGCGACTTATGCCCTAGTGGGCAGTTGCCAGATGGGCTCTATTAAAAAAAACAAAAAAACTACAAAATGCACCATCGCCAGGGGAAGACAAAATCAAAGTCCCACAATATAATATAACAGATGACAAAATCCACAAGGGCATAATCATAGGTCATCTGAGTTAAATGGCCTCTCTTTTTAAGGCACCCAAACTCCCAAGAAAACTACATCCAGAAGATTATATCCAGAAACAGGTATCACCAATCGAGGCTTGTCAAGAACTAAATCATGCAGCTATAGATATATAGAAACAATATTAATATATACAAAACTTAGGAACCATCACAACCTTCCCTCCCCATAAACTCATCCAAACTACTCTTAAATACATTTAAATTTGGACTACCTACTACCCTCCGCCGCAATTTGTTCCAGAAGTCTACCACTATTGGTGAAAAAAATATTTTCTTAAATCCAACCTACACCCTTGTTTTTTAATTTTCAAGTGGTGACCTCTAGTCCGATTTCCATCATCTAACTCAAAAAACTTGCTAACATCCAATTTATCTATCCCAGAAATTTTTTTTAAAGAGCTCAATCATATCCCCTCTCACATACCTCCTTTCGAACGAGAACATATTTAATACCCTCAGTCTATCTATATATTCAAGGTGCCTCAGGGAAGGAATAATCTTTGTTGCCCTCTGTTGCACTGACTCAAGAAGGTTAATATCTTGTCTAAAATTCAGAGACCATGCCTGTATACAGTACTCTAGATGTGGCCTAACATAAGAGTTATGGAGTTTAAGAATAACCTCCTTACTTTTGTAACTGACATTTCTCTTAATGAAACCCAGCACTCTATTTGCCCTATTTCTTGCTTCAATACACTGCTTAGAAAACCTTAATGACTTATCTATTACTACTCCTAGATCTTTCTCATCCTCTACTGAGCTCAGCCAATGCCCATCCATTTCATAGTTAAATTCTTTATTATCTTTTCCCATGTTAATAACTTTGCACTTATCAAGGTTGAAAGTCATTTGCCATGATAACAATTTATTTAAATCCCCCTGCACTTTAAAATTATCATCAATATCTTTAACTACAGCTGCTAATTTGTTATCATCCGCAAAAATTGACACTTTATTATTAACTGCCTCCCCAAGATCGTTTATATAGATGACAAATAATAATGGCCTGAGAACTGATCCCTGAGGAACCCCACTGATAATATCCCTCCACTCTGACTTTACACCATTTAGCACTACCCTTTGCTTCCTGTCTTTCAGCCACTCAACTATCCAATTTGAAACACCCCCACATATCCCAATCATTTTTAATTTATGAACTAGTCTCCTATGTGGTACCTTATCAAATGCTTTACTAAAATACAAGTAAATTACATATAATTCTCTCCCTTATCTACTTGATTTGTTACGAACTCCAGAAAGTCTAGTAAATTAGTCAAACATGATCTACCTGATCTAAACCCATGCTGAGCATCGCTTATTAACCCTTCCCTCTAAGTTCCCTCCTGAGCTCAGCACCTAACCCCTCCAGCCTACATATCCTGTCTAAATCCTGCATTCTCATCCCCTCTAAATCTACAATGCATTCACGCATCCCACATACAACACATGGTATACCCCTCACCAACTACACCACAACCAATGCATACATTCCGACACTCATGCACACTGCTGGCTGAAACTACTAACTTGTAGACTAGGAACTACAACTATCTGTATTGATTCTGTACAAATAGCAACATGTTGCAACATGATTGTTTAAGCTATATGTGACTATTGTCTTCCCCTTTCACTACTTTTAACTATATATTATTGGCAGTGAATTTCAATTTTTATTGAACTCTTAGAGTTACAGATCAAATTGATATCAAAGCTATAAAATTTCAATTAATTGACAAACAATTTGTAAATATGGTGTTCACTTATAAGTTAATTACATTAAAATACCAAGATAAACAACCTTTTTATGGCTGTTTCCGATAGCCAAGAACTGTACCTTTGTTTTTTATATTAATTTCTATATGTCAAATTAAGAAAC
Source organism: Ceratothoa steindachneri (assembly GCA_963969495.1). NCBI lineage: Eukaryota > Metazoa > Arthropoda > Malacostraca > Isopoda > Cymothoidae > Ceratothoa > Ceratothoa steindachneri. The sequence continues at coordinate 182,134,867 of OZ018325.1, forward strand.
TAAGTGTGAAAACTGTAGAATTGATGGACAGCTTATAAAGATAGCGCTCACTTATGTTTTAGTTACATTAAAACTGCTAACATAAACATACTTTTTTTTTTACTGATTCAAATAGCCAAAGCATAGGCCTTCATTTTTCACATCTATAAATCTTTTCAATTTTGATACCTCCAGAGAAATGTATGATTTTTTATTTTTCAACCTAGAGTTCTAAAACTCATATTTGGATTCCATGTCTTTTCTGATTCTAAATATATATGTACTTTTATATAATTATGACCAACATGTTACCCTAGTTATGGGTCGCCAAATGTTAGTAACCTGGCATGTGACCTCAAAATGCCAGAAGTTTTGAACTGTTCATTGGATTGACCTTAAAATTTCAGAAAATGGGTTTAGGGCCCCAAAACTTGCTAAAAACCAAATTTCAGCAAAATCTGAGACAAGGTTGTTGGGCACTAGTTGATCTGATAGAGACTGCCACTACTAGGTGATTAAAAATAGTGGGGGATATGTTATAGGGGTGCAACCCTCAACAATTAAGGGGATTTACCTTAGTTCCAAAACCATTAGGTTTAAATCAGGATTTCTTTACAGATCAAGAGAATGCCAGGTTGACTTATTTTACTTTCATTTTCACCCTATCAAGGTGGAGTAGCTTAAAATATGTAATTTCTGTGCCAAACCAAAACCATATATGATGATTAGAATGCCTAAAACACCATTAGTACTTTATTTAATACTAAAAACAGAGCATAGGTCTTCTGAAGTTTCACCCATTAATCAATAGCCTGTGTTGTCTTCTTGTCAGATCTCTTATGGCACTCCACACAGCATACCAAGGGTCCCTGACTGTCTGCTACCGTTGTCCGTGGTGTCCCTGCAGCAGTACCAGGTGAAGGGAGGTTGCAGATATGGAGAGCTGAGCCTCTTCTGTGCCTAGGATGTGATGAGGGCATGTACTTCCTCCCAATCAATATTTTGCCACCTGTCCTCATCAAATTTTCACTGTGGATGATCCACAAGTTAATACAAGAGGCATTCAGCATCTTGAAAAAACATACACACCAGCCATCGTTTGCTCTTTCATCCACTTGAATACTGTGCACACATCTGATCGAATGAGTCAACTCCTCCTTTGGTGGATATAAAATTCAATCACATCAGGCTTGCCAGTGTCTCCGAGAGTTGGCTGTGTGTGCATGGAAAACATTAGTAGTACTATTTTATTCTTGGTCTTGGACAATATAGGGACATATGACAACAGAGTAATATCCTTTGTGAACAGGAACCCACTTGACCCTAACTTGCGACTGTCTTTTTCTATCATCTTCTTCGATATCTCCTTCTTGTTTCCCTTATCTGTTCCCATAAGAGTCATGTCGCAGTTATCAAGGAGATCTTTCACAAAGGGCACAGCCATAAACCAGTTGTCTGTGGTTACGTTTCTGTTTGTCTTGTGGTATGGCCTGGTCAACTCCTTTGTGAAGTAATGGTCAAGGTTTATATTTTCTGTGTCTTGTCCCCTGCTTCCCCAGGTAAGGGATCACACCCAATAAGTACTTGCTTTTATTGTCGTTTGCAAGAACTAATTTAAGCCCATATTTTGCAGGTTTGTTGGGTATGTACATGCGGAGCGGGCACCTGCCTCTGAATGCCAGCAGCTGCGTCCACAGTAAGGTTGTCACTTGGCATGTACATTTTCTCACAATTTCCAATGAAGATGTCCCAGATCTTCCCAATGGGTGCAAACTTGTAATCTTGCTGCCATGTGTTGAGGTCATCGAATAGCAAACAATTTAGTAGGACCTCGAAGCGACCTTGTGACATGACCACATGGTAAATGGCTGGGCCGTTGTTTAGGCTCCACATTTCTGTGGTCGATAGATGGCACTCTCTTGCAGCCACTGAAGAGCACTATCCCCAGTAGGGCACGCACCTTTGCTGTTTCTGCTCTGGAGTGCGTCGCTGTTTTCCAGCCATACTTGGCAGCGTTCATATCAATTTTCTTGTTTGTGCATTTTACAATCTCATCAACAATTCGCTCCTCAAATAACAATGTGAAACATTTTTCTGGGATGAGAGCACTCCGTGCTTCCCATGTTGGCCTTGGAATAAAGGGTGCAATAATGTTCCTTGCTGCTGTTCTTGTGGCTGACAACTCCACCTAAAACCAGATGTGCTTAACAGGATCGTCGTTTTGAAGTCTACAATTGGTGGAGTATCATCATCATCATCGCAAACACGGAGCCTTTTTCTTTCCCTTTGACCAGCAGGGGTGGTAGCAGGAGAAGTAGCACGGTGTTTGTAAGGTGTTGATGTACGCTGTTTTTTTCTGTACAGGTGGCTGTCTAGGCATATCAACATTACTCATACATCACTAGATTCCGGGACATACTCTTGGTCAATATCACTGTCATATACAACCTCAAATTCATGGTTATCTTCCTGTCCCTCATCTTCACTGACACTCTCATGACTTGTCTCTGGTAATGCACCGGTAGTGTTCATAATGTAGTTTATCTCCTCCTGGGAGTAACATTGTTCTGCTTTCTTACTCATATTAACTTTAATGGTCTCTGTAATCTAATATTCAATACCTGCAAAGAGAAAACACGTAACAAACCACACAATAAGCACTATTACTATCCTTGGGTGGTTTCCACCCATAAAATATTACAGCATGTATTGCAAATGTCCGGTGGAAATCACCCTAAATCCACTGTGTGGAAAAATCCCAGGCAGCGAGCTCTGTAGCACAACCATTCTCGGCCACAACACAATACGCACGTGGGTGCCCATAGCATCTGGTGGAAATCACCCAGGGTTTGTGTTCTAGGGTTAAGCTACCTTACACAACTTTACTCTAATATGCCTAGCTTTAAGCTATGCTATTGGCCAAGTCCTTAGAATATGCTTCTTGTTGGGTTCCTTTCTAGTGATTAAACCAGTACACAAAATATAATATCTTAGTAAAAACAAGCTAATCAAACTCAAAAAATGAACTTAGCTTATTGATGAAGAGATATATATATATATATATATATATATATATATATATATATATATATATATATATATATATATATATATATATATATATATATATATATATATATATATATATATGTGTAATAGAATCATGGGTTAATGAAAATTAATTTAATGACTGTGAAGGAATTTGAACTTCAGGGTTATGAATGTACATTAGTCAAAGGAGAGAGAGGACTGGTAGTGGGTTGTTTATTTATATCAGAATAGTGTTTGTAGATGTATGGAATGGCATTTGGGGAAATAAGGCATTGTATGCATTGGATGGACTCCATCTAAGCCAGACTGGTGTTGATAATGTTGTGGCAGAAGTTAGTGTTGTTAGGTCTTTGCAGGCAGGAAACTAGTTACTGATAGTAACTAAAAGAGGTGCTTCAGGGATAAGAGGGCTAAGTTGTCTTTAAACCAATGCTTGTAGTCTTAGAAATAAGAAGGATGAGTTATTTAGTTATTATTGATGAACATATAGACATGTGTAATTGAATCAGGGGTTAATGAAAATAAATTTAATGACAATGTGAGTGAATTTGAACTAACAGGGTTTTGATATGTACATAAGTCAAAAAAGAGATGGTTGGTGGTAGATTGATTATTTATATCAGAAATAGCATTTCTTTAAATCTAAATAATTATATAAAGCAAGGAGAAGGTGAGTCACTTTGGATAAATATTAGGTTCAGCTAAATCAGATTAGGTGCTATATAGAATTCATGGGAAAGAATACTTGAGATGTGGGACACTTTTAAGACTATATTAAACATAGTCCAGGAGCGCTGTATTCCAATGAAGGCTATTAAGAAGAAATGTAGGAAGCCATTGTGGTGGAATCAGGAGATAGCTAGGAAAATTTCTGATAAGGAAAAGGCATACCAGAGATTACAGAGAGAAAGTACCTTTGAGAATTGTTAATCATTATAGGTTTACCAGAAATGAGCTGAATAAGATTATTAAGAACAGCAAAATGACAGCAGAAATTAATTTAGCTCAAAATAATAATAAAGATCCAAGAAAATCTTTAGCTATTATAGAATCAATAAACAATCTAACAGTGATAAAATAGGGCCTATTAGATATGAAGAGGTTTTGAAAGAATCTGATGAGGAAAGTAGAAGTTCTTAATGATCATTTTTCTTCAGTATTTACAGAAGAGAATTCAGATAGATTAATTGACGATAATTCTAGGTCAAGGGAAATAGTGTTGAATACCATTAATGTGAACAGGGAAATAATTAAAGGGCTTATATTGAGTTAAATACTAGTAAGGCATCTGGCTGAGACAACATTCATTCTATGTTACTCTGAGGTGTAGATAGTATTGCAGTAGGTCTTGAGAAGATATATACTAGATCACTAGTTTGGAGAAATACCTAATGATTGGAAATTAGCAAATGTAGTGCATATTTTTAAAAAGGGAAGTAAAGAGGACCCAAATAACTTTAGGCTGGTAAGCTTAACTTCTATAGTTTGTAAAATTCTTGAGAAGATAGTTAAGAAGGGGATTTATGACCATCTAGAGTAGTAGGTTGGTTAATAAATGAAGCTCAGCATGCGTTTAAAAGAGTAGATCATGTTTAACAAATTTAGGTACTGCATTTTATGTATTATGTAACAAAACAATTAGATTTAAGGAGAGTATGTTGATTTAATTTACTTAGATTTTAGCAAAGCTTTTGGTAAAGTTACACATAGGAGATAGTTCACAAATTAAAAATGCATTGGATATGTGGGATAGTTTTGAATTGGATACCTGAATGGCTGAAAGACAGGAAACAGAGTTGTATTGAATGGGGTGTTGTCACAGGGGAAGGATGTTATCAGTGGCGTACCTCAGGGATCTGTTCTAGGCCCTTTATTATTCATAGTTTATATAAATGATCTTGGGGGAGGCTGTAAATAGCAGTGTCAATTTTTGCTGATGACACTAAATTGCCAGCTGTAGTAAAAGAAGTTGAGGGTAGCTTTATAGTGCAGTGACTTAAATAAGTTATTAGCTTCGGTTCAGAAGTGGCAGATGACGTTTAACCTTAAAAAATTCAAAGTTATTAACATGGGACGGGATAATAGGGAATTTAGCTATGAAATGGATGGGCATTGGCTGAATTTACTTGAGGATGAGAAGGACTTAGGCATAGTAGTAGATAGGTCACTGAAGTTTTGAAGCAGTGTATTAAGGCAAAAAATAGAGCAAATTGGCTCGTAGGATACATTAAGAGGAATTTTAGCTACAAGAGTAAAGAGGTTATCCTTAAACTCTACAACTCGTATGTTAGACCACATTTAGAGTACTGTATACAAGCATGGTCACCACATTTTAGACATATCAACCTACTACATTCAGTACAAAGGAGGACAATAAAAATAATTCCTTCCTTGAAGCACCTCAAATATGAAGATAGACTGAGAGTACTAAATATCTTTTCATTTGAAAGGTGTGTGAGGGGAGATATGATTGAGCTTTTTAAAATCTGTTTTGGGATCGATATGTTGTATTTTAGCAAGTTATTTGAGTTTGAAGGTAGTAATAGGACTAGGGGTGATCACTTGAAGATAAAAAAAAACAGGTGCAGGTTATATGTTAGAACTATTTTTTCACCAGAGTAGTAGATTACTGGAATAGTTTGCCACTTGAGACAGTAGACAGTCCAAACTTAAATGTTTTCAAGCTCAGATTAGATGATTATATCAGGAGGTAGTTGTATCCTGGACTCATTCCTATGGATGCAGTTTTTATTATTATAGGTATATTATTTGTGATTTGGATCTTGATGGTGATGCTTTTTGTGATGTCCTAGGGGTGGGGATGACTGACTGGATGCCCCCCTGAGATAGACATGGTCCTTGAGGCAACCCAGCCTCAGATGGTAAGGCCTCCCATAGGAGCGAATCCGGGCTCGGTTCCAAGCACTGAACTTGAGTCCGCATCTATCCAAGGTCCTCCTCAAATGACTAGGGTTTTCAAGGCAGTACAAGAAGGGGAGAGATCTCCTATGACTGGTGCCCCTGTGACTGCCAGGACCTTCATCTCGTAGATAGACCTCGCTGAGGCCAGGTCCATCTGGCCTGGGGGCTCCTGCCGGCAGAGGGGAGAAGCATGTTCATTCCCAACCCTCTCCATCCGCGGGGACGGATGTGTCTGCTGCTTCGGTAAGCGACCAAGCCAAGATCGGCACATCCGGCCACTCTGCCCCCAAGGGTGTAGAGCCCCGGACTAAGACCAAAAGGGCGCAGGGCGGAGCCTCGATGACATTGGGGCTCCTTATTCAGAGGTTACCTGGCATTTCTAGCCCACTGGCTTCCAAAGCTTCCGCGTCATTCGCTCCACTGATGGCAGCATGTTACCCAAGGGCAACATGATCCATCAGAGGAAAGCATTAGCTAGTGTAATTAGTAGAGAGCCTAAGGTGACCCGTTTCTCGGACGGGAGCCTTCTGGCGAATGCGGCGGATCCCTCCGAGTGGGCCAATATAAGTGCTCTTCAGACACTTCATGGCACCCCGGTGAGTGTGACGACGCACTCGACCAGGGAACTTGTTGACTACTCCATAGAGGACACCACCTTAGAGCTGGCCGACCATGGGGCGGTCAAGGTCGAACGTGTGATGAGAAAACAGGGAGGGGCCTCGATACCCACCCCTGCACTCTTCGTCACGTTCGACTGTGACAAGCTCCCTGAGTCGGTGAGTTCCAGTTCGTACCGATACCGCAGGAAGGCATACGTGATACTGCCTCGGCGGTGCTATTACTGTCACTGCTTCAGCCATATGAATCGTTCATGTAGATGTGAAAAGTTGGGGTCACCTGAAGTATGTGTAAATTGATCCAAGGCCGCACACAATAAGCTCAAACGTGTTTGGCCAAGTGTGTCAATCTCGGAGAGCCGCATCCTGCATCTTCGAAGCAATGTGGTGCATATCCTTGAGAAAGAAATCCTGGCCCTTCAGGCCCAGGATAGACTATCATTCCGTGAGACTAAGGACTTGGTCCTGGTCCATCCAGGACAATGAGCATGGTTGTTTCTGCGCCCAATCAGAGCCTTTCTGCGTGCTCTACTCAACCCGGGCGCTTCCCTGTTAAAGCTGGCGGCAAAAAGGGTTCATACCCAACCCCGGCTAAAACCAGGGCTCCCCCCTCTTTCCCCAGCGTGACCGTTTCCCGTAAGGCGAAACGGCCACGCGCCTCCACCGAGTCGTTAGACTCACAGGAGGCAACACCCCTGAAGTTGGTCGCCAGGACATCTTCCGGGGTTCCTAAAGTTGTCCCCCGAAAGGAGGACAGAAACAAAGGAGCTTCGGCTCCTTCGCCCACGCATAGTGGTGGAGCGAGTGGCTCGGAGACGGTGGTTCCTCGAAAAGAGGGCCCCCCACCTAAGGTTTCGAGGCGGAGGGAGGAAAAGACTCGCATGGCGAGCCCAACCTCCCCCAATAAGTCCTCGAAGGCGACAGCGCTTTGTCTGGCAAACAGCGCCCGGGGTTCTGCCTCCGGGAAGCTTACGGCCAATCCAACTGGGAAGAGCTGCGGAGGCTCGTCCCGTTCCCCGTTAGCTATTTTTCTGCAGGAGACCATGCTAGGCGCGTGCCCCCTGCCCGCCCTCCCGGGGTATAAGGGTCTTGCGACACCACCACCACGGGATGGCCGGGCTGGGGTATGCGCGGTTTACATGATGTCTCCGTTCTTCCTTTATCTCTAGATACCTCTTTTCAGGCAGTGGTTGTGCAGCTGCACCTGGATAGGAGGTATACTATCATTTCTGCGTACATTCCACCGTCACCTGACTTCGACGCGGGGGACTTCCGCCGCGTCGTGGCACGGTTGCCTAGGCCTTTTCTCTTGCTTGGAGATCTGAATGGCAGGCATCCTCTCTGGGGAGATTAATCAATAAATCCCAGGGGACAAGTCCTTGCCGACTTGATCCAAGAGCTTGATATAGGTGTCATAAACGTGAATGAGTTTACGCATCACTGTCCGAGAACCGCTTTATTTTCTTGCCTTGACCTATCTTTGTGCTCTTTGGATGTACAGCCTGATTTTGATTGGGGGGTGGTCGATGACCTCCATGGTAGTGATCACTTTCCCATTCAAATATCATTTTCAGGGCAACTGCTGCCTGAGAGCCCACCTCGGTGGTGCTTGGCGCGGGCGCGGTGGCTTGCATTTCAGGAAATGACTGAATTCTCTATCTCAGTCGAGGAGTTTAGGTCGGTAGATGAGGCCGTTGAGTACTTCTCCGGCAACCTCATCATCGTGGGCCTGACTACTATTCCTAGAACGTCTGGCTGTTTTGCACGCCGACCACTCCCATGGTGGTCGGCCGAGTGTGAGGCGGCCCTCAAACAAGCGTTATGCCTACATGCGCTATAAGCGCCGCCCGAACGATTTCACTGTCGCTGAATTTCGTCGGGCTAGGGCTAGGTTCCGGTATATTTCGAAGCACGCCCGCCGCTCTTCTTGGCGGGCATACGTGTCTTCACTTAACGGGAAGACCCTTCTAGCAGAGGTGTGGAAGCGAGTCAAAAGGATTCGGGGCAAGTTCTCGCAGGACCCCCCTCCCGTCCTCCAGGAGAATGGGACCGCAATCTCGGACCCCGCTTCCGTGTCGGAATCCCTCGTGACAGCTTTCTCCGCATTCTCTATCCGGGATGCTGCTCCGCCAGCATTTAATGCACCTCTTGGTGTCGCGGAAGGCCGCCGGCTGGACTTTACCTCGAGAGGCGGAGAACCCTTCAACGACAGGTTTACTGTGAGTCAGTTGCGCTCTGCTCTCTCTTTGTGCGCGGACACCGCCCATGGTCCGGACGATGTCCTGTACGCCATGCTTCGACACGTGGGTGAGCGAGGCATGGCCTTTCTGTTAGATTTGTTCAACAGGATTTGGGCGGAGGGTCTCCTCCCATATAACCGGGCGAATCTCTACTGTGTTCGCCTTTTGCAAACTGGGGAGAGATCACTCTACTCCGGCCGGTTTCCGCCTAATCTCTCTAACCTCTTGCGTGTGCAAGTTGATGGAGAAATTGGTAAATGTTAGACTAGCCTTTTTCTTGGGCAGCGGAGGCCATCTGTCTTCTGCACAGTGCGGCTTGCGCAAGTTCCAGTCCATGTCGGATGCTCTGCTCCGACTAGAAAATGCCGTCTGCGAGGCTTTCCTTCGTAGACAGCACCACGCCACGGTCTTTTTCGATCTGGAGAAGGCCTATGATACCGCATGGCGATACGGTATCATGGAGACTCTCCACACCATGGTGGCGAGGGGACGCCTCCCAATGTTTATATCTGAATTTTTGCGAGATCGTTGATTCCGCGTACGGGTAGGGGGAGCCCTCTCCGGCCCAAAGGAGCAGGAAGAGGGTGTCCCGCAGGGAAGTGTCCTCAGTGTCACACTCTTTGCTTTGAGCATCAACGGTATCGCCTCGGTGCTGCCAGAAGATGTTCTCGCTACGCTCTACGTGGACGACCTTTAGATCTCTTTTGGCACGGCCCAGATGCCAACTCTGGAGCGTCGACTCCAACAGGCATTGAACCGCGTCTCTCGCTATGCCGAAGCGCACAGGTTTCGGTTTTCTTTGGCCAAGACAAAGGTGGTGCACTTCTGCCGCCATCCACGGCTCCCCCCCCCCAACCCAGATTTGTTTCTTAATGGGGTGCACCTGGATGTGGTGGAATCGCACCGTTTCCTTGGTCCTGTATTCGACCGACGCCTCACCTGGGAGGCTGATATTCGCAGCCTTAGGGTCTCTTGTACCCGCGCCATGGATATTCTCCTTTGTTCGTTCGAAGCTCGACTACGGTTGTGAGTTTTATGCACCGCAGCCGAGCGTTTATTGCGGAAGGTGGATTCGATCCACCACACCAGCCTTCGCCTTGCGACCGGTGCCTTCCGCACTTCCCCCATTGAGAGCCTCTTGGTCGATGCTGGGGAGATGCCACTCGCCCTGCGCCGCGTGCAGTGCATCACTCTCCTGTACGCGCGAGCCCTGCGCCTCCCTCAGTCGCCAACAGCTTTCACTGCATCCGCAGCTGATCTCGATGGTGCTTATGCCGCCGAGAGACGCCAGTCATACCCTAAGCCCTTTGGGTTTAGGGCCAGGAAACTCCTTCGAGAGCTAGATATAGCTCTTGGGCCGGTGGCGCACCTGGTTCTGCCCAGGACGCCACCCTGGACGGTACCACATTTGGCTATTTGTCGCCATGACTCTGCTCCCAAAGCTTTTACGGCGCCGGGAGTATTGCGTTCGACCTTTTTGGAGCACACCTCGTGTCACGCTGGAACCGTGCCAGTGTATAAGGATGGCTCGAAGTCTCAAGAGGGGGTTGGCTTCCACGCCGTATCCCCTCTGTTTGAAGTCAGTGGGGCTTTGCCAGGCGCTGCGTCTGTCTTCACGCCGAGCTGGTGGCAATACACCACTCGGTACGGGAAATTACGCGACGTGCCCGGTTCGGAGACCGGATTGTGATCTATAGCGACTCACAAAGCGCCCTGAGTGCTCTCGGGGCATTGGAATCTCCGCCACGGTTTTGGCGAGCCGGGCGGATGTCGAGATTATCTTCTGCTGGGTTCCTAGACATGTAGGAATTACGGGGAATGAGGGCGTCAAAGAGTCCGCGAGGACTCTACGACCGGCCCAGCGTTTCGCTCTTCCTCACACAGACTACATGGCAGGAATACGGGCAGCTCTTCGGACTGCTTGGCAAAGAAGATGGGAGACGGTCGAAGGGAACTTAAAGTTGCGTGCCATTGCGCCGCAACTGTTCCCATGGACTTATCCCCCAATTCCGCGACCGCTTCAGGTCGCTTTCTGTCGTCTCCGAATCGGACACACTCGTGTGACGCATTGCTATTTGATGGAGCGCTCGCCTGCGCCCTATTAGTCGGCACATTCTTGTCGAATGTCCCAGTCTGGGTGATCTTCGCGCACGTTACCTGTCCCTGTACCGGGATGGGTGGGGTCGCTACCGCCTGTCCCTTGAACTCTTGTACTCGGGACGAGTTCATGCACATTGACTTCTGGACTTGTTGACTTTTGGGGGGAGGCCGGTCTTCTCCCCTTTATTTAAGAAGTTTTTATTTTATTTTTTGTTATTGTTTTCTTTGTTGGTTGCACGCTCCTGCGCCTGGGTGAGGGGGACCTTCCCCCGACGTCGGAGATTGCTTCCTAATTGTTAAGTTTTTCCTATTTTTATCATTGTTTTCATATTCTTATTTTAAAGTAGCCTAGTGCTAGGTTGTCGTGATTTCGGCGACTTATGCCCAAGTAGGTTGTCGCCAGATGTGCTCATAAAAAAAAAAATTTGGCGCTCCTAAAGCTGTCCCCCAAAAGGACAGCAACAAAGGAGCTTCGGCTCCTTCGCCCACGCCTAGTGGTATTCTGAGTGGCTCGGAGATGGTGGATCCTCGAAAAGAGGGCGCCCCCCCGCCTCCGAAGCCGCAACGCCCGCCTAAGGTTTCGAGGCGGAGGGAGTCAAAGAGTCGGATGGCGAGCCCAACCTTCCCCAATAAGTCCTCGAAGGCGACAGCGCCCGGGGTTCTGCCTCCGGGAAGCGTACGGCCATTCCCGTGAGGGTCTTCTGTTCGAAGAGGGCCCCCGCGTCTCCGAGCTAGGCCTGGAGGGCATATTCCTTCAATGGAATTGCCGCGGACTCAGAGCCAACTGGGAGGAGCTGCGGAGGCTCGTCTCCTCCCGTTCCCCGTTAGCTATTTTTCTGCAGGAAACCATGATTGTTGTGTAGCCCCTGCCCACCCTCCCGGTGTATAAGGGTTTAGATACATCTTTTCAGGCAGTGGCTGTGCAGCTTCACCTGGATAGGAGGTATAGTTATTTCTGTGTACATTCCACTGTCAGCTGACTTCGACGCGGGGGACTTCACGCCACGTAGTGGCACGGTTGCCATTTGATGGAGCGCTCGCCTGCGCCCTATTGTGACGACTGCGTCGTCCCCAGACTGTTCGGCACATTCTTGTCGAATGTCCCACTCTGGGTGATCTTCGCGCAAGTTACCTGTCCCGGTACCTGGATGGGCGGGGGCGCTACCGCCTGTCCCTTGTACTCAAGACGAGTTCGTGCACACCGACCTGTGGGCTTTTAGACTTTTTGGAGGAGGCCCGCCTTCTCCCTTTTATTTAACTAGTTCATTTTTTTTCTTGTTATTTTCGTAGGTCGCACGTTCCTGCGGCCGGAGGAGGCGGACCTTTTCCCGACGCCCGAGCTTGCTTCCTGCTCGTTGCCTTTTCCTTTTTTATTATTTTTAGTGTTGGTTTTTTGTTTGTTTTTAGAATCTTATTTTAGAGGTAGACTAGTTTTTAATACGGCGACTAATGCCCAAGTAGGCAGTCGCCAGATGAGCTGAAAATTTAAAAACAAAAACTTAATATATTTTGTCTTAATATTCTTGATTTATATTAATGCCTTAGAAGATGCTGTTAATGCAAAATGTCAATATTTGCTGTTGTGACTATGCAATCAGTGTAGTATAAATAAGGGAAATTTCACAGTTGAAAATGATTTACATAGATTAGTTGCATGGGCATATAAGGGTTAGATGACATTCAACCTTCAAAAATCTCAAGTTGTATAGGGAATTTAGTTATGAATAGGAAGGTTGCTAGTTGTAATGCTGATGAGTAGAGCGGACTTGGTAGTAAATTGAGGTTTTCAAAGCAGTTTAGAGGGTGAAAATAAGGCAAATAGGGTATTATTCTTTCTGGACCAGCCTAGTTATAGAATGAAATCAATTATGGTGACTTGTGGTCTTGGTGGCAGTCACCAAATGAGCAGTTAATAAAAATGACTCCTTAATAATCCCTCGTTATCTTCTTTCCAACACAATCTAAGAGTGCCTCACGCTCCCGCATTATTCTATCAAGTATTCAACTCCTTAAATACATACAACAGCTACAGTGTTCAGTGCAACACTTGATGCATGACTAAATTTTGTACACAAAAACAAACATGGTAATACAAAAATTAACTCATTCTGAGTAGTCACAGTAACCAAATTCAAGCAATCCAAGTAATTCTTCATTCACACTTAAAAGCAGATTATCTATCCTTCACTCACTTCTCTCACATCTGAGCAGTAAGCACCCAATCCTGTATGCACAAACCTCATTATTATACTATAGAAGTTACAAAACAAAGCACACCACTGAATACACCCACAACACTCCAATTAACCACATACTTTGTGAAACAAAGAGTACACCTTAATTATAGCTGGATGTGCCCTTGATAGCATATCTTGTTGGATATTGTCAAATAGCCTGCACCTGGTCTGATAGACCTAGTATCTAGCAAGATATTGCTGACTATTTGAAACTGGCTTATAATATTTCATGGTGATAGTTTATTCCATCCTTACTATTTATATTATCTTATTTTCTTCATTAAGTAGCATTGCCAAGCTTAGTTAATATAATAGGATACTAAAGAATGCTTATTGGCAACTTTTAAACTTATTTATTTCTTCTAGCATTCATTCTTTCTTACTTGACATATGGACACTGTGTTTGGTTAGAGCTTGTTTTCAAGTTCATGGCCACTAGGCTTTTCCTGCAAGAATTTTGTGGTCATTATCTCAAATAATAATAATCATCTTTAATGCTTCATAGCCGGTTATGCATTTTGAATTAAGCAATCTATATTATATTTTGCTATTAACAAGTGTGCATAGTACACTTAAACCTATGTATTATTGGTAACATAAAATTTATTGTATTAAGAAAGAGGCTAGTTTCCATCTAATTTTAAACCTCATTTTGCACTCCATTAGTTTTTATATTTGTATCCATTTCTTTGTTAGGCTGGATATTGTAGCTATGATGCTGCAAGTTAAATTTCCTTGAACTTCCTGCTTATTTAAAAAAAAAAAATTATTTATATATATATATATATATATATTTTTTTTTTTAAGGATTACGTGTGTCCAAGATGTAACAGTGGTTTTATTGAAATCCTTGAGGAAACTCCCGACACAGACAGTGAGAGTTCCACAGATATGGAATTAGAATATCATGAGCTTTTTGAAAATCACTTCAGCCAACCATCAAATAATGCAGACTCTTCGACATCACCAGGAGGTGCCCCTGGCTCCTCATCAGGGCCAAGAAGAAGTCAGAGGTTCAGAAGTACACTCAACCCACGACATGGCAGACGGAGGTAAGTTTTATGATCCAGTGTTGTATATTTTTAATGTATCATTCTTGGAGTATTTGTTTGCTTGTTTAAAATATTGAAAGAAAACTCGGGTAATTATTTCATTTTAGCCTTCCCTACAGGTTTGGCCATGATTACCGGCAGCAAGCTTTGGCACCCATCTTGCAAGAGGTCATAATGCAGATGACTTCCTCTATATTAGAGCCAGGTGTTGGAGCGGAACTGGGTATCTTCCCTGAAGGCATTGAGATTCCAGCATTCCCTATGCTTGTCAGATCTAACCTGGCATCAAATCCTGGGGATTATGCATGGGGTAGAGGAGGTTTAGATACCATTATCACGCAACTCATGAATCAATTAGATGGTACAGGACCTCCGCCATTACCACAAGAAAAGATTAATCAAATCCCTACGGTCAAAATTACTCAAGAACAGTGTGGTGTGTAAATTTGCCAATTTCATGTGTTATAGATTTAGACACTAAATTGTTTTGCCAAACTGTGGTGTGAGCATTTGAGGGAAAGTGAAATTCTAATTTTAGTGTATATAATAAAATTAACTGGAAACCTTAATGTTTATATTTTTATTTTTGTCTCAAGATAAAAACTTACAATGTACTGTTTGTATGGAAGACTTTAACCTCGATGAAGTGGTCCGAAAACTAAATTGTGAGCATTGCTACCATGAAGATTGTATTGTTCCTTGGCTCCAACTTGTAAGTACCTATTTATTGGCCCTTTTATTGTTATTAATGCTGACTCACACTGGGGAAGAAATTAAATTGATGGTCTAGTACCTTCTGACTATTTTAGTACAAACACCATTGTTTGCCTATTTTATTGATAATTAAGAAGTTCTAGCATCTAATCTTCATCCCCCTTTTTCATATTTAGCATGGAACTTGTCCAATTTGCCGCAAGACCCTGATTAATGACCTGGGTGGAGAGAGGGATAGTGTACCATTTGTCTCCTTTGGTAGAAGGGATCCAAGGTGAGGAGGCAAGTAGTTTTTAAAATTTTTAAGCTTCCTGTTAATGTTCCTATTTTGAAATTATATTTTTACCTGTAATTTGTAAAGGTAACCTTTTTAATGTATTGTTATGGCTCAATTAGGTTGCCCCTACTCTAATAACTTTGCCTTATTAGAATAAAAGATGTTTGCAGTCCTAAACAAATTGAAATACTGAAAATGAGGGGTTGATTGCCAGAAGGGTTAGAAGAAACTATTATTGCAATGTTATATTTTAAATCCTCAAATATATTAGACCCCTGCAGGGGGGGGGGGCTATGTACTGTGTAGCCTGTTACAATTGCTCTCCGGATGAGTTGCAGTCTTGAGTGCAAATTAAAGAAGCCCTGTCACTGGGTTGACATGAACTCTGATGGGACCTGAGAAAGTTTTGGTACACTTTCCCCTTGCCCCCTCTCACCACTACTTTACCTTATTATTAGCATTAAAAATATTGTATTATTATGGCTATCCCCTCGACCTTTTCTACCCACACTGTACCAAGAGGACCATTCATGGAAAGAGTGCATTCCAGTAGCCATGGTGCCTTGGTGGACTGCATGCCATCTTGGGATCACCTAGCATCAGGCTATGACATGGTTGTCCAACCTTTTTTCCCAACGGGCCAAATTAGAAATTTAAGTATATTCACCAGCCCACAGAGGTACTTAAATATAAATTTTAAAAAGTTCAAAGATATAATTACAAACAAAATACTGTATATTAACAGCAAAAAAATAAATTACATACAAAATAAAATAAAATCAATGTGATTTGGGGGATTGCCTTCCATTTATGATATTCTCAATATCTGGTTTTCAAAGTAAATGAAAATATACTAAAAAAATACCCTGTAAAAATAAAATCTGAGTAAGCAGTGGGCCACAATGCGAGCCTGGGCTATGATAATAATAGGTAATCACCCACCCTACTCATTAGTGTACCCTCCTATCTCTACTTCTTTTTATTACATACTTTTCTACCCCTTTCCCAACCTGCTTTTCTATCCAGTTTCTGGCTGCCCAGTGTACTTTTGTCCTCTTATGAGCCTTAGTTGAGTGGCAGTGTATTGGGCCATTGACTCTGCGCACCTTCTTACAATGCTCATATAAGGTGGCTACTCTGGCACCATCCTCTATGGTTAAAGTTCCAGGACAATTTTGTCTGAATGGTGGGCTGGGTTGGCAATGTCCATCAATGCTTGACCTGTGATCAGAGTATGTCTAAATGATCACATTCTGTAATTTCTGATCTTATGGAGACTTTTCTCTTAACCTCCAGTCATTGGGAGGTTATAATATCTACTTACCATGTGCCCCTTTTTTTTCTGACAAAATGGTTACAACAGAAGGCAATAGTGGGAAAGTGCATGGGGATCTGCCTCCAAACACAGCCTCACCCACCCTAGGTGTTGGGGAAGAGGAAGAAAATCGAGGCACCCCTTCAATTTGTTGAGTGGCTTCCTTCTCACCATCACCCCGTAAACGTCGTGGTAATTTGCCTTCTGGCTGCCGTGCTTACAGGATTCAGTGCCCCATCTGGTACCAGCTTATCCTCTTCTCTTTTCTGACAGCCTGTGTTTTTACCCTACTTCCTCACTCTTCCTACAACCTCTCCCACAACTTTCTATGGTCGGCCTCTAATTTCATAGGGTAGACGCTGACCAGTTTCCTCTCACCCAACTACACCGGATCAGGGCTGATTGAGGAGGGGACAACGTTCCCTCACACCTGAGTCACCACCCACACCTTCCTCACATCCCCTTTCTTTCTCCTTTTAACCTATCAATTTTTACGCTGTGCCTAAGGTGGAGCTGATATGTGGATAGGCTGCCAGGTCACTAGGCGAGAGGAGTGACCTCAAATGGTAGCAGCTGGTTTTGTGGTTACCATATTCAACCCTCTCAGAGTGGGCTACTGTGTGGGGTGATGTGTGTCCCGTGACAAGTATAGGATCACCATGCCCGATGATGAAAATAAAAAAAAACCCTCTCTTCCCTTCCCCTTTACCAGCATCGGAGCCACTCTCGGATAGCTCCACCGAAAAAATGGAGCCCCCATCCCTTGTGATTTTGCAGGGGACCCTCCAAAACTCTTTGACTGGAGAGGAGGCTTACTCCTCTACTAGGCCTATGGGTGTAGGGGACTTCCCCTCATCACCTTCTCTGGGGCGACTCCTTTCTCCAGCGGCAGTCCCCTTTTACTTTCTAAGGGGACTACCAGGAAAGTAGGCAGGCGGCCCATAATTGACTGCCTCTTGATAGGGCTAACCCTCTTAAGGGAGAAAGGAATGGCAGGGCCCGTCGGTCCTTGCCCCCTAATATCCTGTGTGTGAGCTCCTTCCCCTCCGTGGGAGCCACAGGGACAGACGGGGCCGCTGCCATTTCAGTATGCGACCAAGCCAAGATCTACACGTTCTGCCCTCGGGTGGGGAGTCCTAGACTAAGACAAATATTTCAAGTTCCTTCTGGTGAATGCGTCAAATCCCTGTAGGCAGCCATTATTAGTGACATTCGGACACTTTATGGCACGCTTGTGAGTGTGACGCCGCACTCTACCATGAACTTTGTGAAAGGAGAAATTTATGCCAGGGAACTCATGGACTACTCCATAAATGACATCCCTTTGCAGCTGGCCAACCATGGGGCGGGCAAGGTCGAACGTGTGATGAGAAAACAGGGAGGGGCCTCGATACCTACCCCTGCACTCTTCGTCACGTTCGACTGGGACAAGCTCCCTGAGTCGGGCGTGCCCATTGGTACCGCTATCGTGTGAAGGCATTCGTGCTACTACCGTGGAGGTGCTACTACTGTCACCACTTTGGCCATACTAATCGCTCCTGTTGACGCGCAAAGTTGGGATTACCCGAAGTCTGTGTAAGTTGCTCCAAGGCTGCTCTCGATAAGTCCAAATCGTGTGTGGGCAATTGCGGAGAGCCGCACCCCGCTTTTTCGCAGCAAAGTGGTGCGTATCTCTTTGAGAAGGAAATCCTGGCCATTCAGGCCCTGGGTCCTCTCTCATTTTGCGAGGATAAGGACTTGGTGCTGGTGGTGAAAGGGCTCTGACTAAGCCGTCTTATGCCTCAATGTTAAGAAAGACACCATCTTCTCCTGGCCCCTCCAGGCCTACGAGCACGGTCTTTTCCGCCCCCATCCGGAATGCTTCTGCTAGTTCCACCCACTCTGAGCGCTCCCCTGATAGAGCTGGTGGCATAAAGGCTTCACACCCAGCCCCGGCTAAAATCAGGGCTCCCTCTCCTTCCCCCAGCGTGACTGTTTCCCGTAAAGTGAAACGGCCGCGCGCTTCTACTGAGTCGTTGTACTCACAAGAGGCAACACCCCTGAAGTTGGTCGTGAGGCCATCCTCTGGGGTTCCTAAAGTTGCCCCCTGAAAGGAGGATATCAGTAAAGGAGCTTCGGCTCCTTCGCCCACACCCAATGCTAGGCCTGGTGACTGGAAGACGGTGGATCCTGCAAAGGATGGACCCCAGCCTCCAAAGGTTTCGAGGCGGTGGGAGGAAAAACTCGCATGGCGAGCCCAACCTTCCCAGATAAGTCCTCAAAGAGAACAATGCATTGTTAAACCAAAAGTGTCTATGACTTTTGCATCCGGGAAGCGTATGGCCATTCCCATGAGGGTCTTCTCTTCGAAGAGGGCCACTGCATCTCCTCCAAGCAATCCCTGTAGGACATATTACTTCAATTGAATTGCTGCATACTCTGGGAAAACTGGGAAGAACTGTGGAGGCTCGTTTCCTTCCGTTTTCCCTTAGCTATCTTTTCGCAGGAGACCATGTTGGGCGCGTGTCCCTTCCTCACCCTACCGGGGTATACGGGTTTTGCGAGCCCACTACCAAGGGATGCGGGCCGGGCTGGAGGATGCGCGATTTACACCCTGTATGATGTCTCCGTTCTTCTCTTTGCTTTAGATACCTATCCTTTCAGGCAGTAGCTGTGCAGCTGCACCTGGATAGGAAGTACGTTATTTCCACGTACATTCCACCGTCAGCCGACTTGGACGCCGTGGATTTCCGGCGCTTCGTGGCACTGTTGCTGAGGCCCATTCTTTTGCTCGGAGAACTGAACGGTAGACACACCCTCTGAGGAGAATACTCGATTAATCCCAGGGGTCAAGTCCTTGCCGACCTGATCGACGAGGTGGAGATAGGTGTCTTAAATGTGGATGAGTTCATGCATCACTTCCCGAGAACCGCTTCATTTTCCTGCCTCGATCTATCTTTCTGCCCTCCAGATGCACAGCCTAATTTTGGGTGCAGGGTAGTTGATGACTTGGATGGTAGTGATCACTTTCCCATTCAAATATCATTTTCTGCGCCGCTGCCGCCCGAGAGCCCGCCCCCGCTGGTGTATGGCGCGGTTTCGCGCATTTCAGGGAATGAGTGATTTCTCTGTCTCAATCGAGGAGTT
This sequence comes from Ceratothoa steindachneri, assembly GCA_963969495.1. Classification (NCBI taxonomy): domain Eukaryota; kingdom Metazoa; phylum Arthropoda; class Malacostraca; order Isopoda; family Cymothoidae; genus Ceratothoa; species Ceratothoa steindachneri. The sequence goes on from OZ018325.1 coordinate 182,154,497, forward strand.
TGGGTCGGTAGATGAGGTCGTCGAGTTCTCCGGCAAACTCATCGCCGTGGGCCTAACTACTATTCCTAGAATGTCTGCCCGATTTGCACTCCGACCATTCCCATGCTGGTCAGCCGAGTGTGAGACGGCCGTCAAACAGAAGCGTTATGCCTACATGCGCTATAAGCGCTCCCCGAACGATTTCAATCTCGGTGAATTTCATCGAGCTAGGGCTAGGTTCCGGTATAATTCGAAGCACGCTCGCCGCTCTTCTTGGCGGGCATACGTGTCTTTACTTAACGGGAAGACCCCTTTAGCAGAGGTGTAGAAGCTAGTCCAAAGGATTCGGGGCAAGTTCTCGCAGGGCCCCACCTCCCGTTCTCAGAGAGAATAGGACCGCAATCTCGAACCCCGCCTCCGTGGCGGAATGTTTCGACTGATTAGCCAGGATTCTCTAGCCGGGAGACTGCGCCGCCAGCATTCAATACGCGTTGTGATGTGGCGGAAGGCCGCCGACTGGACTTTACACCTCCAGAGGCGGAGAACCCTTCAACGATAGGTTTACTCTGACTTAAGTTCCACTCTCGCTTCGTTTGCGGGCACCGCCCATTGTCGAGACAATGTCCCGTACGCCATGCTTCGGCACCTCGGTGAGCAAGGCATGGCCTTTCTGTTAGATTTGTTCAACAGGATCTGGGTAGAGGGTATCCTCTAAGATTCCTGGCGAATCGCTACTGTGCTCGCTTTTCGTAAACCTGGGAGAGATCACTCTATCCCGGCCGGTTTCCGCCCAATCTCTCTATCCTCCTGCGTGTGCAAGTTGATGGAGAAATTGATAAATGTTAGATTAGCTTTTTTTCTGGACAGTGGAGGCTGTCTTCTGCACAGAGCGGCTTTCGCAAGTTCCAGTCCACATCGAATTCTCTGCTCCAACTCGAAAATGCCGTCTGCGAGACCTTCCTTCGTAGGCAGTGTACTACGGCACGGTGTTTTTCTGATCTGGAAAATGCCTATGATACCGCATGGGGATATGGTATCATGGAGACTCAATACGATGGGGATGGGAGAATGCCTTCCAATCAATATATCTGAATTTTTGCGAGATCGTCGCGTACGGGTCGGGGGAGCCCTCTCCAGCTCCAATGGAGCAGGAAGAAGGTGTCCCGTAGGGATGTATCCTCAGTGTCGCACTCTTTGCATTGAGCATCAACGGCATCACCTCGGTGCTGCCGGAAGATGTTCTCGCTACTGTCTACGTGGACGACCTTTCGATCTCTTTTGTCGCGGCCCAGATGTCAACTCTGGAGCGTCGGCTCCAACAGGCATTGAACTGCGTCTCGCTGTGCCGAAGCGCCTATGCTTCGATTTTCCTTAGCCAAGACTAAGGTGGGGCACTTCTGCATCCAACACGGCTCCACCCTGACCCAGAGTTCCACAATGGGGTGAGCGGTGGCCTCGCACCGTTTCCTTGGTCTTGTATTCGACCGACGCTTCACCTGGGAGGCTCATATTCGCAGCCTTAGTCTCTTGTACCCGCGCCATGGATATTCTTCGTTCCGTGACGTTCAGCGAATGGGACGCTGATAGGGCCACTGCCTTACTTATTTATCGATCCTTCGTTCGTTCGAAGGTCGACTACGGACTCGAGTTTTATGCATCCGTAGCCCAGCGTGTATTGCGGAAGGTGGACTCTATCCACCATACCAGCCTTCGCCTGGCGACCGGTATCTTCCGCGCATCCCTCTTGAGAGCTTACTTGTCGATGCTGGGGGATGCCACTCGCTCTGCGCCGTGCAAAGTGCATTATTCGCCTGTACGCGTGAGCCCGCCGCCTCCTTCAGTTGCCAACAGATCTCACTGCATCCGTAGCCGATCTTGACGGGTCCTATGCCGCCGAGAGACGCCAGTCATACCCTAAGCTCTTTAGGTTTAGGGCTAGGAAATTCATTCGAGATCTACGTCTACCTCTCGGGCCGGTTACGCCCCTAGTTTTGCCCAGGATGCCACCCTCGAGAGTACCACCTTTGACTATTTGTCGCCACGCCTCTGCACGCAAAGCTTCTACACCTCGTGTATACGGATGGCTCCAAGTCCCAAAAGGGGGTCGGCTTCCACGCCGTATCCCCTCTGTTTGAAGTCAGCGGGGCTCTGCTACGCGCTACCTCTGTCTTCACGGCCGAACTGGTTGCAATCCACCGCTCGGTTCTGGAGATAACGTTCTGTGCCCAGTTCGGAGACCTGATTGTGATTTATAGCGAGCCACAAAGCACCCTGAGTGCTCTCGGGGCATTGGAATAATCCGTATCCCTTGGTTCGCGATTTCCGTGACGCCACGGTAGGGATTGCGGGGTATGAGGGCGCCAGAGTCCGCGAGGACTGTGCGACCAGACGAACGGTTTGCTCTTCACACCAATTACATGGCAGGAATACGAGCAGCTCTCAGGGCTACTTGGTAAAGAAGATGGTAGACGGACGAGGGCAACTTAAAGTTGCGTGCCATTGCGCCGCGACTGTTCTCAAGGACCTACCCCCCCAATCCCGCGACGGTTTCAGGTTGTCTCCGAATCGGACGCACCGCCATTGATGGAGTGCTCGCCTGCGCCATACTGAAGACTGCTTTGTCCCCCAGACTTCGGCATATTCTTGTTGATGAATGTCCCCGTCTGAGTGATCTTCGCGCACGTTACCTAAACGGGGTCGCTACCGCTTGTCGATTGTACTCGTGTCGGGTTTGTGCTCACCGACTTGTGGAGTATACTCTTTGGAGGAGGCTGGTCTCCTCCACTATTTGACTGTTTGTTTTGGGTCGTATGTTCCTGTGCCGGGGAAGCAGGCGGGCCTACCCCCTACGCTTGAGGGTTTTTCCTTCTTGTTACGTTTTTCCTTTTTATTGTTATTTGTTAATTACATAGATACTCGTATTTGATTGTTAATATAGCCTAGTAGTAGGCTGTGATACGAGTACGGCAACTCGTGCCCTAGTAGGCAGTCGCCAGATGGGCTCCTAAAATCAATAATAATAATTCGCACCATCACTATGCGGCAAAGGGGCTTCTTCTCTGCCAACTTTGCAGCTATTCTAAGGCATCTCCACCACTGCAAAGGTCCTCCCTCCCCCAATGTGCTTTCTCAGGCGCACCTCCAACTCTCCTCTACCGCAGAGGAGTTTTACTCCTCCTATGCTTATGGGTCCAGTGGCTTCTCCCTCACTTCGTTCTTTAGTGGTGCTTTCAAGGACATGGTCCCGAGGATCTTCCATGGGGGCGAACCTAGGCCTGGTGCCAAACACCGAACCTAAATCCGCCTCTGTTCAAGTTTCTCTCAGCGTAGCTCGGGCCAATTAGGACAGATAAGACCTCGATCTCTGAGAAGGATCAGCTAAGACCAGTCCGTCTGGCCTAGGGGCTGTTCGAACAGTTAATGGCTTAACGGTGAGTGTGAAAAAGAGTGGTTTATGCGTGGGATCTCATAAGATACTTCTTAGAAGACACCACCTTAGAGCTGGCCGACCACAGGGTGGTCAAGATGGAACATTTGATGAGAAAGGAGGGAGGGGCCTCTAGACCCACCCCTGCACCGTCACGTCGATCGTGACAGGCTTTCCGAGTCAGTGCGTGCCCATTGGTATCGCTACTGTGTGAAGGCATTCGTGCCACTGCTTAGGAGGTGCTACCAGGGTTGACAAAAAAAAAGCACCCCTTAGGTTTATTCTGGGGTTTTTAGAATCTGGTTTAAAAAAAAAAGAACACTACAAGCGTTATAATAACGTAGAAAAAGAATAGCTATCTATTTTTATAATATTTCTAAATCTTCATCATCTACAGTTTATGTCCTCACAAGCTGCATTACGCAATCATTCTTCCATCGGTTTCGCAATTTCGTATGTACCAGACCAAAGGCCGAAAAAGTGCGCTCCATACCTAAAAAGTAAAATAAATTTCCGATAAATTTGTTTGTTGTCCTAGATACTTTCATTAGCAGAGAAAAGGTTTGGCGCATTGTCTCGAATTTCCAGGTAGAAGTCGTAGTTGGAGAGATAAATTATGAGTCATTCTCGGAGAAATATCCTTAATTTGATACATATTTTTTAAAATTATAAACATAAATCTGCATTTTAATAAAATAATAAGTAGTGTTCATTTTTTAAAATTGTAAAGAAGAGAAAAAAGTTTTTTCAAATTTCACTTGACCCCCTCCCCCCCAAAAACAACAGTAACAGGTAATAAAACCGGGGGGGGGGGGGTCGGCCACTTCGTCCATATGATTCGCCGCTCCTGTATACGTGCAAGTTGGATTCAAAGGCCATACAGGATTAGTCCCTATCGTGGATGGCTAACTTTGTCAACTGTAGAGAGCCGCACCTCACTTCCTCAGAGCAATATGGTGTGCATCTCCTGTAGAAGGAAATCCTGGCCGTAGATTGTCTTTCATTTTGCGAGGTTAATGACTTCGCCCTGCCGCTGCCTAGGACATGATTTTTCAATTTTTATAAAAAGCCCCCCCCCCCCCTCCCTCTGTTACTGCCCTCTCCAGGCCTGCGAGCATGGTCAGAACAATTATGTGGGTTCTACTCACCACAGGTACTTTCCTGGTAGAGCTGGTGACACAAAGGGTTTCACACCCAACCTCTACTAAAACCAGCCGTCAAAGGTTTTGAGGCGGAGGGAGTCAAAGACTCGCATAGACAGCCCAACCTTTCCCCCTCTTTGTTCAGCCAACAGCGCCCCAAGTTCTGCCTCCGTGACGCATACGGCCATTTCTGTAAGGGTCTTCTCTTTAAAGAGCCCCCCTCCCTCCCCCATTTCGTCCGAGCTAGGCCTGGAAGCCATTTTCCTTCAATGGAATTGCCGCAGACGGCCAACTGCGAAGACTGGATTCTTGTCTCCTCCCTTTCGCCGTTAGCTTTCTTTCTACAGGAGACCCTGTTCTTCTCTGCTTTAAATAGTTACTTCTGCGTCCATTCCACCGTCAGCAAATTTCGACGAGGGCGACTTCCTCCCCATCGTGGCATGGTTACTGAGAGCTATTCTGCTGCTCTGTTATTTGAATGGTAGCCCACCCCCCCACACATCTGGGTAGACCCCTCTACAATCCGAGGGGTCGGTCGCCGGTCCTTGAAGAGCTGCAGATGATGTCGTTAATGTGGATAAGTTTACGCATCACTGCCCGAGAACCGCTTCATTTCCTGTCTTGTCCTATATTTGTGCTCTCTGGATGCACTACCTGATCCGATATTGGGTGGGCAGTGGTCGATGCCCTCCACGGTAGTGATCAATTTTTTATTCAACTATCACTTTTGTACCGCTGCCGCCTGAAAGCGCATCAGCCTCTTGTGGTACTTGACACGGGCGTTAGGTTCCAGATTTCAGGAAATGACTGATTTCTTTGTCCCAGTCTTTGCTTAGGTTAGTGAATGAAGCCGATGAGTCCTCCACCAAAATCTTCGCCGTGGGCCTAACTACTATTCCTAGAACGTCTGGATGTCTTCCGTGGTCGTCAACCGAGTGGAAACTGCCCCTAAAGAGAAGCGTTATGCCTACATACCCAATCTCTCTAACCGTCTGCATGTCCAAACTGATTGAGAAATTGATGTTAGGTTAGCCTTTTTCCTGGAGGAAAGCGTAGGCCATCGACTTCCTTCGTAGACAGCACTATGATAAGCACATGGAGATTTTCCACACGATGAAGACGAGGTGACGCCTCCCAATCTTTATTTCTTGGGTTTTTGCAAGATCGTATATTCCGCGAACGTTTGGGGGAGCCCACCCCTCCCTGGCCCAATGGAGCAGGATTATCATGTCCCGCAGGGAATTGGCCTCATTGCTACACTCTTTGCCCTGAGCATCAACGATATCACCTCGGTGCTACCGAAAGCTTTTCTTACTACCTTCTTCGTGGACGACCTTTAGATCTCTTTTGGTGCGGCCCACTTTGTGAGAGACTGGTATATGTTTATTATGAAGTTTGCTCAAATTGGCAAATCCCTTATAAGAAAATGTATAATCCACTTCATGAATATAGAAAACATCCAGGTGTATGCATGTACTATTTGTAATGGCAAGAGGAGAGGCTACAAGGCTGCCTGCCTTTGTTGCGCAATGTCCAAAGTACAGGAAGGTTATTTTTTACTTCCTAACACCCTATTATTCTATTTAATTTCCGTATATACCCTCCAATTATATAAATAATTTGTCAGAGGACAGGCTTAATATCATATGCTCTTGGGGACCATAATATGCCTGGGTCCTGGTTGTAATGTCATGACTAAAGCCTTTGTGTGTGGCTAAATCTCATGATCTGTAGCAGGCATATAGGAATTTAAATGTTCCTAATTCTTTCATTTTCCCCTTCTCCATCCTGTTATTATTGCTATTTTCTCGTTGAGGTAATCAAGAGCCATTTTGTGAATTATGTAACTTCTACAGGATTTCCCCGATGGAAAGACCAACACCAAACCGAGATGCAGAATCGACATCCAGTCCGAGCCGAAGCAGTAACAACCTTGGTTCCACAAATACAAGGTTAAATTTTATGGAGGATGACTTGGATTGAGGCGTCTAGTCTGTTATACATTGGAGTACTTTCTTATAATCATTGCCATTGCGCTCTTATTGTAATTATTTATTATCATTTAAAATATTTTTTAAACCATGTTCCTTCCAGAATGGATCCATTTTGTATATTTTAATGAATCAACAAACAAAAGGATTTATTTTTGTTTTGCAAATTATCAAACAATAATAAAAGGCCACATAATAGCTCTTTAATTGCTCAAAATATCTATTTCAACATAAGTAAATTTTTAACTAAGTTTATTTAACCAAATTTTAAATCACCATATAAATAAAGGTGTAAATATGGACATATTTTATATATACCCTTGTAATATAATTTCTATGTTTGAAATGAGTGTTTTTTAATTAATTCTTTACATTTTATCCACAAGTTTTTTGTGAATGATAGAATCCTTATTCTCTTAAATGAGTGGAAAAATGTGAGTCGAGAAGTAATTGGTATATTGTTATATTAGAAATGAAAGTAAATATATTTAGATGTATTATTTCATCATTAGTGTATTGGTCGTTATGAATACATCTTAATATGGAAAAATTGTTTATACCACCTCCATGCGCTGTATTGATTGTAGGAATGGTCAGGCTTCGTTAGATCAGCAGAAAACTTGATGACCGGCTGCTTTTCAACAGGAGATTGTATGTACCCCTAACATTAGCCAACCATTAATGATGGACATTTGAGCATTCCACCAACTCAGAAAAATGTGCTTAAGACAAATATGGAAGGTAATAGAATTGGGTCTAAATTAGGGTGATAGTGCTTTTGAGTAATGAGTGGCATTTGTTGGAGTGATTGTGTGAGCTCGATAATTTTTGTGAAAGAAATTGAGACTTAAAAGGGTGAAACTGTAGATAGTTGTAATGTACGTTTAATAATTTGTTTCCTCCCTGGGTTCTCTTCAATCAGAGCGCGCTCCGCTCAGGAATGCTGCCACAGCATATGGGTCTCCATAGATCTCGTGGAAAGGGTTGTAGGACGGGGTGGTGTCCATAGAGCAGATGATCATAGTTGCTTCGAATTAGTTCTTATTGGGGAGGCGGTCATTGTTTTGCGGCCTGCTTTTAAGTTATATGGCGATAAAGTGCGTTTTATAGAGTTCTGGTTGAGTGGGGGGGGTCGGTTGTCTAGTAATTGGGTGTAGATGGTAAAAGGGGTGACTTGCCAGTTCAATGGGTAAGAGTACAATGGGAATAGTAGTTTCCTAAAGAACTGTATACTGTTTGTGGTTGTCGATTAGTATGATTTTTGTTTCTGGGATGTCTTTTATGCAAACAGGTTCGATGAAGAGGACACTATTTTGCACTTTGTATCTCTTATAATGTATGATGACCTTTTAATTATAGAAGTGAAGCTGAGAGGTTCTGGAATGACTATAGAGACGAGTGGTGAATGAAATTAGGGCTTGGTATCGGCCAATGTTTGTACATTTGGATGGATGAATAGTTGACAACTAAGTGGGGATAAAGAGTTTTGGCAACCCCCTAAGAGAATGAAAATAGAAAAGGTGATAGGCATTCTTTCAGCTCAGATGGCCACTGCCGCATAAAAAGCAATTTTGGTGGTGCTTGGTGCCTCAGGAAAATGACAGGCTTCTCAGTCTAGTTCGTTTGTTATGAGGCCGTTGAGTTCTCTGGTGCCCGTCTCTACAGGCCTGTCTATTACTCGAACGTCTGGTCGTTTTGCACGCCATCGGCTGATTGTGAAACTCCTCAGAACCGTTATAGGCACCGTCCGATCGATTTCAGCGGGTGAGGGGGCGTGTTTCCGTTTGGTAGCACGCTCGCCGCTCTTCATGGGCTGCATTTTCGCTGAACGGGACCCCTCTTCTTTGTGAAGTCTAGAAGCGCATCAAAATTCTTGTTAAGTTTGGATAGGACTTTCCCTGTTAGGTTTGTTTAATCGGATCTGGGTAGGGGATATCATCAGATTTCTGGCGAAAGGCCACTGCTTACTTTTTGCAAGCATTTATCCCCCGTAAGGCCCCGTAAGGGGCGCGGCGATTTGCCATCCTGGCCGCCGTGCTGACGGGATCCAGCGCTCCGTCTAGCCCTAGCTTAGCCACTCTTCCTTCCTTCAAAACACTTGTTTCCTCTCTTTTCATACAACCTCTCGCACAACTTTCTCTGGTCGGCCTCTAATTTCACAGGGTAGATGCTGACCTTCTCAGCCAACCGTCCCGGATCGGGGCTGAGGGGGGAGGGGACAATATTCCCTAACCCCTGAGCTCCGGTCTGGGGTGGCTGGCTTTTAACAACCTGCTTCATCCCCACCCATACCTTCCTCACATCCCTTTTCCTCTCCTCTTCAAAATCTATTAATTTTTACGCCGTGTTCAAGGATGAGCCGCCATGCCGATCGACTGCCAGGCCACCAGGCGGGAGGGGTGGTCCCAAATGGCGGCGCCTGGCTCTGCCAGGCCTGTAAGCACCTCTTGCAGTGCGGGCAACTGCAAGAGGTGATGAGCTATTGCGTCCCGTATTAAAAAGAGGGTCACCATGCCCATGTATGAAAAACAAAAAAAACCCCAACCCCCAACTTCCCGAAAAACATCTACGGAGCCGCCCTCGGGCAGCTCCACCGAGAAAATGGAGGTCCCCCCCCTTGTGCTTGCGCAGGGGACCCTCCATACTTCTTTAACCGGAGAGGAGGCTTACTCCTCTCCTACGCCTACGGGTGTAGGGGACTCCCCCTCACCCCCTTCACTGGAGGTGCTTTCAGGCACTTCCCTATCTCCAGCGGCAGTCCCTCTTTTGCTTTCTAAGGGGACTGCCAAGAAAGCCAGCAGGCAGCCCATTGCCGACCGCCCCTCGTGCAAGCGGCTCGGTAGGGCAAAACCCCTTAGGGGGGAGAGGGAAGCCAGGCCCCTTCGGTCGCTTCCGTCAAAAGACCTGCTGGCAAGAATTTTAAACCTTGCCGGGGTCAAGGCCTGTGCCTCCCCACACAAGACTGGCGACACTGCCAAGGGGACCTTCGATGTCCTGGGAGGGGATGTCCAACTGGAGGCCCCTCCTGTGATAGACATGGTCCTTGAGGAGACCCAGCCTCAGACGGTAGGGCCTTCCATGGGGGGGGGAATCCGGGCTCGGCGCCAAGCACCGAACCCGAATCCGCCCCTATGCAAGGTCCCCCTCAAATGGCCGAGGGCTCCGAGGCAGTAAAAGGAGGGGAGGGATCTCCTCCGACAGGTGCCCCTACGACTACCAGGTCCTTCTCCATTTCGGAGAGGGACCTGGCTGAGGCCGGCCCATCTGGCATGGGGGCTTCTGCCGGTGGAGGTGAGAAGCGGGTTCATTCCCCGCCCTCCTCTCCTAAAAAGAAAAAGACGAAGAAGACTCGGGGCTCCTCTCCATCCGCGGGGGCTGTGGGGACGGATGGGTCTGCTGCCACTTTGGTAGGCGACCAAGCCAAGATCGGCACATCCGGCCCCTCTACCCCCTCGTGTGCGGAGCCCCTGACTAAGACTAACACCAAGAATGCACAGGGCGGAGCCTCGATGACATCGGGGCCCCTCATTCAGAGGTTACCTGGCGTTTTCGAGCCCGCTGGCTTCAAACGCTTCCTCGTTATTCGCTCCACTGATGTCACCATGTTTTCCAAGGGCAACATGATCCATCAGAGGAGAGGATTAGCTAGTGCAATTGGTAGGGAGCCGAAGGTAACCCGTTTCTCGGACGGAAGCCTTCTGGCGAATCCCGCCGAGGCGGCCAAGATAAGTACTCTTCGGACACTTCATGGCACCCCGGTGAGTGTGACGCCGCACTCTACCATGAACTTTGTGAAAGGAGTAGTTTATGCGAGGGAACTCGTTGACTACTCCATTGAGGACATCACCCTAGAGCTGGCCGACCATGGGGCGGTCAAGGTCGAACAGGGAGGGGCCTTGAGACCCACCCCTACACTCTTCGTCACGTTCGACTGTGACAAGCTCCCTGAGTCGGTGCCTGCCGGTTGGTACCGCTACCGCGTGAAGGCATTCGTGCCACTGCCGCGGCGGTGCTATTACTGTCACCGCTTCGGCCATACGAATCGCTCATGTAGACGTGCAAAGTCGGGGTCACCCGAAGTCTGTGTAAATTGCTCCAAGGTCGCACACAATAAGTCCAAATCGTGTGTGGCCAAGTGTATCAATTGCGGAGAGCCGCACCCTGTGGTGCATATCTCCTTGAGAAAGAAATCCTGGCCGTTCAGGCCCAGGATCGACTCTCATTCCGCGAGGCAAAGGACTTGGTCCTGGCGCGCCCGGCTCTGCCTGGGACGTCATATGCCTCAATAGTTAGAAAGGCACCCTCTGCTCCTGGCCCATCCAGGCCAATGAGCACGGTTGTTTCCGCGCCCATTCGGAGCCCTTCTGCGGGCTCTTCTCAACCCGGGCGCTCCCCTGGTAAAGCTGGTGGCAAAGAGGGTTCATACCCTGCCCCGGCTTAAACCAGGGCTCCCTCCTCTTTTCCCAGCGTGACCGTTTCCCGTAAGGCGAAACGGCCACGCGCCTCCACCGAGTCGTTAGACTCACAGGAGGCAACACCCCTGAAGATGGTCGCTAGGCCATCTTCCGGGGTTCCTAAAGCTGTTCCCCGAAAGGAGGACAGCAACAAAGGAGCTTCGGCCCCTTCGCCCACGCCCCGAGGTGGAGCGAGTGGCTCGGAGACGGTGGTTCCTCGAAAAGAGGGCCCCCCGCCTCCGAAGCCGCAACGCCCGCCTAAGGTTTCGAGGCGGAGGGAGGAAAAGACTCGCATGGCGAGCCCAACCTCCCCCAATAAGTCCTCGAAGGCGACAGCGCCCGGGGTTCTGCCCCCGGGAAGCGTACGGCCATTCCCGTGAGGGTCTTCAATTCGAGGAGGGCCCCGCGTCTCCTCCGAGCTAGGCCAGGAGGGCATATTCCTTTAATGGAATTGCCGTGGACTCCGGGCCAACTGTGAGGAGCTGCCGAGGCGGAGGGAGGAAAAGACTCGCATAGCGAGCCAATCTCCCCCAATAAGTCCTCAAAGGCGACAGCGCCCGGGATTCTGCCCCCGGGAAGCGTACGGCCATTCCCGTGAGGGTCTTCAATTCGAGGAGGGCCCCGCGTCTCCTCCGAGCTAGGCCAGGAGGGCATATTCCTTTAATGGAATTGCCGTGGACTCCGGGCCAACTGTGAGGAGCTGCGGAGGCTTGTCTCGTCCCGTTCCCCGTTAGCTATTTTTTTGCAGGAGACCATGCAAAGCGCGTGCCCCCTGCCCGCCCTCCCGGGGTATAAGGGTCTTGCGACCCCACCACCGTGGGATGGCCGGGCTGGGGGATGCGCGGTTTACACCCGGCATGATGTCTCCGTTCTTCCTTTCTCTTTAGATACCTCCTTTCAGGCAGTGGCTGTGCAGCTGCACCTGGATAGGAGGTATACTATCATTTCTGCGTACATTCCACCGTCACCTGACTTCGACGCGGGGGACTTCCGCCGCGTCGTGGCACGGTTGCCGAGGCCCTATCTCTTGCTTGGAGATCTGAACGGCAGGCATCCTCTCTGGGGAGATTACTCCATAAATCCCAGGGGACAAGTCCTTGCCGATCTGATCGAAGAGCTTGAAATGGGTGTCCTAAACGTGGATGAGTTTACGCATCACTGTCCGAGAACCGCTTCATTTTCTTGCCTTGATCTATCTTTGTGCTCTTCAGGTGCAAAGCCTGATTTTGATTGGGGGGTGGTCGATGACCTCCATGGTAGGGATCACTTTCCCATTCAAATATCCTTTTCAGGGCAACTGCCGCCTGAGAGACCACCTCGGTGGTGCTTGGCGCGGGCACGGTGGCCTGCATTTCTGGAAATGACTGAATTCTCTATCTCAGTCGAGGAGTTTAGGTCGGTACATGAGGCCGTTGAGTTCTTCTCCGGCAACCTCATCGCCTTGGGCCTGACTACTATTCCTAGGACGTCTGGCCGTTTTGCACGCCGACCACTCCCATGGTGGTCGGCCGAGTGTGAGACGGCCCTCAAACAGAAGCGTTATGCCTACATGCGCTATAAGCACATGTAGGCATAACGCTTCACTGTCGATTTCACTGTCGCTGAATTTCGACGGGCTAGGTTCCGGTATATTTCGAAGCACGCCCGCCGCTCTTCTTGGCGGGACTACGTGTCTTCTCTTAACGGGAAGACCCCTTTAGTTGAGATGTGGAAGCGAGTCAAAAGGATTCGGGGCAAGTTCTCGCAGGACCCCCCTCCCGTTCTCCAGGAGAATGGGACCGCAATCTCGGACCCCGCGTCCGTGGCGGAATCCTTAGCGACCGCTTTTTCCGCATTCTCTAGCCGGGATGCTGCTCCGCAACATTCAATGCACGTCATGATGTCGCGGAAGGCCGCCGGCTGGACTTTACCTCGAGAGGCGGAGAACCGTTCAACGACAAGTTTACTGTGAGTGAGTTACGTTCCGCTCTCGCTTCGTGCGCGGACACTGCCCATGGTCCGGACGATGTCCCGTACGCCATGATTCGACACCTGGGTGAGTGATTCATGGCCTTACTGTTAGATTTGTTCAACAGGATCTGGGTGGAAGGTCTTCTCCCAGACTCCTATCGAATCGCTACTGTGCTCGCCTTTCGCAAACCGGGGAGAGATCACTCTACTCCGACCGGTTTCCGCCCAATCTCTCTAAACTCTTGCGTGTGCAAGTTGATGGATAAATTAGTAAATGTTAGATTAGCCTTTTTCCTGGACAGCGGAGTCCATCTGTCTTCCGCACAGTGCGGCTTCCGCAAGTTGCACTCCACTTCGGATGCTCTGCTCCGACTGGAAAATGCCGTCTGCGAGGCCTTCCTTCGTAGACAACACTACGCCACGGTCTTCTTTGATCGGGAGAAGGCCTATGATACCGCATGGCGATACGGTATCATAGAGACTCTCCACACGATGGGGGCGAGGGGACGCCTCCCAATGTTTATATCTGAATTTTTGCGAGATCATCGATTTCGCGCACGGGTGGGAGGAGCCCTCTCCGGCCCAAAGGAGCAGTAAGAGAGTGTCCCGCATGGAAGTGTCTTCAGTGTCACACTCTTTGCCCTGAGCATCAACGGCATCACCTGGGTGCTGCCGGAAGATGTTCTCGCTACGCTCTACGTGGACGACCTTTAGATCTCTTTTGGCGCGGCTCAGATGCGAACTCTGGAGCGTCGACTCCAACAGGCATTGAACCGCATGTCTCGCTATGCTGAAGCGCACAGGTCTCGGTTTTCTTTGGCCAAGACCAAGGTGGTGCACTTCTGCCGCCATCCACGGCTTCACCCCGACCCAGATTTGTTTCTTAATGGGGTGCGCCTGGATGTGGTTGAGTCGCACCGTTTCCTTGGTCTTGTATTCGACCGACGCCTCACCTGGGAGGCTCATATTCGCAGCCTTAGGGTCTCTTGTACCCGCGCCATGGACATTCTCCGCTCCGTTACGTTCAGCGCTTGGGGCGCTGATAGGGCTACTGCTTTACTTTTTTATCGATCCTTTGTTCGCTCGAAGCTCGACTATGGATGCGAGTTTTAAGCATCCGCAGCCGAGCATTTATTGCGGAAGGTGGATTCGATTCACCACACCGGCCTTCGCCTTGCGACCGGTGCCTTACGCACTTCCCCCATTGAGAGCCTGTTGGTCGATGCTGGGGAGATGCCACTCGCTCTGCGCCGCGTGCAGTGCGTCACTCGCCTGGCGTCTCCCTCAGTCGCCAACAGCTCTCACTGCATCCACAGCTGATCTCAATGGTGCCTATGCCACCGAGAGACGCCAGTCATACCCCTAAGCCCTTTGGGTTTAGGGCCAGGAAACTCTTCGAGAGGTAGATATAGCTCTCGGGCCGGTAGCGCCCCTGGTTCTGCCCAGGACGCCACCCTGGAGAATACCACATTGGGCTATTTGTTGCCAGGCATCTGCTCCCAAAGCTTGTACTGCGCCGGGAGTATTGCGTTCGACCTTTTTGGAGCACACATCGTGTCACGCTGGAACCATACCAGTGTATACGGATGGCCCTAAGTCTCAAGAGGGGGTCGGCTTCCACGCCGTATTCCCTCTGTTTGAAGTCAGCGGGGCTCTACCAGGCGCTGCGTCTGTCTTCACGGCCGAGCTGGTGGCAATACACCACTCGGTACGGGAGATTACGCGACGTGCCCGGTTTGGGGACCGGAGTGCTCTCGGGGCATTGAAATTTCCGCATCCCTGGTTCGCGATATCTGTGACGCCACGGTTTTGGCGAGCCGGGCAGATGTCGAGATTATCTTCTGCTGGGTTCCTGGACATGTAGGAATTTGCGGGGAATGTTCGCGCCGATGACGGCGCCAAAGAGTCCGCGAGGACTCTGCGACCGGACCAGCGTTTCGCTCTTCCTCACACCGACTACATGGCAGGAATACGGGCAACTCTTCGGACTGCTTGGCAAAGAAGATGGGAGACGGTCGAAGGGAACTTAAAGTTGTGTGCCATTGCGCCGTGACTGTTCCCATGGACCTATCCCTCAATGCCGCGACGGCTGCAGGTCGCTTTCTGTCGTCTCTGAATCGGACACACTCGTGTGACGCATCGCTATTTGATGGAGCGCTCGCCTGCGCCGTATTCCAACGACTGCGTTGTCTCCCTGACTGTTCTGCACATTCTTGTCGAATGTCCCAGTCTGGGTGATCTTCGCGCACGTTACCTGTCCCGGTACCGGGATGGGCGGGGTCGCTACTGCCTGTCCTTTGTACTCGGGACGAGTGCGTGCACATTGACTGGTGGACTTGTTGACTTTTGGGGGGAGGCTGGCCTTCTCCCTTTCATTTAACCAGGTTTAATTGTTATTTTTGTTATTGTTGTTTCCTGTTCAAATTTTTCAAAGTTGCCTAGAACTAGGCTGTTTGTTTACGGCGACTTATGCCTAAGTGGGTAGTCGCCAGATAGCCC
Source organism: Ceratothoa steindachneri (assembly GCA_963969495.1). Lineage (NCBI taxonomy): Eukaryota > Metazoa > Arthropoda > Malacostraca > Isopoda > Cymothoidae > Ceratothoa > Ceratothoa steindachneri. The sequence goes on from OZ018325.1 coordinate 182,169,939, forward strand.
CTTAAAAAAATTTAAAAAATGCAAGCACTCCCGGCTGATTTTTTCCCAATTTCTTTTTCGTGTACAAGTTGCAGAAATTGGTCTATTTTAAGCATTTCTCCTGCAGTGCTGCTTCTGAAATTTCGACTCCGTTGGATGTTGTACTCTCGGCTGGAAAGTACTCTGCACGGCTTTTCTTAGCATACAACATATCGCCACAATTTTTGTTTTGATTTGTAGGCCTTTGATATGGTACCATCAAGAGTATAGGAGGGATGCAAGCCTCTCCATTTCCCAAAAATTGTTGAGCACGCTCTGTTCCTGTAGCGTGAATGGGTATCCCCTATGTGCTTGGCAGTGCTCGGATGCCGACTTTAATAGTGTAGGCTCTGCACCGCAGCGCATAGGTTTTAATTTTCTTTGGCCAAGACCAAATTGATGTGCTTATGGCTCTAATCGGCCTTCCACGCTGACCCGACTTTTCATAAATGAGGCTACTAAAGTGGCCGTTGAATCGCAGTTTCTTTGGTCTTGTTTTCCATTATCTCACTTGGGATACGCACATTCGCAGGCCTAGGGTCTGATAGGGCTACTTTAATTGTTGCCGATTTGTCGTTCTAAGCTAGACAAGATTTGAGCAACCGGCGTCTTCTGCAATGTATCCTCTAGAGAGCCGCCTCGTCGATTTTGAGGGGGGGGGGGGGAGATGCTACTCCTTTACGCCTTGCACTTTTCGTTTGTCCCCAACTCGCCAAAAGCTCTACATCCGCGGTCGATCGCCTTTAGCTTTGTGCAATTATCTGACCCGTGGTGCATTTATTCTGCCCTAGACGATATTACTTTCGAATGTTTGTCGCCATCCCTATGCTGTGAAAGCTTCCTCAGCATTGCGTTATCTAGCCATTTAAAGCCTGCTGGGTTCTAGGAGTCGCTGCATCCGTCGGTCAACGGCCAAACTTTGAATATATACCGATCGGTGGTGGAAATTGTGTCGTGCCGCGTTCTGAAATCGATTTTGCCTCAGAACGTGCTAAGATCCTTTAGCCAATGGAATCTCCATATTCGTGACGCCATGGTTGCTACAGGTCGCAAGGATGTGTAGATCTAGTGTTTGTTTCTATGACATGGAGGTGTTGCCGGAAATGAACGTGACTTAGATACACACATTATGACCGACCCATTATTTCTTCTTTCCCACTGACTTCATAGCGGAAATTAGAACCATTCGGTTTCCATGGTAAATAAAAGGGCAGGTAATTTAAAGGCTCGTCATTGCGCCCCAACTTTTACCGAGGACCTCCTCCTTCCTCTACCGTATCTGACCAGTTTTTTTCCTACCCTCGAAAAGGGCATGATGATCAGGATTGCCCGTTACCAGGCATTTCTCTACCCAACCACTTTTTTTTCCTACAACTACTATTAGGATTTCTAACCCCCCTCACACTCGTCAGTTGACGCTCTTAGTTTAGTTTAAGGAAAAACAAGGTGGCAGCTGCCCAATCCTAATGGATTCTTAATGGCAGCACTCTTAAAACGGGGTCGCCCGAAAAAAGTCAGAAGAGGCGTGGAAGACACTCAATAAAAATGGGGAAAAGCAAAGGATTAGAAAAAAATAGTACAACACACAAAGATGCACACTTACAGGCGCAGAGGAGGGCACAGTATAAAAGATAAAACAATTAAGCTAAACACAAATGGAAATAATTTATAAAAGGGATAAAACGCCCCTTCGTGATAGAAATGTAAGGAGGGAGTCCTCTGATAAAATAAAGCGAAGTCGAGCAGGGAAGACGACGCCAGAAAGGGTAGGGAAGCAAGGCGGGGACAAACTACTAAAATATGAGAAAGAGACAGCTCGCCACCGCAAAAGGGACAACTCTGCCTCCACCCAAAACTAAATAGCCATGGGTGAGTAGCGTGTGCCCAATTCGCAACCTTCCAAGACCGGAGTCGCTGAGAGCTAGCGGACTAGGAAGAGAGAGCGTTTAATAAAAGACAGCTTAGAAGAGGGGAACGAATCCCAAAAGACATAATACGCCCTGATTACTGGGTAGGAATCCCTAAATGAAAGAGGGGCTGCATCCGGCTCCTCGAGGGCGGCCGATCAGCCCCCCTGTTGCCCTGAACCCCAACAGAACGCCACCCTGTACCGGGAGGCATTTCTGACCAGCCAGGAGCGAATCCGTAAAACCAAAGGGTGTGTGGACGTAAACCTCCTCCAAAGCAGGCCGGAAATCGCTAAAAGCAATAAAATATGAAGAATAAAGGGATCAAATCAAATAAAAAGCGAAAGGAATGACGGTCAACTCTGCGGTAAAAACGGATGCTACAGGAGGGAGGGCGGACCGAGAGACTCCGTAGAGGACACCGCGGCCGCCCCAGCACTGAGGGTCTGGTGAGCATGAGAACACGCATGTTCAAGAAACAGTCACTTAAATAGACGAGGGTCATTAGACCCTTTCTCAAAATGCCAAAAAGCAGTACAGACCTCAGGAGGGCGGATGCCCCAACACGTAGCCGATGGGAATGGGAGGTCCAACACCCAGGGAGGAGAGATGGTCCCCAACACGGAGACCCAGAGGCCTGGGTAGAGATGGCCACCGATCAAAAGATGCCGAAGAGGACGGGGAAAAAAGGCACTCATGGACTAGTGAGGAAGGGTATTGCTGAACACGAAACAGGAATCGTAGGTACACCTGCAACCGGTGGTACCGCAAGGAAAGCACGCCACCCTCAACAAAGAAGCTAGGGATAGGCGAGGTGCGAAAGGCTCCACTACTAAGACGGGCCCCAACCGAACGAACCGGGTCAAGTATCTTCAAGGCTGAAGGAGACGCTGAAGAATACATTTGGCAACCATAGTCCAGCCGGGATTGAACCAGTGCCGAATGAAGCGACCACAAGGTGCGCCTATCACCACCCCAAGTGGTGTGGAATAAAACTCTAAAGCAAATCCATAAGCTTCGAACAGAACGCCCTCAAGCGACGCAAATGGGGTACCCAAGTGAACTTGCTATCAAGCGTTAAATCCAAGAACTTAAAAACTGGGACATATTCAATCGCTGTGCCATCCAAGAAGAGGGACCCAAAGCAGGTTGTAGAGGTCAACCAAAAATAACTCCGAGTGGGGATGGAGACGGAGAAAGTCGTAGTGGATGCAATCATCACCGGGAGAGGTGGAGCCACAGTGAGACAAAGTATCCCGCAGCCCATAGACGAAAAAGAGAGCATAACAAGAGTAGGTGGCGCACGTGGTAAAATCTAAAAGGCGAGATTCTATGGTGACCTTATTATCTAGAAACCGTCGAGGATAGCTACCAGCGCTACTTACAGAAGCAAATTGTCAGCCAGAGCTTCGCTGACCAACCGCCATCGGACACAAACGAGCCTCGGCTGTCCAGAGTGGGGATGGCATGACCAGCGTAGCGACCACGGATATTAAGGTTTAAGGTAAGGAACCAGTGGGTTGCTGCCCAATCCAAGTTGATTCTACATATATGGCAGCTAGGATAAAACGAGGCAGATCATCTATAAAAGGTAGAGACCACTTTGTGACAAAAATTTAAAAAAACGACCGTTTAAAAGATTCCTCCGCGAATATGAATCGAAGACGGGTGTGTTGAGGGATAGTTAAAAGGGCCTGGAAACAGGACAACCGGAGAATAGCGAAATGGGTGCAATCCAATAAAAGGTAGGCAACCGATTGGTCCCCACCGCAAAAACGATATGAACATCACCCTCCACGGATATTATTGACCCGCTTCCAAACTCCGAGTCAGTGGCGTGGACGAAGAAAGGAAGATACGTACCGACGCGACGGAGGGTCCTTTGGTGGATGGCACGAGCCCGGTTCCGATCTACCCTATTTGAGACGGTCGGGTTCCGCCTATAACGGGAATGGGACAACTGATAGGAAGAAATAGCCGACGCGCAATCCTTCAACACCAAGGGACGGTGTAGCGCCCCGCAACAGGGCACCTTCTGCGGAACGAAGCGCTCAGCAACCTAAAATATGAGACACCTGAATCTACGGTATCAAAGGAAACCCGGGAGGCATCAATAAAGGAAGCCTCCCGGAACCCAACCCAATTTGCTCGCCGCAGATTCCGAGGAGGTAGGGAAAGGCACGGGCCAGAAAGGGCGTCCTACATGACTATCGGGAAGTGATCACTCTCGGAAAGGTCGTCCCGAATCGACCACCAGAAATCGAGCGAACATAAAGACAAGTCTACAGCACTAAACGAATCTGTTTGAACATGGTAAGAAGTAAAGTCGCCGGAATTTAAAAGACAAAGGGAATCGGATAATAAGAGGGACTCAACCACTCCAACCCGAAGATTACGAGCAGTATCACCCCAAGATGGGTGGCGAGCATTAAAATCAGTAATAAAAGGTCAGACCGACTCAAACTAAAATCCGGGGGGATGTATACAGAACAAACAGTTAAAAGCTTGGAAGTAAAAACCCTCGAAGCAAAAGCCTGCAAGGTAGTACATAGGGGAAGTGGCGCAGAGACTAGCGAAGAGGAGATTAAAAGCGAAGCGCCACCATGGGACACACCCTTGGACAAACACCCGAAAGTGCGGAAGAGCCGGGAAGGGGCGAGCCCCAAGCTTATTTTCTTGCAAACAGACCACCGAAGGCCGAACCCCACAAAGCAAGAGCTGGAGTTCCTCCCACTTGGGGAGAACCCCTTGACAATTCCACTGTAGGATGACAGACATTAGTGTCGTTTCGAAACCAACATCGGGATTCTAGTGACGGAGACCGTCGAAGGTCCCCGACTACTAGAAGGCCCAGAAGCGGCAAGCGACAAATTGCGATGAGCCTCATCAGAGGCAGCGCGCTTCGACTCCGAACGGGGTGAGGAGGAACCCTTCCGTTTGCGCTGAGGCAAAGGAACGGGAGGAACTGCCGGATATCCTCCAACGTCTAACGGTCCGCGACAGAGGGAGGAACATGAGAAGACACCACTGACAAAGGAGAGGGCGCAACGGATGAACCACGAGGAGGGGCCAAAGGCAGGGGAGAAAGAGCAACAGAGGGACCGCGAGAGGACAGAGGAGTGGGACGACCGAGAGGAGGACGTTAGAGAAGAGACGGCCGGAGGGGGCGGACTTCACGAAAGTCCAGCCTGAGGGAATCCCGAAGAGCCAGGTCCTCCTTCTCGAAAAGGAATACGGGACAAGAACACGAAGCCGCGCTATGGAAACCTCCACAATTGGCGTAACATTCATGATTTCCACAAGAGGAGCCATGATACGTCACCGCACAGCGCACACAGCGAAGATCCTGCCTACAATTGCTGCTCATAATGGCCAAACTGATTGCAATTAAATCAACGTCTGGGCAGCTCAACATAACGGGACACGAAGATAACCAGCACGAACAAACTGGGGCACATCCTGACGCTCAAAGGTAACGATGAGCGTACTCGTAGGAACCTTAGTGGGACCAACAGACTTAGAAACCCTATAAAGGTCCATAACCCTCTGGGACGAAAGTTTATCCTTTAGTCTCGAAACATCATATTGCAATAATTCGTTGGAGCGAATCACTCCCTTAACAAAATTAAGGCGAGGGTGGGGGACAACCGAAACCCGGACCTCCGAAAGGGAGGACAAATCCTGCACGGCACCACACTGCTCTCGCAAAGATACCTCACCCACTAAATCGCCACTACTATGGGCCCACATACGGCGGGGTACACCACAACGGGACTCAAACTCCTCATTCAAATCAAACACGTACAATTTAAAAAGCAGAGAGCCGGAAATGGAATTCAGAACCAGGAAACGAGGATAATCGAAATCAGGATCCATCTCTTCTGCGAAGGGATCCAACAAGCCGGTTGGTGAAGCAAAGACATCCCCCCCCCGAAGACCGCCACGGCGGCTCAGGTACTCGCCTACCAACGTACCCCTTACGGGGTGACGCTCCTAGACTCACTGTGAACAGGCCTTCCGTGCGGGGTCGTTAGGTACTTATATAGTTGAGCTGTGGACCCCCACCAACCTTTGTGTGAAGGCTCTTACGAAGCGGTTGCGCTGTCTTAATGTGGCCTGGGAAGTCCCGTTTGAAATTTAACCTCAATTGTGACTTCTGCTCCTCAGCTTAATCTCTCCCGCTAACCCCTACCTCTTCTTTCTGTATCAACTATCACCCTACCTTAGTCTTTCCATCCACCTCTTTCTCCGCCTATGGATCTCTTTGGTTACGGCTGCTGTGCTTTCCAACAAAAAAAGCTTTTGTACACGTTAGGTGTGGTGGCAGCGCCTAACATGCGTGACGCGTGGGCCCCTCCCCCCCGCCGAGATCGTACTTCCTTAATTCATTCGAACAGACGGCACCATTGACAAAATTCTGACGGGTGAGATGAAACGGTTACGGGAACTTGGCAATCGAAGACATTTCGGACACAGTTGGGAGTGTCAAATGACGCCACAACCACAATATCACAACTACCTCTTGACCACATCCGGCGTGATTCATTGCAGAGGGACTCAAACGATGACCTCCACTTTTGCAAGCGGAGTTTTAGATGAGGAACTCGGACCAAAAAGCGTGCGTCCGGTATTTCCTCCCTGAGAAAGAGGCTGCAGAGTTCTACGGGCGGAGAAAAGGGTCAGATGATGGGTTTCGCCTTGGGGATAGGCAAACGAAGGCGATGGAGACACTCGAACTCCGACCTTCATGAAAGAATTCAGACAGTCCGAAAAAAACAAGCAGAGGTCAGGTAACCTTCGGAGCCACTTGATAAGAGAAAGAAAAAGGGCAGTGAAAAAGTAATTGGATGAGGAAAAAGGGGTGTAATAAAAGTCTAGTTCGCAGCACCAGGGCTAACCCACCTCGCCAAGAGAAGGCCAGAGCCTCTCTGGGACCAACCCCTGATTTTTTTTTTTTTTAAGGGGCTATCCTGGCGACTGCCCACTTGGGCATAAGTTGCCGCAAACAAACAGCCTAGTTCTAGGCTACTTTAAAATAAAAATTTGAAAATAAAACAATAAAAAGAGAGAATTAGGAAGCAAGCTCCGGCGTCGGGGGGAGGTCCCCCTCCACCCGGCGTAGGAGTGTGTGACCTAGAAAGAAAACAATAACAAAAACGACCAACCCCTGAAAAAAGAAAAGGTCCCAAAGGGAGAGATATATCTTCCCATCAATTGCGCCCCAACGCCCTCAAGTTCTGGTCTCTTGCGACCTGCAGGCGTTGTTTATTAGAGGTTCCAAGGCCTCTCTTCTGACACGGTATGAGGTCAGGTCATTAAGCCTAGACAGAGTCAGGAGATAGTGGTAGAAAAAAAAAAGAATGCTTATGGAACGAGTGGGAAGCACAACTTCCCACGGGACCGTCAGTTCTAGTCAATTCAGTGACGGGGCTTCCGTAATTTGACTCAGGCTGGCCAGGGACAAGCAGTAGCGAGTAGTCAATTTTTGCGCTTATTTCTTTTATTTTTCAGCCGTTACTAGATTGTTACTGTGAAACTATTTGTTTCCAACATTTTGTTTTTCTCTTCGTTTGTGAGTTTCAGACGATTGGAAACTACAAGTTCGTAAATCTTTGAAGCACACGTGACGAAAAGCCTTCAAACTCCCAACTATAGGAAATAACCTCCTCCCTTTTTCACTACATTAAAGTTTGTATAGGTGAGAGGATTTCCCAGAACACAGGGACTGAGAAAGTTGCAGGGTTAGACATAATAATGTAAGTCACCCCTAATTCGGACCGGCCTCAGGGTAGATATTTGCCTGAATAGTGACAAAATCAACTAAGCCACTTTACAACAGTGGCAAAATTTTTCCCTTTCTGACCGATATTGGCTTTGTTGTACCCGCCACTAAAGTGCAACATTAGTTAACGTAGTTAAGCAGAAAGGGTATTTTTATTATTTTATGCATTAGCTCTGAAAGTTTCTAATTCCCTAGTCCGTCCCCAACACTTAGGAAGTTAGGAGTGGTCTATTCAGTACTACTATTTTTCACCATCATTTCTTACTCCTTGATAGACCCCTAAAAGGTGAAAAACTCTCCTCCCAATAATCTCTTCCTCCCCAAAAGGTAAAAAGAGACCGTTAGCTAAATATAAATGCCGCTTTTCAGTTCTGCGCATTTTGCTATTTTCAGTGTTCATTGAGTTTGCAGTATCGAAGTAATTGACCCATTTCTCCATTCATTACACTGCCAAGTTGAATTAAGGAATCAGAAGGTAAGACGAGCGGATATTACAATACGTCCATTATATTAGAAGATACGAAAAAGTTAAAATTAAAATTGTATATGCGTGTGTAGCACGAAACGCAACATTGTTGTTTCAGAAGCCCAAAGCTTCTACAACCCCGACACCCTCATCGGGATGGAAGAAAAAGAAGTTCTTAAGAGGAGGATCCTTCTTAGACACCGCTTTGATGATTTCCTGGGCCAAAATGCCGCCCACGATCGCACAAGATGGGCTCAATTCTCCAAAAATGGTCCTGAAAATATAGCTATATATAATAAAAAACAAACAAAAAAAAACAAGTCATTGGTCTACACATGCCAAATTATTTATTACCACCAAGCCTATGGAATGGTTCAATATCATAAAATGGGGGGAATTCAAATTATGTCTCAATGAACTAATAATTTAATTTTAATTTAAAGGATAAAACACGCCACCTAATCAAATGGATTTTCATTGGCAGCGAATTTCTTTTAAAGGGATATAAAAAATAAAATATTCAAAACTACCTATAAAGGTTGAAAAAGTACGAGGGGCAGTCAATAAGTTTTGCGAATCGGTAGGACAAAACAACAGAGGAAGGGGGATGGCTGTTTGTGGGGGTGTTAGGACAAGTTATGACAAGTCGAGACCTGCAGCCGCACGCTCCTGCCTCATCTATTTAAGAAGCAGTAGCTAATCGCAGATCGTCAGTCACAAATTTTTCAACAATGGAGAAGGTTAAGCACCGCGCAGTGATCAAACTTTTGACCAAGGAAGGCAAGAATGCAAAAAGAGATCCATGAACGCATGGTTACAGTGTACATCGACACCGCCCCTTCCTATGCAACCAATGCTCGCTGGAATAGGGAGTTCCGCCATGGTCGTGAGTCCCTTGAAGATGACCCCCGTCCAGGATGCCCGACAGACGTGACCAACGAGGATAATGTGGCCCGTGTGGGGAGGATCATCCTCGAAAATCGAGCGAGAACTTAGCATATCACGTGGAAGTGTTATAAACATCATCCACGACAATTTGGCCATAACCAAGGTCTCTGCCCGTTGAAGCCCTAGAAACCTCACGCCCCATGATCGACTTCAACGTCGTCAAAGTCCACAAGGCCAGAGTTGCACAAGCTGCCCTCGCGAATGCGGATTCGAGGAGCTCAACCATCCTCTCTACAGTCCAGATCTGGCCCCTAGCGACTACTTTTTATCCCGTCAGCTCAAGGCTGCACTGCGTGGACGCCGGTTTGGGGACGATGAAGATGTCCAGTTCGCCGTCCAGGAGTGGATTAAACAGCAGTCGGGAGATTTGTGGTTGTCAGGAATTCGAAGCCTCAGGGACAAGTGGCACAAGTGCATTGAAGTCGAGGGTAGTTATATTGAAAAATAATAAAACACTTTTCCTCATATCTCGTTTCCTTATATCCGAATTGCAAAACTTATTGACTGCCTCTCGTAGACACGCTATTCGGAAGTAGAGCTAGGAATAGCAGGAAAGATTGTAAAAGACTAAAATGAAGGGGGGGGGGGCAGAAACTAATGGCATCTGGAGGCAACAGAAGGTTAAAATAGCATATTTCAAAAGAAAATTTAGGAGCTCATCTCGCGACTGCCTACTAAAAGTCGCCGTAATCACCACAGCATACAACTAGGATATATTAAAAAAATATATATGTAAATAACAAATAACAATAATAAAAAAGGCAAAAGGGAACAAGAAGGAAGCGCTCTCCGGTGTCGGGGGTAGGCCCAAAACAAACGGTCAAATAGAGTGGAGCAAATAGTCGTATAGTCACGAGTACAAGGGACAAGCGGCCAGATGGACCGGCCCCAGCAGAAACCTTCTCCTAAACGAACAGTGACCAACCGTAAACTCTATATGCACGCCAACAGGACTTTGGACGGTGGGAACGATCAATTATCACTAGTCAACAATGATTTGGATACTTGGGTATTAGCTTGTGATTTATACTAAATCGAGTATGCTGATTCCGAATCTGTAATCGGAATTGTTGTAGCACGTAAGGTTCCTGAGTTACACACATACTCTTTAGTTACACCTATGGGCAGTGTTGCTTCGGCTACCGTAGTGAGAGGATGTGTCGTGTGTGTTTGGTTCCTGCGTTACACTCCTGCATTATCACGTTGCCAAATTTAGCCATTATAGTAGTGGTGTTGAAACTGTATTTACATAGTGATTAATTGCATTTTTCTTTCAGATTTATCTCTCAATTAATTTGTAAAAGAAATAAGATTGTACAAAAGTATATAACAGGATATATACAAAGTAAGTTGAAAACATGAATCAGCTAAGAGTGAAAACTGCATACAATTATTATTTTGGTTGTAAAGTTGGTGACCAAGACAAGCCTTGGGCACCTCACAAATCTTGTATTGTGTTATACGGGGCTCACACAGATGTTAATTGGCAAACAGAAGGATATGCCTTTTGCTGTACCAATGGTGTGGCGTGAGCCAACAAATCATATTTTGATTGCTACTTTTGTATGACAAATATTGCGGGATTCTCAAATAGGAACAAGTAAAAAATTGTATATCCAGGTTTTAAGTCAGCTATAAAACCAGTCCCCCATAATATGGAGATGCCAATCCCAGTTGTTCCATCAGCTAGTGCAGTTAAAGAAGATGATTCGTCGCCTGAAGAGGAGGATAACAATGGCGATGAAATGTATGAGGAGGATTGTAAGGAAAAGAAGATCCAGTTGATAAATCAAGAAAAATTTAATGATTTGGTGAGAGATTTGTCATTGTCAAAGGAAAACACAGAACTGTTGGGCTCCAGACTACAGCAATGGAATCTTCTAGAGGACGGTGCAAAACTATCTAGTTTCCGTAAACGCCATGAGGCCCTTAGCTGCTTTCTATAAAGAAGATGGTGTTTGTTTCTGTACTGATGTTAATGGCCTCATGAATCAGCTAGGAAACAAGCATTTGCCTGATGAATGGAGACTATTCATCGATGCGAACATTGCTAGCCTCAAAGCTGTGTTGCTACACAATGGTAACAAAAAACTTTCAATTCCTGTCGCACTTATTGTTGAGACAATAGAGACATATGACTCAAGAAATATATTTTGGAAAGTGTTCATTACTCGAATCATAAGTGGAATATCTGTGGGGATCTAAAGGTAATTTCTTTAATTCTTGGACTGCAGCTAGGATATACAAAGAAAATGTGATTCTTATGCCTATGGAACAGCCGTGACGACAGGAAACATTATATTGTGAAAAGGTGGCCCGAAAGAGAAGAACACATAGTTGGCTAATACAATGTGAAGCACATGCCTTTGGTACATCCACACAAGATATACCTTCCACCACTTCATTTCAAACTTGGCCTTATCACGAATTTTGTTAAAGCAATGGCCCATAATTTCACGGATGACAAAAGCCACAAGGGCCTACTGATGGATTCCAGTATCTCAAAGAGAAATTTGGTGCAAAGAAAACCGATGCTAAACTTAAAGCTGGCATTTTTGTAGGGCCGGAGATCAGAGAATTGATACGAGACAGGGAGTTCAGAAATAAACTAACTCCACTTGAGTTGGCAGCATGGGATTCATTTGTCCATGTAGTGCAAAACTTCCTTGGTAATCATAGGGCTGAAAACTATGAAGAACTAGTGGACAACATGCATCTAGATTTCTTTCCATCTAATATAGGTGATATTAGTGATGAACATAGGAAAAGGTTCCACAGAGATATCGCAATGATGGAAAGCAGGTATCAAGGCCGCTTCAACGAAAACATGATGGGTGACTACTGCTGGTTCCTACAATGGGAGGATCCTATATCCTCGTACAAGCGCAAGAGCAAGAGTCATACATTTTTGAAGAAATTTATAGTTAGGTGAGTACTACCTCTTTTATATGTAATACATATCTTGTCTGGGTCTGCAAAAGGACGTACATAATGCCAAATAGGGTGCCCCGATTCCAAACCTCAGCCCAAAAACGTCTCATTCTTCTCAAACTCGTAATAATTATAACTCAGGAACCTTACGTGCTAGGACAAATCGGAGCACAGATTTGGAATCAGCGCACCAAAATTAGTTAGTTACAACAACATTTACTCAAGTAGCAGAGACAAAGTTAAAATTTGTTGGCTAGTGTTATGAGCCGCTGGTGTGCTTTTTTGGCAGTCCCTTGTCCAAGTAACGGGGGACTGGTGCTGGTAAGTGTGTCCCCTGCACCTGTAAGCATAGGAGAGGAGTAAGCCTCCTCTCCGCTCAGAGAAGTTTGGAGGGTCCCCTGAGAAAGCATATGGGGGGAGGGGGGCGACATTTTCTACAGTGGGGCTAGCCGAGGACGGCCCCGACGTTGGCAAAGGGTAAATGGAGAGGGTTTAGATGTTTTTGTTTTTTATTAACATCATCGGCATGATGACCCTATTTGTATCAAGGGATCGGCAGAATCAGCTAACGCCATTAGAGACCACTCCTCCCACCCAGTGGCCAGGCAGCACTTCCTTATGGCGGCTTCACCTTGGTCTTGGCGAAAAATAGATGGACCTTGAAAGGAGATAGAAAGGGTATGTGAGGAAGGTGGGGGTGGGGGGTGAGACGGGTTGTTAAAAACCCACCACCCCAAACCGGAGCTCAGCTCAGGGGTGAAGGGGCGTTGTCCCCTCACCCCCGATCCGGAATGGTTGGTTGAGAGAAAGCTGTTCAGTGTCTACCCTGTGAAATTAGATGCCAACCAGATAAAGTTGTGGGAGAGGTTGTAGGGATAGTGAGGAAACAACATAAGAAGACAGGGTGTCAGAAAGAGGAAGAGGGTTAAGATGGGGCCGGACGGGGCGCTGCGTCCTGTCAGCACGGCGGCCAGGAAGGCAAGTGGCCGTGCCCCTTAAAGGAGTGAGTGCTTCATCATTAATCCTTTTAGAGGATTAAGGAGGAAGCACACCAGCTTCTCGAGTCCATGTCAGAGAGTTCAATTCAACCCACTGCGGGTCATGAGGATGTGGAGATAGTCTACAAGCTGCTTCTCCAGATACCAAGTGTAAGTCTACACAGAATACAACCCTACGCAGCCTGGGTGCAAGCAGAACACCCAATCCTTCAGGAACCCTGTGCCCACAGGAAAATTAAATATTATGGACTCTGGTACCCACTAAAAACTTAATCACACAACAGTATGATGTGTAAGAATCCCTCTGAAGGCTTCGGAATAGGCAGTACAAACCCCCGTCATTCTAATATTGTGAGAGTCGGCCACAAAGCTCTTGCAAACTAAAGCATTCAACCTATATTGTCTTACTGCTTGGGGGGATTAAATCAAATGGTGCAGTCTCCAACTAGGTGGTGACAAAAACCGAACTGAAACCTTTGAGGCATTGTTCCACAGGTAATATCAGGGGGCAATAGCACCCAATTTTAAATTCCTGTCTGCTGTCTCACTTCTCTGTCAGGCAGCCGAGATTCCTGACATATAGTCTGAGTGACAAAGAGCAAAACAGTTGTCCAGTCGATCAGGCTATGCAGACAATCTGGAACCCTGGTCAGCGCGTTCATTTCCCGCAACCCTTACATGTTCAAGGACCAAGCCTAAGACTATCTCCACATCCTCATGATCCGCAGTAGCCGTGGTATCATGAATCACAGATATAGCTAACTAGGGGATCAGAGATTCCAATGACTGGCAGAGACTTAGCTCACTAAGTGAGTCACTATGAAAAACAAATTTGTTTCCAAACTGGGCAGTGTGCATTCTCCACTATTGAGCGGTATACATGGTGCAGTGGGAAATTTGCTGCCTAACTTCAATATAAAAGAAAATAACAGTGCATTCATACATATATATTTGTAAACCATAGTTACATCTTAAAGAATTGAAGGAGTGTATTATTCGTTTTATTCAATGAAGTCGCAGTCGGAACCTGATAAGGCCTTCTTTGTTGAGTACGACAGCGCACGCTCACCTCTGAACAATGACTGCAGCGGAGCGGGAACCCAGCCGGCATTACACCACCGGCTGTGACGTTACACATGCCGGTCGCACGGCTATGACATCATGCCACGCCACAAACAATTTCACAGCGTGCAGCGTACAACTGTGCACCATTATTACTCTGCCAGATATTAACACAACTCATCTTTTTTTTCACTGCTTGATCTCGTTCGCAGTGAAAGCGGCTTGATAAATAACCATTAGTTTCGACTGATAGCGGCCCGTAGCCGCTGAGTGGACGTTCCACGCTTGGTTAGACTGTCTGCTAGTTGTTGTGATGTATCAACCCAAGTCGCCGACAGCGCACGCTCACCTCTGAACAATGACTAACCAAACATATCGCATAGAACAGCCACATTAATTCTCAGTCTTCGATCATCAACCTTCTTAAAAGAGTACAGAACATCAACCCAACTCTTGATGTCCACAAAAACAATGAATGTTAACACCGAGGCGAAATATTTCAACAATTATACTGGCGATGTACACTGCAGCTTCAGCGCGCTCAAGAAGAGCCAGGGTCTCGGCAGACAATGTTGACTTGACAACATGCCGGATTTTCCTAGTCTGCCAGTAGATTGGAAAATGAGCACCACTATCATCCACCAGGATGATAAATTAGCCAAATTAGCAAAAGTTGCATCAGAATACCACTTTAGAGAACAGGCTTTGAGTGGCTCAAGCTTAGGAAAGTCTAATCTCATGTTGTCTCTTGTAACTTGAACTATTAACTTATTCAATCATGCAACACTCAACTGACAAGTTTAAAAAGCAATGTCTGGTCTGGTATGTGTTGCGATCCACTTGTTTTAAGAAGAGTACGCTGATGACTGATGCCGACAGGTGTCAAAGTTGAAGCATACTGGAACTGATCAACAGACAAGCCATCAGCAGTCGCGTTGATGTTCAAACCAACATACTTGAATGATGCCGACACTAATTCTGCCAATCAAGATTATGTGATGTAATTTCTTAACAACAGCGTCCTCAAATGCAGCAATTCCCGCTCAGAGAAAATAATCAACGTAGACACAAATTATGCTCTCAAAATTGTTCTCATTTTACAACGAAAACAAGCTCTGGCTGCATCACACAAACCGTACAATGTCTTCTTTAATTTCCACGTTACCATTAAAATATTCAGGAGGAGGTTTCAAGTAAAGCTCACGTTCAATAACATTGCCTTGAAGATAAGCAGCCTTGACATCAAGTGTGACACTCCCACTGCTTGGAAGATGCTAGAAACAAAGCCAGACGCACTGCTTTCCTGGGACAAGTAGGCGAATCCTTGCGCAAGGAGATAGTGTCCTCTTCAAAGCCACGCTTTAGTAAGCGTCTTATTATCTTGTACTTTTTTCAGTTATCAGCCACCTCACTGATCTACGACATCTTGACCAACATTTTCAACTTCTTCATAAACGTTGTTTCTCCAGTTTTGCACTTCAGCTTCTTTCGCTGCCATCATATCATTACTATTAAACATTACAACCATCACTACACTGTCAGGTATCACAGACAATTCAACAATATCAGTGAAGTCAATCTAACCAAAAGTACCATCAGAATCGTACACAACTTTGAAACAATTACGATATTTGTTACTTGTGGCTTTTTCCGCTCTACTTATCACCTTACCAGTAACAAGGTCACCAGTCGCTGAATTCACACCTTGAAATCGCTTTCTAACTTCGATCCTGGTTGGGTGTATGTTGATTTGGGCTGCAGAGTTACCGCCGAAGTCAACGCAACTATCTTCATGTTGATTCTCATTACCGTCAACACTTGAGCAGCAGTCTCCAGATCATAGCTATAATCAGCCAAAATTTTACTTACTAAATTACCAATGACTGCATCGAGCCATTCACAAGTCCCGTTACTCCACGGGCTCTCTGCTGATGTAGGAATCACCTTTATATTGAATGTTTCACCAAGGGCTCTCATCATTATTAAACATCAGTGAGGATTTTCTGGGGAGAACCAAATAGACTAATTCAACACATGAACAAACCTCTAATGATTGTTGAAGCATTATTGTTTTTGATTACCGTTGCTGTACAAAATCTCGTAGCCATGTCAACTATCACAAGGAAGTAACAACGACCCCACACTTCAAATTCATTGCAATACTTTCGTTAAAACTCGTCACCATAGGTAAACATACAACTGGTCTAGGAATAAGTCTTTTAAACTTAATATGTTTCACAAAAGCTTGATAAATCATTAATTTCACGTTCAAGATAAGTATTGTTGCTACTCGCATTTCTTATGAGTTTTATCAATTTTTTCAGCTGTGGGATGTCTAAATTGTTAGTTTAGCTTCAAGGCAACTTTCTTCACATCAGCATCAGTAGAAACCAATATCGCCTGGTCTAGCCATCTACACAACGGTAGTACTAGTGTCCAGATGAAGTAGAACCTAGCTTGACTCATTTGTTGGCAATCTTCACGGTGTCGTTCACAAAATCCAAAACCATGCCAGCAGTTTTCATAGACTTTTTGCTCAGCAGCAACAGAATATTAGCCTCGACAACATCGGTAATAATTTCCACACTCATGTTATTAATCCAATAAGGAATCGTTAATTTCTTCAATGAAAGTACAGAGGCGCCATCACCAAACGTCAATGTTGAAACAGATGACTGCTCTCTAATCAATGACGGTTATATTCAGATAGGGAATTTAGGTATCGCTGCAGCCACAAACAAACTACCACACACTGTAGCAGAACAGCCGGTGTCTAGTATAGCGCAGCCTTCCGACTCTTCAAGCAATGAAAGCAGCTTAGTTACCCTTGAGGAAGGTAGGGGGGGGGAGAAACTCATCATTTGGCATGGTGACCCTATTTATATCAATGGATGCATATGCTAATACCCCACACAGTAGTCCGCTCTGCGAGGGGTGAACACGGGGCCGGCAGAGCCAGCTGCCGCATTTAGGACCACACCTTTCTGCCCAGTGGCCCCCTTTCAGCATGCCCAGCCCCCTTTCTTGGGCTGGGCATAAAATTGATAGACAGTGAAAGGAGAGAGAGAAGGTATGTGAGGAAGGTAAAGGTCGGGGTAAAGCAGGTTGTTATAAACCCACCACCCAAACCGGAGCTCAGGGGTGAGGGGGCGTTGTCCCTTCCCCCCTCAGCCCCGATCTGGGATGGTTGAGTGAGAGTAAGCTGTCGGCATCTACCCCGTGAAATTAGAGGCCAACATGAGAAAGTTGTGGGAGAGGTTCTATGGAAAGTGAGGAAGCAAGGGTAAGGAGAAGAGGCTAAGCTGGGGCAGGATGGGGCAGTGAGTCCTATCAGAAAGGCGACCAGGAAAGCAAATCGCCGTACCCCTTACGGGCTAATTCAAGGGTCAGATGTAATCCTCATGCCTGAATACAAGGCACTTACACTTGCCTTTAGTGAGTGATCGTCAGTGTTGATGAGCATATCAGCACCACAAGAAACATAATACAGTGCTCATTGTGGTTTCAGTAGAGTTGCTGCTTGAAACTATAATTTTTGTGCGTCATAGTGTGGGGTGATGTTTCATGAAAGTTACTTAGAGTGGTTGTTTGATGTTTACCAAGTGGTCTGACAAAGATGAGATTCACTTTTGATGACTGAATTTGCACATAAGAGTAGCCAATCTCTGGGTCACGAATGAGATGGTGTGCCCAGGGAGAGTAAGAGAGACGGTGACTATGTAGAGATTTAATGATATAGAAGTTCTAATGATTAGTGCTCGAGTTACTCTCAAACTTCCAGCATGACTTAAGCTCAAAATGGATCAGACTTGAGTTGTATTAACACAATGCTTGTGTTAATAGGACCCCAGTAGGATAGGCAACAGTCAGATGATGCGAATAGGGGCTATAAAGCACACCAACACTTCTACCTCCACCATTCAAGCGACATAAAGGAAGGAGAGATAAAAAAAAATAATTTAAACTTACTTAACAAAATCGTTGGACAACTTGTCTTGGGGTACACCCAACTTGTCCAGAAGAGTGTTCTTAATGGTGAGAATCTCAACTTCATCAACTTCGCGATTTGTAGGATCGGGTTTGCGCTTGTGCAAGAACATAAATTCTTGCAAAACTATGAGAAAATGTTGCAATTTAATGTACAGTTTGTTATTGCAGTGTTGTTACCACCAATTTATACCCACAGTTGCATATCCTACTGAGTACTTACAGCTTAATTAGAAATCTGAATCCCAGTTTGCAACAACAGTTGACAGGAAATGCAAGGTTGACAATACTAAAGTGAGCCCCATCCAACAACTAGATGTACTCAATTTTTTTTTAACATTGCTCATCTGGCGACTGGCTTGAAAGGCATTAGATGGTGAAGTAAAAATTTTAGTGTAGTACAAGGCTAGTCTAAAATTCCCAAAAGCAACCAAACAAAACAGAAAAAATAAAAAATAAGAAGCAACAAAGGGAAGAAGGAAGCACGCTCTGGAATGGGAAGGGGATGGGGAGGAGGCCCACCTCTCGGGAGTGTAGGTTCATGTGACCAATACCAAAGAAAGTGAAATAAATGGAAGAGGTCAGTCTCATTCAAAAAGTCATAGATAGTCCACAAGTCTATGTACACGAACCTGTCCCAAGTACAAGTGACCTCGCTCATCCCGATACCAGGACAGATAAGGAGAGCAAAGATCCAGGCTGGGACATTTTCGTTTTTTTGCACAACTGATCGGGTAACTAGCAACTCGACAAAAGTCACTATAATCCCTTCATAGCCTAAATGGGCAGAACCAGACGCGCCACCGACATAAGAGCTACACTGAGGATTCGGTGTTTCCAAGCCCTAAACCCAAAGAAAGACCTTAGGGTATGACTAACCTGTCCATAGACACCATTGAGATCGGCTCCGAATGCAGTGAGAGCCATTGGCGACTGAGGGAGGCACTGGGCTTGCGCGTAGAGGCGCATAATGCACTGTGCATGGCGCAGAGCGAGTAGTATCTCCCCAGCATTGACAAGTAGACTCTCAATGGGAAAGAAACTGGTTGCAGGGTGGATTAAACAAAAAAAATTAGGAGCCCATCTAGCGACTGCCTACTTGGGCATAAGTCGCCGTACTCACTACAGGCTACGACTAGGCTATATTAAAAAACAAACAAGGATAAAAACCCACAACAAACTCAAATACAGTGGAGGAGGCCGGCC
Organism: Ceratothoa steindachneri; assembly: GCA_963969495.1. Taxonomy (NCBI): domain Eukaryota; kingdom Metazoa; phylum Arthropoda; class Malacostraca; order Isopoda; family Cymothoidae; genus Ceratothoa; species Ceratothoa steindachneri. The sequence goes on from OZ018325.1 coordinate 182,189,244, forward strand.
TCCTCCACAAATTGTTAAAGTCCACGAGTCAGTGTGCATGAACCAGTCCCGAGTACAAGGGGCAAGCGGTAGCGAGCCTGCTCGTCCCAGTACCGGGACAGGAGCATGTGCGAAGATCACAAAGACTGGGACATTCAACAAGAATGTGCCGAACAGTCTGGGGGGCAACGCAATCTTTGAAATGAGGCGCAGGTGAGCGCTCCATCAAATGGCTGTGTGTCCAATTCGGAGACAACAGAAAGCACAGCCTGAAGCCGTCGTGGCACTGGAGGGATAGGTCCATGGGAACAGTCGCAGTGCAATGGCACGCAACTTTGTAGTTCCCCTGGACCGTCTCCCATCTTCTTTGCCAAGCTGACCAGAGAGCAGCCTGTATTCCTGCCACGTAAACATTGTGAGGAAGAGCGAAACGATGGTCTAGTTGCCCAGTCCTCGCAAACTCCTTGGCTCCCTCATTCCCCGCAATTCCTACATGTCCAGGAACCCAGCAGAAGGTAATCTCAACATCCGCCCGGCTCGCCAAAACCGTGGCGTCACGGATATCGTGAACCAAAGGATGCAGAGATTCCAATGCCCTGAGAGCACTAGAATTCATAGGCGAGTTTTGAACGGGCAGCGCCCCAGGCGCTGAAAGTCACTGAACGAACAATATCCATGACGTGGGTATGAGAGACCCTACGCTGCAAATATGAACCTCACAGGTAGAGCATCGGTGAAATACGAGACTGAAGAAAAGGTGCGAGTCCACCACTTCCAGGTGCACCCCATTTGGAAAAAAGTCTGGGTCAGGGTGGAGCCATTGATGGCAGCAGAAGTGTACAACCTTAGTCTTGCCCAAGGAAAACCGAAACCTGTGCGCTTTGGCATAGCGAGAAACACGGTTCAATCAGGGTGTCTACTTGTTTTGTGATTTGGAATTTAAGGACTTTTCAAGCTTTTCGAGGACGTTTTTAAAAATAATCAAGGACTGGTTTTAGCCATTGTTTTTTTTCCTTTAAATTATTAGTTACATGACCTTTGTATGTTTTATTACATTTATGAGACAGCATTTTTTTAATTAAATAATTTCTATCATCAGAAACTATCCATTTCATGAAAGTTTAGTGGCTACATTTGTAAATGAGTCAATTTTCAGGTATAAAAATACATTTTAAAGCATTTATTTTTACTCAGCCACTCAATTAGCTAAATTATACGTAGCAAAATTATCCATTACTTTCCACTCTTCATAACAAAGAATTTTGTTTCAAAATGACCCCCAAACACTGAATCATGAAGCATTTAGGAAAAAATCTGAAATATTTCAATTGAAAATTAAATATATTACAAAACAGAATGAACATTCATGATTCAGAGGTTACCTTTTAATTTTATTTTTTATTTAATCATGCTTGATGGTTACAATTTCCTCATCAAGAAGACTATTGTTGCTTCAAAATCCATTTTTAGTCTTTCTTATCTTCTTTTTCTTTGATCAGAGCATCACCATCTTTTCTTGGCTTCATGTCTAAGACTTTTGTCCTGCTTCCTTTTCTTTTCAAGATCTTCTTTGTACAAGCGAGAAGAATTCCTAACTGCGTTCATAAGTGACTTAGTCACTTTAAAACTCAGTTAAAAGCTTCTCAGTTGCAACCAAGGCATCGTGTAGAACTCTCTGAGCAATCATAGACTTCTGCTGAAGATTTTTGACTAAGATTTCTTTGTTAATATTGAAACCCCGTTCGACAGCTGCTTGTCCGTGAGTGAGGTCCGATATCTCATAAATAAAACTCTTGAAGAGGGTGGTTACCTTGAAATTTGCTACCTGGAATAAGTGCTCAAGACAAGTTTCTCTGGAGAACTTTTTATTTGATTCGCAGACATTATTGTCAGTGACAAATCGCTTTTGCTCTGTTTTGATGTCATCAGCAGCTTTTCCGGACAGTTTTTCTATAGACACAAGTTCTCTCAGAAGGATCTATATCCTGGATTCATACTTGGATGCATTCAACGTCACATTTGGATTCAAACAGTTAAAGACTTTAACAACCAAATACTTAAGAGGGCTCCTCTCGTTGATTTTCTTTTACTACAGCTATGAAGAAGTTCACTGCTTCCTTCCGAAACTGAAGAATGTCAGCGTTAGTCAGTTGTTCTCAAACTTTTCTAATCTCTTCTTTAACAGCGAAGCCAAGATCAACTATTTCAGCAAGATTGGTTAAATCCAAACAACTCAGCTGCTTGAAAGATTTTCCCTCAACTAAATCTTTCTTGATAAAATGTAGCAAGAGAGTCGACAGCATGGCATCTTTTGGGAATCAGTTTGATACCAGACCAGAAATCCTTCCAATTCCAATGAAATCTTCAGAAAAAAGTGATCTTAGCAGATAGAAGTAGAAGCTTATTGCACAGAGCCTCTTTCATTGTGACATATGATACACTTTTCGGTTCTTTGTGAGCATTCTTGATTAGAGAGAAAACTAATCGCACTTTGTGCAACTCTTGTTTTTCTACAGATCTTGTTGAGCAAAATTTCATAGGAAAATCAGATTGATGAACTTCATTTGCTTGCAAAAACAATTTTCGTCTCATTGGAGAATCTTTGAAAACATAATATAATGTAGACAAAAATTTGCCAACATTCCAAAATACGTTCTCATCAGCAAACTTGAAGCTGCCAGAAACTACATGCAATGAGCATGCACCACAATCAAATAGAGGAGGAGAATTGCCACTTCTTTCAGCATTCAACAGCCTCAGAAACTTATGGTTAACATTCGGGCCATCTATTGATACCTAAATAATTTTTGATTTGTAGAGATTCGATGCCCCTTCATTAAAAGCTTCTAGCAAGTCTTCAGCTCTTCCTCTGGTAGGAAAAACTGAAGAATGAAGAGGGGTCTGACAGGAAAGCAGAGGGTAGGTGAAATGAAAACAGAAAAAGACCTAGCCTGGGGCCTGAATGGGCGCCTGTCTTCACTACATACAGTTGACCAGAAAGCCAACTGTACCCCCAGACAAGTAAAATTATGCAACATAGAATAGCAAAAAAATAAAAAAGTGCAATAAACATTATGGGACATTGATGAAGGTGAGGTATTAAGGAAAAAATGGGTTATAAGCAAAACATAACCAAAATCAACTCACCAGTGCAAAAAACAAGAACAAGGTATCCAAGCGAGTCACAGAAGTATAGTGAGCATCCATCATAAAATACAATGCATCAAAAGCATATATACGAGTATGTTCACTCACATTAGTGAGTAGATTAACTTAAATATTACTATTTTCCTAATAGACATTAAAAAGTATATAAATAGTGAATTTGAAAAATCACTGAATGATTTATTTTTTAAACTCAAGGACCATCTACCTTTTTCATCAAATTCAATGACTTTTCAAGGATTTTAAGGGCAAAAATTAAATCCAAGGGCTTTTCAAGGACAAAGGCAGTAGACACCCTGTCTGGAGTCGATGCTCCAAATTTGGTATCTGAGCTGCGCCAAAAGAGATCAACGGCAGCACAGAGATGATGTCGTTGATGCTCAAGGGAAAGAGTGCGACACTGAGGACACTCTTAATGCATCATTTGGCCAGAGAGGGCCCCCCCCCTACCACCAAGATGTGGAATTGATCTAGAAAAAACTTAGAAATTAAGATTGAGGAGATATACGGTATCATAGGTTTTCTCCAGATCGAAAAACACTGGCATAATGCAGTCTACAAAGGAAGGCCTCGAGGAGGGGATTTTCACGTCAGAGCAGAGCATCTGATCTTGAGTGGGAGTGGAACTTGCGGAAGCTGCCCTGTTCAGAAGACAGGTGGAATCCACTGTTGAGTAAAAAGGGTAGTCTAACATTTACCACTTTCTACATCAACTTGCACACACAGGAGGTTAGAGGGATTGGGCGGAAACCAGCTAATGTAGAATGATCTCTCGATGGTTAGTGAATACAGTAGCCATTCACCATGTGTCTGAGAGGATACCCTCTGTTCAGATCTTTTTGAAAAATCATAGAACGCCAGCCACTTTACAAAAGGAAGGTAATATTTATCTATTTTAATAGAGTGGCTTTTTCCGTAAAAAGAATTTTCTCAATAAACTCTTTTGATAAAAGATTTTAAACAAAGTACAATCTATTAAAATACATAAATATTACCTTCCTTTTGTAAAGTGGCTGGCATTCTATGACTTGGAAAATACAAATTAAAGATATTGTACATCCCATTTGTAAGGAAGAGGGCTTCTATATAGCCTCAATACTACAACAAGATCTCTTAACATTATATTGAGCTCAGAGGCGCCAGTTTTTTTATAAGTCCTAGGCATTGTGCCCACTCGAGTGTCAGCTGTTTTTATAAGTCCTAGGCATTGTGCCCACTCGAGTGTCAGCTGGCAGGACTTCCCCCCTTTGATAGCTTGTGAGGTCTTTCCTTTATGTTTGTTCATTTATTGGTTGTTGTAGTCGCAAATACTTTTTTTGTTCAATTTTGTATAGAATTGTTTTTTCGGATTGGAAGTGGGTTTTTTTTTCCTTTAAATATAATAGTCTGAGTGTTTACAAATATTGATTGATAGTATTCATAAGATAGGATTAATTGTATATAAATAAGTAACGAGATCTCAAATTTATTCACCCCTATCTCTTGTAAATATTTACCCCATATTTTTTGTAAGTAAAGGACTGTACATACAATCCGTTTGATTTCTCCCTCAATTTCTCAAGTCCGAATTAGCGTAGGAAGCGGGTTGGATCAATTTGGGATAGAGTCTAGATTTTTGGCCCGCTGCATTTGTCGCCCAAAAAGGGACGCGAAATCTCAAAACCGGGAGCGTGACAGGATTGAAGTGCAGTCCACACCCAATTAGAGTGACAGGTAGTTTGGTTGTTTTTCCCCTTTTTCTATCTTTATTACTAACCTGGGAGGATGGCTTCTGTGGAAGAGGGCCTCCATGATGAGATTGGGAGACTAAGGTTGGAGTTGAGGCAGAAAGAGGAGGAATGCATGATGTTGAGGAGCATGATTGAGGGATTGAAGAGTGATATGATGAGTATGGATGAGAAGACAGACAGGATGAAGGTGGAAATGGACAAAAGACAAAGGCAGGTCAACCAAAGGATGCAGGACCTGTATGGCATGATGAAGGGGTCAGGACCAGGACCAGGACCAGCCCCAGGACCCTCGACCGTGACCCCTGTTCCGACTGAAGGGGATAAGACTAATGGGATCAATGGGAGTGTGTGCGAGTCTAGAGAGAATAGGATGATTGTGAGTGATAGGAAGGATGGAGAATGGAAGAGAGTGCAACACAAGAGAAGAAGGAAGACTGGGTCAAAGGGACAGGATTGGAAGGTGAGAGGCAAGAGTGTGGACTCATTGTACTCGGATGAAGGAGAGAGTGATGGTATGATTGGTATGAGTGAGAGAGTGAGGACAGCTCAAGTGAGAGTGAAGTGAATGTGGGGAAGGGTATTTTGCTAAGGGAAGTGCCAAAGGTGGATAAGTTTAGGTTGCATGGTGGGAAAAGTGTGGAAGAATTCTTCGGGGAATTTGAGCAGTATTGCAAGCTCAAGTACCCGGAGAATAAGGGATACTGGATGAATGTTTTGGGGGGAATGTTTGGATGGAAAAGTATTAGGTTTTTCTGTGTGATCACAATTGTAGGGGAACCGAGGTATGAGGTGGTGAAGGAGAGACTGATTGGACAGGTGAAACGAATGAAAGAGAGTGCGAAGTATAAAAGGGTGAATGAATTTGAGAAGACTCGAATGAGTAAAAGCGTGAACATGTATACACATAGGCTTGAGAGTATGGCGAGAAATAGGTATGGTGGTGATGATGTGAATGAATGTAAACAATTGATGAGAAAGTTCCTGGATACGGTCCCACGAAAGGTAAGTGAATGGCTGAATGGGAAAAGAAAGGAGAGAATGAGGCTGACAGGTGAACGGTTGGTGTGGGAGGATGTGTTGGAACTGTTTGGAAGATGGCCAATTTGACGAGAAAAGTGATTTAGACAAGGATGGATAGTACAGTATAAATGTTGGCGGTTAGAAGCCCAGGAGGTTTCCTCCACCCCAGCAGTTTGTCAGCTATCGGGATTCCCTGAGGGCTGCGCCAGCTGGGGAGATGTCGAGCTTCCTGGGCTGGCAGACTGGATGGGCAAGTGGAAGGGGACAGATGAGTGGTAAGCGCATGAATGGGTATATGAGGGAGCAACCGAGGTATGTCCCAGCAAATGAGAGACCAAATGGTGTGAGAAAGATCGTGGAATGTCGTAGGTGTGGAAGGAAGGGTCATATGTTGGCGAAATTTGGGGGGATATCGGGTGCATGTTTTGGGTGTGGTAAGAAAAGGGCATATGATAAAGGATTGCCAGGAAAGTGTGAAAGAGTGCTTCAAATGTAAAGAAAGAGGCCATTTGAAGAGAGACTGTCCGAAGTTGAATGGTGGAGCGACTGCAGGGGGAAGTATGAAATATGCTTGTGGTAAATGTGGAAAGGCTGGTCATTATGCGAGGATGTGTCACGACCAGAGGAATCTATGTAGCTATTGTGCGATGGAAGGCCATTCAAGTGAAAAGTGTTGGATTAGACTGAGAGTGCAAGGTGTCAATGGAAAGTCTGAAGCGGGAAACTGAATTGTAAGAGGGTACCTGGTGAAGTATCCTCTAGGTGTATGAGTGTGAGTAATGTGTTGATAAGTCTGTCTAGTGTGAAAGTGCTGTCTGGTAGGACGTATGAGTATCTGAGTGTGAAGGTGGAATTGAATGGGATTGAGTGTTTGACTTTGATAGATTCTGGATGCAAGACAAGCTTGGTATATAAGGATGTGTACATAAGTGGGTGCTATCTTGATTTTTTTTTTTTTTTTTTTTAAGACCTCATCTGGCAACTGCCTACTTGGGCATTAGTCGCCGTATTAAAACTGGCCTAGTTCTAGGCTACTTTAAAATAAAATTAAAGAGAGAAAAAAAAAACAACACCCCAAAAGGGGGAAAGGAAGCAAGCTGGTGCGTCGGGGAGAGGTCCCCCCGGCGCAGGAGCGTGCAACTAAAGAAGAAGAAGAAAAAAAAAAAAAAAATGCAAAAAAACAACAAAACAAAACAAAAAAAAACAAAACAAACCTTGCTTAAATAATAGGGAGAAGGCCGGCCTCCCCCAAGAAGTCAACAAGTCCACAAGTCAGTGTGCACGAATCTGTCCCGAGCACAAGGGACAGGCGGTAGCGACCCCGCCCATCCCGGTACTGGGACAGGTATCGTGCGCGAAGATCACCCAGACTGGGACATTCGACAAGAATGTGCCGAACAGTCTGGGGGACGACGCAGTCGTTGCAATAGGGCGCAGGCGAGCGCTCCATCAGATAGCGATGGGTCACACGATTGTGTCCGATTCGGAGACGACAGAAAGCAACCTGAAGCCGCCGCGGCATTGGGGGATAGGTCCATGGGAACAGTCGCGGCGCAATGGCACGCAACTTTAAGTTCCCTTCGACCGTCTCCCATCTTCTTTGCCAAGCAGTCCGAAGAGCTGCCCGTATCCCTGCCATGTAGTCGGTGTGAGGAAGAGCGAAACGCTGGTCCGGTCGAAGAGTCCTCGCGGACTCTTTGGCGCCCTCATTCCCCGCAATTCCTACATGTTCAGGAACCCAGCAGAAGATAATCTCGACATCTGCCCGGCTCGCCAAAACCGTGGCGTCACGGATATCGCGAACCAGGGGATGCGGAGATTCCAATGCCCCGAGAGCACTCAGGGCGCTTTGTGAGTCGCTATAGATCACAATCCGGTCTCCGAACCGGGCACGTCGCGTAATCTCCCGTACCGAGTGGTGTATTGCCACCAGCTCGGCCGTGAAGACAGACGCAGCGCTTGGTAGAGCCCCGCTGACTTCAAACAGAGGGGATACGGCGTGGAAGCCGACCCCCTCTTGGGACTTGGAGCCATCCGTATACCCTGGCACGGTACCAGCGTGACACGATGTGTGCTCCAAAAAGGTCGAACGCAATACTCCCGGCGCAGTACAAGCTTTGGGGGCAGAGGCGTGGCGACAAATAGCCAAATGTGGTACCCTCCAGGGTGGCGTCCTGGGCAGAACCAGGGGCGCCACCGGCCCGAGAGCTATATCTACCTCTCGAAGGAGTTTCCTGGCCCTAAACCCAAAGGGCTTAGGGTATGACTGGCGTCTCTCGGCGGCATAGGCACCATCGAGATCAGCTGCGGATGCAGTGAGAGCTGTTGGCGACTGAGGGAGGCGCCGGGCTCGCGCGTACAGGCGAGTGATGCACTGCACGCGGCGCAGAGCGAGTGGCATCTCCCCAGCATCGACCAACAGGCTCTCAATGGGGGAAGTGCGGAAGGCACCGGTCGCAAGGTGAAGGCCGGTGTGGTGGATTGAATCCACCTTCCGCAATAAACGCTCGGCTGCGGATGCATAAAACTCGCATCCGTAGTCGAGCTTCGAGCGAACCAAGGATCGATAAAAAAGTAAGGCAGTAGCCCTATCAGCGCCCCAAGCGCTGAACGTCACGGAACGGAGAATGTCCATGGCGCGGGTACAACAGACCCTAAGGCTGCGAATATGAGCCTCCCAGGTAAGGCGTCGGTCGAATACAAGACCAAGGAAACGGTGCGACTCAACCACATCCAGGCGCACCCCATTAAGAAACAAATCTGGGTCGGGGTGAAGCCGTGGATGGCGGCAGAAGTGCACCACCTTAGTCTTGGCCAAAGAAAACCGAAACCTGTGCGCTTCGGCATAGCGAGAGACGCGGTTCAATGCCTGTTGGAGTCGACGCTCCAGAGTTGGCATCTGGGCCGCGCCAAAAGAGATCGAAAGGTCGTCCACGTAGAGCGTAGCGAGAACATCTTCTGGCAGAACCGAGGTGATGCCGTTGATGCTCAAAGGAAAGAGTGTGACACTGAGGACACTTCCCTGCGGGACACCCTCTTCCTGCTCCTTTGGGGCAGAGAGGGCTCCCCCCACCCGTACGCGGAATCGACGATCTCGGAAAAATTCAGATATAAACATTGGGAGGCGTCCCCTCGCCCCCATCGTGTGGAGACTCTCCATGATACCGTATCGCCATGCGGTATCATAGGCCTTCTCCAGATCAAAAAACACCGTGGCGTAGTGCTGTCTACGAAGGAAAGCCTCGCAGACGGCATTTTCCAGTCGGAGCAGAGCATCCGACGTGGAGTGAAACTTACGGAAGCCGCACTGTGCAGAAGACAGATGGCCTCCGCTGTCCAGGAAATAGGCTAATCTAACATTTACCAATCTCTCCATCAACTTGCACACGCAAGAGGTTAGAGAGATTGGGCGGAAACCGGTCGGAGTAGAGTGATCTCTCTCCGGCTTGCGAAAGGCGAGCACAGTAGCGATTCGCCAGGAGTCTGGGAGAAGACCTTCCACCCAGATCCTGTTGAACAGATCTAACAGAAAGGCCATGCCTCGCTCACCCAGGTGTCGAAGCATGGCGTACGGGACATGGTCCGGACCATGGGCGGTGTCCGCGCACGAAGCGAGAGCGGAACGCAAAGGGGGGTGCTATCTTGATAACGATATCGGGTTTTCCAATATTTTTTTCCGCGTTTTCAATTAATCGGTATCGCCGATACTTTAGGTTCCAAACTAGCGATAAACTATAATTTCAGTTCAGTTTTTGGTTCCAGCTTAGCACAGGGGCGAACCGCGCATGCCTTGGAGGCAGAAATGGGTAGGTCCGAGCTGGGAGGAGGATCCTCAAAACTTATGAGGAGATGAAGGAGAGCCTCACCAGGTAAGAAACTAAGAAACAGTATTCAAATATTTTTACTATTGTATTATAAAATAACGCTATATATAGTCAATAATCAATATTGTATTATAATTTTGGATTTATCGATTATCGCGCCCACCTATGGATGTGTATGACAAATTGAGTGAAAAAGCCCTCCTGTCTGAGTGTAAAGGTAGTTTGGTAGGGATTGGTAGTATGAGAGTGCCTGTGATTGGAATGATGAGATCAGCTGTTCAAATGCATGGTATGTTGATGAATGAATGTAAATTCTCTGTAATTGATAAGGTGAGTAGTGAGTATGGTGTGATTTTGGGGTATCATTTTATGAAAGTGAACCGTATGGTTGTGCATCCTGCGAGTGATCAGATTGAGAGAAAGATTGGTAAAAATGGGGTGTATAAGTTGTATGTAGGGAAAGATGGTAGTGTTTACCGATATTGAGCTGACTGCTATGGAGAGTGTAAGGCTTGTGAAAGGTGAAAGGGTATCTGTTAGAGCGAGTTGTAGTAAGGATGTGAGTTTGAATGTGGGTGAGAACACTGTGATATTGGATGGAAAGGATGCCTGTTATAAGGTAAGGCGTGTTGGTCGTGTGTTTGATGGCTTGATGAGAATGAATGATCCTTTTGTATGTGTGCAGGCGGACCCCAGAGTGAAAGGGCAGGTGAGGGGGATCAGAGTCGAAGATGTACTGGGTTACCTCTCCACCGTCAATGAGGTAGGTATGTATGATAGCATGGATGTCAAGGTAAATGTTGCGAATGAAAAGACGTGTGAATGGAGATATAAGGATGGATCTCTGACTGAATACGAAAAGAAGGATGTGTATCGAATGTTGTTTGAATGAAAGGGGGTCCTCAGTAAAGGAGATCTGGATTTCGGGGTTGCGAAGCTTCTGGAATTCAAGATTATCCTGAAGGAGGATACCCCAATCAATCAGCGGCCGAGACATTTCCCGCGTCCGGTTGCTGATGAGATTGAGGTGCCGTGTGTGGAATTAGAACGATTGGGGTGATTGAAGAAAGTGAGAGTGCATGGAATAGTCCGATTGTGCTAGTACGTAAACCGGATGGAAGATTATGTCTCTGTGTGGATTATCAAAAGGTGAACAAAAGGACTGTGAAGGAAAGGTTTCTGATGTGTGTATAGTACACATGGGATGAAGTGGTTTACAAAGCAGGATTTGGTACGGGGGTATTACCAGATGCCCATTGCTGAGGAGAGCCGGCCAGTGAGTGCCTTTTCCTCTACGAAAAGGCATTATCAGTTCCAGAACCTCAGCTTTCGGTTGGCTAATGCTCCTGGAGCCTTCCAGTGGGCAATGAATGTTGTGTTGAATAAGTTTGCAAGTAAGAATGTGATTGTGTTTATAGACGATATTTTGATTATGACAGAGTTTTGAGCAACATATGAGATTGGTGAATGATGTGTTGGGAAGGTGAAAGTAGCAGTGTGAATGGTTTGCGAAAGAAGTGGAATTCCTTGGGCATATGGTGAGCGAAAATGGGTAGCAAAAGTCGTTGAAGTATGTTGAGAAGTTGCAAATGTTTCTGAAAACAGTGACTGTGAGGCAGCTGAAGTCATTTCTGGGTTTGATTGAATTTCAGCGAAAGTTTATATGTGATTGTTCGGGTGTGAGTAAGCCTCTGACTGAGTGGATGGGCAAGAAAGGTAGTATGATTGTTAGGTGGAATGATAAGATGAATGAAGCATATGAGAAACTGAAAGAGGCAGCAGCTGAAGATGTTGAATTGGCATACCCGGACTATAGTGTGAATGCTAAGATGCTTGAATTGTATACGGATGGAAGTGGGTACTGTATGGGAGGTTTTCTGATGCAAGAGCAGCGTTTGGATGGAGAGAATGTCAGGCGAATAATTGGGTATGTATCCAAGGCTATGAATGCGGCAGAGCGAAAGTATTCAACTGTGGAGCGAGAGTTGGCTGCGATAAGGTATTGTTTGAAAGTGTTGCGTCCGTTTTTGTATGGTGTGAGGTTTGTGATCAAAACAGATCACCAACCTCTTGTGTATTTGCAACATATGAAATGGGGTGATAGTAGGATTGCGAGGACTTTGGAAGATTTGATTGATTTTGACTATCTGATTGAATACGTGCCTGGTGAACGGAATGGAGTGGCTGATTTGATGTCAAGGTATCCTGGTACGAATGATGAAAATGTGTGTGGAGTGATTTTTTTTTTTAATTAAGGGGCTATCTGGCGACTGCAAACTTAGGCATAAGTTGCCGTAAACAAACAGCCTAGTTCTAGGCTACTTTAAAAAATTCAACAGGAAACAATAAAAAGAAATAACAAAGCAATAACAAAAACAATAACAAAAACAACAACAATTAAACCGGGTTAAATGAAAGGGAAAAGGCCGGCCTCCCCCCAAAAGTCAGTAAGTCCACCAGTCAAAGTACACGCACTCGTCCCGAGTACAAGGGACAGGCGGTAGCGACCCCGCCCATCCCGGTACCGGGACAGGTGTCGTGCGCGAAGATCACCCAGACTGGGACATTCGACAAGAATGTGCCGAACAGTCTGGGGGACGAGGCAGTCGTTGCAATAGGGCGCAGGCGAGCGCTCCATCAAATAGCGATGCGTCACACGAGTGTGCCCGATTCGGAGACGACAGAAAGCAACCTGAAGCCGCCGCGGCATTGGGGGATAGGTCCATGGGAACAGTCGCGGCGCAATGGCACGCAACTTTAAGTTCCCTTCGACCGTCTCCCATCTTCTTTGCCAAGCAGTCCGAAGAGCTGCCAGTATTCCTGCCATGTAGTCAGTGTGAGGAAGAGCGAAACGCTGTTCCGGTCGCAGAGTCCTCGCGGACTCTTTGGCGCCCTCATTCCCCGCAATTCCTACATGTCCAGGAACCCAGCAAAAGATAATCTCGACATCTGCCCGACTCGCCAAAACCGTGGCGTCACAGATTTCGCGAACCAGGGGATGCGGAGATTCCAATGCACCGAAAGCACTCAGGGGGCTTTGTGAGTCGCTATAGATCACAATCCGGTCTCCGAACCGGGCACGTCGCGTAATCTCCCGTACCGAGTGGTGTATTGCCACCAGCTCGGCCGTGAAGACAGACGCAGCGCCTGGTAGAGCCCCGCTGACTTCAAACAGAGGGGATACGGCGTGGAAGCCGACCCCCTCTTGGGACTTGGAGCCATCCGTATACACTGGCACGGTACCAGCGTGACACGATGTGTGCTCCAAAAAGGTCGAACGCAATACTCCCGGCGCAGTACAAGCTTTGGGAGCAGAGGCGTGGCCACAAATAGCCAAATATGGTACCCTCCAGGGTGGCGTCCTGGGCAGAACCAGGGGCGCCACCGGCCCGAGAGCTATATCTACCTCTCGAAGGAGTTTCCTGGCCCTAAACCCAAAGGGCTTAGGGTATAACTGGCGTCTCTCGGCGGCATAGGCACCATCGAGATCAGCTGCGGATGCAGTGAGAGCTGTTGGCGACTGAGGGAGGCGCCGGGCTCGCGCGTACAGGCGAGTGATGCACTGCACGCGGCGCAGAGCTAGTGGCATCTCCCCAGCATCGACCAACAGGCTCTCAATGGGGGAAGTGCGGAAGGCACCGGTCGCAAGGCGAAGGCCGGTGTGGTGGATCGAATCCACCTTCCGCAATAAACGCTCGGCTGCGGATGCATAAAACTCGCATCCGTAGTCGAGCTTCGAGCGAACAAAGGATCGATAAAAAAGTAAGGCAGTAGCCCTATCAGCGCCCCAAGCGCTGAACGTCACGGAACGGAGAATGTCCATGGCGCGGGTACAAGAGACCCTAAGGCTGCGAATATGAGCCTCCCAGGTAAGGCGTCGGTCGAATACAAGACCAAGGAAACGGTGCGACTCAACCACATCCAGGCGCACCCCATTAAGAAACAAATCTGGGTCGGGGTGAAGCCGTGGATGGCGGCAGAAGTGCACCACCTTAGTCTTGGCCAAAGAAAACCGAAACCTGTGCGCTTCGGCATAGCGAGAGACGCGGTTCAATGCCTGTTGGAGTCGACGCTCCAGAGTTGGCATCTGGGCCGCGCCAAAAGAGATCGAAAGGTCGTCCACGTAGAGCGTAGCGAGAACATCTTCCGGCAGCACAGAGGTGATGCCGTTGATGCTCAGGGCAAAGAGTGTGACACTGAGGACACTTCCCTACGGGACACCCTCTTCCTGCTCCTTTAGGCCGGAGAGGGCTCCCCCCACCCGTACGCGGAATCGACGATCTCGGAAAAATTCAGATATAAACATTGGGAGGCGTCCCCTCGCCCCCATCGTGTGGAGAGTCTCCATGATACCGTATCGCCATGCGGTATCATAAGCCTTCTCCAGATCAAAAAACACCGTGGCGTAGTGCTGTCTACGAAGGAAAGCCTCGCAGACGGCATTTTCCAGTCGGAGCAGAGCATCCGACGTGGAGTGGAACTTACGGAAGCCGCACTGTGCAGAGGACAGATGGCCTCCGCTGTCCAGGAAATAGGCTAATCTAACATTTACTAACTTCTCCATCAACTTGCACACGCAAGAGGTTAGAGAGATTGGGCGGAAACCGGTCGGAGTAGAGTGATCTCTCCCCGGCTTGCGAAAGGCGAGCACAGTAGCGATTCGCCAGGAGTCTGGGAGAAGACCTTCCACCCAGATCCTGTTGAACAAATCTAACAGAAAGGCCATGCCTCGCTCACCCAGGTGTCGAAGCATGGCGTACGGGACATGGTCCGGACCATGGGCGGTGTCCGGCACGAAGCGAGAGCGGAACGCAACTCACTCACAGTAAACTTGTCATTGAAGGGTTCTCCGCTTCTCGAGGTAAAGTCCAGCCGGCGGCCTTCCGCGACCTCACGACGTACATTGAATGCTGGCGGAGCAGCATCCCGGCTAGAGAATGCGGAAAAAGCGGTCGCTAAGGATTCCGCCATGGACGCGGGGTCCGAGATTGCGGTCCCATTCTCCTGGAGAGCGGGAGGGGGGTCCTGCGAGAACTTGCCCCGAATCCTTTTGACTCGCTTCCACACCTCAGCTAAAGGGGTCTTCCCGTTAAGTGAAGACACGTATGCCCGCCAAGAAGATCGGCGGGCGTGCTTCGAAATATACCGGAACCTAGCCCTAGCCCGACGAAATTCAGCGACAGTGAAATCGTTCGGGCGGCGCTTATAGCGCATGTAGGCATAACGCTTCTGTTTGAGGGCCGCCTCACACTCGGCCAACCACCATGGGAGTGGTCGGCGTGCAAAACGGCCAGACGTCCTAGGAATAGTAGTCAGGCCCACGGCGATGAGGTTGCCGGAGAAGAACTCAACGGCCTCATCTACCGACCTAAACTCCTCGACTGAGATAGAGAATTCAGTCATTTCCTGAAATGCAGGCCACCGCGCCCGCGCCAAGCACCACCGAGGTGGTCTCTCAGGCGGCAGTTGCCCTGAAAAGGATATTTGAATGGGAAAGTGATCACTACCATGGAGGTAATCGACCATCCCCCAATCAAAATCAGGCTGTGCATCCGAGGAGTACAAAGATAGGTCAAGGCAAGAAAATGAAGCGGTTCTCAGACAGTGATGCGTAAACTCATCCACGTTTAGGACACCCATCTCAAGCTCTTCGATCAGATCGGCAAGGACTTGTCCCCTGGGATTTATGGAGTAATCTCCCCAGAGAGGATGCCTGCCGTTCAGATCTCCAAGCAAGAGATAGGGCCTCGGCAACCGTGCCACGACGCGGCGGAAGTCCCCCGCGTCGAAGTCAGCTGACGGTGGAATGTACGCAGAAATGATAGTATATCTCCTATCCAGGTGCCGCTGCACAGCCACTCCCTGAAAGGACGTATCTAAAGAGAAAGGAAGAACGGAGACATCATGCCAGGTGTAAACCGCGCATCCCCCAGCCCGGCCATCCCGCGGTGGTGGGGTCGCAAGACCCTTATACCCCGGGCGGGCAGGCAGCGGGCACGCGCCTAGCATGGTCTCCTGCAAAAAAATAGCTAACGGGGAACGGGACGAGACGAGCCTCCGCAGCTCCTCCCAGTTGGCCCAGAGTCCACGGTAATTCCATTGAAGGAATATGCCCTCCAGGCCTAGCTCGGAGGAGACGCGGGGGCCCTCCTCGAATTGAAGACCCTCACGGGAATGGCCGTACGCTTCCCGGGGAAAGAACCCCGGGCGCTGTTGGCCGGACAAAGCGCTGAAGGCGCTGTCGCCTTCGAGGACTTATTGGGGGAGGTTGGGCTCGCCATGCGAGTCTTTTCCTCCCTCCGCCTCGAAACCTTGGGCGGGCGTTGCGGCTTCGGAGGCGGGGGGCCCTCTTTTCAAGGAACCACCGTCTCCGAGCCACTCGCTCCACCTCGGGGCGTGGGTGAAGGGGCCGAAGCTCCTTTGTTGCTGTCCTCCTTTCGGGGAACAGCTTTAGGAACCCCGGAAGATGGCCTAGCGACCATCTTCAGGGGTGTTGCCTCCTGTGAGTCTAACGACTCGGTGGAGGCGCGTGGCCGTTTCGCCTTACGGGAAACGGTCACGCTGGGGAAAGAGGGGGGAGCCCTGGTTTTAGCCGGGGCAGGGTATGAACCCTCTTTGCCGCCAGCTCTACCAGGGGAGCGCCCAGGTTGGGTAGAGCCCGCAGAAGGGCTCCGAATGGGCGCGGAAACAACCGTGCTCGTTGGCCTGGATGGGCCAGGAGCAGAGGGTGCCTTTCTAACTATTGAGGCATATGACTTCCCAGGCAGAGCCGGGCGCGCCAGGACCAAGTCCTTTGCCTCGCGGAATGAGAGTCGATCCTGGGCCTGAACGGCCAGGATTTCTTTCTCAAGGAGATATGCACCACATTGCTTCGAAGAAGCAGGGTGCGGCTCTCCGCAATTGACAAACTTGGCCACACACGATTTGGACTTATCGTGTGTGACCTTGGAGCAATTTACACAGACTCGGGTGACCCCGAATTTGCACGTCTACATGAGCAATTCGTATGGCCGAAGCGGTGACAGTAATAGCACCGCCGCGGCAGTGGCACGAATGCCTTCACGCGGTAGCGGTACCAACCGGCACGCACCGACTCAGGGAGCTTGTCACAGTCGAACGTGTGACGAAGAGTGTAGGGGTGGGTCTCGAGGCCCCTCCCTGTTCGACCTTGACCGCCCCATGGTCGGCCAGCTCTAGGGTGATGTCCTCAATGGAGTAGTCAACGAGTTCCCTCGCATAAACTACTCCTTTCACAAAGTTCATGGTAGAGTGCGGCGTTACACTCACCGGGGTGCCATGAAGTGTCCAAAGAGCACTTATCTTGGCCGCCTCGGCGGGATTCGCCGCATTCGCCAGAAGGCTCCCGTCCGAGAAACGGGTTACCTTCGGCTCTCTACCAATTGCACTAGCTAATCCTCTCCTCTGATCGATCATGTTGCCCTTGGACAACATGGTGCCATCAGTGGAGCGAATAACGAGGAAGCGTTTGAAGCCAGCGGGCTCGAAAATGCCAGGTAACCTCTGAATGAGGGGCCCCAATTTCATCGAGGCTCCGCCCTGTGCACTTTTGGTCTTTGTCATGGTCAGGAGCTCCGTACCCGGGGGGGCAGAGGGGCCGGATGTGCCGATCTTGGCTTGGTCGCTTGCCAAAGTGGCAGCAGACCCATCCGTCCCCGTAGCCCCCGCGGATGGAGAGGAGCCCCGAGTCTTCTTCGTCTTTTTGGTCTTTTTCGTCCTTTTCTTTTTTGGAGAGGAGGGCGGGGAATGAACCCGCTTCTCACCCCCGCCGGTAGAAGCCCCCAGGCCAGATGGACCGGCCTCAGCCATGTCCTTCTCCGAAATGGAGAAGGTCCTGGTGGTCGCAGGGGCATCATCCGGAGGAGATCCCTCCCCTCCTTGTATTGCCTGAGAATCCACAGCCGTTTGATGAGGACCTTGCATAGGGGCGGATTCGGGTTCGGTGCTTGGCGCCGAGCTCGGATTCTTACCCATGGAAGGCCCTACCGTCTGAGGCTGGTTTTTCTCAAGGACCATGTCTATCACAGGAGAGGCCTCCAGTTGGCCATCCCCTCCCAGGACATCGCAGGTCCCCTTGGCAGCGTCATGTCTTTAGTGGGGAGGCACAGGCCTTGACCCCGGCAAGGTTTAATATTTTTGCCAGCAGGTCTTTTGAGGGAAGCGACCGAAGGGGCCTGGCTTCCCTCTCCCCCTAAGGGGGTTTGCCCTACCGAGCCGCTTGCACGAGGGGCGGTCGGCAATGGGCTGCCTGCTGGCTTTCTTGGCAGTCCCCTTAGAAAGCAAAGGAGAGACTGCCGCTGGAGATAGGGAGGTGCCCGAAAGCACCTCCAGAGAAGGGGGTGAGGGGGAGTCCCCTACACCCGTAGGGGTAGGAGAGGAGTAAGCCTCCTCTCCGGTTAAAGAGGTATGGAGGGTCCCCTGCCCAAGCACAGGGGAGGGGACCTCCATCTTTTCTGTGGATCTGCACGAGGGCGGCTCCGTTGTTTTAGGGGGAATTAAGGGGAGATGTGTTTTTTTTTCATCATTGGGCATGGTGACCCTCTTTGTTTTACGGGATGCAATCGCTCACCACCTCTTGCAGTAGCCCGCACTGCAAGAGGTGCTTACAGGCCCGGCAGAGCCAGGCGCCGCCATTCGGGACCACCCCTCAAAGCCTGGTGGCCTGGCAGTCCATCGGCATGGCGGCTCCACCTTGGACACGGCGTAAAATTGATAGAATGTGAAGAGGAGAGGAAAAGGGATGTGAGGAAGGTATGGGTGGGGATGAAGCAGGTTGTTAAAAAAAAACCATCCCGAACCGGAGCTCAGGGGTTAGGGAACAATGTCCCCTCCCCCCCCTAGAGAATATGAAGAAAGTGGTCATGAAGGAATAAGGCACGGATGCAGGGTCAAAGATTTTGGTCCCATTCTCCCGGAGAACACAAAGGTGGTCCTGCAAGAACTTGCCTCAAATCATTTTGACTCATTTCCACACCTCTTTTGCTAGATGGGTTATTCCATTCATTAAGGACACGTATGCCCACCAGGAAGAACGGTGGGTGTGCTTTGAAACATACCTGAACTTATCCCTAACTCAAGGAAATTCCCCACACTGAAATCATTCGGGGGAGCTTATTGCGCATATAGGCAAACACTACAGTTTGAGGGCCGTCTCAGACTATGGTGACCACCACGGAAGCGGTTGGCATGCAAAATGGCCAGACATCCTAGCAATAGTAGTTAGGCTCACATATGATGTTGCCAGAGAAGAACTTAACAGCCTCATCCACCAACCTAAACTCCTTGACTGGGAAAGAGAAATCAGTCATTTCCTTTAATGCACGAGAAGCACAATGCACCAGCTGCCCCAGGCCTGGCCAGTGATTTGGAAGTTTACTCAAAGTCCCAGTACCTGTGGGTACTGGTACTTTTTTTTGGGGGGGTGCATGTCTTATAGGTGCCAAATGTAGCAGAATTCCCTTGTTTGGGGGCAGGGAGAGAAAATGCCATTAAAGGGGTATAAAAGAGGATAGAAAAAGTGCATAAAGGGACTGAGGGAACACACCAGCTTCCACAAACCTGGCTAGTTGTAAATCTACCCATTAAATAGGCAGTGGGCCAGACCTCCTTTGGGGGCAATGGAGCTGGGAAATGTGCTGGCACTCCATGCAACAGGTGTTACAGTTATTGAAGCAAACCAACCCCTATGAAGGTAACCTCCTGGATGTTTAAGACTTGAAGTATTTGTCACCTTTCCAATAATTTTGTCAGGATTTATCCAGCACATGCAATCATTCAGTATCCCTGAGGCAAGCAGCCCACCATCATAATTTTTGTATAATCTACAAGCCTTGAAATTTTATGTATCAACTCTGTCTAAACCATTTATAAAAATAAACAATAATCGATCTTAAATAGAGGAATGTAAAATGAACTTGTTGCTGCAACAACTTTAAGAAACCTATCAATACTGAATTAGATTCACAAGTGGTGAGTAAGAACATCCACAGAGTTTTGTACAAGGCAACCAAATGTGACCACATTTGTGTGATATGGGTGAGAACCCCCCCACCCAAATAAGTAATCTTCTATGTAAAATAATCCCTTGTATGGATCAAATGGCTATGGATCGAGTTATACTATTAGCCATCTCCAACCTGCCTTAAGTGGCCCCATTCTAACTCTTCATCTTTCTCTAACATTTTGCAATAAAGTGGCATTGATGCACATTGCACACCCATACCCAGTTATTTGGTAGTGTGATCAAGATAAGAGAATCAAGGTATGTGTAGAAACCCCATTAAAATTATTTACATACCATTTAAGATAAAAATGGATGATGATGCTCTTTTCAGACGGCTAGCATATTTGGGATTCATCCAATCAATGTCGCATGCAACTGAATATGGAATAAATGATTCCAATCGTTTTACCATCTTTGTTTCTTCGACAGTTTGCTTTTTGTCTCCTTCTCCTGTCTTTGTTGTTTCTTTAACTTCTCTGAGAAAACAAGGATTCAATTCAATTAGAAAAACTCATTGTTGCTTTCCTTTCTGGTTATTGCAAATCTGAATTCATGAAAACAGTAGGAAGATTATATCCCACATCCAGCCACCTCTTCCATCTCATATTTTTTGTACTTTTCAGAGACTCCAACACTGGCCATGTTTAAACTGATGTTTGTGCATGTGTGACACTTATACCATACAGAAGTTACCCAGTGGATGGACACTCCCGAAAGACCACAGTTCCCAAGTGAGCAGCCAGAGTAGAACCCATTACTAAGTCAAAATACTCATTGACAAGAGAGCTAGGATCTGAAGATGTCATATGACAGACGCAGAGATTGGCCTGACAGCCAACAAGACAGTACAGACATATGCACTTAATAATGCTTGCAGGGATGGTAAGCGCACCATTACAAACAGGGAAGGAGATATTGAAGCAAAACCACACTTCCCATTATATGCACCCTAATGCACAGGATGCTTGAAGCCTAGTCTCTTGCAACTTCAGGCATTGTTTATGGATCTGCCAAAGATATGGCATGAGGCTGCTGGTTGTGTGCAAAACAAGATAGCAAAAGAAATAAAGAGAAAAGAAAGGGGTGCATAGAGGGATCAATGCCTGACTAGTGTTGAACCTTCCTCCTTAAAACCACTTCGGACAGGAGAGCGTGCCATTCCTGTAGGTACCAGGTGTAGCATGATAACCAGTGGAATATCAGTGAAGTAGTGATTTAGACTGAGATTTGATGCTATGGTGTGTGTGGATCGTTGTGTGGGTAATAGTACCCTAATTACAGGGAGGTGGGATTCCTAATTAGTTTATTCAATATCTAGAAAAAAATAATGCGGAAATAAAATATTATAAAGACAAGCCGCTGTTCTCTTCCTTAACAGGAAGAGCTTGGTTACACAGGCACCCCTGCGGGGTGTGGCCTACGGCCTTATTTGCTAATCTCTTAACCGCCTTTTTTAATCCCCTTTATAGACTTTATTTTAACACCCTGAACACCCTTTTCTTCTTCATCTCCATCTCCTTCTTCGGTCTGTGTCCTACGGCCTATCATGATTCTTTTTTCTTTTCTCCATCTAAATTTGCTATAATAATTTCCATGCCAAAATTTTAATAAATTTTCTGAACTTCACCATTTGTAATTCTTTTAGTTTTAAAAGTCACAAAAATTTGATACTTATATTTATTTCTGAACTTTACCATTTTATTTTTTTTATATTATAAAGGAATTATTAGAAATAACTTTGATAAAAAAATTAAATCTACTTAGGTGACAACTGAACTAAACGAAAAAATCTTATTCAAACCTTCAAAAAATCTCATTCTTAAAATATAGGGTTATGGATGAACCCTAAGTAGTAATAAAGATCATAAATGGTAAGAATGAGATAAGGTGCTACCATAATTTTTCTTTAAACAATTTTCGTAGCTCAGCAGCTTTTAGTCTGCTATAGCAGAATGGAATCTCAATAAAACTGCTTTACAACTCCCCCCCAAAAAAAAAAATTATTACCCAAACCAAAATGATGCTTTTGACAAAGTCTTTAGTAAAATATCCAATGAGCAGATCAGATAAGGTAGCATTATTTACATTAACTGAAAGTTTCAGCAAATTCAACATTTTTAGAAATACACAGAATTCATCCAACTGGGTTCACTGCAGTGTAAAGGGCATATTTAGCCAGTTTTGAGGATCAACATGAAATATATTCAGCAGAAAATTACTTTTTTTCTCTCTCTCTCTCTTTCTCTTCAGCAAGGTGATTGGCCCCAGGAATGTCAACAAATGTCCAAACAAGTCAAGGACAATTTACTTCTATAACATGATGCATATCACTCGCACATCAGTGATTTAACACTGGTCCCAACAAAGTTGCATTCCTTACTTTTTAGATGGGTTATTGCTAAGGCTAGTTGAGTGGAAATACCAGTCCCCAGTAAATCAGTTAAGTCACATCATAGTTGGGATGCCACATTAAAGTGTTAGGTGCCCACTGATAAAGTCCTAAAAAAGGCAAAACTCAGTGATGAAATCCTAACTGAAAACAAAATATCACCTTCCATACTCGCTTGATTTCTAACATAAATGAATGATTGTAAAGGTATATTCTAAGCCCCTCTGCCAAACATCCAAATAGGATTAATAGAGGTACTTCAAAGATTAAAGAAGTGTCCCACCTTAGCCACACTGCCCAATAGCATGCATCACTATCATTGGGTGAGAAAAGGTATTAGAGAGGATATTAATAATAATAGGTATTTATAATGCGCCCTTCAGGGCTGTTAGCCCTCCCAGAGTGCAGGTTGTGTAACGAAAGTTTACAGGGAAGAGAAGGCAATTCTGAAGAGATGAGTCTTCAGGAGATGTTTAAAAGTATCATCACTGACATTGAGAGTTTGCATTCATCAATTGTCATAAGATAGAGCAGAAAAAGGAGACAAAAACTCAGGAAACCACCCTTATCCTCTCCTATATGCCTGCAACAAAAGTTGGCTCAGTCCATTAATCTACAGATTCTGAAGAGAAACTGCACACACTATAACCCAAACTTCTTCCCAGAAAGAGCACTTACAAAAAAAAATCAGGACCAATGTACAAAAACCCTGAATTAGAGGCATCAAAGACCACATTAAAAAAACTATATGGAACATTTAAGTAAACCCAAGTACAGGAACTACAGAACTACAGAATCTAGGACCAACAAAGACCCTAAGGTCCGCTCGAGGCTAGTCCGCTACACTACATCCGAAACTACGATACACACTTATCTACGAGTGTATCTCTAACATGCTATATTTTTATTTTTTTTTTTTAAATATATAATCTACTGTACACACTTATCTACATGTGTACAATGTCAGGCATATTAACTACTTCAACCTAAGGGGGGGTGATAGAAAGTTTTTCTTCTCAACTTCCGCAGCCCTCGACTGCTAGTGGTGAAAATCTAGTTATAGGATAGGCGGAAAAGAAAATGGATATCTAAACTACACATGCAAGAGAAATCGCTGGCATCATTTTTACTCTCGTTGTTCCTCCGCTCCAAACTCCTTTTGCAAAGACGTTATTATTTACTGTGCTCAGACTACGTTATATTTATACTATTTAAGTGCGCGTCGAGACGGTTTTTAAACATATTTACCGACCTACTATCCACTACGTGGGTGGGTAGCCTATTCCAAATTTGAGTAATTTTAAACGTAAAATAGTTTTGGGCTATACTAGTGTTAAATCGCTTGTTCACTAATTTTAATCCGTGTTGCCGAGTATTTCCCCTATGATTCAATTCGAACAAATTCCTATAATCAACGTTTGAAAATCCTTTCAATATTTTAAATACTTCAATTAGCTGGCCACGTAATCTTCTGCCTTCGAGAGATGGCAAATCTAATGCCCTGAGTCTTTCCTCATAGGGCCTGTTTCTCAGCTCGGGAATTAATTTTGTAGCCCTACGCTGCACTCTTTCTAATTGCGCGATATCTTTGTTTAAGTATGGAGCCCAAAATTGAACCGCATATTCGAGCAGTGGACGCACAAGTGATTTATACAATGGTAAAATTATCTCTTTGGATTTGAACGTGAAATTACGTGCGATATAACCCAGCACACGATTTGCTTTTTTACATGCATCCGTGCATTGTTTCGTGACTTTGAAGTCATCCGAGACTAAAACTCCCAGTTCTTTTTCCAATTTAACTACGTCGAGGACCTGGCCTTTCATGGTATACTCTACCCTCAAATTATGGCAACCCAAATGCATCACCTTACATTTACTTAAATTAAACTGCATTTGCCACTTATCCGCCCATCTGACAATCAAGTTTAGGTCCTTTTGTAATTTTTCTACATCCGATCTTACATAGGCACGGTTGCCCAGCTTCGTGTCGTCAGCAAATTTAGAAATCGTACTAAATACGCCATTATCCAAATCGTTTATATATATTAGAAACAATAATGGGCCAAGAACGGAGCCTTGTGGCACTCCACTACTGACGTTGACCCAATCTGAACATTCACCATTTATAACTACTCGCTGCGAACGATCCTTCAGCCAATTTCTAATCCAATTTAATATCTTACCCTTCGCACCGACTGCTTTAACTTTCATTAATAATCTCTCGTGCGGAACGGTGTCAAACGCCTTTTTAAAGTCTAGATAGATTACATCTACAGCTTTGCTTTCGTCGTAAACGCAAATCATTTTATGGAAGAATTCGAGCAAATTTGTCAAGCACGATCTCGCCCGCCTAAACCCATGTTGGGAATCTTTAATCAGATTATTTACCTCGAGGTGGCACACTATTCTATCTCTAATTACCGAGAAACAATAGTGGCAAGAATTCTTGAATAATAAAACACATTATCAGGAGAATGTTCTTGAAAACTATCATTCCAGACTTGCCAACTTTGAGCAATGGAGAACAAGACAGACATGAAGCCATCAACTTGAATAAAACAAGGCCAACAACACCAACAAGAAAACACCTTCATAGAACAATATACAAAGAATAGTAATGGAACACCTGCTGTCAGAGCTACAAACACCTATACTCACTTACAATTAACCACATACACACAATTTGCTAGAAAATGGTATCCTAGTTTATCCGGCAGGCAAAATCCTCCACTGCCTTTGGCCGACAACATATCAAATTTTGACCAAAAACACCAACATCTTCCATAACTACTAGAAATGTCAGGAAATTTTCTCACATAATACTCATCTTCAAGAAATTACCCACTGACCCTGTATCATACTGTTCTATTTCCCTACTCTGCACCAAATAAAAAATCATGGAACATCTATGTAGTAATTAACCAATTAGATGCTGTGGTGATCTAAGCTTCATGTAACCTTGTAGTAGTTTGGTTGTCCGCCTCCCCTCCCCTATATCTAATCTCTTTCTTCTTTTGCAGAATGTGTGTGTGTGGATCGTGTGATCACCGTCTTTGCTTTGTGTGGGGGGGGACTCGATGGATCTCTATCGTGCTCCCCCATTCATCTGCTGTTTTCTTTTTAGGCAGATTCTTTCAGCATAACTATAGCATTGTGTTAGGTAAAAGTTTGGAAGTCAAGTTTGTGACTGAGGAAGGAAGAGCCGCCTAGACGGAAGATGGGTGAGTGAAGATTGTGTGAGAGTGGATATGGTTGAATGAGTTAGGAGTAAAGATGTTTGAGTGTGGAAGTGAATAGGTGACTGAATGTGCCTTCTCTTTTCCAGTTCTGTGGTACCGATTGTCCCCGACATCTGGCTTTCGGAGACGGCTGAAGCCAATCTTGACTCTCATGTGGCAGTAAAGGGACGCATCGATTGGAGCCTGAGCTCTCCCACTTTCCGCTTTGACTGGAACCACCACTTCCCCGTCCTTGAGTGCAGATCATTCGAGTTGGCTGGAGCTGGACTCCCAGTCCCTTAAGAAAAGGAACCTCTCCTTCCTCAAGAAAGCGGGCCCGCCTCCCTTTTCCTCTCCCCCCCCCTCCCATACCGGTAATAGCGCTCCCAGATCTGAAGAAAGTTGGACAGACTCACATGGTGGCACTGGGCAATCTGGTTGTGAAGCCCTAAACATTTCCTTGTTTGCGTGTGTGTGGCCAAGGTAAATTTGTAAGGCCAACTATATATATATAAATATCTTCTGGTTGTGGTTAAAAATAGTAAATATTTTGGTAATTGGGTAAATTTACATTTTTTTTCTGGGGTTGTGGTTGATCACCATTATTTTTTTGTGTGTGAATTGAAAATAGAAAATACTCCTCTCTCCTCAATACCCTCTCCTTGAACCACCGAGCAGACCTTGTCAGGGCGGCAGGAATTTTTGGCTGGGGACTCGCGATCCCGCCGCTACAATCTTATATGTATAATTGTCTAATGGGTTACACTACATTACTTTGTTTACTTAACCTGATTAGAATGGGTATGTTTACTTATATTGTTTCTTTCATTTTCAGACTGTAATGATGTTTTGTTAGTTGAATAAAGCCTAGAAAAAGGTATTGACGTTTTATTATGATTACCGAAGATGCCTTCCATTGCAGTCAACAAGCACTGTATTCATAAACATCAAGCATAAAAATGAATGGTTTAACTTACACCACCACATAGGAGAGTAACAGTAATAATAAACATAAGCAAAGTGTTTGACACAGGCACTACCTGCACCCACTCATCAACAAAATACTATACAACTACAGAAAATGGTTCACTGACTTATCTACAGGCCCACAAGCACAATACACCACAGCATCAAGGGTAAATTGGAGTCTCACAGATATCCATACCCTCCCACACCCTCTTCAACCTTTTTCTCCAAGTTGTCCCTACCTGAAATCCCCAAATCATATTCTACACCTATGCAGCCAACATCACCATTCTTAACCAGCACAATCTACAACTAAACATCTCAAGATTCAACCGAATGCTGGCTACATCAGGACCTATACTGTTTCACCTTCAAAATCCTCACTTATTATCAAACACTCAACTCCCCTTACATGTTGTTCATAGCTCCCAGGAGCAGATAACATCTCTACTTCTTCTGCCCCCTTGGGAGAGTAAGGGAGAAAGTTTTTGATCCTACAACCTGTGCTGTAAGCCCCGTCAATATTACCACAATTAAGTGGGGGCCGCACCTTCTGTAAGGCTGTCCTGAGGGACTAGGTTAGAGTGGACATAGGCTATTGCATGCTGGGGGAATTGTATAGCACCCCCCTTGTGCTAGCAACCCCCGCAACAGCTAGGAAGTGGAAATTCAATTGCAATTACCCTCATGGAGGATACATCCAAGTGGGGACAACCAATAGTCTATAGTGTCACACTGGATAAAAGACAATTTCCAACACAGGAAACAAAGCTAACACCAACATCTCTCAGGAACTGCATTCAAGCAACTCAAGGAATCTATTGTGTATACCCACAAGCAAGATGTACATCCCCTTAACTTGCCTATGTATGGCTTAGGAACCCAATCTATTATCTATTCACTATAACTACAAAAAAAAGTATGCCGTCAAGACAAAGTTTATACCAGCACCAACCTACACTCTGAAACAAAGGTCATGCCCATAAAACATCCCAGTTTATACCTGCAGCACCCCAATGTATCACCAACCTACACTCTAAAACAAAGGTCTTGCCCATAAAACATGCCAGTTTATACCTGCAGCACCCCAATTAATCACCAACCTATACTCTGAAACAAAGGTCATGCCCATAAAACATCCCAGTTTATACCCACAGCACCCCGATGTATCACCAACCTAAACTCTAAAACAAAGGTCATGCCCATAAAACATCCCAGTTTATACCTGCAGCACCCCAATTAATCACCTACCTACACTCTGAA
Source organism: Ceratothoa steindachneri (assembly GCA_963969495.1). Lineage (NCBI taxonomy): Eukaryota > Metazoa > Arthropoda > Malacostraca > Isopoda > Cymothoidae > Ceratothoa > Ceratothoa steindachneri. Next base: position 182,216,822 of record OZ018325.1, read on the forward strand.
ACAAAGGTCATGCCCATAAAACATTTCTACCTCTGTCAAACCCATACAAGATAACATCCTTGCAAAAATTGCCCAAATCTACACTAAGATACCCACAAAATCCACCCATGCACGCACCTAATGCTGAAAGCCATTCAACCTTTGGGAACCAATCATCTCCTCAACACCTTTCCAATGGATATCAACCAGAACAAACACCTCTCCTCTGATAAATGAGTTATCCAGACACAACCCCAAACTAAACACAAATAATACACTGGCCAGACAAATACAGAATTCTGCTTCCCCACTGCCACCAAGAACTATACAACTAAGTAGCTCTTAACAATATGCCCAACACTTGCACAATAAAGACCAAATCTAAAGATATACCATAGAATTTTGGATCTTTCAGAGAAACCTGTCTGAACAGTGGAGTTTGTAGAAGCTGCAGGCATAAGGAATGGATCTTAGCTGAGTGCAACTTGAAATTCACTCAGTGCCATTGGTCATAAACCAGGGTTGCAGAGTCAGAATCTTGTAAATGTTGGGAGTCAGAGTTGAAAAAATGTCAAACTCCGACTACTAAATTACATGAAAAACTATAAACAAGATCATCAAGAAAGGTCAAAGCAATGTAAGCTAGAGGGAACAGCTAAAACTTCAACTTCAATGGATGAAGACCTAACAAATTTCAAGCTTCGCGCGCTCATGAAGCATTAGAGAAAGTGGAAAAAATACATAGAAAATCAAAATTCAATGTCCATGAAGCCATACAGCAATACCCTGCTATTGTGAAGCAGCCTGCTCTCTTGGTAACAGCACTTCCACTAACACAAGTGAGCGTGGAGCACTTATTTTCACCACTATGGTTAATCAGAACTGACCAAAGGACAGCAATGACAGAAATTGACAGAAGCTTTCTTGTTTTTGCAATCAAATTACTAATTTTTTAATTGTGTAGTCTAAGTCTATGTATTGAAATGCAAATTTGCTTTCGCAAATGAAAGATGTTAATAAGAAGCAATTCTTTTGTTTTAATTGTTAAGAATGCTGTTTTTCTTTTATTGGATAAAGGTCATGTTTTAATATAGTTTTATTTCTTTAATACCATTCTATGATTTAGGTACTGAAATATAGGTAGGTAATAATATCAAAGAACATTCATAAAATAACTATTAAACTTGCCTGACTCGTGCATCAAATGAAAGCAAAATATATTTAATAAAACAAATCTATATATCTACAGCAATTTCTAGCATCATTAATGGGATTTTCTAATTAAGAAAGACTAATATTTTATGGTGCAAATTATTTTAGTATTGACAGACATGAGTACTGTATGTAAATGTATTTATACTTAATAGCCTCCTGAATTTAATTTGTAGTGCCCAGGAGATGTTTGTCAGCAACAAGCATCATGTAATGGGAGTGATGTCTCTTGGCTACCTAAGTTTACCCTTGTAGACAGTATAGCTAAATGCAAACCTCCCCCAAGGGGGCATAATAACGTTCTCTTCTACTCTTGTGCCTATTATATTAAATTCTGAGGTAACTTCTAGCAGGTCCCCAGTTTTCATACAGAAAGGGTAGCATCATATTTATTCATCTATTTTTTGGAGCACCGCTGGCTGCTATGAGGGGCGGTCAATAAGTTTTGCAATTCGGATATAAGGAAACGAGATATGAGGAAAAGTGTTTTACTATTTTTCAATATAACTACCCTCGACTTCAATGCACTTGCGCCACTTGTCCCTGAGGCTTCGAATTCCCAACAACCAGAAATCTCCCGACTGCTGTTCAATCCACTCCTGGACGGTGAGCTGGACATCTTCATCGTCCCCAAACCGGCGTCCATGCAGTGCAGCCTTGAGCTGACAGAATAAAAAGTAGTCGCTAGGGGCCAGATCTGGACTGTAGGGGGGATAGTTGAGCTCCTTGAATCCGCACTCGCGCAGGGCAGCTTGTGCCTCTCTGGCCTTGTGGACTTTGATGACATTGAAGTTGATCATGGGGCGTGAGGTTTCTAGGGACACAACGAGCAGAGACCTTGGTCATGGCCAAATTGTCGTGGATGATGTTGATAACACTTAAATTGTGATATTCAAAGTTCTAGCGACTACCGGAGGCTAGCTAGGAGAGTGAAGTCCAGCATAAGGGCGGCTAAGCGGTCTGAAGAACTCTGAGTGGCGAGACTCTGTAAAGAGAATCCCAAGGAGTTTTTTGGATATGTGAACAGCCGTAAACCAATCCGTCGAACGATTGGCCCTTTGAGAAATGAGGAGGGGGCATTAAAGCACTTAGATGCAGAAAATGCTAACCTCCTCAACGACTACTTCTCTTCAGTGTTTACTGAAGAGTGTGGTCCCATCTCCCAGCCAATGGATTCCTACTCGGGGGGGAAAAAGCTGGAGGATATGGACTTCACCGAAGGGGAAATAAAAAAGAAGATCAGTGACCTAATGACGAATAAGTCACCTGGCCCGGATGGGTTTCTACCTAAGGTGTTAAAAGAAGTGCGCGATCAAGTGTCACAACACCTGAGCGCAATCTTCAACATGTCAATCCGGACCGAATGCATTCCTAGAGACTGGCGTGAAGCGGAGGTGACTCCTATCTTCAAGAAAGGAGACCGAAGCCAACCATCAAACTACCGACCTATTAGTCTGACTTTGATAGTCGGTAAACTCATGGAAAGCATGATGGTGGACAAAATGACGGCGTATTTAGAGTCAAACCTGCTACTGAGGAGTTCCCAGCACGGCTTCCGAAGGCAACGGTCATGCCTGACAAACCTTGTGGAATTCTTCCACTTCGTGTTCAGTGAGCACGATCGGGACAAGGCGGTGGATGTGGTGTGCTTAGACTTTCAGAAAGCCTTTGATAAGGTACCACACCGCCGCCTTCTCCGGAAAGTGCGAGCGCTGGGCATAGATAGAAAAGTAGCCGGCTGGATCGAGAACTGGCTAAGTGGCAGATGGCAACGGGTGGTGGTGAATGGACAGGCTTCTGAGTGGGTGCCCGTTACTAGCGGGGTGCCTCAAGGTTCTGTCATGGGACCACTACTATTCATCATCTACGTCAACGACATGGACGCGGACATGGTTGCCAAGATTTCCAAATTTGCCGACGATACCAAGCTTGGTATGAACGTTGCAAAGTATGGAAATACTGCCCGCCTGCAGGAGGATCTTGGGAAGATTGGAGAGTGGTCGGACACGTGGCAAATGCCTTTTAACGTGAACAAATGCAAAGTGATGCATATCGACCACAGAAACCCCCAATCTCAGTATATCCTTAAGGGCACTGCTATTGAATCCACCGACACTGAGAAGGACTTGGGTGTAACAATCACTAGTGACCTCAAGTTCTCGAAACAGTGCATCGAGGTAGAGAAGAAAACCAAAGGATGTTAGGCTACATAAAGCGCCAGTTTGGATACCGTAATAAGGAGATAGTACTTTGTCTGTACAACTCCCTCGTTCGGCCGCACCTGGAGTATGCCGTACAATTTTGGAGTCCTTCATTTCAAAAGGATATCGCAAGGTTGGAACGCGTACAAGCCAGGGCAACCAAGCTGATTCCCTCTACCTGACATAAAAGTTATGAGGATAGACTAAGGAAATTAGATCTGTTCTCGCTGGAAACCCGTAGACTGCGTGGTCAGCTCATTGAAGTTTTCAAAATACTTTGAGGGTTCGACAATGTTGACTACTGGGATATTTTCACACTGAGTGAGAACAGAATGCGCAATCACGGCTTCAAACTTGAACTGAAGCATTACAACCGCAATCTGTGTGGAAATTTTTTCACTTACAGTATCTGCGGTAAGTGGAACGCACTTCCAGTGGAAGTTGTCAACAGTGAATCTGTTGACCAGTTCAAGTCAAGACTAGACAAAGCCTGGAAAAGTGGCCGTTTAGGGACGCAAAACAATTGAGCAGCCACGTGCCTGCTTAATTGCTAGTCCAAAGGTACCCTCTTTGAATGGACCGTAAGGTCTCCTAGGGTACTTCCTTTCCTTGTTACTCGCTCAATTTCTTCGACCTTCACCCATCGATTTTCGAGGATCATCCTCTCCACACGGGCCACATTATCCTCGTTGGTCACGTCTGATGGGCGGCCTGGACGGGGGTCATCTTCAAGGGACTCACGACCATGACAGAACTCCCTATTCCAGCGAGCAATGGTTGCAGAGGAAGGGGCGGTGTCGGTGTACACTGCAACCATGCGTTCATGTATCTCTTTTTGCATTCTTTCCTTCCTTGGTCAAAAATTTTATCACTGCGTGGTGCTCAACCTTCTCCATTGTTAAAAAATTTGTGACTGACGATCTGCGATCAGCTACTGCTTCTTAAATAGATGAGGCAGGAGCGTGCGGTTGCAGGTCTTGACTTGTCATAACTTGTCCTAACACCCCCACAAACAGCCATCCCCCTTCCTCTGTTTTGCCCTACCGATTCGCAAAACTTATTGACCGCCCTTCATATGAGTGCTATCCACCTGTATGTTTAATACTTTAAGCTTAGTTTTCATGTAGGTAGAGTTAGCCCTTCATTGGCTTCCACCTTCTTGCCACCTCATAGTTTATAGGTATGTAGACTTTTTGTAGGAGGTGGTCTTTACTACTATTCTTTTGCTTTTGTTGTCCTCACTTTCACTTTAAGAGGAGTGGAGGCTGCATCCACTGGTTGAACCAATTTTCCACTTTTCTTCTCTCACGAGGAGGGTACATCAAAGGTGGTTACTGGTAGATGACCCTCTATATATAACATAAATTCCATACTTTCTTGTACCCATTTCATTTGTGTGTCAAAACACCTTTATCGTAGCTATGGACCTCTAAGTAAATGACTTATGTAATAATAAATTAATAATAGTAGACTAAATACAAATAATGTTAAGGAGTCCGAGTCTGAGTCTGAATCCTGCAAATACTTGGATTTGGACAGTCAGAGGTTCTTGGAGTTTGAGTCGGACCTTATACCTTCCAACTCTGCAGCCCTGGTCATAACAAGAACCAACACATCTTACCATACCAGAGGTTCATCTCCCAAGCTACAGGACCGATTGTATGCCCCTAATGTAACACCAAACTTTCTTACAAACCTGCTTCACAATTTTTTTCAGGATCTACCCATCCTTTTTCTGCCATTACAAACACTATCATACACCTTTTTCACTAGCCATTCTAGAGCCATTTACTCTTAAAGATCTTTTTAAACAACTATCGCATACTTCTGGTGACCCCACCCCACAGTTCACATACCAAGATAACAAAGTACCATTACATATTTCACTTATGTTGCCCATGGCTTAAGGTTATGGGTATATGCCAGCTTCCTGGATGAACTCTACTGACCATGGGGTTCTCCCAAACATCGAGTCTGAATCTTCAGGTTTTAACTAAATTGTGTGCCAAGCTGTCGCTGGTTCCTGTAGGTAGTGAGTGGGTGCACATGCCTGTGTTTGTATGGTGAATGCATCAGTGCTTGGCCAAGGTGACTTGAATATGGCTTAAGGGAGGTTTTCCAACCCAAACCAAGGTCAATGAATAGATTCCTGGTCTTGTACGTAAGAGGGGGATCCCATTTCAGGCAAGAGTATGGTCATATTAAGGTAAATACAATGCGTAGCTGACACACACCGGTGGTGGTATTCTTACTCTGCTACCACATGAAGATTGTATTTGAAGGAGTAAAATGCGATATCTTTATAAAAGCTGGTGTGGAAGATAAAATGAGTGTAATACAATGAAAGCATACTCACTCAAAGTGGATGAGATGAACAAAAACTTGAATGAGTTGAACTACATTCAACCCCTACATTCTGGGGCTCTAAGGGTGTATTCAAAGCATCCAGGAAAACATTTCTTACATAAGAACACCAAAACAATAGTATAAAAATGAGAACCATATAAAAAATGCAGTGTTAAGAAGAGGTTACTGAGCTACACAGGAGCATATTTAAAAAAAATACAAATTTAGGAGCCTATCTGGCAACTGCCTACTAGGGCAGAAGTCGCCGTACTCACATGTGAGGGAGTGTAGCTTTTGACTCCTGCTCACCCCAGAATGTAGGAATGATCAAGTTTCTGTCCATTTGTTTTGAGTTCTATTACCCATCTCTGTACCACAGCTGTAATACTCTTTTCTCACCATCATTTAATTAAGTACTATATCTTTACTCTCTTTTTTAAAACTTATATTGAATATTTTTCTTTCATTATATTATATACACAATGATATATAAAAAGCAGAGTACATACTCAACAAAGGCATGTTCAATCAAATCTGCAAAGGTATAACCATGCATTCCATAAACTTCACCAGCAAAGAAGAGACTTCCATTATCTCGAGACTTATTGTTCAAAGTTATGATTTCTTCTTTTGAACCACCACAGATGCAAATAACGGTAAATTGTGCTGTATAGTTTTCAGGTAACTGGTCAAGTGTCAATGTGTCTGCTGTCACATTGACCATTGGATTCAAGTTTTGGGCTCTCTCCAAGGAAGCTACCGCAATCTAAAACAAAGTAAGAAAAAAAAATGGTTAGAATATTTTACCACCAGACCAAACTTAGGAAATGTGAGCCAAAGGTGAATCAGCAAAACAAAAGGTTGTTCTGTTTCCTCATTTATCAATATAAAAGTACAATTTGTGTAATACCAAAAGTGAGGGACACGACAGAAAAAGAAAGGGTGTCACTTTAAGAGAACTGTGCAAGAAAGAAGTACATCACAACAAAATATAAAGGTTCTTTATCTTTCAATGTATGAGATTACCCTCAAAATTTAATGCCCCAAACTGCTTGTATCCTATAGTTATACAAGTACACCAAAGTATAGCTACATATTTAAATATGGTAATCATGCATAGTTTATTATATTTTAATACAAAATTAATACCAATAATGATATTCTAAAAATCATAACTATACACAATAGGTAACTTTAAATCCAAAGAGTCTATATGCCTATGGAAATTCAGTTCATTTATTTTATATATAAACCTATATGAGGGCTAGGTACCAGACATGGGCATGATTATGATTACTCATCAAAAAATCATAATCCATGGCTCTGATTATGTATTCATAATCAAAACCTAATCAAAAAGTAGATAACTCATATAATCATAATCAAATCATAATCAGAAATTACTCAGCGGTAATAATCATAATCAAATCATATTTTTCTTGATAATCAATAATTAAAATGTGATTATTTCTTTGCAATTTCCCTGAAGCACTTCGCATTCAAGTGCAAGAATGTTTTGAAATCTTAGCAACATCTCATGTTTTTACTTGCTTGTCTCCCATGATATTATACAAGTATCAGTCAAATGCACACATACATGTTTCAGCAGACTTGAAATGCAGTACTGGTAAAAATGATTGCCGCCAGGCTGGTGTGGGAGTGCACAGCCACAGGGTTACATATGAAACATGTTGTCTGTGTAATGTGTGTATCAAATGTGGAAGCATTGCATGTGAGTGTGTGTATGTTGTATTACTGTATCACCCAACACATTTGTACATTAATATACTACTGGCTATGTAAGGCAAACAACATGTTTGTACATGCTTACGCTGCTGGCATATTTAAAGCAGACAGCTGGTAGACTCCACTCCTCCTCAACAAGTACATATCTAGATCATCATGGGGAAACAAATACTGGACCGTTTTCATGGCCGATCCTACTACTCAAGTGAAACTGAAATGCAAGCACTGTGACAAGGTTGTTAGTGGTAACATTCAACAGACTTTAAATTTCCATACTCAAATGAAGGTAAGATAACATGTAATTGTATCATATCGTCACCTTCATAAACAAACTACTTAATTCATTTTATCAACTCTTCAGGAAATTGAAAAATAAGTCTTTTTATTTTTCACAATAATTCAGTTTATCTGTTTATAACTTCCTAATAGGACAAAAATTTTCCTAGGTTTTTTTTCACATATAAAGTGCTATTAGTCGAAAGAAAATGGAAGTAAACTGACTTAGATATATATGTTTATAATGTTTACATAGGACTTAAGCATAATGCTAAATCACCAGTACATTAAAAATTAGAAAAGAAAATGTGTAGACAATATAAATAAATTCATAAAGAAATTCAGAAATTCTAAAACAGAAACTCAAGGAAAATAACTGAAAACGTAATGAAATTCTTCTCAAAACATTATTTCCTAGAATGTTTTCATAACTAAGATTTAGTCATTACTTGTGAGGAAAGGTATGGCAGTCAACTCGCATAACTGGGGAGGACGCGAACCCTGAAAAAAAGGTAAGAATTTGCTAATTATATTGATTAATCTGTTAACCAGACCATGGGTTCATAATGAAGTGTTTTTCTTTCTTAATGCAATAAAAACTTACTCTCCCCTCCCCTCAGGCTCCAGGAAGAAACAGGAGTTTTTTAGAGGCAAGAGAAAGGGACATTAGAAGAAGACTACAATCAAAGAGAGAAGAGGGCGGCACAATGAAGGCAGACCCGGGTTCAAGTCCCGGCCAGGAATTTCAAACTTTTTTCCCCTGGCATTATCCCTGTCTTCTTGGTAAAGAATTACCTTCATTGGGCCGGCCTCTGCTCTCTTTGATTCTAGTCTTCTTCTAATGTCCATTTCTCTTGCTTCTAAAAAACTCCTGTTTCTTATCTCATTGCTGATTCACATCCAATTTCTCTTTCTTGTACTATATTGTTATATAGTCTGCAATGCAAGGTTTCTGCACCTTTATTTCTGCCTTCAAAATTGTTTTGAAGACAAGATGAGGAATTAAAGCACATTCTAGGAAGACAATTTAATTCAGAACAGATTCGGTGTATCTCACACCCTTTTCAACTGACACTGGATAGAAAATATTAGAAAAGTGCTTACAAACATAACACGGGGTCGGGTCGTGAAAGATCCCCTTTTTATCCCCCCAATTCCCTACTTGTGGCAAACCAGGGGGAAGGGGGGGTTAGGCCTAAACATATTGAAGGGCTGACATTTTACTATTTTGTTTATTTGCTTTCGTATTACAGGATTAAAAGAAAATTGACCCTCAGATAGATTTAAATTAGGAACTGACGATATCAAGCTCGATTCTACGATTCTTCTCTTAACATAGTTAGCCGATTTAAATATCATTTTACTTCCATTGAAATCGATCGAATGATTCAAGTCTCTAACATGGCAAAATATTCCACTGCTTTGGCTGCCCACTCTAATATCTCTTTTGTGTTTGTACAATCTCTTGTCTAGATTTCTCCCCGTTTCTCCTATATAAACTTTATGGCAATCGTTGCATGGTATTGCATATACTCCTATGTTATGATGTTCTTTGGGTTTCCTGGCAATCATCAATTGGTTAAAGAATTATTATATTGCCAGGAAACCCAACGAACATCATAACATAGGAGTATATGCAGTACCATGCAATGATTGCCACAAAGTTTATATAGGGGAAACAGGGAGAAATCTAGACAAGAGATTGTACGAACACAAAAGAGATATTAGAGTGGGCAGTCAAAGCAGTGGAATATATTGTCATGTTAGAGATTTGAATCATTTGATCGATTTCAATGGAAGTAAAATGATATTTAAATCGGCTAACTATGTTAAGAGAAGAATCGTAGAATCGAGCTTGATATCGTCAGTTCCTAATTTAAATCTATCTGAGGGTCAATTTTCTTTTAATCCTGTAATAAGAAAGCAAATAAACAAAATAGTAAAATGTCATTCCTTCAATATGTTTAGGCCTAACCCCCCCCCCTTGACTAGCCACAAGTAGGGGATTGGGGGAAAAAAGAGGGGATCTTTCACGACCTGACTCTGTGTTATGTAGTTAAGCATTTTCAAATATTTTCTATCCAGTGTCAGTTGAAAAAGGGTGTGAGATACACCGAAACTGTTCTGAATTAAATTGTCTTCGGAGAATGTGGTTTAATTCCTCATATATATATATATATATATAAATATATATATATATATATATATATGTATAACTGAATCACGAAAATAAGGAACGTGAGGAATTTATGAATAACGTTATAGCCACGAGGAAAATGAAACAACGGAGAACTGCGAGGCCTTTCGACTAATGGTCCTTTACTGCTCAGTAAAGGACCATTAGTCGAAAAGCCTCGCAGTTCTCCGTTGTTTCATTTTCCTCGTGGCTATAACGTTATTCATATATATATATATATATATATATATATATATATATATATATATATATATATATGAGAAGTTCCTGGAGCTATTGCCTGAGCATGTCAGATGTTTTGTTCATAATTTACAAAATACTGTAAAAGGTGGGCTCAAAGAAGCAGGGCCTGTATCGAGTCATTGGAAAAGCCTCATGTCTAGTATCAGACATTCGTCATTCTGCACTGGCCTCTGACATTCTCAGGCCAAAAATGCAGCAACCCAATGGAACAGCAGTAACATGATGCTTCGCTCCCTTCTGAATATTGATCCATCCAAGCTTCATCAGTTAGACTGTCCAGTAAAACTAACCAAATATGAACTTAATCTCATTAAGGAAATAACAGACATCTTGACTCCATTTGAAGTAGTAACTCAGGGAGAGAATGTTGTAACATCAAGCAAAGTAATTCCATGCATTCGTGGACTGAAAGCTTGTACTGACTCAGAGAGCCTTTCACAGTCAAACATGATGAAGAGTGCAGGAGTGGATCTCTAGTCCTTTTTCTGTTTCCTCATCACATGCTCAACCTTGATCACCCCCTGGTCAGCCAGCTCTTATGTGATTTCCTTTTCCTTTTCATGGAACAGCATGGGGTCACCTGCACAAGGGAGCTATTGAGCATCTGAGAAATGGGCAACCTTCAGTTTCCTACCAAGATCCCTAGTTAATGACTGATGATGATGAAACATGTGTCCTCTGGAGAGGATTCTTCCATTCAGAGAATTCAACACCAAAAATCATTTCAAACCAGCAGGCTTGAAGAAGCTGGGTAGCCTCTCAATGAGGGGCTCAATGTCACTAATGCTCCACTAACTTTAACATGGCAACCGAGGTTTAGCCACGTCCGCCTGAGGGTGACCCAAGGCTGGATGTGCCATCCTTTGTCTGCTCCCTTGCCACATAGTTAAGGGGGGGACCCAAGGCTGGATGTGCCACCTTGGTCTGCTCCCTTGCCACATAGGTAGAGGGAGGGGGGGGGGCATCCATCTCCAGGATGAGATGATCCCCTAGTTTTGGGGGAGATTTTGGGGAAAGGGTGTATACACCCTTTTTATTCCCTTTCCCTCCTTATGGGAGGACCCACCCTGAGAGTAGAGGCACCCCCTCCCCCCCTGTGCCTTGGCTTATTTTATGCCTGCAAGTCTCGGGGGAGGGGGGCATGTCAACTGCCTCTAATACATTACATATGTGGGTCAAACTGAGGGGGTCCAAGGTGTTTGTTGCCCAGTCCTCAACCAGGGGTCTTGGGAAGCCCCCTGCATTTCCTTCAGGAGCAGCCAGCCAATAGTGCCACACTAGTTTCACTTTTTCTTCTTTTTAGATGTGGAGTTTCCTGAAGCAGCTGAGGAACTGGAAAAGAGAAATCACCTTTACCAAATGATGGTGATGAGAGGAAAGCTCCACCAGAATAGGGTCCTCAGCAATCCCCAACACCAAAATGGGGCAAGGTCACTTTTTATCTATCTTTAGCAGTAGGTGACAATGAAGAATCAAAGTTTGTCACCATAAATGAAGGGTGGCAGGCAATATCTGACAGCCACCCAATCACATTTCTTCTGTCTTTGATTTTTTTTACCTTTCACAGGCTATGACTTTGGATCGATTAAAAATTAATGTTTGCACCTGTGTGACAATACACATTGACTGAAAATTGCCCAATGGGCAGTCACTACCTAGCAGCTCAATACTGAGCAGCCAGTGAAATCCCTTACCAAGTTATATTAGTTGTTGACAGGACCCACAAGACTAAGTTGGCCTAGACCCAAGAACAGCGTCAGAGAGGTCTTCAGCACATTAGGTACAGGGGAGGGGTTATTGGGCCAAAATCACACATACTATTTGTCCCCCAATGCCCAGGATCCCTTCAAGGCTGGTCTCTTACAATGTGAGGGTATAAAATGGCATTGTTTATCAAGGTTCCAAAGCCTCTCTCATGAGGTAGCTGGTCAGGTCCTTAAGCCTTGATAGATGAATAAAACAGAAGGGGGTGGGGAGAGAGGATACCCTTAGAGAATAGGGGTGCATAAAGGGACTGGGAGAATGTACTAGCTTCCCAAAGCAAAGTGTTCAAGTCGACTCAGTGAGCCAGGCCTTCCTTATGGGCAATTAGCCCATGAGGATATGCCGCTCTTCCAGGTACCAGGCCTAGCAGTCTACACATGTTACCCACTTATGGGGTGAGAAAGTATATTGTAGGCTACCTCCCCACCAGAGGAAAGCTCTGAGAGAGAAGATGTGAACACCTCACCATGAAGAGTTTGGCTTATTTTCCTCATATTTAGCCAGGAGGAGCCATTATGTAGACATAAAAACAAACCACCCTGAACCAGATCCAAATGGGAGCGGGTGAACCCCACTCAAGGCCAGACTAGTGATTAATGGACAAAAGCTAGTTGAGTATTAGCCTAAAAAGTTGGGTGCTTACTGAGAAAAATGGGTGAGAAGGGGCTTATATAGAAAGCAGTGAAGAAAAATGTCTAGAATAAAGGAATAGTCTCAATCTAGTCAGACTACCAAGGGGATTGGGGCAAGGATGAGGAGGGGTAAACTTAGCTCTATAGTCCATCCTGTATGTAGGGGAGAAATACCATAAAATCTTTTGACATGCGTCATAAAAGGTGACTAAGTACAGATATTGTTGTGGCTGGGTAAACTACATCCCTGAAAGGTAGGTTTCAGTCCAACAATCTCTATAACTAAGCAAATCAATACTTTGTTTCTTTTTACATAAGTATATCTTGTAAAAGTGCTCAATTTCACCAATCAAATTCTGTACAAAGATGTACATAAATCACAATGCAATATACTGTACTTACATTCTGTCCAACTGAATCATGTGCAACCAAAAAATTTGAATAAGTGTCCCGTTCTGTAACCTTTCGATGATCAAGAATTTTCAGAGCATTTACTCCAGCCAGAACCAAATTTTTGATAACTTCTGCTCCAAGCCCACATGCACCAATGACGAGAACATTAGCTGACCTCAATCTGTAAGATAATTTATGTAAATTCCATGTGATGAATAAGTGATAATACAGTCCTGTTTTATTTATGGTCACATGTCCTTTTTTAGCTTATAATTTCAGCAAGCTGTATTTAAAACTTCAATACATTGTTAAATTAAATTACTTTTTATTCAGTCTAAAGAATTTAAATTCAAACTGCAAAAAGTTCCATCAAAGTTAAAATAATACTAATCATCTTGCTCAATGAGATTATGTCAATGGTAGGTACAAAGTTTCAGAAAATAGCATGATCTAGAAATGAATCATGATTCCTATGTACTTCATATGATTGGGTGACATGGTAATAAAAGATTTCACCACACTAATGTGAAGTAACACTATAACAATGGACTTAAATACATCTCACAGACGTCATTACAGCTAAGTTAAAGAGTAGAAATTGCAAAAAGAAACTATATAAGCTTTTATGGTCAATAATTAGTTAGTTATCCTTTTTAGTGTCTTTTCAGTCTCGCTTCTACGAGGTAAGACTTGCAACGGTGGGCCGCCATTCCCCTCTATCCAGAGCCATCTCTCTCCTCAGATTATGCTTTGTCAAATCCTCTTCCATGTTCTTTTTCCAAGTTTCCTTAGGCCAACCAGGTGGTCATCGGCCAGGCACCTCCAGATTTCTTATCCTTCCAATTGCTTTGTCCTCACCCCTTCTCTCCATATGTCTGAACCATCTGAGTCTTCTCCCCTACAGCACTGCCTCTAACTACCTCAGGCCACATCTTATTGCCACCTCTGAACTACTCACACCATCTCTTCATGTCTCTTTTTTATTGTAAGATGCAAAAGTGTCAAGTTTGGTGTCTAAACTTGTAGAAGAAAAAGTAAGAATAATTTTGCATATGATGCCTGCTTGTCTAAAATTAAATTGTATCCGATTTAATCTCAGATTAAAATATGTAGTTAATATTAGAGTGTTTCTAAAGATTTTATATCATTTGATATAAAATATTCCAGAAACTACATAGTCTAGGAAAATAATACTGAACAGATTTAATGTTGAGAAATATAGAAATTTCCTAAATATTTGAATGAGAAATTCAAAGGTATGTGGATTCTATATACAATCGCAAATTTTTAATATCTGCACCACCTGAAACATGGCACAAATCAAGTCATTAGTCCAGTTCCTGGCAAAGAGACTGCAGAAAGTCATTGGTAACAATCTCCAATGATTCTTTGCAGAGTTCCTCTAAATTTACAGGAAGGTACATAGACCAGTCCTTTCCCATAGCCCAAGGGAAAAAATAATGCAGGTGTCATGTCAGATGAATGTGGAGGCCATTTTAATAGCATATTGTCTTCATCGCTGTATGCCAGATCCATCTCCCCGGAAGATTCTCATTCAGGTAAGCCATCATAGTAAGGTGGAGCCCCATCCTGTTGAAAAATGAAGTCCATGTTCATTTGCAGTGAGTGTATCCATTAGCCAGTTCTGAAGCATTGTCAGACACATTTCCCTAAGAGAAAAGTGGGGATATGGACAATTCTTGGAGATTGAGCAGAATATATTCAATTTTTTTAGTCCCTCTCAGGCTCAACTATGGTATGGGGATTTTCTTAATGCCAAATGTGAACATTATGCTATGGACTTTGCCATTTGTATGAAATGAGGCCTCATCACTGAATACAAGGCATTCATCAAATCATCTCCTTCAAGGTTCTCTTGCATATCACAGAATTGTTTGCACTTTCACTTATCCGCTTCTAAGTTTGAATGAGCTTCAGCTTAAGAGTGTCAGTGACAAGTGTTAGCTCAGAATACACCAAACTTATTGGAGGAAACTAGATTTCTTGACTTGCTCTTTTTATGGACTTCTTGGGGGTTCCCCAAGTTTTTTTTCACAAACCTGCTTGGCTGTCTTCTCTGCTGATGCTGGTGGTAGTCCAGATCCTTTTGCTCTTTGAACTTTTAAATAGCCAGGAATGAACTAAAAGTACTAAGAACTGGTATAAAATAATATTTAAATTGTTTACATCACTGTGGTATGTACAGAAAAAAAGTCATGGTAAAAGGGGTTAATAAAATTTTAGACCAATTTTACATTATATCAATTGGTTTATAGCAATTTCAGTGGATAGTTAAGTTTTACCATGCTCTAACTTTGTACATTATATTTTTTCTGAACTTTTCCAATTGCTTACTTTCTAGGTTAAATCTAAACATTGGAAGAAAGAGGAAAATGTGGAGATTCTAAACAGGTTTTTACAATGTTAAAACATTCAGGCTGTTTGAAGTCCAGTCAGGTTAGACCTCTTGAAATTGGTGGGAGGAAATATAATGATGAGAGCATGATTAGTGTGTTGAATGATTACTAGGATGATGACTTTTTGACTTTTTTTTATCAAAAATTATTTCCTGTAGCATGAATGAATGAACTTTTGCCTATTAATGACAAAAATTACTTTTATTCCATTGAAATATTGAAAAAGGTAATGCAAAACCACTTTGAAATGTAATATAGGACATTTTAGCATTTTATATGTGTTAAAAATATTTATATTAAATATATGTCATCAAACAGACTTGTGCAATAATTTATGTACCATAGAATTGTATAGAATTTTCCAGAAAATCATCACGTCATCGCTTGGGCGATTTCTGTAGAGTTCCAGAATTTTCTTCAGCCATTTCGCGTGCGGTATATAAGCGAGATGTTTAAAGCGGGTAATTACTAGTTCAGTTTTAACGGCGTTAATATTATTGCCTTATTATAATTATGTATTTTCCAGCGTTTATTGTAAAGAGATCCTGGTATTATTTGGTAAGCTACATTTAACTCTCTCATTAATTATATAATATAATAGCATATAATATTTTATTAGTGTCTGCCTTCTCTCTTATTTTTTATAATTGTAATTTGCTTGTTTTTTAATAAAATATATAAAAGCTCAATAACAGTTTCTTTAATTTGTCACCTATTTAATATTTAGGTTTATTTTCTATTTCAGTTGTTGAGTACAAAACATGTTGTTCAAGAAGAGCTTTTTTAACACAGAGAAAAACAAGAAAACCTGGACAAATAACTTAGTCCAGTTTCAAGCACCATCAAGAAGAGGTAACGAGGCAATTTATGAAGCACCCTTAAGTGAACGGAGTCGCATGCCCCTGAAAATCCACGTCATTAGACGCTTCAAATTTCTTGAATCCACCGCCAAAGAACGGAGGGAGAGGATCGGCCTAATTGTTGTTGAGCTAAAAGCCCTATGGAGCAAAACATTGAACTTCCCGCATGGACCTGATCAAACCATTTGTGCAAAACTAGAAAACCTTCTGAAAGACTATGAGTACTGCAAAAAAAGAAACAAAACTTTAATTCTTTGAATGAACTGTTTGACGTGACCAAGTTGAAAGGCAACTGGTTGTACAAAGAAGATAACCTCTATAAATAGCAAATTTTGACCAAAGGCCAGGTTGGTTATTCCACTGGTAAACCTGCTAGTGCCAAGACCATCTACCCATCTAAGCAACTGTGTCCCCACTTTCCAGCTCAGCACCACCTGATTGTTCCGAAACTAGCACAGACTCATCCAATAACAGCAAAGACAGTTCTTGGGAGGATGAGAATGCAGCATCAACGAGGAAAAGGAAGCATAACCCAACAGGCTTAGCAAGACTCCTTGGTACAAGCTCAAAGCTGTCGTCCCACAGAGCAGTAAAGGTATGTCACCAGCTTTCTGGTGAGGGCATTAAAATCCCAACCCCATTTCAGTCAGCAATCCACAAGGCTATCTACACGAGAGCTGCTCAGGTGAAGAAGCACTTAGTGAGCATGCTTCATCTGGAAAAGTGGAGCTTACACTTTGACGGCAAACGCATTGAGGACTTTGAATATCAGGTTGTGGTCCTCATGAAGCGAAAGAAATAAAGTTGGCTATGCTTAAATTGAAGGATGGGAAAGCTGTAACAATTGCAAAAGGGCTCCAGGGTGTGTTAGAGGAGTTCAACCAGTGGGGATTAATTGTTATGCTTGTCGCCGACACAACAAACATGAATACTGGCAAAAAGACAGGCATTGTTGTTCGACTGCAGCAAATGTTCGAAGATAAAGGTCACCCCAAACCCAAGTTCATCAGTTACCAGCACCATGTCCTGGATCGGATTCTTCGCGTTGTCATGGATGATGAGCTTCATGGGTCGACTAAATCACCAAACATAGAGTACTTCTTTGTGCAGGATTTGATGAGCAATTATGATAAATTGAAAGCAGCCTTCAGCAACGATAAAACTGAGATTAAGGAAACAGATGGCTGGAGAGACGACATGAAGTTTCTCTATCGCCTCACGAGTGTCTTCCACCACTTCACTGAGAGGAATGAGGTCCCCTTTATAAAGTTTCAAAAGATCCCAAACATCAGCAATGCACGTTGGAACTCTCGTGCCATTCTAGCCCTTTTTGTGTTCATTCTGATGCCTGACGCCCGGAGCAGGCTGCGTTAAATCTGTTCATTCATTTCTTACTCATGGGCTGACCATTGGTTCAGCACCCACTTGTTCCGCGCCGAAGATTTTTATGAACTATCTGCAGCTCTGAATGAATACCCAACAGGTCTCAAATGCTTGAAAACCCACTGGAAAACAGATGAATCTACAATCAATATTACCCGAAGCAACCAGTGCTGTGAGCGTGCGGTCAAAATTATGCAAGACTTGCACGGATCCTGCCGCAACAAGGACAACCTATCACCGAGATTCATCCTGTCCAATGACATTATTGTAACTAATTTACTTCCTTGTGTGTTTGATGACCCTATAAAATATTATATATATGTGACTCATAAGCTTGTGTTCAATCTTGTATATGCTGCCAGTGACTTAAAAAACTGGACAAAAAAGCTGGCAAATAAAATTTTTAAAATCATTTTGTGCGTGAGTTTTTTTTATCAAATCACCTTGAAAGTAAGATTTTATATAATCTTTAATTAAAGCTCATCAAATTATGACACAGGGATATGAGGTTGTAAAAATGTAATCACCCTAATGATTACTTCTGTTCAGTATTCACTAATAAAAGAATGGATAATTTTAATTTTAGTGTATGTAACCTGGACCCAAGTCCCAGACTAGGATTAGAACCTTTCACCCTCACAAGAGAGATATCAGATATGAAATAGAAAAAATGAAAACTAATAAGGCAGGAAGACCTGATAATATATACATATACTAAAAATACTTAGCTGTAGTAATGTAATATCCTGCACAATGAAAGAGAGCAAATGGTAAACCTATTTTCAAAAGGGCAAACAGAAAAGATCCAAGTGATTTTAGGCCAATTAGTCTCACCAGTCTAGTTTGAAGGTTTTGTGGGAAATCAGTATTTAGTGTCTGATTCCGAGCATGGTGTTGGAAATAGAGTTGTCTCACTAAACTACTCTTTATGTCATTTACAAGTGAACAGAGGCTGATCCAAGATTTCCTGTTTATGTACAGTTTATGTACAATGTATTTCAGGTAAAATGATACAAAGCAGAAAGGGCTAATGACTGCACCAATGTAGGTTAACAACATCAGCTTCTTTTCAGAATGAGGGCTGAAAAAAATTTAATGCACCCATCTGGCAACTGCTTTCAAGGGCATAAGTCACCATAATTTAAGATTTCCACCTAGTGCCAGGCTACTCTAAAATTACCCAAACTAAACTAAACAAAGAAAAACAAACTTTTTTTTTTAAGGAGCCCATCAGGCAACTGGCTACTAGGGCAAACGTCACTGTAATCACACTACAGCCTAATACTAGGTGAGATAAAAAAATAAAATCATGCAAAAAGAAAGGAAATACTGTACACTTCGGCATTGGAAGGAGACCAACCTCCTCCTGGTGTAGAAACATGCAACCTACAACAAAGAGTCAAATAAAAAGCCAACATCCTCCAAAAAGTCAGTCTGCAAGTGTATGTTCACAAACCAACCCCTGAGTACAAGGGACAAATGGGAGACACCACGCTTGCCCCAATACATGGATAGGTAACATGCGCAAAGATCACCCAGAATAGGCTCTCAACAAGAATATGCCAAACAGTCCAGGGTCACATTAAGGTGCAGGTGAGCGCTCCATCAAATGAGGGTGTAACCCACGAGTGTGCCAAATTTGAAGATGAGAGAAAGTGAAGAAGTCATTGCAGGATTGGGGCGTTTGGTGCATGGGAACAGTTGTGGAGCAATGGCATGCAACAAGTTCCCCTTAGCTGTCTCCCACCTTCTTTGTCAAGCAGCCCAAAGGGCTGACCTGCCCATGTGATGAAGAGCCAAGTGCTGGTGTGACTCATGGTGCCCTCATTTCTTGCAATTCCCACATGTCCAGGAGCAGAGCAGAAAGCATGGCATCACTTAGTCACTATAGATCACAATCCAGTCTACGAATCAGGCATGACACATTATCTCCTGTACCAAGCGATGTATTACAACCAGCTCCACCATGAAGACAGACGCAGTGGCTGGACGACCCCCACTGACTTCAAACAGGGGAAATATAGCCGTGGAAACCGACCCCCCCCCTCCTCCTCCTGTGATTTGGAGTCATCTATATACACTGGCACAGATCCAACATGAGACAAAGTGTGCTCCAAAAAGGCTGAATGCAACACCCCCAGTACTGTGGAAGCTTTGGAAGCAGAGGCATGGCAACAAATAGTCAAAGTTGGTACCCTCTAGAGTGGTGTCCTGGGCAGAGCCAGAGGCACCATTGGCCTGATAGCTATACCAAGCTCTCAAAGAGTTTCCTAGTAATAAACCCTAAGGGCTTAGGGTATGGCTGGCATCTGTCAGCATGGTAAGCAGTATCGAGGTTGGCTGCAGACATAGTGAGAGCCATTGGCAACTGAGGGAGGCACCAGGATTGCATATACAGGTAAATAATGCACTTTACATGGCCCGGAGCAAGTGGCATCTCCTCAGCATCAACAAGTAGGCTCTCATTTGGGGATGTGGGAAAGGCACCAGTAACCAGGCGGAGACGGTGTGGTGGATTGAGTCTACCTTCCACAATACACACTTGATTGGAGATGCATAAAACTTTCATCTGTAATCAAGCTTCAAACAAATAAAAGATGAATAGAAAAGCAAGACAATAGCTCTATCAGCACCCCGGGTGCTGAATGGCAAGGAACAAGGTCCATGAGGTGGGTACAAGAGACCCTAGGGCTGCAAATATGAGCCTCTCAGGTGAGGCATTATTAAAAACGAAACCAATGAAATGGTGCAAATCCACCACTTCCAAGCAATCCACATTTAGGAGCAAGTGGATGGTAGCATAAGTGCACCACCTTAGTCTTGGCCAAGGAAAACCAAAACCTGTGATCTTCAGCATAGCGAGAGATGCAGTTCAATGCTCCAGACGTGGCATCTGGGCTACACCAAAAGAGATCAAAAGGTTGTCAACGCTGTTGATGCTCAGGTCAGAGTGAGACATTAAAGAAACTTCCCTAAGGGACAGCCTCTTCCCTTCCTGCTGAATTCCATATGCGGAATTGACAATCCCACAAAAACTCCTCCTATCCTTTGTTACTAACTTGGGAACAATGGCTGTAGCTGAAACTTTGAGTGAAGAAGTAGTGCGATTGAGACTGGAGTTGAGGAAGAAAGAAGAGGAGTGCGAAATGTTGCGGGGAATGATTGAGGGAATGAGGAATGAGATGAAAGGGATGAATGAAAAGACTGATAAGATGAAGAAGGAAATGGGAGACTGACAGGATCAGACTGACCGACGGATGCAGGATCTATATAATATGATGACAGGGGCTGGACCAGCCCCAGGACCTACAACCCTGACCCCTGCTCCTACTGAAGGGACTCCACTAAATGGAATGGATGGCAGTATGATTGAGACTAAAGAAGATACTGTGAGTGGTAGGAAAGGGGGTGAATGGAAGAGAGTGGAAAGTAAGAGAGGAAGTAAGCATGGTTCTAAGGTTAAGGATAGGAAGGCGAGAGGGAAGAGTGTGGATTCGCTATACTCAGATGAGGGAGAGAGTGACGATATGATTGGAATGAGTGAGACCGAGAGTAGCTCTTCAGAGAGTGAAGTGAATGTGGGGAAAGGAATTTTGATTAAATATTATCAGGGCCGGAGGCCTTGGTAGTATCTAACTCACCTATTAGTCCTTTTATCGTCCTCCGATCCACACTAATGTTAGTAAACATCTCTTTCCCTGACCCATGACTATTTAGTTTCTCCTTTGTAAATACTGATGCAAAATGACCATTTAGTACCTCAACTATTTCCTCATCAGTTTCTCTCACAACCCCTTCATATTTGATAGGTCCTATTTTAACTCTGCCAGACTTGTTATTAATTTTATAGTAACTAAAGAACTTTCTAGGATCTTTGTTGCTATCCTGAGCTAATTTAATTTCTGACACCCTTTTGTTCTTCTTTATAAGCATTTTTACCTCTGAATTCTACATCCCAGTCTACAAAATTTAGCAAGCTTCGGAGTTTTACATAATCTCCCTTATGAAAATTTGGAACTTTTACAGCATTCTCGGTTATTTTACCCTTCTCAATTCCCAAGTTAAAATTAACTATCTGATGGTCACTATTTCCCAATGCTTCCCCAACAGTCAATTCTTGAACTAAATGATCACTGTTAGAAAGTACTAAATCCAATATATTGTCCCCCCTCGTTGGCTCATTAACAAATTGATTCAAAAAATTATAACATAACATAATTTCACGGATGACAAAAGCCACAAGGGCCTATCAAAGGTCATCCGTATCCATCAAATCCACCCACATAAAGCATCCAATCTGCGCTTGAAAACATTCAAGTTTGGGCTGTCTACAGTCTCAGGTGGCAAACTATTCCAATAATCCACTACATAACATAACATAATTACACGGATGACAAAAGCCACAAGGGCCTATCAAAGGGCATCCGCCTCCGTCAAAACCCACCCACAAAAAGCACCATCACCAGGGGAAGACAAAATCAAAGTCCCCCACAATATAATATAACAGATGACAAGAGCCACAAGGGCTCATCATAGGTCATCCGAGTCAAACGGCCTCTTTTTTAAGGCACCCAAACTCCCAGGAAAACTACATCCAGAGGATTGCATCAGAAACAAGGGTATCACCAATCAAGGCTTGTCAAGAACTGAATCATGCAGCTATACATATATACAAACAATATTAATAGATACAAAACTTAGGAACCATCACAACCTTCCCTTCCCATAAACTCATCCAACCTACTCTTAAATACATTTAGATTTGGACTACCTACTACCCTCTGTGGCAATTTGTTCCAGAAGTCTACCACTCTATTGGTGAAAAATATTTTCTTAAATCCAACCTACACCCTTGCTTTTTAATTTTCAAGTGGTGACCTCTAGTCCGATTTCCATCATCTAACTCAAAAAACTTACTAACATCCAATTTATCTATCCCGGAAAAATTTTTAAAGAGCTCAATCATATCCCCTCTCACACACCTCCTTTCGAACGAGAACATATTTAATACCCTCAGTCTATCTATATATTCAAGGTGCCTCAGGGAAGGAATAATCTTTGTTGTCCTCTGTTGCACTGACTCAAGAAGGTTAATATCGTGTCTAAAATGTGGGGACCATGCCTGTATACAGTACTCTAGATGTGGCCTAACATAAGAGTTATAGAGTTTAAGAATAACCTCCTTACTTTTGTAACTGACATTTCTCTTAATAAAACCCAGCACTCTATTTGCCCTATTTCTTGTTTCAATACACTGCTTAGAAAACCTTAATGACTTATCTATTACTACTCCTAGATCTTTCTCATCCTCTACTGAGCTCAGCCAATGCCCATCCATTTCATAGTTAAATTCTCTATTATCTTTTCCCATGTTAATAACTTTGCACTTTTCAAGGTTGAAAGTCATTTGCCACTTATGTGCCCAGGATAACAATTTATTTAAATCCCCCTGCACTTTAAAATTATCATCAATATCTTTAACTACAGCTGCTAATTTGGTATCATCCGCAAAAATTGACACTTTATTATTAACTGCCTCCCCAAGATCGTTTATATAGATGACAAATAATAATGGACCGAGAACTGATCCCTGAGGAACCCCACTGATAACATCCTCCACTCTGACTTTACACCATTTAGCACTACCCTTTGCTTCCTGTCTTTCAGCCACTCAGCTATCCAATTTGAAACACCCCCACATATCCCGATCATTTTTAATTTATGAACTAGTCTCCTATGTGGTACCTTATCAAATGCTTTACTAAAATCTAAGTAAATTATATCTACATTCTCTCCCTTATCTACTTGATCTGTTACAAACTCCAGAAAGTCTAGTAAGTTAGTCAAACATGATCTACCTGATCTAAACCATGCTGAGCATCGCTGATTAATCCCTCCCTCTCTAGATGTTGGCAAATCCCTTTTTTAACTATTTTCTCAAGAATTTTACAGACTACAGGAGTTAGACTAACCGGTCTAAAGTTATTTGGATCCTCTTTACTAACCTTCTTGAAAATGGGGACTACATTCGCTCTCTTCCAATCATCGGGTATTTCTCCATACTCCAGTGACCTGGTATATAACTTCTCCAGAGCAATTGAGATACTTTCTACACCTTCTTTAAATATCCTAGAATGAATATTATCAGGGCCAGAGGCCTTGGTAGTACCTAACTCACCTATTAGTCCTTTTATCGTCCTCCGATCCACACTAATGTTAGTAAACATCTCTTTCCCTGACCAATGAGTACTATACATAAGACTATTTAGTTTCTCCTTTGTAAATACTGATGCAAAATGACCATTTAGTACCTCAACTATTTCCTCATCAGTTTCTCTCACAACCCCTTCATATTTGATAGGTCCTATTTTAACTCTGCCAGACTTGTTATTAATTTTATAGTAACTAAAGAACTTTCTAGGATCTTTGTTGCTATCCTGAGCTAATTTAATTTCTGACACCCTTTTGTTCTTCTTTATAATCTTATTTAACTCATTCCTAGCCATTCTATAATCACTTAAATTTTGAATATTATTTTCTACCTGTAATTTTTTATATGCCCTTTTCTTCTCTGAAATTTTTCTAGCTATCTCCTGATTCCACCATAATGGTTTCCTACTTTTGTTCCTAATGGCCTTCATTGGGATACATTGCTCTTGGACTACATTTATTATATGCTTGAAAGTATCCCACATCCCATAAGCATTTTTACCTCTGAATTCTACATCCCAGTCTACAAAATTTAGCAAGCTTTGAAATTTTACATAATCTCCCTTATGAAAATTTGGAACTTTTTCAGCTTTCTCGGTTATTTTACCCTTCTCAATTCCCAAGTTAAAACGAACTATCTGATGGTCACTATTTCCCAATGCTTCCCCAACAGTCAATTCTTGAACTAAATGATCACTGTTAGAAAGTACTAAATCTAATATATTGTCCCCCCTCATTGGCTCATTAACAAATTGATTAAAAAAATTATCCTCAAAGCATTCTATGAACCTGCCACTTCTTCTATCCCTACCTATCATATTTTCCCAGTCCACAGAGTTTAAGTTGAAGTCCCCAATAATAACTGCATCTGTTTCACATCCCTTACTTATTTTCCTTATCATTAGTTCATCCATATCATCAGTCTGCCCAGGTGGCCTGTAAAAAGCTCCCAAATGCACCATTCTATTTTTACTGTAATATCTATCCAAAGTGACTCAACTCCATCCTGCTTTATTGAAGTATTTAAACTTGAAACAATGTTGTTTTTTATATAGATAACTATTCCTCCACCAATCCTACCTGTCCTTTGACTAATGTACATATTATAGCCCTGTAAATCAAATTCACTTATAGTGTCACTAAATTCTATTTCATTAACCCATGATTCAGTAACGCATAATATATCTATATCCTCATTGCTAATATAACTAAATAGCTCATCCTTCTTGTTTCTAAGACTACGAGCATTTGTATAGAAACAATTTAACCCCCCTAACCCTGAAGCACCTCTTGAAACTTGAATGACCTCACCTCTATCGCCTTGGAACCTATTTCTGTTATCTGCCAAGTCCATTCTACTTTCAGTACTATAATGTCCTCTCATAATTCCCTGACCACTATTAGTATCTAGTTTCCCGCCCGCAAAGACCTAATAACACGATCATACTCCTCCCACAACACATCTACCCCCCTCCTACTCAAATGCAGTCCATCCATCGCATACATTTCTTTCATTCCAACAAACCTATCCCACACATCCACAAACATGACACCTTCCATCTCACACATCCTCCTCACATAATCATTATAACATCTAGTCTGCACCTCTGTTTTTTAATCTTTAAGTGGTAGCCTCTAGTTCTATTACTACCTTCTAACTCAAATAACTTGCTGAAATCCAATTTATCCATCCCAGAAAAGATTTTAAAAAGCTCAATCATATCTCCCCTCACACACCTTCTTTCAAATGAAAACATATTTAATACCCTCAGTCTATCTTCATATTCAAGGTGCTTCAGGGATGGTATTATTTTTGTTGCCCTCCTTTGTACTGACTCTAATAAGTTTATATCATGTCTAAAATGTGGTGACCATGCCTGTATACAGTACTCTAAATGTGGCCTGACATAAGAGTTGTATAGTTTAAGGATGACCTCCTTACTCTTGTAGCTAACATTTCTTTTAATGTAACCTAGCACCCTATTTGCTCTATTTTTTGCCTCAATACACTGCTTTGAAAATTTCAGTGACCTATCTACTACTACTCCTAAGTCTTTCTCATCTTCAACTGAATTAAGCCAATACCCATCCATCTCATAGCTAAATTGCCTATTATCTCTCCCCATGTTAATAACTTTGCATTTATTAAGGTTAAAAGTCATCTGCCACTTCTGAGCCCAAGCTAACTATTGTTAAGTATCTTCTAGTATTGTTTCTGCTTCTTGATTTGGAGAAGCGGGGCCACTACTTAATTTAAAAAAAGCTAAGAATGGTTAAGGTAAATATGTAGATTAGCGGCACGGCCGGGAAAAAAATTGTGTGTAAATATTATCGTTCACTTGTGTCGGAATATTCATGAGCGTTTGAGTCCTTTTTGAATTATTATTCTATAAACAATTAGGATTATATACTGGGGGGCTGTGCCCCCCAGACCCCCCCCAATTTAATGAAACTCAGGATCATCATAGTGTAGTAACCCCATTGTGTTTACCCTCACACGAGCCGTCAACTTAAATGTACTCCAAAAACATGAAACATTTTGGAACAAGGACGAAATAGTAGGTCCCATCGTTCCCGCCGATAATCTACATATTTACCATGGTTAAAATCTAGCAAAAAAAAAACGGTTAAAAGATTGTGCGCCACTGTCTGGCTTTGTTCTGGAAGGTTGTCTTACAGGAAGCTCCTGATTCTCATTGTAAGATTGGGATATAATACTGATTTGGGTGTGTAGATTTTCTTGTATTTATTTAATACATCAATCACTGTGTAATAAATACATTAGTGATTAATACTTTTGGGGAAGATAACTGGCAGCAATCCTGAGCAAGAAATTTTTTTGGTGAGTGTTTACTTTTTCCTTAGTAAATTTCTGAGAGTATGGCTGTTTGTATAGATGGTGAGAGCATGCCGCTTGAAAGTAGTGTGATGTGGTGTGTGATGCATGTGGAGTTGAAAGGAGAGTGAATGTAACTGAATGCCGCGTGTGTTTTCTGGAAGGGGAGGTTAGGAGGTTGAGTGGGGAATGTAAGAGGTTGAATGATTTGGTGTTTGAGGTGAGAAGAGATGCAAGTGTGCGATTGAAGGGTGAGATTAGTGCTAAGAGGGTGGAAGATAGGGCTAGGACTGGGAACAGTGTGGAAGTTGTGAGTGATGATGAATGGTGGGTGAAAATGGATAGGATAGATAAGTTAGGACAGGTTAGGTGTGTGAATGAGAGGAACATAGAACCTGTTAGGTTGACTAACAGATTCAATGTCCTGAGAGAGGAAGAGTGTGAAAGTGATTTGCCTGGTGTGATTGTGGATGAAAGCAGGATGGGTGGTAGTGTGACTGAGAGCAGGAGGGAGGGTAATGTTAGGCCAAGACAGAATAGGAGAATGACTGAGGTGCTAGTGATGGGTGACTCTCAGATTAGGTATTTAGATAGGATGTTGAGTGATAGCAAGTGGAAGGGAATGAGAGTTTGTCTGCCGGGTGCTGGTGTAAGTGATGTTTGTGAGAGGTATGATAGGCTGGTTTCTGGGTGTGAGAGGGATGCAGTTGTGATTACGCATGTGGGAGTGAATGATGTAAAGAAGGTGGGTACATGTGAGTTACGTGAGCAGTATAAAAGGTTAGTTGAAAGGATGAGTAAAAGCAGGGTAAAAGGTGTTGTTTCTGGAGTGCTTCTAAGATTGGATGTGGGGGTAGAATGGCTGTCGCGTGCAATTGGTTTGAATGAATTTGTGAAAGGAATTATTTTTAGTCCTAATCTCCTTATATGGAATGTTAATCATCAGACCTGTAATTAATTGCTCAATTATTCTTTCATACTCCTCTTCAATTGTAATCTCTTCCTACTGGTGATTATTGTCTCCACTAACTGATATCATTGAATCTATTCCTGAATTGATTTCATTGACTGGTTTCTGTACAACTGCCTCCAGGTAAGTCCTTAGCCCATTATAATTTGCTCTTCTAAAGTCAGGAATTTTAACATTGTTCATGCTACTATCAATACCATTCCATTTCATTAGGAGGAGTGTAAGCAATAAGAGTGCTGAAGTCATTCTAAAACTGTATCTGGCGCTAGTTAGGCCTCATCTAGACTATGCAGTACAATTTTGGTCACCATATTATAGGAAGGATATTGATTTGCTTGAGTCTGTGCAGAGAAGGATGACAAAGATGATTGGTGGGCTAAGGAACTTACCTTATGGTGAAAGGCTCAGAAAACTAAATCTACATACATTGGAAAGGAGAAGAGTCAGAGGGGAATTGATTGAAGTCTTCAAATGGGTAAAAGGATATAATAAAGGGGATCTGGGTAAGGTTCTTATACTTAGTGAACATGACAGGACACGTAGCAATGGGTTTAAGCTTGATAAGTATAGGTTTAGGAAGGAGATTGGGAGGAATTGGTTTACAAATCGTGTGGTAGATGGATGGAATAGGCTCACTAGGCATGTGATAGAAGCCTCCTCTCTGGGTAGTTTTAAGAATAGATTAGATAAATATATGGATGAAGCTGCTAGATGGGACTGACTTTTTTTTATGTACATATGTATATATTTTTCTAAGGAGTGGGAAGATTATATTTTGCGGTTGCATGAATGGACATAATCCTCTGGATGCATTTTATGTATATTGTAGATTAGATCTGACGAACTCCTGTAAAGGGTGACAATGTTGATGACTTTTCTCTGGTAAGAAATCTTTTGTGTGTTGAATGGAACAGGAGCTGCCAAGTGTAGGCCAGATCAGATCAGATCAGATCAAATGGTTCGGTATTACCTTTACATCGGCACCTGATATATAGTCATATTTATTAGAAAGTATTAAAATATTCAGATTATTATCTTTGTCCACAAAATTATTTTTCAGGCTCTTTACCTATTTATAGTTGCCTTTGTCTTGTATTTACATTAAGACTATGTACAGAGTTTCAGAATATATATACATATATATAAATAAAATATGTCATATGTTTCAATTTAAATTATCACATAAAATAGGGCAAATGTCTCAATTCAAACTACTTACAAATTTTTCTCTCATTTTCCACATTCTTGATAAAATCATCTTATGTTTTTCTTGTTCATTCTTATTCATATTACTGCTAAACAATAGAATTGCAGCTATAAATGATTTTTTATCAGTGTAAAATTTACTCTCCTGTCTAATGTTTATCAATCTTGGACATTCGTATAAAAAATGATCTATATTTTCTATTTTTTTCATGTTGCAAAGGAGACATTGGTCTGTTTGATTTTTATCCAATTTTTCATTCCTCCAGTTCAGTTTGAGTGTATTGGTTCTTGCCAAAAATAAGATTCTTGAGTACTGGTCATTGTAATAAATTCCATCTTCTTTAATTTTCTTTTTATATTCACAATATATTGCAAGACTACTTCTTTCTGCTAGCTCTCTCTTCCATTTGTCTGTATCTATGTTATTTATAATGTTTTTCAGTTCAGTTTTATTTTTGTATTTAATATTGTCCAACGATAAATTATGGGCATTCATGTAGGATTGTATACTTTTTATCCATTTGTTAGATTTATTATTGTATAATACAATAAATATCTTACTTAGCAATTCATTTTCATTATTGCTGATTAGATATTTTATATACATGATCACCTTTAGGGCTAACCTATTTTCAAAAGTAGAGGATCCAATTTCTCCTCTAAGGGCAGCAACAGGAGTATATTTTGGAGCTCCAAGAATATGTCTATATGCCCTATTTTCAGCCTTCTGGTATTCATTTATTTCATTTTTTGTAAAATACATAATTTCCGCTGAGTATATTGCACTTGGTAATATGATGTTTTTCCAATAGGCTTTACCAATAAGCACCTTATTTGTGCTTTTACTAATTACTGAGGGCAGCATATGACTCATTGATTGAATAAATTTAAGCTTCTCTTCTTTATGTATTTTGAAATAATTCCTAGAGTTATTAAATTCAACTCCAAGGTATTTTAAATGGCTAACCACTTGAATATCATTTATTTGAACAATATTTTTTATTTCACAGTAGCTTTTATTATATATGATAATTTTACTTTTATTATAATTTATTGATAGACCGAATATTTCAGCAGCTTCTTTCAAGGTTTTTATTAGGAATGTTGTTTCTATAAGTGAATTAGATATCAAAAGGCCATCATCAGCATAAAACAGGGCCGGGATATAGAAATCTTTAGATTTGAATCCATATTTACTGTCTATTATCTTACTAAGTATAATATACGTTATTAATACAAATAAAGTGGTTGAACCATTGCATCCTTGTTTGATGCCACTACTTATATCAATTTTAACTTTATGTTTGTTTAAGCAGAGAAAAGTATAATCACTTGTATATAGAGCTGCTATAGTATTAATTATTTCTGGACATATTCTATATTTTTTTAGGGTTTCTATTATTTTACCTCTTTTTATTGAATCAAATGCTTTTTTGAAGTCTATTGATACCACATATAGTGGTTTTTTATTTTGATAACTATAATCAATACAGTAGGATAACATTAACATATTATCTTCAATACGTCTTTTTTTGGTAAACCCTTGTTGATATTCAAGCTGGCACAAGTTTTCACGTAAATGGACTTCAATTTTTTCTTTTATAATTGCCATATATATTTTATATGTAATATTGGTTAGGGCTATAGGTCTAAAATCTGATGTTGTTGGTCTTTTTGTTTTTGGTATCAATTTTGTGAGGGATGATTTCCAATTTTCTGGTATATTATTTCCCTTTACATCATTTAGTGCTTCCAAAATCTTCTTTAGGAATTTTTTACTATTCTCTAGTACCTTTATAAATTCACATTTTAATCCATCTGGTCCTGAGGCTTTTTTGTTTTTCAACCTGCTTATTGCTGCCTTAACTTCTTCTTCTGTTATCAATGGACATTTCATGCTATTGCATGGATTTGATGGTAATTTGGCCACATAATCAAAATTTTCCATTATAAATTTATTGTCTGTTTGGAAATGTATTATTTGGTCATTATCCATCTTAACTGTCAGTAGTCTATTGTAGAATTCTTTTTCATAATTCTGCTTTAGTGTATTATTCCAGTAATTATTAATATCATTTTCATGTATTTTATATTGATTACTCCAAAAGTTATTTATTTCTTTTACACATTCTGTTTCATCTAGTTTTTTTCCAGTGGAGTTATATACTGATATCTCTCTTGGGTTCTTGTCAGTATTTCTTAAGGTGTTTATGTGTTTCCAAAGTTTTCTGCTCTTATCTTCCTTTATTTGTTCTGTTAGAGCCTTTTCTAGTTTTTCCCTTGAGTCACGAACAAGTAATTGCACTTTTAATTTCTGCTCTAAATATTTCTGAGTGAATTCTTCTTTGATAGATTCTTCTTTGGCATTTCTTTTTATTCTATTATAGTACTTTCTTAATTTAATATTCTGCTTTATTTCAAAATTTAGCCATCTTGGTTCTGGATTTGTTTTATCTATATTTGCCTTTTTCTTATACGTTTTTTTTAGTATAGCATCTGCTTTTTCTTTTATGCATTTTTCAATTTTTGTTATAGACCACTTTGAGTTGTCATTGTCCATTTCTTCTTCTATAGATCTTATATAATTTGACACATTTTCTTGATTAAATTTATAATAACTATATTCCAAAATTTGTTCTCTTTTTGGTACAATTTTATTAGCTTCAAAAACTATTTTTATGAGATTATGATCTGATATGTCAAACCATTCTCTTTCTTCATCGATGTGCATAGTGCAGAAACTTTGGTACATATGATCATTTACAATTGCGTAGTCAATTGTACTTTTCAATCCTCTCTGTTCCCATGTGAATATCCCCTCACAGTTTGGATCTGCATTTAATATTATTAAGTTTTCATCTTCTATAAGTTGTAGAAGTTGCTTACCATTTGTATTTGTGGTGTGAGCTCCAACAAGGTTAACATGACCATTGAAGTCTCCAAGAATTAGAAGTGGGTTGTTATTATACTTTTTTATTAATTCTTTAATTTGATAGTACTTTTGATAGTTTTCATGGGGTCTCACAGACATATAAACCAATATTAAAATTATCATTTTTCCTTTGCATTTGTAAGAAATTGCCAGGATATCTTTTTCTTTGCAATTTATCTTTTTAAAATCATACTTGTTTGAATTTTTACTCATGAACAACAGGCCACCACCTTTTTTATCATTTAAGTCACGCATTGAATCAAGTATTAATAGATCTTTGCTAAACATCATTTTATGATATTTCCATTGTGTCTCAGAGAGGAGTAACAAATTATTATCATTTTTAAAATCTATTGTGTTAAATAATTCTGTTATTTTACTATTTGTCAGCCCTTGTATATTTATATAATAAAAGTTGAGCTTTTCTCTTTCCCCAGAATTCTTTTTTTCTTTGAATTCCTTTTTATTGACATTATTTTCTAGTCAATCATCTTTAATTATATTATTTTCTGTTATTTTGTCTGAAATTATATTTGCCATTAAGTTTTTTTCCTCGCTCATTTAAATGGATTCCGTCTGGCCGATATAGATGCTGCTTATTTTTAAGTCTATGCCATAAAGTAATATAATTTATACCTAATTTCGAACATAGGTTTTTCAGCTCATTATTAATGAATTTTGCTTTAGACCACCATTCATGGTTCTCACTCATTCTAGGTAAAATTTCTGCGGCAAATATATTATTATTTCTTTCCTTTAGACTCTTTAGGAGGTCTTTATATCTTTTAAGAATATGCTCTTCACTTTTGTTGTTAATATCATTTCCTCCACATAATAAAATTAAGTTTTGTTTCTTATTAATATCAATGCCCGAGTTTTGATTTACAATATTAGAGTGTATTCTTTCAATTTCTGCTCCAGGGTAACAGTGCACCATACTTTTTGGTATTCTCGAACCCAATCCCCGAGCCTGTGAAGTGCCAATTATTATAGTTCTTTTATTATTTTTTGTATTACTATTGCCTGGCTCTAGTCTTTGGTTATTAAACATTCCTATTTTTGCAATTGGGTCATAACGGTTAATAAGTTTAATCAACGCTTGTCTATGTATGATTGGTTTTGCCGATTTTTTTGGTTTGGTCCATTCATACTGTTTTAAATAGTGTGAATGGCCTCGTTCATTGTTTAGATGATTTCGGTTAGATACAATCGTTCTTATCTGTTTCCCTTTGGGCGAGATTTCGGATTTTTCAGTAATTTCAATATTTAAAATTGAATTATCATCTTTACCATTAGCATCTTTATGAATTTCTCCCAGTAGAGATGAATTAAGGTTTTTTTTAAACTTGTCTAGGTTTACTTTTTGTTCATTTGCATGTGTTTCATGTATTTTATAAAGGCTTTTTATTTCATCATCTTTATTTTTTATTGATATATTTAGCTTTTCATTAACTTTGAGCATATTTATTATCCCTTCTTCTTTATCTTTCAAGTCAATTTTAAATTTGTCATTTATTATTTTAAGGTCTTTAATTGTATTATTACATCGCTCTATATTTCTTCTTAGCTCTTGATTTTGCTGTGTTAGGTCGTGCTGGTTTTTGTCTAATTTGATATTACTTTTATAGGTTCTAAATACATATTTACATTCATTGCAGAACCAGATTAGATCTGCATTTTTATCAGCAAGGATATTATAAATTTTTTTGGTTAATTTGGTACATTCAACATGAATCCATTGGACACATTTGTCACATTGTATGCCCTGTTCTGTGACCACAATGCCACATATTTTACAATTATCTTCAGATTGTTTAATGTTTTTTGCTTCCTCCAAATTTGAGGGTATGTTTTTAACAGGTGTTCGAAACATAACTATCAACAGGAAAAACCGCGGGTCGACCCCTCGGACGGCTATACTCTCAATATTTCTTTGTTTTTGTCGATCTTTTGTTATTCTTCTTGTTTTAGTTATTTTTGAGCGGCGTTCAAGCCTTTTGTCTTAAAAAAAATAATGTTTTTTTTTTTTATATGTAATGAGCATTTGCTGTTGTTTTACGATATAATTAATTTATTACTTATTTTAACAGTATTTTTGTATAAACCCTTTAACGCACATAAGAAAACCAGCAGTATTTTTTTTTTAAAAAATGTTATAGACTGAGGTGTCAATGATTTTGTTAAAATAATTTTAGCAAAGAAACTATCTCATGAATGGTCTTTTGCAGTCTCCTTCTTTTCTTATGTTCTTATCTTGAATCAAATTTCACAATGGTCACTATTACCCAAATTTCCTCCAATCTCAGTATCCTTAATAACTTCTTCCCTATTTGTCAGAACTAAATCCAGTATATTATTAACCTTAGTAGGTTCGTTAATAATCTGCCTCAGAAAATTATCTTGGACAACATTCAAAAATTCCTCAGCCTCCTGATCACCCACAAGAGCTTCCCAGTCTATATTTCTGTAATTAAAATCGCCCATTATACACACATGCTTACTTCTACATGCCCGTTCAATCTCCTGCCACAGAAGATTTGAAGCTTCCTTACTAAGATTTGGTGGTCTGTATAATAATCCTATGACAAGCTTGTTTTTACCATCCTTTACATTTAGCCATAATGACTCTGTGTTATCATCTAATTTAATTGTACTGTTTACACAACACTGGAGATTATCTTTAATATAAATAATAACCCCTCCTCCTCTCTTCCTATTCCTATCTGTATGGAACATGTTAAAGCCCTCAATCTCAACCTCAGGTTTAAAGTGATTACCTGCCTAATCAAGCCATGACTGTTATCGCAATTATATCAAAATTCTCTTCACTCGCTAACGCTCTTAAGAGATCTATCTTATTCCTTATACTCCGACCATTTGTGTAGTATATTTTAAGTATTTTTTATTATTCCCCTCTCCCCTAGCTATTCCTCTATCTCTGCATCCCTTCCATTTCCTACACCTGCCCTCTATTCCTGTTATTCCCTTACCTCTAACAGCTTCTAGTTTTCCACCCTTAAGGACCTAATCACACTATCCAGCTCCCCCCATAGAACCTCAACACCTGCCCGACTAAGATGGAGCCCATCCATCGCATACAACCTCCTATTCGTGTAAAACTCTCCCCAGACATCTACAAACACCAATCCTAACTCCTCACACATTCCTTTCACAAATTCATTCAAACCAATTGCACGCGACAACCATTCTACCCCCACATCCAATCTTAGAAGCACTCCAGAAACAACACCTTTTACCCTGCTTTTACTCATCCTTTCAACTAACCTTTTATACTGCTCACATAACTCACATGTACCCACCTTCTTTACATCATTCACTCCCACATGCGTAATCACAACTGCATCCCTCTCACACCCAGAAACCAGCCTATCATACCTCTCACAAACATCACTTACACCAGCACCCGGCAGACAAACTCTCATTCCCTTCCACTTGCTATCACTCAACATCCTATCTAAATACCTAATCTGAGAGTCACCCATCACTAGCACCTCAGTCATTCTCTTATTCTGTCTTGGCCTATCAAATAGGACCTATCAAATATGAAGGGTTTGTGAGAGAAACTGATGAGGAAATAGTTGAGGTACTAAATGGTCATTTTGCATCAGTATTTACAAAAGAGAAACTAAATAGTCCTATGTATAGTACTCATAGGTCAGGAAAAGAGGTGTTTACTAACATTTGTGTGGATCGGAGGATGATAAAAGGACTAATAGGTGATTTAGATACTACCAAGGCCTCCGGCCCTGATAATATTCATTCTAGGATACTTAAAGAAGGGGTAGAAAGTATCTCAATAGCTCTGGACAAGTTATATACTAGGTCATTGGAATATGGAGAAATACCCGATGATTGGAAGAGAGCGAATGTAGTCCCCATTTTCAAGAAGGGTAGTAAAGAGGATCCAAATAACTTTAGACCGGTTAGCCTAACTCCTGTAGTCTGTAAAATTCTTGAGAAAATAGTTAAAAAAGGGATTTGCCAACATCTAGAGAGGGAGGGGTTAATCAGCGATGCTCAGCATGGGTTTAGATCAGGTAGATCATGTTTGACTAACTTACTAGACTTTCTGGAGTTTGTAACAGATCAAGTAGATAAGGGAGAGAATGTAGATATAATTTACCTAGATTTTAGTAAAGCATTTGATAAGGTACCACACAGGAGACTAGTTCATAAATTAAAAATGATTGGGATATGTGGGGGTGTTTCAAATTGGATAGCTGAGTGGCTGAAAGACAGGAAGCAAAGGGTAGTGCTAAATGGTGTAAAGTCAGAGTGGAGGGATGTTATCAGTGGGGTTCCTCAGGGATCAGTTCTCGGTCCATTATTATTTGTCATCTATATAAACGATCTTGGGGAGGCAGTTAATAATAAAGTGTCAATTTTTGCGGATGATACCAAATTAGCAGCTGTAGTTAAAGATATTGATGATAATTTTAAAGTGCAGGGGGACTTAAATAAATTGTTATCCTGGGCACATAAGTGGCAAATGACTTTCAACCTTGATAAGTGCAAAGTTATTAACATGGGAAAAGATAATAGAGAATTTAACTATGAAATGGATGGGCATTGGCTGAGCTCAGTAGAGGATGAGAAAGATCTAGGAGTAGTAATAGATAAGTCATTAAAGTTTTCTAAGCAGTGTATTGAAGCAAGAAATAGGGCAAATAGAGTGCTGGGTTTTATTAAGAGAAATGTCAGTTACAAAAGTAAGGAGGTTATTCTTAAACTCTATAACTCTTATGTTAGGCCACATCTAGAGTACTGTATACAGGCATGGTCCCCACATTTTAGACACGATATTAACCTTCTTGAGTCAGTGCAACGGAGGGCAACAAAGATTATTCCTTCCCTGAGGCACCTTGAATATGAAGATAGACTGAGGGTATTAAATATGTTCTCGTTCGAAAGGAGGTGTGTGAGAGGGGATATGATTGAGCTGTTTAAAATTTTTTCCGGGATAGATAAATTGGATGTTAGCAAGTTTTTTGAGTTAGATGATGGAAATCGGACTAGAGGTCACCACTTGAAAATTAAAAAGCAAGGGTGTAGGTTGGATTTAAGAAAATATTTTTTCACCAATAGAGTGGTAGACTTCTGGAACAAATTGCCGCAGAGGGTAGTAGGTAGTCCAAATCTAAATGTATTTAAGAGTAGGTTGGATGAGTTTATGGGAAGGGAAGGTTGTGATGGTTCCTAAGTTTTGTATATATTAATATTGTTTGTATATATCTATAGCTGCATGATTTAGTTCTTGACAAGCCTTGATTGGTGATACCCTTGTTTCTGGATGCAATTCTCTGGATGTAGTTTTCCTGGGAGTTTGGGTGCCTTGAAAAAGAGGCCGCTTGACTCGGATGACCTATGATGAGCCCTTGTGGCTTTTGTCATCCGTTATATTATATTGTGGGGGACTTTGATTTTGTCTTCCCCTGGTGATGGTGCTTTTTGTGGGCGGGTTTTGACGGAGGCGGATGACCTTTGATAGGCCCTTGTGGCTTTTGTCATCCGTGTAATTATGTTATGTTATGTTTTTACCCTCCCTCCTGCTCTCAGTCACACTACCACCCATCCTGCTTTCATCCACAATCACACCAGGCAAATCACTTTCACACTCTTCCTCTCTCAGGACATTGAATCTGTTAGTCAACCTAACAGGTTCTATGTCCCTCTCATTCACACACCTAACCTGTCCTAACTTATCTATCCTATCCATTTTCACCCACCATTCATCATCACTCACAACTTCCACACTGTTCCCAGTCCTAGCCCTATCTTCCACCCTCTTAGCACTAATCTCACCCTTCAATCGCACACTTGCATCTCTTCTCACCTCAAACACCAAATCATTCAACCTCTTACATTCCCCACTCAACCTCCTAACCTCCCCTTCCAGAAAACACACGCAGCATTCAGTTACATTCACTCTCCTTTCAACTCCACATGCATCACACACCACATACACACTAATTTCAAGCGGCATGCTCTCACCATCTATACAAACAGCCATACTCTCAGAAATTTACTAAGGAAAAAGTAAACACTCACCAAAAAAAATTCTTGCTCACGATTGCTGCCAGTTATCTTCCCCAAAAGTATTAATCACTAATGTATTTATTACACAGTGATTGATGTGTTAAATAAATACAAGAAAAACTATACACCCAAATCAGTATTATATCTCAATCTTACAATGAGAATCAAGAGCTTCCTGTAAGACAACCTTCCAGAACAAAGCCAGACAGCCAACTGAAATGCCTAAATGCTAAGAATAAAGCTAATAGGATATTGGGATTCATTAGGAGGAGTGTAAGCAATAAGAGTGCTGAAGTCATTCTAAAACGGTATCTGGCGCTAGTTAGGCCTCATCTAGACTATGCAGTACAATTTTGGTCACCATATTATAGGAAGGATATTGATTTGCTTGAGTCTGTGCAGAGAAGGATGACAAAGATGATTGGTGGGCTAAGGAACTTACCTTATGGTGAAAGGCTCAGAAAACTAAATCTACATACATTGGAAAGGAGAAGAGTCAGAGGGGAATTGATTGAAGTCTTCAAATGGGTAAAAGGATATAATAAAGGGGATCTGGGTAAGGTTCTTATACTTAGTGAACATGACAGGACACGTAGCAATGGGTTTAAGCTTGATAAGTATAGGTTTAGGAAGGAGATTGGGAGGAATTGGTTTACAAATCGTGTGGTAGATGAATGGAATAGGCTCACTAGACATGTGATAGAAGTCTCCTCTCTGGGTAGTTTTAAGAATAGATTAGATAAATATATGGATGAAGCTGCTAGATGGGACTGACTTCTTTTTTCTTTTTTTTATGTACATATGTATATATTTTTCTAAGGAGTGGGGAAATTATATTTTGCGGTTGCATGAATGGACATAATCCTCTGGATGCATTTTATGTATATTGTAGATTAGATCTGACAAACTCCTGTAAAGGGTGACAATGTTGATGACTTTTCTCTGGTAAGAAATCTTTTGTGTGTTGACTGGAACAGGAGCTGCCAAGTGTAGGCAATGAATGGTCTTTTTCAGTCTCCTTCTTTTCTTATGTTCTTAAAATTACTAAATGTGGTGGAGCAAAGGCGCTTCAAAGTAAATTCAATTAATTCCCACCTTCAGTAAGTCTTTCAACAGCCTTCCCAAGAAAGACTACAGATAGGTGTTCGGTAGAATTACCTTACCTTTTCTGTGCATCCAAGCCCCATAATCTAATTTGTCGATCGTATAAGGCTGCTTCATCTTCACTTAGGTTCTTGTTATCGCATAAAACCATTTTGGTTTAATTAAAATATATAAAAGTAATTGATTTAAAAGTTAGCCGAGTATGAATAAGGTGCTAAAAATTCGTAGCAATGTGCCTATTATAGTAAAAATAAATGGTTCACAAAATTGAATAGGTTTAAGGATCATTGAGAGATTCCAACTGCTGTCCCAGCGATTGCCGAGCAAGCACCCTAACCACTATACTAGCGAAGATGCTGCTATATATATATATATATATATATATATATATATATATATATATATATATAATATGCAAGAAAGCCACTATTATGGAAACAGAAAGTTTATTATTATTATTAAAACGGTTATTAAAACGGGACCAGTTTCGATATGTAGTTTACCATATCATCTTCAGCCGTTAACTAAGAGAAATTGACAAAGAAAACTGAAATATTAGAATATACAATAAAAGGCAACTGACTTTAATCTGAAGCGGTTAGCTTTAGGTGATTAACAATATCCTTTAAAATGAGATTTGATATATAGGGGTTACATTTATGCTGGCCTTCTGGCAAATTGAAATTTAGAATTTCTTTGATTAGTAAGGATTCAATTGTTTTCCATTTATTATAATCGCTACAATGGTAAACTATTTGGGCACTAGAAAAATTTATTATATGATTAGCGTTTTTACATTGTTAAAAAGACTGGAAGCATTGCTCGCTCTACGAATGTCCCCCCCTATGTTCATATATGCATTAATTTAATGACCTTCCGGTTTCTCCCAAGTAAAAAGAATTGCTTATCTCTACCACATTCTCCCTTGCTCAACAGATTAAACTCCATTATATATCCCAACTTGACCACCTTCGAATATCCCCTAACTATCAAAAAATCTTTCCGTTTCACCAAGCCAGAATGGCAAAATAAGGATGCAGGCATCTATTTAATCCCGTGTAAAGCCCCTAATTGCCCCTCCTTCTACGTGGGAGAAACTGGAAAGTCATTAAATTAATGCATATATGAACATAGGGATAACATTCGTAGAGCGAGCAATGATTCAAGTCTTTTTAACCATGTAAAAAAACGCCAATCATATAATAGATTTCCCTAGTGCCCAAATAGTTTACCATTGTAGCGATTATCATAACAGGAAAATGATTGAATCCTTACTAATTAAAGAAATTCGAACCTTCAATTTGTCAGAAGGCCAGCATAAATGTAACCTCTATATATCAAATCTCATTCTAAAGGATATTGTTAATCACCTAAAGCTAACCCCTCCAGATTAAAGTCAGTTGCCCGTTATTGTATATTCCAATATTTCAGTTTTCTTTGTCAATTTCTCTTAGTTAACGGCTGAAGATGATATGGTAAACTACATATCGAAACTGGTTCCGTTTTAAAAATAATAATAAACTTTATGTTCCAATAATAATGTTTTTCTTGCATATATATTTATATATATATATATATATATATATATATATATATATATATATATATATATATATATATATATATATATATATATATATATGTATATATATATATATATAATTCTTTTGAATCTAGCCTTTAATTACACTCGAAAAGAAAAAGAAAGATGTGATATGACATTTTAAGTTTCTCGCGCGTTTTTTTCAGAAAGAGAACGTTAAGAAAAGTTAGTTTACAAAAAAAACTACTATGATCTTCGAGTACTACAAGCAAAATTTCAATGACCTCTATGAAGCCTATAAGTAAAAATAAATATCATATTATTCGAACAAAAGATGTTATTCTTCTATCAATAACCAAAGTATTATATTGTAACACCAGGAGCTGATAACTATATGCAGTTTTATCCTATCTTTAAAAAAGTAGAAGTAATGTTAAAAACATAAATAAAACCAAATTTGTTGCAGATAAATATGGGTATTTTTGTCTATCTAGGTGAGTATAAGGCAAGAGAAAATTTGGATGTTAATTAGCGCATGAGTCAGAAAACAGGTTATTAATGCAAGGAAAAGAGACATTGGAAAACACCGAATACAAAGGGAAGCAGCGGATAGCTTCAATAAACAATCCGTAGTTGAAAAGACTCCGGAGTTCAACTCACAATCTGGATACTTCATTTTTTTCTGGAACACTATTCTGGTTTTCTCAAGTATGTATTGCCTTTATTGACTACTCCTAAATTTATCTGATTGATGTAAGCTTGTAATCCCAACTGGTGTATTTATTACTCCCAATCCAAAGACCTAATGAGACTCCGTTCGGGATCCACGATACTTTGCGGGTGGAGGTTGGCAGATGGACACCTCTTTCGAGCTGAGTAATGACCCGAAGGAATCTTTTTGAGAAGGGGAACACTGACTCGGTTGGTGTCACCCAAGCGAAATCCTCTCATGGGTAAGATTATCCCAGGGAAACACAGGAAACCGATATCTCATAAGAAAAGGGGACGACTGAGGAGGGAGCGATGAAAGTCATATATCCCCAAAGAAAAGATAAGGTAAATATTGAATTTTCCGCTGCGGGAAACCCTTGGGAGGGTTGGTGGATGAGAACCAAACAAAAAATTATAAGTTGAAAGTAGCGTCGAGGTCTATCGTCGAGATGTTACACAGCGTGTTCGAGCCCTGCGGCTTCAAACACTGTCTAGTTAACAATCCTACGAATGGAAGTATGTTGACCAAGGGACAAATGTTCGAGCAACGTTAGGGATTAGCAAGGGTTGTAGGTATGCATCCGAAAGGTACCCGTTCTCGGACAGTACCCTTTAGGTTGTAGTGCCACTATGAGGAGGGGGGGGGGCTAGTTAATGGTACCGTGGGTGTTACCTATTTATGGCGCGGTATAGGTTAGCGATTTGTGGGTGCGTGATAGGTAATTATAAGAGTATGTATTGAAGAGTCCTCGTTGCTATTAGGCTCGACGGGAGACGAGTACTATAGGCAGTGGGCCCACCTTACGCCTCTGTCAAATAGGTTCTGATTCCTCATAATTTCTCACGAGGGTTATGCGTTGGGCTGGGATTACCGGATATTTATCGGTAATCGGGGCAAGTAAAGGACGCGGCAAAGAAAATATAACTTTATTCTTGAATTGACATACTAAGGGGGCAAACGAATAAATCACAGTTCTTGGCGGTGAATGTGTGGGCTTACTGTTTTAAGTGAGGTATCGAGTCTAAAGGCGGCAGGACTTAGGCGAGTAAACAGGATTCCGTGACGCTACTAAGGGAATGAATTAAGTGAATGAAAGTCTGTCGTTATATATATATATATATATATATATATATATATATATATATATATATATATATATATATATATGAGGCGGTCAATAAGTTTTGCAATTCAGATATAAGGAAACGAGATATGAGGAAAAGTGTTTTACTATTTTTCAATATAACTACCCTCGACTTCAATGCACTTGCGCCACTTTTCCCTGAGGTTTCGAATTCCCGACTGCTGTTCAATCCACTCCTGGACGGCGACCTGGACATTATCATAGTCCCCAAACCGGCGTCCACGCAGTGCAGCCTTGAGCTGGCGGAATAAAAAGTAGTCGCTAGGGGCCAGATCTGGACTGTAGGGGGGATGGTTGATCTCCTCGAATCCGCTCTCGCGCACGGCAGCTTGTGCAACTCTGGCCTTGTGGAAAGGGGCATTGTCGTGGAGGAGCAGGACACCCCGTGTTAACTTACTGCGCCGTTTCTGACGGATGCACTTCTTAAACCTAGCCAGTTCCTCGGCGTAATAGTGGCCTGTGATAGTCCTTCCACGAGGCGCATAGTCCACCATCAACGCCCCCTCAGAATCCCAGAAGATGGTGGCCATGATCTTCCCGGCTGAGGGTTGAGCCTAGAATTTGATGGGGGTTGGAGAGCCCCTGTGCTTCCAGGCCATGCTTTCGAGCTTGGTCTCGGTATCCCAGTGATGGACCCACGTTTCATTACCTGTCACTATGCGTGACTCGAATCTCGCCGGGTCTTGGTTGTACAGGAGGAGCAGCTCCTCCGAACTTTGATGACGTTGAAGTCGATCATGGGGCGTGAGGTTTCTAGGGACCCAACGGGCAGAGACCTTGATCATGGCTAAATTGTCGAGGATGATGTTGATAACACTTCCATGTGATATTCCAAGTTCTCGCTCGATTTCTTCGACTTTTATCCGTCGATTTTCGAGGCTCATCCTCTCCACACGGGCCAAATTGTCGTTGTTCGTCACGTCTGACGGCGGCCTGGACGATGGTCATCTTCAAGGGAATCACGACCATGGCGAAACTTCCTATTCCAGCGAGCAATGGTTGCATAGGAAGGGGCGGGGCCAGTGTACACTGTAACCATGCGTTCATGGATCTCTTTTGCATTCTTGCCTTCCTTGGTCAAAAATTTGATCACTGCGCGGTACTCAACCTTCTCCATTGTTGAAAAACTTGTGACTGACGATCTGCGATCAGCTACTGCTTCTTAAATAGACGAGGCTGGAGCG
The DNA here is from genome assembly GCA_963969495.1 of Ceratothoa steindachneri. Taxonomy (NCBI): domain Eukaryota; kingdom Metazoa; phylum Arthropoda; class Malacostraca; order Isopoda; family Cymothoidae; genus Ceratothoa; species Ceratothoa steindachneri. The sequence continues at coordinate 182,260,369 of OZ018325.1, forward strand.
TGCGGCTGCAGGTCCTGACTTGTCATAACTTGTCCTAACACCCCTACAAACAGCTATCCCCCTTCCTCTGTTCTGTCCTCCCGATTCGCAAAACTTATTGACCCCATTCCGCGTATATATATATATATATATATATATATATATATATATATATATATATATATATACTATAGAAGTCGACAGCTATGGCAGCGTTATTAATTTTAACTTGTATTTTCTAAATTCTTCTTAGAAGTTTTTTTAACGGGGTATTCGAGGCGAGAATAAACATCCGCGAATGACATTCTTTATTTCTAGACGTCTTTCGACATGTTAGGTCATCTTCAGGAAATGAACACAAGTGAAGTTATTTACAAATTGCTACATTATATATATTATTTCTACGGGGACATACGTATTACAAAATTGTCCAATCACGGCGCGGGAATTTTTTCAAAGATGGAATATCAATGGGCAGGGTCGGGGATTTCGTGTGGCGACTAATCTTTGAAAATTGACATGGGAGGCACTCCCTTGTCCAGGAGCGAATATCCCTGTCCATATTGACCCAGAAATATAAATATTTGATAAGATAAAGTGAAGCCTTGACTCCAGGGTGTGAGACATTATGTAATTAAGTGAAGATAGTTCTTCTGCACGCCATTGGGACAAACGGTCTTGGGTATCTTGATGTTTCTTCACACCATAGTTGAGCTTCCCCTGGAAATGGGAAAGATTTTAATCGCGAGTGAAATTTCTTTGTTTCTTCGCCATCAGCCTGCACTGTCGCCAAAGCTTGGAGGTAAAAAAAGTCAATTTGGACCGAATTGACGTTCCTTGAGAGTCACTCAGCGACTACGTTGTCCTTACCACGCATATAGGCGGCATCGCTGATGTATTCCAAAGTGGCTGTCCAGTGGAGTTGCTGCTTGCCGGTCTTTGCACTTAATAGCGATGAAAAAGCCGATACTAATGGCTTGTGATCAGTGCACAAGGTAACATAGCGACCTTCAATCAAGTGGATAACAGCAAGATTCGCCGCCAGGAGCTCTCTGTCGTAGGTGGAGTATGTTTTATGCGTCCGTCTTAGCTTGCTTGAAAAGAATGCCAACGATTGTGGCGATTCATACGCCATTCGGTTTGAGGCAGCACCTGCCACGTATTGAGAGCAATCCTTCACCAGCTAGTATGGTGAATAATTGGGCAGCGAGTGACAGAGTTTAAGTAGCCGATTAAAGTAGAGTTGGTATTCTCAAATGCTCCTCGTGCCTCATCATTCCACTCGAACTCACGAGCCTTAGGTTGCAGGCGTATAAGCTCAGTCAACGGGGCTGCAATTGCGGCAAAATTGGAAATCATCCTTCAGTAGTATTACAACATCCCCAAATATCGTTGAAGTTTCTTCTAGTAAGGGCATGTCTCCAATTTCTTTCATTTTCTTGGCCGGTGAGCAAATTCCCTCCACCGAAATCTCCTCCTTTGCCAGCTCCAATTTCTCCAGGCATATCTTCCGACCGTTTTCGACCAGGATTTTGAAGGCTTGATCCAAATGCCTCAAGTGCTCGTCCATATTGTCCAAAAATATTAGGGTGTCGTCTATATATACATAAAAGAACCCTAATCATAGAAACAAGTTATCCATGTGTCGTTTGAATGTGTAACTTGCATTTCAGAAACCGAATGGAAGCTCCACGTACTCCCATAATCCAAACAGCGTTATCACCGCAGTCTTCTCTATGTCTGCTGGGTTCATAGGGGTTTGATGGTAAGCACGAATCAGATTCAACCTAGAAAAAATCCTTCTGCCATGGAAGTGGTTTGCCACACTTTGAATTCGTGGCGGGATTTGTGACCGCATTGAGCGCTCGGAAATCACCGACCACCCTGTACTCACCAGGTGATTTCTTCGGTACTATGTGAATCGGCGACGCCCATGGTGATTTTAATGGGCGCACGACTCCCTCTTTCATTAGCATTAAAGCCTCATATTTTTACAAATGGCTTTGCAATGGGGCGGTGGGTGCTGTAGGTCATTAATAATTAAAGCTACCGCAGGCTCCCATGATAGTTTCACTTCTGATACGAGTTTTGTTTGTTCATCAATAAATATGCCACGCGCACAGTCCACCCGAATGATTGGCGAAGACTAGGGATAACTATATCCATGCGTACCTCGCCGTGAAACTTACACTGGACTCACGCAATTCACCCTAATTCACCAATTTAGCCGGAATTATCAACACACTCTCCCTCGCATCAATTAGATACATTTATTTTTATTCACTTTAGCGACGACGGTGAAAAGAGATGGCATTCCTCAGCGGCTGCGCTAGTTTTCCGCCGGGGCTGGCGAATATGGCCTGGAGAAAGGTTGCATCTGTACGTGTTTTCTTCTCTTTGGCCATCTGCACCAGGGTTTGCAGAATTTCGCATCCTCACTAAAGGACAAATGTGAACGGCAGACTAGAGGTCTTTGCCCATTGGTTCCTATGAAAAGGTCGCAATCCTACCAGTATATTATAAGCACTGTGATTATTATTTCACTGCACAAAATCGGCACGGTTCCCATTAGGGTACGCACTCATGGGCACTGATCGCGCGATATCCATAGAATTCACATTATTTATATAATTATCACTTCTATTAATAGGATTAGGAATACGCATATCGGACAAAGGAGTGGCACTACGTAGTAAGGATTCACTGCTATCATTAATATTAAGACACTGTGTTCTATGGAATGGCATTAGTTCATCCGCAAGCTTTCCTAAATGTGCTAGGGTAAGTTCCTTTTGGGTAGTAATTATGGACGCGATGTTGGCTGGCAGGGATTGGATAAACTTATGCCACACGAGTTCCTCACCAACTCCTACCTGTAGACCAGTTCTCCTTAGTTCTTCCAAATTGGTAGAAGGTCGAGCAGTGAGCGTGGAGGAGGCAATGAGCTCGCCGAAAAGCTCGGGTTTCGTCCTCTCGAAGAACTTAATCACCTCAGCCCTTAAGAGCTGGTAATTGTGAGTAGATAGGATTGCAGCCGGAAGACGGTCGACGGTCTCGGGAAATAATGCAGCCAAATCATAAAAGAATTTAGTATTCTTCTTACTTACTCTTGAAATGTGAAACTGGGCATCCAGTCTCGTTAAAGACGGGGTGATAGATGGTGATGGCGTTCACGATCTCTGTCTCCCCTTGCTCTGCTTGTTGATGGTCTGATGCATCCATTTGCTCCTCACTTTCACTGTTCAGTCGAAGAGGGTCACCAGGTTATGGGGGGGAGGGATAATGGTACCGGTGGGTGTTACCTGTTTGTGTTGTAGTATAGGTTACCGGTTTGTGGGTGCGTGCTCGGTAATTATATGGGCGTGCATTGAAGAGTCCTTGTTGCTATTGCACTCGATGGGTGAGGAGGACTATATTCAGTGGGCCTACTTTACGCTTCTGTCGAATTGGTTCTGACTCCTTAAAATTTCTAACGAGGGTTATATGCGTTGAGTATGGCCTGCCGAAGGTGTCTCGGTAATAGAGTAAAGGAATTTGAAAGGACGCGGCAAAGAAAATATAACTTTATACTTGGATTGGCCTACAAAAGGGGCAAGCAGAAACGTCTCGAGTGCTTTGCAGGCAATGTGTATGCTTACTGTTTTTACGCGAGGTATCGAGTCTAAAGGTGGCAGGACTTAGGTGAGTAAACGGGATTGAGTTAATGAATCAGGAATAATGAGAGTGTCTCTCTCTCTCTCTCTCTCTCTATATATATATATATATATATATATATATATATATATATATATATATATATATATATATAGTCTCTAAGTGGCTCGACCTTGACTTGTCCGTGGGGCAGACCCAGTCATCTAGTTTTTTCGTTATTTCCACCCCTTAGGCGGAGTTTCCGAGAGCTCTGTGTACTTGTTGTGCCTAAATATTTCCCATAGATTAAGGTTTATAATATGGAATCGTTTGTTGCAGGTCTTTGTGAAATTTCTCTAGTCAGAGCCTATATTTGTTCAGCTGCTGATAAATGTTTCCAACACGCGTATGTTTGCGATCCTCGTATTTGTCCAGGTGGTCACCTTTCATATCTTTTTATGTTCGTGGCTTTCCACGGGACTCTAACGACAGTATGCCTCAGATATATTTGTACAGTTTAACATGTATATAGTTGCATTTTCTAATTCCCTTTGGTTCTTTATTTATTAGACTTGCCATATTATTTCCTTAATTTACACACATAGCATTTTTTAGGATTTGATAAATCCACCGAGCATCCATTTTTTTAGTTCCTCACTGGGCCTATTAAGACCTAAAATTTCGTGTCAGATGCCTACCTATTTTATAGAGCGAGGCATACACAACTGTGCAAGGTAGAATAAGTTTGACAATGAGGCCTCACACATGATCATCATGTGAATCCTCTGAAGGCTTGTTACAGGCATGCTCACAACTATGTTCATGCAAAAAATCAAAAAAAGGATAGAAGTTTTCATCAATAATAATATGTAACATGTATGTTAAATAATAATGTATAGCTTTTGTAACAAAGCACATATAATAATAGGCCATGTAAATATTATACATAAATGTTTCTTGAAAAGGCCAAGGCGAGAAAAATGAATTCGAGACGTTCACAGGTTAGCAAACCCGTGCACATGTACACACGCATACACAGAAAAACGAATCAAGCGATTTCGACAGTCACGCTAAGAGGTCAGCTGTCCAAACAAGCTTGGTAGCAGGTGCAGACCAGAAAACATGATAGTAGCGACCATTATTTATGAGCGGGAAACCGCGAAACGCAAAGTGATATCTCTGGAAATTTAAGATAAAATGAATCTCTATCTCCTTGGAAACATAAATAGACAGGGAGTGGAGTTGGCCATGCCCAAACAATATCATTGGCTAATGGCAAGCCACGCCCACGGTGCGCCACCGAGTCAGAACAATCTTACAGTAATTCAACCAATCAGACTCGCGGGCACTTTCACAATTATAGTCACAGCGACAGTCACAGTCGGAGTCGCAGTCAGTTAAGATACCCCCCAGCCTCGTCGAAAGGAATAGGCTCGCCTGAATACACGACACGATCTTTTCCGAAATTCCACCGTATGAGATTTCTTTTCCTACTAGTAATCCATATCGATCCTCTTAACCAGCCTACGTAACCTTAAGCCAGGGGAGAGTATTATCTTCCTTCGAACAATTGGAGTCAGCCTCAGGTCAGCGACAAGTTGCCGTGTGGCCCTGTAACGAGATCATCACTGTTAGGCAACATCGGCTCGGAATAGTACTTGGAGGGTTCACCGCCGAGACCGTGAACACATCCTCGTAACTGCATTCCCCTCAGAGAGCAGCCTCGATAACTGGTTACATATCATATTCAAGCCACCACAACCTAATGCTACCAACCTCATCTACCTAATACTATAATACGACCAAAACAGCTATAACTGTTGACCCCTTTGCTCGAACAAGTAGAAAAATATGGAAAATGGACTTACAGAACGAACAACGAGCGGAGTATGAAAATACAGAGGTCGCCTAAGCATTCAAAATCAAACCTATCGTCAGCTCAAGAAGAAAAAGTAGACCTGGCGAGCTCCATCCCCGTCGGCCTCACTTTTCAACGAAGATGCAGATTAAATGGTAGAGGAGGTCATTTCTACGCATCGGACTACTGGAAGCAGCCTGGAGGAGCTAACATGAACCGTTACAGGTGGACGTAGGTTGATACCTAACCCGGCAAACATTTGTCCGGTTTCTACAGACGAACACAGCGCCTATCATCGCAGCTCAAAAAGGACAACACTGGATCAAGATGAAATAATTAATTTAAACATAATTCCAATTTAAGTGTACAAAGTCCATGTAATCATTAATTTAAAGTTAACTCCGTATTCTTAGGTTAAGTTTTTTTTAATTAATAACAACAATCGTAAAAAGTGTTCGGGATATCAACAATGTGTATAAAAAAATCCAGTGCAGACCAATTTAATAGCGTAAATCTAGTGCTTATTCACTTTAAAAATATTAAAATTATAAAAATTCCAGTGCACTGTAGTAAGAAAAACAACGTTAATTTTATTAGAACCAATTAAATGCATAACGTCAGTAAAATAATTAATTTAAACATAATTCCAATTTAAGTGTACAAAGTCCATGTAATCATTAATTTAAAGTTAACTCCGTATTCTTAGGTTACGTTTAGCTTAAAAAAAAGTAGTGTGAAGCATACAAACAAATTAATATATATAAACAAAAAAAGGTTTTGTTCACGATTATGATCTGCAGCTTGGACATCCGAACGCCCAAATATCAAAACGCTTGGCATTACATAGTTTAAACAAAGAATCGCAGAATCGCTGCCACTTGGAAATTTCTTTTGCAATCAAGCATAACAAAATGAAATAAGAAAGTAAATTTAATGTTGTGGTGCACGTGCCCAAAGCTGTAGGCATAAATAGATTATAAATAAGGAGTACCTAATAATTGAATTTTATGCTGCAGCCAATAAATAAAAAGGGAAGGAAGGCTAAGTAAGAGTTAAGAATAATGAGGTCGTGGCGCGTGCACATACACACACGCACAAAATTTCTGCTTGCATTAAAGAACTGCAGTTCCCACATCCGAACGCTCTAAAGAACCGCTAACTACCGTGCGTAATTATAGATATAAAAAATAAAGTATTGTAAGACTCCGAAAGTCGAAGAAACCCAAAGTCAATGTAAAGATGTATATAAAACAAAAATTTACCTCTCGTTCCTAAATAATATATTGTGAGACTCCGAAAGTCAAAGAAACCTAAATTCAATGTAAAAATGTACATTTTCCAAAGTATGTAAATTATTTAAGATTCATTATATCTTGTTACACTCCGTGTCTCGGAGGGAAGCTTTGTAATGTCACTGTGCGAGGTGGAATAGGTTTGACTATCAGGCCTTACACATGAGCATCATGTGAATCCTATGAAAGCTTGTAACAGACACGCTCACAACTATGCTCCTGCAAATAATCTAAAATAGGTATAGTAGTTTTCATAAATAATAATAACTCTTTCAGTAAATAATATGTAACATCTCTATAAAATAATAATGTATACCTTGTGCAACAAAGAACCTATAACAATAGTCCATGTGAATGATATATATGTTGTTTGCAAAGGCCAAGGAGAGAAGAATGAATTCGAGAAGTTCACACGTTAGCAAACATGTACACACACATACACATTAAAACGAAGTAAAGCGATTCCCCAGTCACCCTAAAAGGCCAGCTGTTCAAACAAGCTTGACAACAGGTGCAGAGCCGAAAATACGATAATAGCGGCCATTATTTCCTAGCAGAAACCTCGAAACGCAAAGTCGCATCTTTGGGAATTTGAGATAAAATGAATATCTATCTCTATGGACGCAAAATTAACACGGACTGGAGGAGGCCATGCCCAAACAAAATCATTGGCTAATGGCAAGGCACGGCCATGGTGCGCTACCGTATATACATCTTGGGTAGACTGAGGGAAGAGAGTCTGACAATAATTCAGTCACCAATCTAAACCCCTATTCGATGACTCACTAATACAGGTGACTCTGCGCTCTACCATGAATTTTGTGAAAATAGTATTCTATTCGACGGAATTGTTTGACTACTCCATATAAGACACCAGAGAAGAGCTGGCCGACCATGGAGAGAACAAGGTCAAAGGTGTAAGAGCAAACAGGGGTGGGATTCGATACCTACCATGACTTGCTCTCTGAGTCGGTACAAGCGTGCTACCATTGCCACCGCTTTAGCTATAAAACAAGTCATGAATAAGTCCTAATTCGGGTTAACCTTAAATATATGCTGATTGCTACGTAGAAGGGTACCCTGTGTATACTGTTACATTTGGTACCTGGAGGAGCGACACGCCTTTCCGGCCCGATTGCAAATAGGCAAAGCCCCACTCAATGGGTTAGCTTGAATTCTTTAACGGGGCTTGAGAAAGCTGGTGCCCTTCCCTTTTACCACTCTAAGCAACCATTTTGTTCTGCGACTATACCCTCTTTTTTATTTAGCTTAAAGACCTGATCAGCTACCTCATGCTGTGTCAGAATAAAGGCTTTGTGACGTCTATAAACAACGCCCTTAACGCCCGCACGTTGCAAGAGAACATGACTTGAAAGCTCGTGACGTTGGAAGGCGATTAATAGGAATATATGTTTTAACCTAATGACCTCTTACAAGCGCCTAATGGGTTGGCCACCTCCCTGCGGCTATTACCTAGTGCATTAGGCTGCATTGCATGTGACGGGCAGGCTTTACTGCATGTTGGCGGCCAAGCCAACCAAAAGTATAGGGTCCCCTCTCTGGGTCTGCAACAACAGATCGTGGCCATCTTGTCGACGATTAGTATGTTCTAATAAGAAAATCCACCATATCACCCTGCCTGTCTGGCTGCTCAATTAAGAGCTTCGGTCTTTGTGGAGCGACCGTCCACTGGGCAACTAACCAACTATTTAATGCAACCAAGGCTGGAGATGTGAAAATTCCGAAACCTCGAAATGAGATAGACGGGATTAGTTGGATGCTCACCACCCTTGTGTTACTCATTCCCGGTATAGAGCGTCCACCCGCTTCCATCGAGTCGTTAAACTCATATGAAGTAAACCCCGAAAGAGGTCCAGATAAACTGTTCAGGGAATTCTAAGGCTAAACAGCAGCAAGAAAACGACTCGGATGAGGGACAACCAGCTCCGAAGCCGCCACGCCTGCCAAAGGTTTATGGCGAATGGAGGGAAGGACTTGCGTGGTGAGCCCATCTTCACCCACTAAGTCATCAAAGGCGACAGCGCCATATACAATTAAAAATTCTTGATGGCATGGTTCCAGAAAGTCTACGGTCATTCCGTGAAACTCTTCGCCTCGTAAAGGGCCCCCACATCTTTTTCGACCTAGGCCTACAGGGTAATTTCCTTCAATGGAATTGCTCTGGAATCCGAGATAACTGGAAAAAAGCTTGAAGGTTCATCCCCCCCTTTCCCCTTTAGCTATTTGTCTTCGGGGGACCATACTACGTAGTTTCCTTCTACATTCCACTGTCAACCGACTTCGAAGCAGGATACTTCCGTTGCATCATGTCACGGTTGCCTAGGCCCCCTTTCTTCCCCAAGGATTTGAATGGCAGGCACTCGCTTTGGGTGCAATACACGGTAAATCATGAGGCCTAGGTCTTTGTCGACATGATCGAAGATTTGAAGATAGATAAGCTGATTGGGAATGAGTTTAAGCATCAGTGTCCGAAAACCCCTCCATTTTCTTGTCTTGATCTGTCCTAGCGCTCTTCTGGATGTAAAACCTAATTTTGCGGGGAAAGTGGCCTTTGACCTTCACGGTAGTGACAACTTTTGCATTAAAATATCATTTTTTGGCCCTGCTCTGCCTGAGAAAACAACATGGTGGTTATTGGAGCGATCGTTGTTGCCCGCATTTCAGGAAATGAGTAATTTCTCTGTCCAACTCGATGATTTTAGTTCGATTAGATGAGGCCGTTGAGTTCCTCTCAGGCAACCTTATTGCCGTGGGCCTAACTACTATTCCTAGTATGTCTGTGGGGGGTCGAACCTAGTAAACATTTGTTTGAAAATTTTAAACGGTTCACATATTGAACCTTATAAATAGGACGATAAACTCCCCGCTTTTAGTATCTCTCTTTCGTAAATAGGAAGATAAACTTCCCGCTTTTAGTATCTCTCTTTCGTAAATAGGAGGATAAACTTCCCGCTTTTAGTATCTCTCTTTCGTAAATAGGAGGATGAACTTCCCGCTTTAGTATTTCTCTTTTGTAAATAGCAAGATAAACTTCCCGCTTTTAGTATCTCTCTTTCGTAAATAGGAAGTTAAACTTCCCAGTATGCAGTACGATATCATGGGTCGGCTATACGTGGCTCCGTACAAAATAGATCTTGTTCTTGAAGTCCCCGTGGGGAAAAGGTAAAAATCGATGGCGTTTTCTTGAGGTGACTTTCCCTCGCTTTATTTCCTCCTTTGCCGGCTGTGAACTTTCGGTGAGCTTAATTTTCTCGTAGATTTCTTCCAAGTCTAAAAATTCGGAAATTGGACATTGGGCATATATAAGTGAGAAATATAGTAGTAGAGGTGTTTAGTAGGAGAACATACTAGGGAAAATTAGGGAAATAGTAGGAAAGTGAAATGAAAGTAGAATGAAAGACAGATCCCTGGTGGGGTAGCTCTGGCTTTCTTTGTTTTTTTTTATATTGAGTATATTGTTATTGTTTCTTTATTTGGGGGGAATTAGAGTTTTTTGCTAATTCAATGGGTTCCCGTTATAAGTAAGATAGCCTTATTCTGAACCCTTGGCAGTTTAAGGATTTGGGTCTTGGGACTCGCGTTTATGGGAACCGGGGGGTTACAGGAGTTTGGATCGGATGCACGCGTTATAGATTATTATTTTGTTGGAGGTTCTTAGGTTTCTGAATCGAAAAAACTCACCCAAGTTCCTCCGTGCATTATTCGGAAAATTGATTTCAGCCGTGTTTATGTGTAAACGGTTGGAGCGTTAGTAACATTTAAATCTATCATGGCGCTGATTGGACAATCATTACAATGCTTATGTCTAAAAGCTGATTGGCTAACTTGTCAACTCTACGGCTGTTTTTCCAAAAATGAACGTAAGAATGATTAGTAAATGTATATCAATCCTGATTGGTTGAATTGTTGTAGTGTTAAGTGTAGATGAAATAACTATTTATATAGGTGTATTTTTGTGTAAAAGATAGTCAGAAGAGTCAGAAAAATTATTATTATTTAAGAAGAAAAGTTCTATTCCCTGTTCCCCATATTCAAAGCTTATTCCAGCCATATACCCAGGAATAAAGAATCCATATATAATTACGAGTATATATATATTTTTCCTTCATCCCATAAGGAAGCGGTTGATCACTTAACCCAGCCTACAAAACTACAAGAGCGAGAATACATTACTCAGACCCTATACGTGTACTCGTTTTAAACGCCGACCGCTTCTGCGGTGGTTAGCCGAGTGTGAGACGCCCCTCAAACAGAAGTGTTATTTCTACCTGCGCTATAAACACCGCTCGAACGATTTCACTATGGGTGAATTTAATCAAGCACGACCACCGCTCTTCCTGTCGGGCATAGGTGTCTTCACTTAACAAGAACACCGCTCTTTCAGAGATGTGAAAGCGAGTCAAAACGATTTGGTGAAAATTCTCACAGGACACAGCTAACGTTCTCAAAAGAAAGGGATCGCAATCTCGGATCCCGAGTACGTAGTGGTCATTTGCGACCTTTTACTCCGCATTATCTAGCCAGGACGCCGATCCTCTAGCGTTCACTGAACGTCATGAGGTCGCTGAAGGCTGACAACTGGATTTAACCTTTATGTGCGGAGAACCCTTCACCGACATTTCTACCCTAAATGAGTTGCGTTGCACTCTTGCTTCCTGCACGGGCAACGGTTTCTTTCAGGACGATGTCATTATGCCGTGCTCGAAACCAAAGTAAAAAAAGTCATAACATTTTCCTAATGAATGGTTACTGTATTTGCTTTTCGCAAACCAGGCTTACGCTCAATTATATAACCTCCTGCGTGAGTAAGTGAATGGAGAAATTGGTAAATATTAGATTAGTCTTTTTCCTGAACAGCGGAGCTCACGTATCTTCTGCACAGTATAGTATCTGCAAGTTCCATTCCACGTCAGATGCTCTGCTTCGGCTGAAAAATGCATTATCGAGGCCTTCATTCGTAGACGACCTTACGACACGGTGTTTTTCGATCTGAAGAAGGATTATCATACCGTATGGCGATATGGTATCATATCTGATTTCTTGCCAGGTCATCGATTCCGCATACGAGGGGGTCTTCTCCTGCCTAATAGGGCAAGTAAGTGTCCTCAGTATCACACTGTTTGCATTGAGCATCACCGATACCATATCGATGCTGCAGAAAAATGTTCTCTCTTTGCTCTACCTAGATGACCTTGCGATCTCTTTGGTTGCTATCTGGTTTACAACTCTGAATTGTCGACTCCAATAGGCATTGAATCGCATCTCTCACTATGTCGAAGCGTATATGTTTCAATTTTCATTAGTCAAGACTAAAGTAATGCATTTCTGCCCCATTCCACGCCTCTACCCCGACCAGGGCTTGTTCCCAAACGGGTTAGCCTGGAAGTGGTAGATTCGCACCGCTTCTTTTGTCTTGTTTTCGACCAGCGCCGCTCCTAAGAGTGTCATATCTGCACCCTTAGAACTATAGACAATATTGGCTCGAGCCCCGAACCAGCTAGAACAAAGCCTCTCCCCACACTCCAATGCGACCTCTTTGCAAAAAAAGTAAAGAGTGTTTGCCCCTCCATGGAAAGGTTCAACTCACAGGAGGCAAGAACCGAGAAGATGGTAGTCATGACATCACCTGGGCTCCTAAAATTTAACTCCCAATTTGAAGGTATCAACAAAGGAGATTCGGCTGTCTCTCTCCTACCCAAAGTTAAACGGAGCACTTTGCAAAGTGAGGCCCCACCAAAGGCCGAAGGACTCCGATACCAAAGCGGAACCGAGGGTAAAATGGTTCAAGGCAGTAGAAGGCAATGGATGGTATGTCAAGCCAACCCTCCTCCAGTAAGCCTTCGATAAAAGCACCCGTGGTTGTCTCCAAGGATGCTACAGCCATAACTTTAAGGGGCTTCACTTTCCGCAAGACCACGACAGCTCCCTTACTATAGATCCAAAAGGCTATTTCCTTCAATGTAATTGAAACTTCTCGTGTCTCTCCTAATCTCCCTCTTTAGACTATCGCTTTATCCGTTAATCGTCTTAACCCTTTTGACTCTGTTCTTGACTCTTTCTTGCCTCTCGGTTTCACCTTGCTACCTGTTATAGCTAAATCTTAATGTAAATTTACCCATCCCTCTCCTACTTCCTCATTGGTGATTTCTTGTCTTAGAGGCGGTCCTTCATCTTTTACTAGCTTATATATACACCCTATTATATTATTTTATCTTGTAGTTATCCTTAAAAATGAACTGAATAAAGTTCGAAAGTACTTGGAAACACCTTTTCATTTTTCCTGCGGGACATTGCATTCATATATATATATATATATATATATATATATATAAAGGGTCTTTCAATATGGTCGCTCGATTTTTATATGTAAATAAAACAAGTTGTGTGTGATATATGCATTAAATTTTTTAAATTTGAAAGTACATTTTATGGCATAAATGTCCGCCGCAGCTTCGCTTGGTGGAATGAATTCGGGAGGCCCAATTTTCGATGACTTTGTCGCATAAATCTGGCTGAATTTGCTGGATAGTGTTCGTTATGTTGACTTTGAGGACATCAACTGTTTGCGGATTATTCGCATAGACCTGCGATTTAAGGTAGCCCCAAAGAAAGTAGTCTAATGGCGTTAAATCGCATGATCTCGGTGGCCAGTTGACGTCGCCGCCGCGCGAGATAACCCTGCCCTGAAATCGCTGGTGCAAAATGTCTATCGTGGCATGCGCAGTGGGGCACGTAGCACCGTCCTGTTGGAATCACATGTCGTTAGTATCCATATCAAGCATATAATCCAGTTGAGGCCACAAGAAGTTGCTTATCATCGATCTGTAAGATCTCGCCGTTGACAGTTATGGCAATCCCATCTTCGTTCTCAAAAATATACGGATCGATGATTCCGTTAGACGAAAATCCGCACCAGACAGTGACTTTGTTGGGATGCAATTGGTGCTGGTGTATCTCATGTGAATTGTTTTCGTCCCAAATCCGACAATTTTGCTTGTTCACAAATCCATTCATCCAAAAATGGGCCTCGTCGCTGTGACGAGGATAGAAATCCCGTAATGCGCGGAACGTTTGTCGAACGGAGCACTGATTTTGATAATAACATTTGATGATTTCCACACGCTGTTAAACGCTATAACCTCCCATCGTGACTTGCCAAGTACTACTGAACAGTTCACAGTGAGGTTGCCAGATGTCGCTTTAACAACATGGCCACTATCGCTTGACAAAGCTCGAGCGTCCTTGTTGAAAGCCCATATATATATATATATATATATATATATATATATATATATATATATATATATATATATATATATATATATATATATATATATGTAAAGAAAAACTTTTAGTTAGCTTAGGAAACATGTTTAGGAAAATGATATGCACGACTGAGCTTTGAGGGTTTATTTCTGAGCTTTCAGACCCAAACTAGAGTCCTTCAGAGAAGTATTGAGCGGAGTGGAATCCAAACTAGGAATGGTTTAGGTTGGGAAAAGACCCATGATTCTACTCCGCTCAATAATTCTCTAAAGAAGGACCCTAGTTTGGGTCTAAAAGCTCAGAAATTACATAGAATAGTACTTTAAAATACAATGCTGTCCCACAACGAGTAGGTACTTACCCACCTCTTCCACCGCCACCTTCGGGCAAAGAAAAATCGGAGAAGAAACGGAGTAAAGTCAAGAATTCTTAGAGGAAAGCAGAAACCTATTTATATTATAATTTATACCTGTTACTTCTTTTTGTGGTTACCACCTCGAAGTTTCTCTCGCACAACAAGCTGGCATTAGTTGAAAATACCTAATTCGCTTTTCAATACTTCAAGTGTGTGAAAACTTTATATCAACCTATTATTTTTAATATTTTGGTAAATTTCGAGAACACTCCCACCACTAACTTTTGGACATAAAATATATTTTTCTGACTATTTATGGGTCAGGAACGCGAATAGGATATTCATTACCGCCCGCAATGGCTTACTTTCGAGTTAGCTCCACATTCCTGTGAACATAGCTACCATGAAAAGTAAGCAATTTTCAGTTAAAATAAGCGATTTGCGGAAACAATAATCATCATAAATCGCTAATCTAACCTAACCCAACTTGTCATAAAAAGGTTATGGTAGGTTAGTATGGGATTATACGACGATTTATGATCGTTGTTGTTTCCGCAAATCGTTTATTTTCGCCGAAAATTGCTTACCTTTCGTGGTAGCTGTGCTCACATAAATGCAAAGCTAACTCGAAAAGTAAGCCATTTGAGGCTCAATGAATATCATATTCTCGTTCCTGATCCATCAATACTCCAGAAAAATATATTTTTATCCATACATTAGTAGTGGGGGTGTTCTTAAAAGCTACCAATATTTCTTATCACCTTAACTACCCTTCTTTTAACTGTATTTACGGTGTTATTCGATACAACCCCTTCCGACAATTGATTCCATACATTGACAATTTTATAGAAGAAAAAGTTGCCATATACATTCAATTTATGTGGTTTCGGTATAATTTTCATGCTGTTATTCCTTGGAATAATTATTTGTATTAAAATCGAACCAAATAGACTAGTCCACGTCTTCTATTCCCTTTAATATTTTGTACACTTCAATTAGCTTACATTTCCAGACGGGTTTTATTGTTATACATTTTTAATGCAGGTATCATTTTTGTAGCTTTGGCTTGTACTTCTAATATTTCTATATCTTTTCTGAAGGAAGGGGACTAATTTGTGCCAGTAGTCTAATTATGCTCTTACTATACCATTATACAAATTTATGATTACCGCTTCACTTTTGTCGCTAACCTGTCACTTAATATTACCAATGATCTTTAGGGCTTTCTTTTCTACCTAAGATTATTAAATATAAATACCAAGATCATTTTCATTTTCTATTACAGTTATTGTTTTCTCAAGGAGTTTGTATTCAACCTTCGGATTTTTGTGGCCAACGTGCATCACTTTGAATTTTTCAAACTTTAGTGGGAGTTCCCATTTTAAAAACCATTTCCCCGTCTATGCCATTAACATAAATAATAAAAAGCAAAGAGCCCAGGGGCGAACACAGAGGAACAATACTACTAACAGTTATGCAATCATATTCTTGCTTATTCATGATTGCTCTCTGCTTGCGACCACTGAACCAATTTTCTATCCAATTTGCCACTTTACCGACTAATCCTAGAGCTCTAATTTAGGCATTAATTAGTCTCATAATTGGCACTTTGTCGAATGTTTTTTGAAAATCTACGTACAAAATGTCAGCTAACCTCTCACAGTCATGAATTGTGTTAATATAATGGAAGAATTCTAGTAGATTTGTAAGACATGGCCTATTCTTCATAAAGCCACGTTGTGAGTTGTTAATAATTTGTTAGATTCTAAATGGCTTATCATTTTTTTTCTGCAATAATACTTTCAAGCATTTTCTTAACTATTTGAGGTCAAAATTATATGGCGATAAATGCAAACCAGAACTTTGCGCCATTTCTTGAATATTGCGTTACATTAGCTAATTTACAATCTTGAGCGACTGAACCATTTACAAGGGATAAGTTAAAAATATACGTTATTTGCTCGACTACTGTATCTTTCACCTCGTTTGTTAACATTTGGAATGGTCATATCTGACACAGGTGATTTCTATTTTTTTTTTCATTTTTTCGAATCGTATTCTCTCGTGCACCTATACGATTCTAGTGGCTCAGTGTGTAAGTACCTAATATCTGGTGTAGGTCTGTGATTTAAGGCTTCCTTAGTGAATAATGTTTCAAAGTAATCGTTTAGTGTATTGGATATACTTTATCTGGTATTTGTAAATTATTGCACTAATCCTTGATTGGCCCAATACGGTTTTTATCGGTTTCATACTATTAGCCAGGGGGAAAGAATTCTTTGGGGGATTTCTTTTCAGTTTAATGTTACTTTCATCTACTCAATATGTTTTACTCTTTTAATTCCGGCTTTCACGTTTCTTCTGAGTTCTTCATATTTGTCTTTGCTAGTTTCTGACCCGTTTGACTTTATTATTTTATTAACCTTATCTCGTTTTTTTTATTTATCTCCTGATTTTATTTGTTAACCATTTAGGTTTGTTGATTTCCCCACTCGCACGGACTAATACAGGGGCAAATTGGGATTGTCTCTTTAATTTTTTTAAAAACCATTTCTGGTTTCATTAATGTCTCCACCACTTATTTTATAAGATTTAAGACTTTATTTTAACCATATGAAATTAAGATTTAGAAAATATAATTTGGTGGTACTTCTCTTTATTATTTCGTAAGGTATATTAACTTCAAATTTTATTAGGTTGTGATCGCTGTTACCAAACCTATCTCCTACATTTACGTTAGAAATTAGTTTATCATCTGTAGGCAAGACGCTTATGGATAAATGAATTAGATTAAATTGTTATACTGGATAATAAACACAGTTATTAATTACTTTACATAGAGTTAAGTTACCATAAGTTAAATTTTCTAATGAAATGAAACAGACAGTAAATGGATAATTGTATTGCAATTATAATGGAAAACGCGGATTACATCGGCTGTAACGTCTGAATATGACAGACGTGAATACGTTGCCAAAATGTCATCGTTGTGAATGATGACCACCAGTGATCGCTGGCTGCAAGTCAAGGGCGCATGTCAACTGCATACAATGGGAAATACTTGCTTCTTTCTACCCACGTTATGAATAATATTGACCAGTGGCGTAGCTAAGTGGGAGGCGAGGGGGCACAAATTTAAATGTTATTCCGGGCCCCCATTGGAGAGGGGCCCTAAACGAGTGTCCCATCACCTTTTTGAAAGCCAAAAACAGTTAATAAAATGGTTAAATTCTGAATTAAACTGTGTTAATCACTACTTATATTGTTGCTATGTCAGACTGATAAAATGTATCAATATAAATTTTGATTGGTATAATTGATAAATGTAATATCTTGGTTTCACATTTTGTAGTTTATTTCTTGTTAGCATACATAAGTATTCTGTATTCAAACGTATTAATAATTATTTTTATTGTTGCTGTATCAGACTGATAGAATGTATCGATATTAATTTTGACTGGTATATTTGTTCAATATGTAATATCTCGGTTTCACATTTTGTAGTTTAGTTTTTTAATCCTACATAAGTATTCCGTATTAAAGTTCCTTATTATTTTTATTGTTTTGTTTGACACACTATCAGTCATACCAGAGTGCACAAAAATATTGCAGGAGTAATTGTTTTCATGTCATTCATAATATTAAACATTCGTATGTTGGGCCTCCAAAGGAGATACTATAATGCCCCGGCGCTGAATTATTGATGCAAAGGTTTTCGGCGAGAGTCTCTTTCTCTGAGGGGGCTGCACCCCCATTGGGACACGAATTCCTCACGCTAATATTTCGTAATCAAGTCTGTAAAGTCATTCTTTCCTCTCCCCGAATAGGGCCATCTGCGAGTCCGTAAACTTGTGAACTGGCGAAGGATCAATTACAGGTCTGCCTACATAACTCTTGGTTTTTAATTTTAATGGAATTATTAATATTAATTAACTCCTGCCTAACAGAAAAGATTTTATTCGAGAAAAAAAACCGCCCACAAATAAATGTCCAAATTCGTCTGAAGACACCTAATAGAATATATCCCACTAACGATTTAAGGAACCAAAATTGGATATCAAAGATTTTAGTTCAGGCAAATACTTCGACCTACCTAACTACTGAAAAAATAACTAACTTTTTGAGTTTTGCTCAAACAAGAAAGATTTCAGAAATATGATTTAATTTAAGTACACTTTATTTGTCTTCCGAATTTCTTAGAATGCAAAATGACTTGTAAGAGATTTGGAAGAAACGGAAAAGTTAATACAATAGAAGAAAACTTGAGTAAGAAACCTATCTATCTCGTGCGATTGGTTCAACAATCAAGTAACGCAATGTAACGCGGGTTAAGAAAGGAAATACTACATCAAGGTGAGTATTGCCATCCGAGTAATGGGAAGTCAAGGGACAACTACAAATTTGATGCCTGCGAGGGAGGAGAAACACTTGTTATCCAAGAAGGATGGCATGAAGTTGCTTTATTTGGAGAGGAGGGAACTCCTAATATCTAAGGAAGTGGCAAACTTAGCTCAGTCGCTACTTTGGCCGTTTCTTATTGGTGTTATAAATTGCACCCAGGAAGGTTTTCGGTGGGCTATGGATTCCATTTTTTTCTATTTTTGCGTGTTCACGTGATTTCATCGCGCTACGGATGACAGCCCTACTGGAAGAAGAGTTTGAGGCATTCATTTCTTATCTCTTTGTTGCCAACCGGAGCTACAGTTGACAATAGCTACTCCTGTGAGTATAGATGATTTTGTTCTCCTCCACCCCTATTAGACGAACTATGCTCAAGGGGCAGCCGTTAGATAGGCCTTTAAAAAAAAAAGAGTGTAATTTTTAATAAGAGTGGCGCACTCGCTTTACGCAACTAAAGCCTGTAATACTTATTCGTATCATTTTAATAGTGTCCTAGGAATAATATTTCGATGGCGGAGAGGGTCTCTTACACCTACGAAGTCACAAAAAGTCAATATTTCAACCCGATTCTGCAACTCAAGAACTCTTCCATTGCGCCATCTTCAAAAAGGAAGTTTATTAACCTCCTTTTTGAACATAAAATTACAATAAACATGCTTAAATACCGTATTCCCCCTAACCTTCTATCTCGCTGTTCGGAAATTATAAAGTAACTAATATTAAGATTAAAAAGAGTTAAAGTTTTTCAGGTGGCAAGTTATCTAAGCATGTTTCGTGTTTGTAATTCTACAAATTAAAGAGACAAAATCGCAAACAGATTGTGTCACTAAGCATGTTTAAATACCTTACTACACATAACCTTTTACATCCTTGTTCGAAAAAAAATAATATTAGCATTTAAAACAAACGTGCAAGCGTAAATTAGGCCGTCTCATAACATTTCAAAATGACGTCGTGGAAGAATTCTTGAGTCGCAGAATCAAGTTGAAATATTAACATTTTGTGACTTTATATAAAGTGTGATAGAACCTCTCTGTTATCGAAATATTACTTCTAGGACACTTTTAAAACGATATAAACAAGTATTACAGGCTTTAGTTGTCTAAAACTTGTGCGTCACTCTTATTCAAAGCGACCAAAAAAGATCTCCCAATACCGAAAGGAGAAAAAACCTTTGACTAAAAATAATGTTTGAGTTGTTGAGTATGAACTAATTAGTTTTTTCCCTCTAAAATAAAAATCGAGTTGTTCAAAAAGAGTAAATTACTTTTGTCAACAAAAAGGTTTGGATGTTACCCAATCAAGAATATATTCTTTGTATCAATTAAGTCAACTTAGTATACTAGCGGATTACCCAAATGCCACAATGATGGTTCATTTGAATAATCACATACTTTTAAATGTCAAAATTAAGAGAATTTTTGTGTTCCTTTATATATCACCAATTCAATAATATTCTTTAAGGTCCCATTTTATAAATTATTTAATGAAAATGAATAAGTTTATAAATTTAAAAGTTTGAATTAATTCGCATGTTTGAAATTATATTAATCCGATGTAAATAAATCATAGTTACGAGTAGTTAGTTAGTTAGTTAGCGCCAATCCTTCCATGATACTGGGAGGATCCCCGACCGGATAATGATTTTTTTTTTATTTAAGGTCAGAATGACAATCGCTGGTCGGCCCGAGGGCCCCAGGGGCCGGTCCTCTTTTGGGGAGAGGTGCCAGGAAGTATTATGTTTTTGACACCAAACAGCGTTCAGGTGGAAGCCTTCGTCACCTCGGGGAAGTGGGACCTGTTCCGCGTCAGAGGTACGTGAATATAGATACCCATCGGCAAGTTTCCTTGGAACAGAGAGAGTGTGTGTGTTGTGCTGTGAAGGCGGGAGAGGAAATAAAGCAGTGTTGTGATTGGCTTTGTGTAAGGTGAGAGGTGTAAGATCTACTCACCCGATAACGGGGTGAGCACAGAACGTCCACCAATCGGTAGCCAGATCTCTACGTGCGCTGACGTTTGTGTCCGCTCATGCTGGGATTCGGAATCGAACCCCGTACCACGACGTTGGGAGGCCAACGCCGTATCCATTCGGCTAGCATGAGCTCTAATAAATCATAGTGACGGGCCTTATTAATGAGCTCTATCAAGAACTATAATGATCCTAATACGAACTCCGAACAACAGATAACCTCTTATTGAAAGTAGGCATAGCCACCCGTAAATAAAGACACATTTTTGCTTATACTTATGAGCTTAAATACTGATAAAGCTCATAGAAAAGATGGTTTAGAGATAAAACTTAAAAACAACTTAATCTTTAGAAAATAAAAGAAGATACCACCTACTTAAGTACGTTGCCAACGGCTAGGGACTCAAGTGATGGATCCAGGATAAAATTTGGAACGGGCTAACCTGAATTACTTCTAACTAATCTGAACAAAAAGCATTGATGCTTAAGGGTTATCTTACACAAAAATGAAAATAAATAACAGTACTCACACAGGACTGAGCACTAACTCTCTTAGATCCGAATTTTTTTCCACACATCAGAAAATTATGAATTGTAGTTTTTGGACGTTAGCTGTTATAATACTGAATTTAATAATTATTCTTGTATTTTATACATGTATCGTATAAGGTACATTTGATGGCAACGGTTTATAAAACTGTTCTATATATATATATATATATATATATATATATATATATATATATATATATATATATATATATATATATATATATATATATGTGCGTGTGTGTAAAAGAATTCAATGGCGAGTTATGGTATATGATAGTGAAACCACTGTAAATTAAACCTTTCGCTCCTATACAGTGGTTTCACTATTATATATATATATATATATATATATATATATATATATATATATATATATATATATATATATATATATATATATATATAGAATGGAGGATATCACATTAACGTGATGTATATCAGTGGAAGATAATGGTAAACCACAATATTTGAATCAAAATTTTATTTATAACTATCGGACTAGTTTCGGCAACATGCCATTGTCAACTAATAATTAAAACGCTAGGCAAGGTGCACAAAATATATAAGGTAAGACACATCCTAAACAAAATGAAACGGCAGGAAACAATCTGGAAAAAATATATACTCGAGTAAATCTGGCATGAATGACAAGCTAAACAAAATGAAATGGGGCCAGAAACAATCTGGAGAGTTGCTAATCCTCAAAACTTATTCCAGCCGGGGGCTTATAGATACAATTGGCGACTTTATTCGTTATATATTTATATATTTGTTAAATATTTATTGCCCTTCAGATAAATGGAAATTATCAACTTTGTTAATTATGATGGATTCCGCAATTCTCCTTTCAATATAATTTTTGATTTATAAATGATCTTTGCATGTTTAGAATCAATTCTATGGTCATGCGTTTGCATGTGCGTAAAGAGACTTTAAGAATTCATACACCTTCTGATATCAGCTAAATTTTCTTTCATCCTCTTATTAAAGTGGCCTGAGTCTCCGATGTATGTTAATTTGCAATTATAGGATGGTATACTGTAAATTCCAGCATCGAGATTGATTGGGCGCAGTCTAGTCAGGGATTTTCGAATGGTATTGGAATATTTAAATGTAATATTTATGTTATTTCCGTTCGCATATTATTTTAGAGGAGCCGAGGCTGGAGCATATGGGAAACTAATACATTTTTTTTAAATCATCCCTTCGTGGTGTGGAGGTGGCATAGAAGTTTTTTCGTGCTTTGGAATGGCATCTATTTATGAGGTGAATTGAATATTTTAGTTCAATGAAATTGCAGATAAAGGTGGTTAATTTCACCCTGAAGGAAGATTGGGTCGCACGTTCTATAGGCTCGGAGAAAGAGGGAAGAAATAACAGATATCTGAACGGATTTATCATGTAGTGAGAAAAAATGTATGTAAGCATTTGAATTTGTAGGCTTTCGATAGACTGAGCACTTAATATAATTATTTAAACGGTGGATATTTACCTCTATAAACGGTAGAGAATTATTCTGCTGCCATTCTACTTTGAATTTTATCGATAGGTTTACGAATTCAGGTTGTTGAAAAATTCATTGAAATTGTTGTTGTCTATGGGCCATACCGACAGGATGTCGTCTACATATCGGAACCAGATAAGAGGTTGGGAATGGATCCTAGGGAGGAGGATCATTTCATTGTTTTTTTCATGAATAGATTGCATAGGATGGGGAAAAGGGGGTTACCCATACTTAGGCCATATTTTTGGCGAAAAAACTTATCTTCAGTTGAAAATACATTATTCGTTACACATAAGCGTACTAATTGGTAAAAGTCAAAGTTTGACCAAACCATGAAGAAAACCGAAATTGAATAACTATACCAGTCCCTTGTCAAATTACAAAATGCAATCAAAATAGAAATATATCCAAATATAAAGGAACAACTACGTGCAGAATCGACGAAAAAACGAAACTTTGGCCCTTCAAAACTCCTCAAAAAAACCAGCCCACGATGCAATCAAACAACTTAAAAACAACCAGGATATAGTCATCCGCAGAGCAGATAGATCAAAAGTTTACATTATACGGAAGAAAGAAGACTATATCTCAAAAATACAAGACATACTGGAAGACACGTCCAAATTTAAACAAATCTAAAGGGACCCTATGGAAACTCTCAAAAAAGATATCAACCGGCTAATAAGTAAAGCGAATAAAGTGAAAGGAGGTGTACATTTTCAAAAACTCACAGGCGAGTTTACTCCAGGATACATGTATGGTAATGTTAAAACACATAAAAATAACAACCCCTTAAGACCGATAATCTGGCAAATTCCCATGCCAACATACAAAATTTCAAAAGAAATCAAAAAAATTATCAGTGACTACATCCCAAATGAATATTCTATTAAATCAACAGATGAATTTATTGATAAAATTCACACTACAAAACCAGATGGAATCATAGCCTCATTGGACGTAGAAAGCTTCTTCACAAACGTACCCACCGAAGAAACAATAAACATAATAATTGACGAAGTATATAAAAACTCGAACAAACCTGCTCCTAAATTAGACTCCAACATATCTTTTGAAGGCGTGCACAATGGAAGCACCATTTCGCGCACCTAACGGAAAACTCTCCAAACAAATTAACGGAGTTGCAATGGGCTCACCACTCGGACCCACTTTTGCAAACTTCTACATGGGTCGCCTAGAAAAAAAAATATTGACGGAGAATCATCTCAAACCTTCAACCTTCTGACGTTTCGTTAACGATATATATTTTGTAATTAAAGATGAAAATCAACTGAAAAGACTAAAAACAAGAATAGAAGGGCACTCTGTACTAAAATTGACGTATGAACTCATTTCTAACGGAAAATTACCGTTCCTTGATATTGAAGTGACAGCAAGTGAATATAAATACACAACCCAGGTATATACTAAACCAACGAATTCTGGGAATTATATTAATGGAGATGACGAATGTCCAGAAAGATATAAAAAAGTGTCATAAGAACATACATTAGACGCGCATACAAATGCAGTTCGTCATGGGCATTGTTCCATAACGAAATTCAAAGAATAAAGCAATAATGGTTTCTCCAACACTATGGTGGACAAGAAACAAATAAATTCCTGAAAAACTTACATGAAATTAACAATAATAAAAATGAAGACAATAAGAAACACCCAATAAATATCTTCTATATGAACCAAATGAGTGAATCGTATAAAATCGACGAAAGAACAATCAAGAATATTATACACCCAAATACAAAATGCACGAATCCAGAAGAAACGCTACAAGTCACAATATATTATAAAACCCCAAAAAATAAGTAATCACCTCATTATCAGCGACACAAGTACGAAAAAAAGAATTGAAAACTTCCAATGTAATTTATGAATTCACCTGTCCACATCAAGATTGCAAGCTTCATAATTCAAATAAATACATTGGAATGACAACCACATCCCTATCTCCTAGACTCACCATGCATCTGCAAAACGGCGCCATCAAGAAACACTACATGCAACATGGAATTCAACTAACACGAGAAATTTTAGTACAAAACACCATTATTAAAAGGAGAAGTGACCGCACACGTCTTAATATTCTAGATGCGAACCTAATCCAAGAAGAAAAACCGAAGATTAATGCTCAATTGACCGCCACCCGGCGAACTTTAAAACTCTTTACGGATTAATGGTCAATAATGACCGAAATCACATTTCCAAATGTACCTTTTCTATTACTTCCTGTCAACCACATTCTCCCTTCTTTTCATTATCTAAATTAACTTTAGTATATAAATGTAATGCCTTTAAATGTTTAACCAGTGTAAAATTAATTCGCTCCGAAGATGGTCAAAAGTGACCGAAAGCTCAGCTAGCTAAAATAAACCATTAATATCGGAACACTTATCTATAACCTTTCGCAAGACGAAAAAAGAATAATAAGGAAATTAGAAAAGTAAAGAAAAAAGCTAATCAAGGTTCAACCAGACCTGGCCTTTAATAAAACATGCATAAAAGAAAAACTCCTACCTAAATATATATATATATATATATATATATATATATATATATATATATATATATATATATATATATATATATATATATATATATATATATATATATATATATATATATATATATATATATATTCTATATTATTACATAACTCTTTCTGAATAGCAGAATACACGTACGTCTTAAAAAAATATAAACATAAATGGGTCTGAAATTTGAGGGGATTCAGGCCCCCTTAGCCCCCTTGGATCCGTGCTTGTTCATAGCACAGGTTTATGTATCAACGCACTTTTATAATAGAAACTAGAATAAAGGTCGGAGTGAAGTATAAAGGATACGCACTAATGGGTATCAGGTAGAGACAACGGGTGACTGACTACCTGATAGGCAACTGATTTTTTGCGGGTCGATGACCCAAATTTTCAAAGTCATTGAAATTTGAACAAAATATAATTTAGTATTACGTGTGCCATTATAAATACTGAGATGTAATTTCATAAGTTGGACATATCTAGATGCTTTTTTTCTAAATACATTTTTACATTTATAAAGCTATTCTGGATTGGTATGTAAAAAAATAATTAGTTTATATTACTGAGAAGCCTTAAGGAAGCCATTACATGATAGATGAAATTTGGCGATATTTCTTATCATTCATTATTCCATCGATGGTTATTAAATCATAGACTCCACTGGCTGGCAAACTCCCCTTAAGGTGAATAGAACCTCCTCTTTCTTATTAATTAAACGAAGATGTGGAGTGCGGGTACTTTTCAATCGTAAACATCCTCGACATTGCATCGGGCATGGCTGGGTGACGCTCAGCATCCATGTCTAGTACACTAGCGGCCATAATATAAGGGGCAGTAAGAACAAGGGTATTTAAATATTTATTATAGAAGTTTAACAAAACGTTGAAACTATATATTATACACATATTTAGATATATATAATATCTATCTTTGGTAAAAATTTCTAGTGAATTGAATAAATATTTCGTAAGTTATGAGGAAATAAACAAACTATCTTCCAAATTGTAGCGGCCAAAGGTTAAGGCTCACTTAGAAAAAAAATGCAAAATGGAACAAGAACAAAAAAGAAACCCTTACTGTTAATATTTTGTGGAATGACTACCCGACATCTGTAATAACAGGACTGAATTAATTTCTTACAAAATGATGGGGTAATTTTGTTCCATTCGTTTTTCAATAGTTCCCAGAGTTCATCTTGCTTCTTTGGATTTCTCCTTTGCGCTCCATCTCCAATAATCTTCCAAACGTTTTCTATAGGGTTGAGATCGGGACTTTGAGGTTGCCAGTCAATGAGATCAACCCCTTTCATCACTCAAAAAAAAATCTTTGACTCCTTTCGCAGTGCGGCAGGGAGCGTTGTCCTGCACGAAGATAGGAGGTTGAACTCACGAGGATCGGAGATGTGGAAGGGCATGCTGTGTAAGAATCTGCTGGTAGATTTCAGCACTGACAGTCCCTTGTAGGCGAATAAGTGGACCAGGACTAGCAGCAGATATCACTCCCCATATTTCCCCATATTTCCTCCATATTTTACTGTCTTCTTCACACATGCACGGGATAACTTTTCGCCACATCTTCGTCGGACTTACATCTCGCCATTGGAACCAATCACATTAAACTTCGATTCATCGCTAAAATGAACCCGCGCCCACTGTTCTTCTGTCTAAACGACATGTTCTTGAGCGTAACGAAGACGGGCTCTTTGATTCTTCTTGGAGATCAGAGGTTTCTTTACCGGTGCCCGAGCAAGCAACCCAGAACCTCATGACCTCCGGGAAATTGTTTTGCGCGTTACGTTGATATGGAAGGTGAACTGAACTCGAGGGATATCTCAGCAGCACTCTTAAACCTATCCCTCAGTGACATTCTGACCATAATACGATCCTGTCTTGGTGACGTTTTACGAGATGTACCGATTTTGGGTTTAGCATCTGTCAATCCTGATGACTTAAAACGAGCGACAATTCGTTGCCCAACAGTTCTAGACCTTCTTACAGTAGTTGTTATCACAAAAATCAACTTGCCCTCTTGTTAAAGGCAGATAATCCTTTGTTTTACATCACAGGGCACCAGTCGTCTCTCACAAGCCGCCATGTTGACATTTGAATCTTCTAATAATGTATGAGCATAAGAAATAACTGTTAGCCCGTCAACAGTCTCCTAAACACAAATACCTCGGTTGGTAGTTAATTTTTTTTCTAAGCTACCCTTAACTATTGACCACTGCAATCTGGAAGATAGTTGTTTATTTCCTCATAACTTACGAAATATTTATTCCATTCACTTGAAAATTTCACGAAAGAAAGATATTAGATATATCTAAATATGTGTATAATATATAGACTCAACGTTTTGTTAAACTTCTATAACAAATAGTTAAATACACTTGTTCTTATTGACCCCAATATTATGGCCGCAAGTGTATGTCTATCCACGAAACCAAGCTAACAGCATTTAAAATTGGTAAGTAATGTAGTTGTTTGCGTGAAATTGACACGGCAGGGCTACAAGGTGAATATATAGTGCGTCAACTCTGATATATGCTTACCACTATTAGACAGTGGATCTAGTGGCATTGGTGTTGGTAATTTGATTAATGCTCTTCGAGGACAGCATCAGTATTTTTTAGCTAAGTGAACCACGATAGAAATTAGGAGAAGATGGATAATTAAAAATCCTAGTTTTTACCTTACTCTAACTAGTTATTGGGATGTTTAAAGAGTGAAATTAGTGTGGGGACAGATGTTAGAAAAATGATAGAAGTAAAAAGAGTGAAGTTAGTGTAGGGATAGATGTAAGAAAAATGATAGAAGTAAAAAGAGTGAAGTTAGTTTAGGGATAGATGTAAGAAAAAGGAGTGAAGAATGGGAAAAGATGTAAGAAAAAAAGAAAGAAGTAAAAAGAGTGAAGTTGCTGTGGGATGTAATAAAAAAAGATAGAAGTAAAAGGAGTGAAGTTGCTGTGGGGGTAGATGTAAGAAAAAAGGATGCAAGGGTAATTTAGAAAGAAAATGTACCAGGTCGTCTGACAAACTCAGTAGCTGTTTCTTTTCAACATTGTTAGTTCGTTTGTATTTCCTCACTTCAGTGAATTTAGTGTTCAAGCCTTCGTTTTCTTAGCCAATGCAATTTTTTCGTTTCTGGAATACGTGCAAATGCACTTATTCTTGTTTAGTTTCTTTCCTTTTTCGTTAATAAATTTATAGCTTTTTACTTATGTCTACTACGGATCTTTCTATTTATTTATTTTTGTCCACTTCGGATCTTTATATTAAGTTGCACTTGTCTTATTTTTTAATTTGTCCACCTGTGATCTTTTTGTTAATTTGACTTTACAGAGTTTTCCATTAAACATTAGGGAAGGTGTGGTGGTATTGCAAGGACCGAGTGGTGGTGTAGGTACGTATAAGTTTGTTACGTGTTTCAAAACTCCTTGATTAAGTTTCTCTAAGAGTGCTATATTATTATTATTACTCCGTTATTTTTTTATCCTTGAGGGTTTCTAGTGCCATGCTCAGCGTTTCGAGGATTGAATTAAATACTTCTAAGGAACTAGACCTTTTAATTAAAACATGAAAAAAATTGAAATCTAACAAACAAACTACACAGTTTTGAATTAAACAAGTTTAAGTGAGACTTACTAAATTAAACAATTGAATATACAGTAATGGTTGATCCAAAGCTCACTTTAAAATTGAACGCTAATTGACTTTCAAGAAACAGATAATGGGATTATTTACCTTTAAAAGCTACGCGAGAATCAGGTTTGAGACTGACCTTGGCCTCAATTTTTATGTAGCCTCAAGAATGTTGTTTTCGGGCAGGCGCGTGGACGTCTTCCTTGCCACTCCAGATGTTGTCTGGCACGGGAATATTTTTAAAGCCACAGATGAATTTGCACTGCGTGCGACGGATGGCGTTCAACACGTTGTCTTGGTAAGATGATTCACCAACGGGACAGGAAAAGTATGCTTCTTCCCTTCTTCGGGTTAATCTGAGAATAATTCGCACTGGCGAGCGATGAGCAAACGAGTGAATCCTTTGACGAAGGAGAGTGCTTGAGGGAGTTCACTTTAGGGTATTCCTCAATGGCAAGGACTATCTCTGGGTTTTGTTGTACACCAGGATAGGTGGTTTCTCTGACGACAACTAGTTGAACTTGTTTCTCAATATAAGCTAACTTCAAGTTCGGTTTGACCACAAGGAACTGGCTCAGCATGAGCTTCTTCTGTGTTCCTTTCGTAGGGTTGCCGGGCACTGAGCTGGACTTCGTTGTCTCGATCGCAAACTCGATCTTCCACGTTCTTCCAAAGTTATCGGCATATATACTACACCACCCCATTGTGGGGAGGAGAGGAGGGGGAGGACTGCGGAATTAAGTCTCCTCCTCTAACGTTATACCTCAGAGCGTCTTTTCCTTAGCTCTAAAGGCATCTTCTGGCTTTTGGTCAACTCTCCTCTAATTTCGTCAATGAAGTGAAATTAAATACCCCTTCTTAGGGGAAATATTGCCGCTTTAACCAATGTTAGGCTCACCGGACCCGAAATGTGATGATTAGTGCATTATGTGGTTGGGCGAAGGCCTTTCTTGTGATACTCGAGGCGAGTGGAGAGAGAGAGAGAGGGGGGGAGGGGTTAAGAAATAGGATTACGCCGTCAAAAATGCCAGGACGTTGCAGTTACCAAACAAGGCCTCTGTTTTGAGGGTGATATATCGATTTCCCTACATTCCTCCCTTCGAAGAGGTTAACGGGGGGGGAGAACTCCAGTGGAAAACAAAAACAAATAAACAAACATCATCGACTACAGCAAACTTACGTGTGTCAGACCATAATACTGATTCTTACGGCTAGCTGGGGTCAGCCATCCTCTTAACTTAAGTTTCTTTGAACTCGGCGCACACGGGCGCTCGTACAAAGGCAGGGGATCGACATAGGCCTCGCGAGCCTACTGGGGTACGTTTCACAACACCCAATTTAACAGACAAACAAAAAAACCTTAAATCATCGATTACCCAAAGAAAAAAAAGGAGCCTGGTCTAAAGTGGTATCTAGCCAGCTACTTCCTTACATTTCTAAACCTTAAGATCTTAAATATATACACAAAACACGAACACACAAAATGAAGAATGGTTTTAAGATTACCAAGTGCTGAAATAACCCTCGATGGGGTTTCGATTCAGGTTATACAGCGGCTTTATCTTATAGGCACCTTTGATATAATTAATATTAAAGTGATGCTCGATGACTAATACTTTATCGCGCATGAGTCGGCCGTTCGGGTTATTGTATCTACCCAAGTATTTCAAAAACTGGTAATAGTATTCCAACGTACTCGTACTACTCTTTTTATGGCAACTGAATAATTTTAGTGTTCCCATTAAGGCTAGGGCCGCCTGTTGTATGGTTACATAAGTGATGGGAACAGGATGGGATCGCATGTGTGGCTACCTGTAGTAAAGTAGCCATTTGGTGGCCGCAATGTCGTTCCAGGAGGCAGAAAGAATGCGCTTGACAAGGTTCACTGGGGGCTAATAATGCTTGAGTTATTCGCGCGCAGATGAGAATCTATGGGAATGCCCGGCGGAGGATAAGCCCATTACATGTGATTAAATTCCGTAAGTAGCAATATGCGAGTCGTTAGCAGCATATAGTGGTGGGGATTCCAGAAAGGAATTACTATATCTGCAGGAACACACTGACTAAAGTACCGGTATCACTGAGAAATTTTATAGCAGATTTGCGATCCTTTACAAAAAAAATACAGGCTAGCAGAGCGAGGACTTGACGCCATTAGGCCTCGCTGCTCTGGTTTCTCGCTGGAAAATTGCAAAGTGGTTGGCACTTTTTAGCATCATTTCAAAACTTCGAATGGTAGTAGCCTTTCTTCTTGGACCTCGAGCGATGCCTTTACCTAAATCTCGATCGAGAAGGTTCATATGTTATCGGTTCTGTTATTGGTGAGAATGCACTTGGTTGATTTATTGATTAAAAGACTTACACTCTGTTTTCTAAATAATAATGCGTATTTACTTTGGCAATTGGAGCAGCGTGGATCTTCACAACATTATCGGCGGTTTAGGCTAGCTTCTCTACCACGGTTGTAGAGTCTTAGGTGGTCAGCACGCACTGGAGCGACAAAGGAAGCTTTTGCAACAATAGCTGTCTGAAAATATCCTGATGAATTGTCGATGCACACTCACCCAAATCAATTTGGAATTTGGGTGGGCTTGCGGTCTCCAGGTTCTTCCTTGGAAATTAGCCGCAGCAGCTTCTCACTCGTCATAGTATAGTTAATGAGGTCACGGATATCGAAGAATGATACTCACAGGTAGAGAGTACAAAGCATGTTTATACTTCGTTCTACTTGTGATAATCTTTGCCAAGTTGAACTGAGATTGCATTTGCTGGAACCAGATGGTAGGGTTATTTGACCAGAAGCTGGGGAGCTTGGCGCTCATATGGGCGATGTCCTCAGTGTCATCGGGCATCATTGTCAATACATATAGCCAGATGAGTGAGTAAAGGAAATAGTGAAGGTCAGAAAGTAAGAAAAAGGCGCACAGATTTCTTTTTCTTTCTTGAGTAGGTATTTTAGATCACTTCGATAGAGTTGCGAGGCCACCAGCACGTAGAGTGGTTGTGAAATGAATAAACACAGTTATTTACTCTAAGTTTGCCTTGCTTAAAAAAAATAAAGAGTGAAAGAATATGTGGGAGAAGACACAGTATGGCTTCATGGGACTCCCTTTCCCCCACCCCCTCTCCGTTCCATCCTGGTTAAGAGAGGTAGGAAGGGGCCGACCCAGGCCGACCTCTCCGCAGTATCCCCTACTCACATCGGCTATATTTTGGCCAACTGCAAGTAGGGTACAGGAGAGAGATGTGAGAGGTTTTAGAGAGAGGAGTAGACAAGGAAAAATGGAAATGTTGAAATGTGCTGGAGGTTAATAGTTGACCCTAGTTGGTTTGCCCAAAGAACGGGCGGGGAAGAGTGGGATAGGGGGCGGGTATAGCCAAATTTATCTGGCATATCTAGAGTTTTGTTATCACTTTATTATCTACTTAGTGTTTGGGTCCGTTTTTACTATTCATTCTCCACCTGTCGCTCTTACTTTGTTGTTCGTTGGTCTGGACTGTTGACCTTAGAGGATGGGTATGCTAGTCAATCTCCTTATGTTTCCGTTTTTGTCATATCTTGTTGTTCTTGTCCTCGGCTGGGGAAGTCTGCATCCCAACGGGTTCCTCTTTATAGGTTTTCAAGCCGTTGCCTCGTGTCCTTATGCTTTTAAATTCTTTCCTATTATCATCTTTTCTTTTATCGTTTAGGTGAATTTAGGTGTCTTTGATTTGCAGTTTCTTTCTACTGCTTGGGAATATGATGTTTGTTTTACTATGGCCCTCAATGTTAGTTTTGTTGTATAGGTCTTGGTTTTTCTCTTCTATATCGTTCTATATATTTTGTGCCATTTCTCTTAGCGTTAGATTAAGTGGCAGAATATGCGCCTCTGCATGTAATTCCGCGAGGCTTCTGCGTTCTCCCCGCATCGTGTTCGTTATCCAGTAGATAGCTATATTTTGAATTCTTTGAAGTCTTAGTTGTCTTGTCTTGGATAGTGAGTAGCTTGATATTGGTGGATAAGTTAAGACAGATTGTTCCAGCGCGTTACAATTTTTCTTTCTTATATTTCTTGCTCAGTCTCCTCATTTTTGCTATGAGGGTATTCCTTTTTCTGTTTTATATACCTAATTTCTTTCTAGGAATGGGTATCCTGTTTACTTTATTGTTGTTCCAGCTCTTAGTTTGCGTATCTGTAATTACTTCCGTTAATTTCAATTTAGAATGTTTTCTTCCTATTGGTAATATTTTAAATTTATGTATGTTTATCTTGATTTTCCATACTTTCTCATAATGGTTTGTGTTTTCTATTTCCAGTTTTGTGATTCTTGCTTAGTTTCGAGGGTTCCAGTAAGAAGTTGTCACAATTTGTATAATATCGTCTGCGTACGACATGTTTAGGCTTCCTGGTGTTACAGTCCTAGGGATATCTGCCGTGTAAAATGAGTAGAGTGTTGGACTTAGACACCCGCCCTATGGCACTCCAGCACTCAGTAAAAATGTCGGTCTCTCATATCCCTCTAGATCTATGTACGCAGATCTGTTTCTCACGTAGTCGCACATAGATGTCGTTCATGTCCAGCCAAAGAATCTTGTAGATTAACCTTTCGGTCTAGTCTTTGTGAATGCCTTTTCAACGTATCTTTCCCTAACTATTTATTCACAATATCTACATAAAATTAGCAGGGACAATTTATATTATTATAAAAATATGCAAATATAGAAAATTAATTATTGCGTAGGGTGAAATGTAATAATATGCAAAAAGATGCCATTGAGATTGATAATTATTTGTGATGGGTAACTAAAATATTTTAAAATCTGAATAGGAAATTAATAAGATATTGATAGTTTTGATTTATGCAAAATAAGTAATTAAATTACTACAGTAAGTTTTAATTTGCTATATTAACATCCACTCTTACCATCACGGACATGGGATCGTTTTTACCCAACCATGGAAGCACGCTATATTAAGTAACTTGTTAAAATTTAACTGCATTGCACGTAGCTATGGGATGCCGTGACTGTAGCACACCTGGTAAACCAACCTCACGCTCGCTCGCCAAGCAAATGGCTGTATCCAATAGACCACCCGTCGATCACGCTACACTAGATAACTTTGTAAAATTAAAATGCAATGTACCCAGCTATAGGATACAACTACTATAGATATGCCTCACACTACATTAAGCCCGCCTGGAGGATGCTCATCATCTAGGATAATCAAACCTCTGTATACAAAAGACATTTTAATAACCCTAAAATAACTGTTTTAATTGGCTATTTTAACATTCACTCTTGCCGTCACAGGCCATAGGATCTTTTTTACCCAACCGTGGGGGCACATTATACTCGGTAATTAGATAACTTTTTAAAATTATACTGCATTGTACGCAACTTTGGAATGAATTTACTATACCATTGGGAAGCATTCTCGACACAACATCGGGTATGCTTCTGGGATGGTGGTCATCCAATTGACGGAACGAGTGAATGTTAAAATAGCAAATCAAAGCGGTTCTATTTAGGGTTGTTATATTGGTTTATTGGCATAGATGAGGAGCATTACCCAGTCGTGCCCGATACAATGTCGAGAAGGTGTGGCATTAAAATATTAACTACAACCACTTACATATTTAGTGGAAGGTTTTACACAAGCTTTTTCACAACACTGCTCTACATATACAATTCAGTGGCGGCTCGTATATAGGCACTGCAGAACTACAGCACCCCCGATTTCCACTAGATATTATCGATAACATTCAATATAATGAGTTCTTTTTTCTTTAATTCTTTCTTTATACTTATACATTATATAATCATTAAGCTAAATGTCAGTAGCCATCCCCTAGTTTATTAAAAAAAATCCCAAAATCCTTGTATAGAACTGAGCGCTTCACAGTTCCAGGGACACGGTGTTTGGCTGTTGTGCGCATTCTTACATGTCCGAGATAAGAAGCTGCACGCTAGAGAGAGAGAGAGAGAGAGAGAGAGAAAGAGAGAGAGAGAGAGGGAGAGCACTGTGGCTCACGAAGTGCCGACCCTGGTGTGTTGGTGGAAAGTAGTGTTTCATTTTTACTCCGCGTGTGTTGTGCTTAAAAACGTGTTTATATTCTTGAATGTGATAAAGTATAGAATTTAATTAATATTTTTCGGTTCATTTATTGATTAATTAATTGAACTGCTGAAATTTATCTTGGAAAATAATCTAGATGATGTTCTTAATTAAATTACGGAACTGATAAAAATCCTCTTGACGATTTCCATGACTACATCAGAGGCAGAACGTTGCTTTTCAACACTGAAAAGAGTGAAAACTTTTCTAAGGAGCAAAATGAATTCTGAAAGACTAAATTCACTTGCAGTGCTTTCAATGGAGAAACTAAGTCTGCTGACCCAAAAGTCGCGTGCTCTCACTTATTCTGATTTATGACCTTACGACCTTCAAAACTTTCAATAATTCCCGGACTAACCTTGGCAGGCCCTTGACAATTATATCATTCAAAAGAGAATGTGAAAACAACATAAGGGATTCCAATTTCTTAGAATCCTTCGAATAGCAAGGATGTTATTGCCAAAACAAAATACTCCCCGGGCTAACCTTGGGAGAACTTTGGCAATCATATTATTCACAATAGAATGTAAAACACCATAGGGCTTTCAAATTTCGTTAGAATTGGCTGAATAGTTACAATGTTATTACAAAAACAAAAAAGCAAAACGGGGACCGACCGACCGACATAGTGTGATGGAAAGTCGTTCACGATTAGACTCACTCTGGACTAAAAATTCCTCAGTAGTCATTTAGAGATCAAGGAGAAAATAATTAACCTTTTCGCGCAAAATAAAACAACAAGAATGGATTTCGTTTTTAAATGAATGGATTAAGATTGAACTAACAATTTAGCCTATTAGTAAGTAAAAAAAATGTTTGATTTTGTTCTGTTTAGGATTTTATCAAGTATACCTATAAATCTTATTTTTTATATGTTTATTTCCTTTTAAACAATTTTAAACAAAAGAAATATGATTGGAGCCGTAATTTACTCATATTTTTTGCGTCCTTGTACAAATAGAAGACATTTGCTTTTCTCTTTTCGTAAGTATTGCCTTCTTTTTAGCTATACGAATAGGTAGGAAGATTTCTTACCCCTTTCACTGTTTTAATTTGTTCTTTGATTGTCTCCACGACGGAGTATCTTGAAATTATATCTTTTGTTACTATTTCAGATTAACAAACTCTTGAAAATGACAAAAGAAATCGCTTTAAACATGTTTTAATTGATAAACTTTAGGCATATTCAAGTTTTGATACTTTATCTTGGTTTTAGAAATCCAAGAGGATAAAAATACATTAACATCGAATTAGGTGGAAAAGAAATCATGAAGCTGCATTTCCCCCCTCCTTTTTCACTTATAAAACGTTATAGATGCTAGAATGATATGGTATGGGTAGAAGGGAAAATGATGCAATGAAAGAGTGAGTAATACCTATTATAGACTCCCACGAGCCAATGACAGAGAGTTCGTTGCTGTCACTATATTTGTGGCCGAGTGTTACCAGTTCAGGACAGAAAATTTGTAGAATTTATCCGCTTGATTTGATTTGCTTCCGACTTTGAGTGAATTTCAAGGCTTTTTGATGCATACATACTCTTTCGCTTTGTTATGTTACAAGGAAATAGATTTTTTTTTGCTTTATTATATAAAATAATTAATTTAAGTATATCAATTAAATATGTGAAAATATTTATTAACATATAAAAGGTGGAATTCAATTCCGGAGAATTGTTACAGAGAATTAAATCACTTTTAATGCACTGAATTTATTCGTTTCATTTTAGGTACTGTGAAAGCACGAATAATATGCCAATTAATAGTTATGCTTATCACCGTATTATAAGGTTTGTAAACGCGTGGAGTGAATTAAATGGTCTTTAAATTCGTTGAAAGTAATGAAAACGCGAATGTAAAACTTCCCAGGAAGATGGAAATGTAGACTTCGATGTGGATTCACTCGACGATGAACAAAAGAGTGCAGTAGATAGCTTCAACCTTGAAATGCAGTGAGTTTGCAAGGATGACCTCGGCAAGTAGAGCGAATGAATGGTTTGACTCTTTTAAACTAACACGAATGTCTCAACAATTTGGTTTTGTTCCCCTCCACATTGGGAGATTTTCGCATTTACACTATTTGTAAAAATGTTCCTTTCCCAAGCAAGTTCGCTTCAGGCAGAAAAAGAAAGGAACTTATGAGCACTCTTATCTGGAGATGCTCGGATGAGGGCCGTGTCCTTCTCTCGTTCGCTACAACAGGAGCCGGAGGCTCGGCCAGCAGAAGTTCCCTTTGTTTGCACCGGAACGCCCATGGAAGTGTTCATGAGGAGAAATGTATGAAATTTAGGTGTGAAAAGATATTTGCATTTATTTTATTTTCCTTCATGCCCTCTTCCCCCTCTGCTGTGGTTTCATGGGGCTCTCTCCCAGGAAAGCCACTCTTTCGAGCTGAGCGGTTTAAAGGCAATTCGTTGCAATTGTTTTCTTTTTCATGTTCTTCATTATTTTATAATACTTGGGAGTGCGTTTGTGGACTTAGAACAGTCCTATGTATGGTTGTTGTTAGACCTCTTTTACGCCAGCTACCCAAACGAATATGGAAGGAGATGTATATAGATTCTTCTTGTAGACGCAGAGTGTTCTTACCCATTTGTTTGTGGCCTGCGTTGGCCTTTTTTGCCCAATGGTGCTCATTGAGGTGGTAATGAAATCAGATCGTAAGATGCCCTCGATGAACTCACAGTATATACGCATGGCAATGCCGTACTAAAGCTCGACCCTGAGAAGCGCCAGTACCTTCCTTCCAACGTTCTTGAAGGTATGTATTTCCAGCTATGTGGACAGGCTTCGGCAGCCAAAGCTCTCTCCATAGTTCTATGATTCCGCTCGATTAAGCCGTTACTTTATGGCTGCAACGCGATTATCTTAATGTGTCAAGTGAGTTCTCTCAAGGGGGAGGACTACGATTTGTCGTGGTGGTTGAAAGGACCCCAAACTTTGTCTCCCAGAAGGCTATATAAGCCTTTGTGATTCTTCGGGAGCCCACAGTTGCCATGGTGACATCTTCCAATAGAGCGTATAAAACGATTCCCCATGGTGAGCAAGTAAGCCTTATCTTGTTAACACTGAAACGGGCCTACTATCTCTTGGTGGTTTTCTCGAACTGGTCCGAGGCTAGGGCACAGGGATGGATAGGGGTGGCGATGCAATATATATTTAAGTGTTGACATTGTACGTAGGTGCGCACTCAATGGCAAACGTCTTTGTTGATCCCGGGAAAAACTAATTTCGATGCGAGCGCGTTTGTGCTCTTTATTTCCTTGATGAGAAAGACGATACAAATCAGCAAAAACGCCCTCTCTAAAGGCTAGACGTATATACGGCCTTGACTTCCCTGTAGCGAGGGCGCAGTATGTCCTGGAATTTTCTGAGTTGAATGTGACCTTTTCAAATTTGAATATACCGGTGAGCTCAACTACGCCTGTGAGATCGGGATCATCGTTCGACGCAGTCACAATTGCATTTCAACGTTGTGTTTCCCCTTAACTTGGCGAATGTTAAGGTGAGCTGTGAGATATACCAGCTAGCCAAGTTCAAGTGGTCTAAACCGCTGATAGGAGAACCCTATGGTCTAGAAATATGGCGAAAGTTCACGTTTATACCTGATAGCAAAAATGTTTCACTCCGAGAAATAACGTTTCTCAGCAAGCTTTAGCATCTTGGAGAATGGGGTTTCATGATCTTTCTTTTTTTCCCTGAGACGTGCTAGCAAAGTCCTCGTCTGATGCGTCCATTCTGAGAGAAAATGCACCTGAAGAGTCCACATGGGCTAAATGCGTGTTAGCAGAAAAAACGATCATAACTTCAAGAAAAGCCTTGATTTCCTCATCTCCTTATCCGCCCTTGTGAGCGGAGAGTTCATTTCCCGAGTTTAGCTTTTGAGAGGCACATTTGAGGGATTCAAAATGTGCGTATAATGTAGGATGTCTAGACGGTAAAATCTTACCATCCCGAGGAATTCGCTTAGTTGGGTGAAGGTTCGTTATTGCTTCGACTTTATCGCCGGTGGGAGATATTCTATCATTCGTGACATGATGTCCAAAAAGGAAATTTTGAGTGCTCCAAAGGTTCATTTGAATTGTTCGTAGGTGGGATATATGCTACTCGGGACTAGAAGTTGCCACTAGAATGTCTTCCAGAAAAAAAACGAAGATGAAGTTGAGAACTTGCAATACCGAGTCAATAAAACGTTGAAAACTTCAGTGTGGGTTTTTTAGGTCTGCTGGTAATTTGAAAGATCCTAAAGCTCCAAACTACGAAATAATGGTAGTTTTGTGGATCAAATGCGGTTCAACGTGGATTTGCTGGTAGGCCTTGGCCAGTTTGTCGTCGAAGAATATTGATATCACGTGAAATAAGCAGAAAAATCTATTGCATTTAGCACGAAATAACGGTCTCTTTTTGTCTGCGGATTAAGGGTCTTAAAATCGCCGCAGTCTCTCCATTCACCTGATGATTTAGGAATCATATGCGACGCCCATTCGCTCTTCGAAGGCCGGATGAGGTTGGCGCGCGCCATCTAAGTACCGATAAATTGCATGTTTGTATAGAAACCTTGGTACTTTCCATCGCATGATATTATTATTTTCGTTTTCTGGAAAACGCAGAGTTCAGTGCGCCAGGTAAAAACAGCTTTTATTTCACCGAGAAAAATAAGAGAACGATTTTATATAAATTAAAATATTTTCAAAAATATGATCAGTAGGTAAATGAAATTTCTATTGCACATAAAATCATGAATTTAATATATTTTATGAAGATTTCTTATGATACAATCGTATATTCAAGAAATTATACTAAATAAACTAACAAAATAAAATATTGACACGTGAAAAATAAGAGTGTGATTTTTTCAGAAACACTAAAAACTATTTTAAATCATGTGACAATATTTTGGTCAGTAGGTAAGATCTGTACAACTGCCATTGTTATCGTACTCACTCTGCAGAGATGACATTACATGTGAAAGTGTCTCCTGAGTTTCGTTAGGAAATTTTTCTCTTCAAAACTTCTGGGAGGACTCTTTCCACGATTTCAGAGAGGTAGGAAGATCCGAGAGTGTGATTTCGCGGGTTCTGAAGTTATACAGTGAAAAAAACCCTATAAATCTCTTGCAAAATTCGGTCGACCCCGCATAAACACCGTCCGAGAAGACAAAGCTATTAGGCGCTTCTTTATGAAGGATCGCTTCGAGACTGCAGCAGGAATTTATTAAAAAAATAAGACCAATAGTGGCAAAAAAGGGGGGGCATTTCACTGTATCCCGTCGTCTCAATACATCTGGTTTAAAAGCTCGTTCTCCGGCAGCCAAACCAATCATCAGTAAAAAGAACCAGAAGGCGAGATTAGAATATACTGAAGGTAATATTGTTTGGAGGGATGAATTTTTAGAGCGAATTCATTTCATAACAAAGTAAATTTAATTTATTTGGCTCTGATTTCAGACGCTTTGTTGGACGCACTGTAGGTGACAGACTTAACTCTTAGTGTGTTAAAAACGTTTACCAAGTATCTAGGATCCAGCGTCATGGTATGGGGATGTTTTCGTTTGAAGGATTTGGTTCAAGAGTGCGAATAATTGGAACGGTAAATGCGAGTGTGTACCTAAACCTCCTACAACATGTTATACCTTCCCTTAATTCATCTTTGACCCACTCAGCAGTATTTATGCAGGACAACGACCCATGTCATCCTGCAAAATGAGTAAAATAATATATCAAACAAGAAAATATTGAAGTAATGAAGTGACCTGCTCAGAGCCCGCATCTGATCCCAATTAAGAACATTTAGAAGATCATTGAAGACAAAGTTCGATACTAGCCGTCTTCATATGTGACGGATTTATGGACGAAGATTTAGCAGGAATGGAAAAAAATAACACCAGAACTTTGCAAGAAACTGGTAAGGACGTGTGGTCGTCGTTGCGCCGATGTGATAGAAAACAAAGACTTCAACGCCTCATATTAAGTGTTTAAAGTTTCATTAGTCATGCCGCTAATGATAAACGTCAGATTTTTTGGTGCGAGATGAGAAAGATATACGTAGAGGTGGGCATTAAATACATTTAAAGTATTTAAATACTAAAATGTATTTAGATACATTTTTAAAAACATTTCAAATACATGATATATAATGACAATCGATAAGGACCATTGGTATCACAACAAAAAAATATCCATTAAAATGAAATTGTATATTATAATTACTAATGTAGGATTTGATGACAATTGGACTTAGGTACTACAAAAAAATAGAAAATTCCATAGAATAAAATTTCAGTTGGCTATTTATATCAGTATTACATTTAAGTAATATCAGTTGCTGAAATCTCTCCGTTTTGGAGATAAGGTCAATTCTCCTAAAGAGAAGAGCCGTTCCACAGGAGCTGACGACGGAAGTATGGTGTTATATTTAATAAATATTTAATGAAGTGTTTTATTTGAATCCTGAAGGTAACTGAGCAATTCTAAATCTGCGGTTGATCGTGTTTGAGTGGGTTTTATAAATCCAAAATAATCATCACTGTCCGATACACCACTGGATGATTCAGCTTCGGGTCCCTCTGCTAAATTCTCAATCACTTGAATCATAATAATTTTAACAGAATCCTGGTGGCTTGAACTGTCCCATGAAATACTGATATCTAACCAGCGGAGTTTGAAGAATGGATGGCTTGTTGATGCAATAATGGCATCTGTAACGCTGGCTTTATTTGCCAGAGTCAAATAAGATTAGTAGCGCTTTCCAAAGGCCTTAGTGACTGCACTTAGAAAAGGTTGTCAAAAGTTCAGAGAACGTGACTGAAGTCTCTTTAGCTTTTTATCCACAGTGAGCAAGGTAGGGAGCAATTATCCATTAAAACAGTTTTGTTCTCTCTGTAGGCGATCAATTGCCACTGCAATAGGAGACAAAACCGAGACATACTCCCCAAGAAATTCAATTTCGTGACTTCTGAACACTGGAAGTTCAAGGGCCCTCATGAGTTGATGTAATTTGTCTTTGTGTTTTGAAAGTAATGACAATGCATCAAACAGAGAGTTCCACCTGGTAATGCAAGGCACCTTTAATGAGCAGTTGATAACAGTTTTGATAATCTCTGCTGATTTTGGACGGCCAGCTTTTGTTCGATAATGCTGAGCATTTTCCCATCGCAGCATGATTGATATTTGCAAAAGAAGATATTTTCAGTGCCTGTTTGGCATCAGTTGTGGCGATGAAACTGAGTGTGTGTGAAGCACAGCGCATATGTTTAGATAAGCTGAAGTTGCATGGGTCAGACAAAAGGTCTTCTTTCTGATTTAAGGCAAGTCTCACCTACCTGGATTCCATCTTCTGAATATGTGGACACATTTGCAGTAGTGACTGCAAATTCCTTAAACGCTTTAACAAAAGTAGAACCGTTATAAGTGAGGGTGCTCGTGATTTTCTGCAGGGGGATATCGTATTCATTGATGAGATTCTCCATATGTTTAGCAACCTTGATAGAGTTATGTTCTCCTTTGAAGCGACAACGTGCCAATACTCCACTGTGACGGACAAGAGCAGCTTCCTCAAGCTGAAAAAAAGAAGAAAAACAGTCCAATGTTTGTCTCATAAATGTTTCCATAAATTTTACATATTAATATAATAGAGATAAATTCCACCAACGAATAGCTCTACTTTCAGCCAAGAGCTAATAACTTCTCAACTGTAAAGACATTTTCAATTTCATATTTCATAAATAGCAAAATCTTAACATACCCAATGAACTGTAACGCCCAAAAAACTACGGTGACTAGTTGACCAAATATCTGCAGTAAGACATATAAGTAAGAGGTGCTAGCTAGTTTATTCTTCAATAGAGCTATTGTCACTTTCTCTTCTTCTATAAGATTTCGGCCTAGCGTCCGCCTTGAAATGACGTCAACTGAAGAATTTAGACCTGCGCTAGTGGAATGTGTGATTATTTTGAGTGAAAGGAGAATATATGGTATGCATATAAAATTGTATATATAAAATGTAGCTTTATGAATATCCTATAGCTATATAGGAATGGTACATTAATTCCTAATATATTATTAGTCCTTCATATCCAGAATTACATAGTAAAATATTGAGTTTCAGTATTGTTAGGAATATATACATTATCAAGCTTTATTTCCTACATTTTTGACGGGCGGGCATTCTAGTTTTGACATAATGATATACAGGTATTGCTTCTCCATATAACGAAATACATCGTTATAAGAATTCATCTAATAATTAGATATAATCAATCAATAATTGTACTAATTATTCATGAAAAACTTGTATTCAATAATATCGTCAAATAAATGATAACGCGCTTTAAGAATATATGTATGTGGATTCTCATGAAATTATTCCAATATATTAATCTCTTTTGTTTGTATATGTCTTCCTTTATTTAACTTAGTATTCGGTCATTATAAGAGCTTAACCTGTACTACTAGTATAATTGTAAACAACATTTGCAACTCACAACTCACCTTTAATTAATCTCACAAAAGCTGGTTGCTCCTTGGCTGATAGGGGATGCACACTTTGTATGATAAAATCTGCAATCAGCTTATCAACAACAGATTGTTTGACCTTCTTAGTATTCACCGCAAAACACTCCGTAATGTCTTTACTTTAACACCGCTGCATGAAGGACCATCGTCTAATACTGAACATTTTCTTCTTGAATCTTTTCTTTGAGCTGTCACGTAGTTATAGGCTTTTTCCACCAAAGCAGGATGCTTTCTCTGTTGATAAATGTACATGATCAGATAATTTAAGGACATTTGTTTCACGTTCAGTTCAATCAGCACATACTATAAATAAAGGTGTTGCAAAAGGAAACAGGTAGGTGAAGCTGTTCGCAACTCCCCTACGCTATTATTTTCTATTTGCCCCTTTTCCATTCACGAAGCACGTGCGCTGTTTTTCAATCTCGTGTTCGTAACGCATCCTAGCTTCTAGCTTCATTATAACGATTCAATTAGTATTTACTAACATCTCTTAAATACAGACGATAATTTTCTTTAATATGCATGCATAACTCTCGCTTCCAGTATTCGATGCAGAAAATCCAATCGCATG
This sequence comes from Ceratothoa steindachneri, assembly GCA_963969495.1. NCBI lineage: Eukaryota > Metazoa > Arthropoda > Malacostraca > Isopoda > Cymothoidae > Ceratothoa > Ceratothoa steindachneri. Next base: position 182,304,572 of record OZ018325.1, read on the forward strand.
GCTAGAAGTCTCAACCCTCCTTCTCAACCCCCAGAACATCACAGAAGAAGAAAAGACAGCCGCAGTCATACAGCGTCTCCCCATCAGTACATTCCTTGAATTCAGGTAGATTTTAATTAACTGGGGACAGGCTGGCGTTTTGTTCCGCCTGAAGGAGGCTTTTCACAGGAAGTACAGCAGGTCCTAAGTAGACGACCTGAAAGAGCTCCTGAACACTCTGAAATGGGAGATAAGAATGCTTAGACTTTCTTAAAACACCTAAAAGACCTTATCAGGGAAAAAGGTGCACAAACCGACCTTTTTTAGCCCTCTCCTCACTGAGATTTTCATGAGGGGATCAGGCCACTTATTTTAAACTCAAACCCTTCGAATATAGAGCAGATAGCCATAGCTGCCGATAAATTATTTGTTAATCCCTACGTGAATTGAGGCAACGGCCATAATCATGGCTCAACTAACAATACTTGCATTTCTCAGGTTCCGGAAACGACGAGCAGCTCTGGCAACTGGTCGGATCGTTCAAGGGTTTTGTTTTGGAATGGTCAGACTCTCTCTCTATATATATACGTAGGTACTTTAGGGCTTGGAGCCGAAGTTGGTTGAAGACCGTTAGTGAATGGGGAAATTGTTATGAGTCCAGGGGGGATGGTTTATTATTAACTTTGCGGGGACCTTTTAAACAAATATTTCAGAGTGCAAGTTGGCCAAAGATTAATAGGTAGCTGGTACGCGCTGGGGTTGCAAAATAAAGACAATGACGAAAATATATCTTTACTAACAACAAAATGATATATATAATTACACAAAAATTGGGTTTAAAGGGAATGGTCGCTCAGACGGGGTTAAAGGTCCACATGAGATACAGGTAGGTTAATTAAGGGATTAAAAAGGTTAGATTCAGTTTGGTGATTTAAAGGGAAATTTTAAACTGGGGCGTTCACACAAATGGGGTAAGCCAGATTCAAGATCAATCTGCAGGCGGCAACGGTTACGATTACCTTACGTGCTCATTGCCGAAAAGGGGCCAGTTGGGGGTACGATGAATGCGAGGGAAGAAGTCGGTTTACCTCTTGCTTCAGATGAGGGAGCACTTGTCGGGACTTCGGAGTGGGGAATCACTGTCAAGTCCTTTCCGATTGACTATGACAGAGTTCACGGATGTTGAAGCTTGCCGATTGACTAGGGCAAAGTTCACGGATCGATTTAGCCTTCAACTCGAATCGAAATCTCATTTGGGAAGGGGGGGCGTCCTTTAGTTCGTTTGCCGGAGTAGGTGTAAGTCTAACAGTGCTGCTCTCTAAACTCTGTCGAAGCGTTATATAGGCGCCTGGTGAGGTGGCTCCAACGCGCACACAAATTTGGGGACAAGTCGGCGACTTCTTCGGGGGAAGGGGGAATCGTGATAACATTAGTTGGAATGTCCAACGGATTTCAATCTTCGAGATAAAAGCCATAATGCTAGCGGGACGGTGGTCGTGGGAGACGATGACATCGGTCCTTAGGCAAATACAGCTGGGGGCGTGTGATAACGGCGTCGGCCGCATCCTTGCCCAGGTTCAACCATGCTTTCACAACTCCATGTGGTGATCTCAGGATCCACATGGGTACAGAAGGGCACGTGATCGCCATTTAACCTAATTCTGCTACATCCCTCCCATCCAAAAAGATGGCACTTTAGGCTACAGGTTCCATCTTCTCAATCGAAAGCCCTTGAAGCTTCAATACGGAGGATAAACACAAACACGTGTTGGAGGATCGGAGGCACAGGTTCAGGTCTGGTTTCCAAAGGAGAAACCAACGAGCGCATCCCAACGCATAAGGTGAGAAGCAGTAAATTTTAAACCTCATTCTTCCGCCTATTCTCCTAACCTTCCACACAATCAGACTCTATGATGGTACCATCAAATGTACGGTCACAACGCTGTACACTGCACACAGCTTTGTAGCCACCGTCGTTCTTCTTCACATAATGCGACAAGTAGTCTCCCGAAAAAATAACGTTTTCTTTTCCTCTCAATCTACTAGATGGTGCTCGTACCATAAAAAAATATGATGCACAAACTGTAAAATGCTTGAGACCGTGCACATATTTGGAAACAGTACCTCTTTCTAACCGCAACTATCCAGTTTTCTCACATCAGCCAACTCAACGGCCTTCTCCCAATTATCGCAATCCTTTGAATTCAGCCTCAACTCTTCAATTGCATCCTTTAAACTAAAAAGGCAACGGATAAACAGGTCAATATCCCCTGCCTACACTTCATTTCATCAGGTAGGTCCTCCTTTTCGCATTTTTTACCCACTTTCTGGCTTCTCATTCCTGGTAGACACTGGTGCTGAATGCAATGCCATATCAATTTATAAGGCCGACAAAGCTTCTACTCCCTCTGATTTAATTCTGGAGGCAGCCAATTTGACCAATATTAGAACTTATGGAAGGCGAAACCTTCAAGTCTCACTCGGTCTCCGTCAAGTTTTTCGATAGACCTTCGTCAAGGCCGAGGTAGATTGTCCAATATTAGGCCTAGATTTTCTTTAGGCTCTCAACCTTTTGGTCAACTCTCAACTCAGAAAGCTTGTCGACCGCAAAACACTACTCACAGTTTCAGATTCGTACTCACCTTCTCAGAGTACCCTCCGGTCTATTCGTCTCAGCGCCTTCTTCAGGAGTTTCCTGACCTCACTTTTCCACCTTCGAAGGATAGGCTTATAAAACGTAGTGTGGTGCATCGAATAGAGACAAGAAGAGGTCCTGTATTTTCCCGAACACGCCCTCTAGCTCCAGATAAACTGTCTGCTATGCCTAATGAATTTTAATTCATGATGGAGGCAGGGATTTGTAGGCCTTCCTTTTCTCTGTGGGCCTCTCTACTCCACGTTGTGCCCAAATCTACGCCGGGTGAATTCAGAGTAAGTTGGGGACTACAGAGCCCTAATCGTTATTGCAATTCCTGACCGCTATCAATTGCCGTTCATAGCAGATTTCACATCATCTCTCTCTAGCTGTATTCTCTTTTCTCACCTGGATCTGGTTCGCGCCTTCAACCAGATCCCAATTCACCTAAACGATGTTCCAAAAACTAACATCACCAGTCTGTTTGGATGTTTTGAAATGGTCAAAGTGCCATATGGATTTCTCAATTCTGATCAAATTTCCAGCGCTTTATGCACCAAGTCTTTAGGATCTTCCTTTTGTATTTTGCTACATCTATGACCTTCTAATAGCATCCTCCTCTCTGGAAGAACACCTTTCCCACCTTCCTCAGGTCTTTTCTCGTCTTCAAGAGTACGGTATCGTACTCAACACCTCCAAGTGTCTCTTTGGTGTCTCGCAATTCTCCTTCTTGGGACACCATGTCTCCAGTGTCAGGATTAGCCCACTCGAAGATAGAGTTACCGTGATGCGCAACTTTCCTCGACCCACATCACGCAAACAACTCAGACGTTTCTGTGGTATGACCAACTTCTACCACGTATTCATTCCAAACAGAGAAGACAGTCCCATAAGAAAAGACTAGATGAAACGAGAAGGAGACAGGAGAAAGACATACAACTCAACGCGTCAGCAGGAAGAAATTAGCACCAGTTTTAAACTTTTGAAGTTCATGAGATTCAACGACAGGACTAGGGAGCTCAATCCATAACCTGGTAGTTGCTGGAATGAAGCATTTAGAGTACTGAGATGTGTTACATCTCCTAACCGTGAAAGCTTGGCTATTTGCATTAGTGACATTTCTAGTTAGCCGAGCTGGACGAAAAGGATCAGGAAGTTCATTGTACAAAGGATGGTTAGGATTATGATGTATCTTATACAGTATACACAGTGAACTCACAGAGCGGCGGTGCCACAAGTCAACCTCAAGATCAGGAATTAAAAATTTGCAAGCTCTCAGATTCCTTTCCAGTAGCTTGAAATGAGATTCTGCAGCAGAGGACCAGACAGGAGAACAATACTCCAGACAAGGAAGTATGAACGAGTTGAAACACTTCCTCATAACAGGAATGTCTTCAAAAATTCTATAAGATTTCCTAAGTAAACCAATCTTTTGTTCAAAGGTAAACTTGCTGTCAAACAGTGTTCAATACAACATTGTTTATTATAAGATAAAGATGATTGTGCTACAAAGTTCTAGATCTACTAACAATCATAATTTGGGTTTTGTTTGCATTCAGCTTCATATCCCATAAATTGCGCCAATCATTTATCATTTACAACTTTTATTTTTAACGATCACGCTACCTTGGCTATGGGGAAGTTCGATGTTTGCTCTTTGTGTTTCTGTAAGTTATTTTAGTTTAAGTCATATTCCTCTTTTAGAATCATATTAAATAAACACAATAGTTATAAATTTAAGTTGAAACATAAGAACTATTGTCTAAATTCGGATTTAAGAAAGCATACCAATTTATTCATTACACACCATTTAGTAAAATACTAAGTAATTTGTAAGGATTGCAGGGTCTATTGCACAGTCTTACACATGTGTCTGTGTGAGCGTGCATGAACGCATGTAAGTCCAAAGAAGATAGTTTGGATTTCCTCCTGTATTGGGTCCCTCCCCCCCCCCTCCTTCTCTCTCTATGGCCCAGCTTTTAGTGATCGAAGAATGACCATATGGTTTATGGTTATACAATGAGAAAAGGGCAGTTGGTCTTCTTAGGCATAGAGACGAGGCGCTTAGCGCCACTCCCCACCTCAGTGTTTTATTGGTTTATTGTAGCAACAGGGAGTTACGCGTTTTGGACCTCGCACGCCAGCTTCACTCGACTCCCTCCCTCTAATCATCTCCCAACTCCCCCTCGAGGAAGAAACAGTTTGCTGAAACCCCTATCTACCTAAACTCCTGGTCTTTGGGCAGAACCGTTACGAAGCTTGGAAGAAGAAGGAACCGTCTACACTCAAAACTCTTTTCAAACGCTGTGACTCGACCGGGCGGAAAACTTCTGAAGTGAGAGGCACCGCGAACGACTCCTCCTCGCAAGTAAGGTCCTTGCCTGGGTTCTCCAGCCAAGGTGAGTTTGTATACCTTCTTTCCCGCATTGGTTCGGCGAGTTCCCTCGAATTCCCATCAAAATCTCTCTCTTCTTTGCCCCTCTCTCTCGACTAAATTAATTTAATTTTAACCTTCGGTCCTTTAAACTCTTAACCTTCTATCCATTTCGGAATCATCAAACTTCTCTCAAACTCTCAAACTACCCTTAAACTAAACTCTAACTAATGAGGGGATTCGGAACTAAACATGGTTTCGAATAAGTTCTCTGGAGAGAACATATTCCAAATCAATTGGACACTAATGTCTCTCACTTAAGCGCTACCATCTTGCTTAGCTCTGCCCTGCTTTCGGGGTAATAATTTTATCAAATTCAAGCATATTAAGAAAATATTCTAACATATTAAAATACACATTTTTATCATACATATTTAAGAATAATATGCTAAATTCTAAAAATAGGTTAAATATATAAATCTATGAGTGGTGTTTTATTCTTTTGGCCAAGGGATTTCAGGTTATGACTCTTGATGGGGGCATCGAAAAGGAAACCAATTGAACTAAATTATGCTGGAAAACGGTAAGAAAAGAGTATTTACTCGTAATCTTTGCATCTACCCGGTTTTAACTTATGAAGGTGTTATTTAGGCAGTAAAAACATAAAGCACGCAGAAACGGAAGACAACTCAGTGAAACATGGAACGATATATGTAACGAATAACTTACAGTGACCGTAAAAAAAATCACGAATAAGAACAAAAACACTGGTGACAGATATATAAAAAAAAAATGAACGCTTTAAAGTTAAAATGGGCAAGACGCTTTACTAGAAAAGAGGACAGAGGGTGGACGAAAGAAATCCTGAACAGGACGCGTTTATACATAAATGTAGTCGGAGGATGACCTTGCATAAAATAGGACATAATTCGCGCAAGGGCAAGAGTAGTGTGGTAGACTCGAGTGATGGGCCGTGGTCGGGGGAAACTCCTTGGGGAGGACTTTGTCAAGCAGTGCTCCGCAAGGGGATGAATGGTGTAGCGAGGATAATGAAACCAGCAACAACTAAAGCCAGGCGGAACTGCTCGCACTTCTGTCACCAGGGCCTACTGTTGTGTACCCTCCCAGCCCGCAGGAGGACCCACGCCTATATATATTTCACTATTTTCGTTTCGTCTACCTTTAGTTCTCTCTTTACCAAGGGCGAGGAGCTGGAGCCGCTGAGGCCGGGTGTTTTTGGACGAGCCGGAGCCGGAGCCACTAAAATATCATCGGCTCCGGCTAGAAATCTGGGGTGAGGAGCCGGAGCCGTTGGAACCGTGTGTTTTTGGACGAGCCGGAGCCGGAGCCACTAAAATATCACCGGCAATTTTTTTAAGCTTATTGAAACTGCTGGTATTATACCAATAGATCAAATACTATGACACTTATCCCCCACCAGAAGTGTGTAGCCACTTTTATGACAAACGCAATTCACAATAATCAGGGGTATAGCATTAGAGGAATTAAAGTACATTTGCAGAAATATATTTTTTAAATGTTTTGCAACAAAAGCAATTCTTATATAAAAATCTCTCTAAATAGCATTGTTAATGTGACTTCACGTCCAAAGTGAACTTTAAAATGTTGAAATAACTTTGAAAAAAATTGGGGGGAGTTTGACTTTCTGAAACCCTAGAGTTTGGTTAAGAAATAATACAAATAATAACTTATTAGTGATGTCACATTAACAATACCATTTAGAGAGTTTTTTAAAATGTGTTTAGCGGAAAAACGCAAATGTGGCAAATGCTTGTTTATTAAACAATTTCGTAAAATAACATCAGTTCAAATAATTTTACGAAATTTTACTTAAAAATATACAGTATATCGTGAAATACACAATATTTTATTTGTGTACTTCACGATATACTGTATAATAAGTTAGGTGTAGGATATTTGTGCAAAATTTAGTTTAAAATGGCCAAAAGTTAGATTAAAACTAACTAGAGATTGGCGAAATTAAATTAGGAGCTTAGCTTCGTTTAAGGCAAAGTTATTGCAAGAAACTAATTTTTCTACCTTTGGCTAAAATTTTTATGTACTATGTAGTTTTAATTGTCTGTAACAAAACTGTATTTTTAATTATCCAATAACGCATTGAAAATGAATATTTACTTCATTTCAGAAATATATAGATTTGCAATAAGAATGAAACAACAAAATCCAATTTTATTAATTAAGACTAAGCTATAATTATTCTTTATAACTATATTAGTTTTATTTTTGAAGCCCTCAATAAAAAATATAGGATTAAGAGAAAAGTATTGCATTTGACTATTTTACTGTTACTGCAGATGATAAATATTATGTTTGTAAATGTAATTGTGTAGATGCTGGTGAACGGAATTCAACTAGTGGAGCAAAAATTAGTAAACCTTCAAGCCAAAGAGGAAATATTTAAAAAAGAGCAGATAATTTGAAGCGCCATATAAATTGTAATCATCCTGAAATTTCTAAGATTCCTGAAGCGAATGAAAAGAGGCAAATGTTACAGTCATCAACCAGTACTTCTGGTGTATCAGCAACTAAAAGTCAACACAGCTAACCAGAGCTTACTAAATATTTTACCAGTCCAAATGTGAATGTGGCCAGAACACCAGATCAGTTCAAAAATAACATAATAGAATTAGTGGTAAAGAATTCCCTACCTCTTCCTGTCTTTTGTAAGCCAGTTGTCAGGCTTAAGAGGCGACATGGCACAGAAATTTAAAATTAGTTTCGATAAAATTAGTATTCGATCTTTGGTAGTTGAAAAAGGAAAGGAAAAAAGATTTCCTTTTAAAAAATCAACTAAAAGGACGTTTTATATTTTTAAAAGTGGATGGTTTGCCACGTTTAAGAACACCACACTATTATGCAATAAATGTTAGATTTATTGATGAAAGCAATAACTTAGTGACACGTACATTGACAGTTAGAGATACTCAAGCCCAACATAAAAGTGAGTACCTTAATAAGCTTGTGAAGAATGTTTTGCAAGAGTATGAAATAGAAAGAGATAATGTATTGTGCATTGTAACTGATGATACTGGTCAAATATGATCAGTACAATTGAAAGGTAAAATAAAGACCAAGAGAGAGAAGAAGAATGTGAAATAGAAGTAGTTCATTCGGAAGAAAAGACTCCAGAACTGGAGCCTGATAATACAGTAGTACCTGATAATTTAAATAGTACTGCAAAAGAGATTTTAATTTTCTCAAGAATCCATCATATGCGTTGTGCTGTACACACTCTATAGCTTACCATTCTTGCTGACTTAGCACATAAACATAAAACCACTCTTTTAACCAAGATAAAGCAGGTTGTAGTAATTTCAAGAAAATCAAATTTGAAGAAATAATTAAATGATTGAGTGGAGAGGTAGCAATTTGAGATCAGCTTACAAGGTTGAGTAGCACATATATGATGATAGAGCCCTTACTGGAATTGAAATTTGTTCTTATTGACATGGTGAACCAAAAATTACAATACCAGTAGCAATGTGGGGTGCAGTGAAAAAAAATGAAAATGTGCTTCATCAACAATATATTATTCCAAAGAAAATTCAAGCTGAAAATTTGACTCTGAGTCAGTTTTTTACTCACTCTCTCTCTCAAGCTAAGAGTACTATAGCTGAAAGTATCAAGACTTCCATGGAAGCATGAGAAAATCATTTACTGTAAAATGATGGTCTGTTGGCTGGTGTTTATCTGGACCCAAAGTATAGATGTTTATTAACTAATTGTAGGGAAATCGTCCCTTCCCCCCCCCCCCCGTCCACTCTTGGTGCAGTCACAAGGCGGTTACCGCAAAGACATTCGTCGAAGGCAGCTGCGGGTTTAGTGCTTAACCGCAGTGTGGCACAACTCGGTGCCATGAAAGACCCTAAAGGTCAAAATGTAAGATCTCCCCCAGGAGAGTGAGATCCAGTTTCACGTCAAATGAGAAATTGGAGACATGTTTCTCCCAATCTCGAAGGCTAACGAGGAGCCGATGTTTGACTTCATGGGAAAAACCGTTGGCCAAAAGAACTCTCCTGGGGCCGTCCTCAAGCCCCTCCCCCCCTTACCACTCCCCCAGTGGGGTGACGAGGTATAAATGAGGAACTCTGAGGAAAATCGCGGTAGTATACGCTAGTCTCTAGGTGACGAAGTCCTCGGATCCAAAACCGAGCTACCGAGACTGGAGAGGTAGTGTACTTGGCTCGCCAGACCAAGAAGTACCCTGCAAGAGAGGCAGGGCTACCTACCTTAAGGGGCTAAGAAGAAGCTCATCCTCGAGCTAAGTCCCTGGTTATCAAACCAAACAATAAGTTAACTTTGGTAAGTTCAACTTACTCTCGCCAGAGAGACTCCTCATATCCTGGTGCACCTTAAACACCAGGGGTATTCATCGTCCTTGAGGAATTAAGAAAAGAAGAAGAAAAAGGCTCCCTCCTCAAGCCCGTTACTCAGTGGCCACACCGAACTCTTAGTTAACTTGGTGAGGAACCAAGTTCAACTTGTTCTCGTCAGAGAAATCCCCCTCCGTTATACTCGCCCTTGAGGAAGACTGGAATTAACAAAAAGCTCATCCTCGAGCTAGTTCCGGGTTACCAAACCGAACGTTAAGTAATTTATTCTCGCCAGAGAAACCCCCCTCCGTTATCCTCGCCCTTGAAGAAGACCCTCCCCGAGTTCAGTCCTCGTCCATAAGGAAATTAGTAACGAAGGAGAAAAGCTCCTCCTCGAGCTCGTTACTCGGTGGTCACACCGCACTCCAAGTTAACTTGATTTAAGAACCAAGTTCGACTCACTCTCGCCAGAGAGACCACGACTGCCTAGGTGTTGCATAAAGCACCGTATTTGTTCTCGTCCTTGAAGAACCCCCCCCCCCCTCTCTGAAGAACGTGTGGACCCCCCAGCTGCCACCCTCGCCGAAACGACCGTGTGATCTCGCTCATCTACATCTGGCCGGGGGCACGCGTCGAGAGTAAATAACATTTCTGAGGCCTTTAAACTCCCCATGAGTCCGTAAGCCTAATTCTTATATTATTGTTGTATGTAGAGAAAACGTTAACCAAATTTTGTGGGTAAACTAATTTAATTAATTCTTGTTTAGGCTAATATTCAGAGTATTGCTGTAGTTAATGTATAAATGTTATGTATTCAATTGATAAAGATAAAATATAAGTTTATTTTGGGATTAATGTTCGTTTCTCTTATATATCCTTACGTGTTTCGTAACGCATCTGTTCGTTAAGATATTCTTATAATATCAATATATTAGACACTCTTAGCACTCTTAAAATAGAACAAAAAGGATGGGGGGGGGGGTAATTCGTAGTCTACGACACTAATGAACAACAAAGCAAAGCCAAAGAGCATTCAGAATGAGTAATTTTCAAGAATGTCCAGAAGCTTAAACTGCAAATACGCCATGTTCAGCATCTAGCGCTAGTAGTAGTACTCCGAATAATGAGTTTGATTTTGAAAAAAATAATTGATAAACAACATAGTTGCAAACAAAACGACCTCGATTGGAAAGTTAGCAAAATGTTTCTCCTCTTAACTCTACATTCAGTAATTTCAAGTTAGAAGTAAGGGAGTCTTTTATTGAGGTTGAGAAATTTAACCGTCGGTTAAAGTTATTGGTACATGAAGCAGTACTAAAGTACGGTGAATTTATGAGATGCTGCACAAATTATTACATTACCAATTAGTCAAGTGAGAGAGTAGCGTCTATTTCCAGGAATAAAAATTATAAAATCAGATTTGAGATCTGTAATGAAAGAAACCTTAGAAGCTATCTTATTTTTAAGAACAAATTGTTATCTATAATTTTCAATTTTGTCACATTTTTACAACATTAAAATTTCAAATTTTGAAAAGGTTTGAATCTTAATAAAATTTTGTTGTAATTTTTTGTTGTCAAAACTCAAAGTTGTATACATATTACTTTCCTTTCATTTGTATATTAAATATATATGTTTAAAAAGAGTATTTACTCCTTTACCGCAAATCAAAATTGCCCCTGCATTCATTTTTTTTTATTATTGATTATTATCAATTATCGCTTTGATTACATTTGGATTTTTTAACTTAAATGGAGCCGGAGCCATAAATTTTTCCTCCGGTTCCACACCCCTGCTCTTTACAGATCTCACTATCTCCATGATACTACCTCTTTGCTATTGCGTTTTAAATTCGAGAATAAAAAAATAGCAAATAGATGAAACGGGCTGATTATGATATTAATTATGATAGATGCGTGTGGAAATGAGATAATCATCGATAAAAAAACACCGTAGCCTTAAGAAAATAATGACCCCGAATCAAAAATTTAAAAACCTTTCCAAAAGGGTGAAAAAAAGTCCAAAGTGATATTATCGTCCAATACGGTATTAGTAATCTGCGTGACATCATCTTTAAACAAAAATCACTCAAGGTTGGTTAGATATTGTTAAGAGGTCCACTTTGTAAAATTATTCACAACACAACGAAATGAACCCACAAACGTTGGCCCTTCTCGATACCTGCGTTCCATATCCGCATCGATAAGAGCTCGGAGCTTCGAAATTCGAGCTTTGCTAAAAACTAATGACCTAATGGCCTAAGGGCATCGCAAAGGCCGGATATGAAATCCCGCCTTTGCGATGTTTTTTTGTTTTTTTAACAGGCGCCATCTGGAACCGAGGTCATATCTTCCACCTCACGTTAATAAGTATGGTCTTCGCCCGCATTTATGCACCATCTCTTAAGCCAGGTTGTCATATATAGGTCACCAATAACCATCTAAGATATACCTTGTTACAACGTGTGCAAACGCATTTTCGCACTAAATTGGAAGCTATTAACGATTCAGCTTACTCTGAGAGCCACTATGTAAGTAGTAATATCTGTAAAACTATCAAAGGAAAAAGTGATAGTTGAAAAACCGACATGAAAATCTATGTACTTGTCCGGTCGTTGTCTCAAGGATATCGGCTCAAACTGCCTCTGGACTTTGTGCCATTGTGATACAATACTACTTATATTAGCAGGGAAGGGCGGAGCTTCGAGACCTCTGGTGTGGACTTACTAAAGGGTTATGGAAATTGGTTGGAGTCCGATGCCATTTTTAAAAGCGAATAATTTGATTTCAGTTCAGTAGCATTTCTTTGTCACAATCAATCGAGATGATTACAATTTTAGAGACGCGGAGTTATGCAGAATCGCATAGAGCAGGAAAATTAGACAATTATACAGGGGATGGGGGGGTGCAAAAGTTCCCCGACAGTAAATAAAAATCCCATAAACACTTAATATTCAATTTTATTTATTCATTCCAGTTATTAATGTTTAATAATTGAATGGATAAACGCTCAAGAAGGACTTCAGCTTGAACATTTTTTTATGATTTTTCATATTTAAATGTTGTTATACAATTCATTCAGTTGTTAAACATAAATAAATCTTGGAATTAAATGGTTTTGATTTACTGCCGGGTAACTTTCGGTCACCCTTGCTAATATGTGTATATCTACTGATGGTAAGACGTTAAAAAATAAAAGGAGTTTATTTATATATTGGAGCACAAACCAATGAGGGGTTCTCCACCGGAATGTGTTTGAAAAAGTTCGTCAAGCGTCAAGAAGGTGAAATTGGAGGGAATGAAAATGTGTGGAAGTACCTAACCTGACTACCCAAAAGAGGTGATTATTAACTGGGATGGCACGCAACGGACCTAAACACAAAATATTTATACAATTTTGGAATTATGGATATTGAACTTTCTAATAATTGATATAAAAAAGAAAACAAGTCTAACGCTGCGAGTGCATTTTGATTCATGAAGGAACAAGTTCTGCTGACCAAAATGTCGCGTGCTCTCATTTATTCTGATTTATGACCTTACGACCTCCAAAACTTTCAATAATTCAAAGACTAACCTTGGTAGGACCCTGTAAGTTATATGATTCGAAAGAAAATTTAAAACAACATAAGGGTTTCAGATTTCGTTAGAATCGGCCCAATAGTTATGATGTTATTGTCAAAACAAAATAATTCATGGGCTAACCTTGAGAGGACCATGGAAGTCATACTATTCGAAAGAGATATAGGAGTCTACCGCGACTATACTCGCACGCGACTAAAAAACAAGAAACAAGAAGAGGAACGAATATGAAACTCAAGAATTGAGAGAAAATATAATAAAACACAATAAGGCAGGTAAATAAGCATAAAGTGCTCTGGCCGGGAGGAGAACTACAGAACTACTACCACCAAAGACCCTACGGTCCACTGAAGGCCAGTCGAGAGGTAATAAGATCCATGCTATCTCGAGCTAGGGAATACAGTACATGTATTTAATATATCTATAGTCATATAGTATACACTTATCTACGACTTAAATAGTTAGGAACAAGCTCGTACAAAGATAAAATGAACGCAAGACTATGAACGTATAGTCAATTTTGCGTGGGATAAGGACAAGTGACTCAAACCAAAACTCGAACTTGGCTGTGATTGCCTTAGAATTGCAGCGAGTTGTCCACATGGTAGGCCTACTATTCCTGGCCACCAATGGGGTGCGGTTCTGTAAGGCTCCGTTAGAATAAAAAGAAAAAAAAAGTAGTGAAGTTTATTAAACAGTTCATCGTTGTGTTATTATCACATAATCGATCTACTATATATTTAAATTGTTTAATTTGTAATTAGGTGATTATAGAGTATATCCAATAGCTGACATCGAGAAGGAAAGCTGAGGCGAAAAGTAAAGCGCGAGGCAAATATTGACAAAGTGCATAATTTTTAACAAGGATTTTTGCTTTTCGTTTATTGATATTTTTTTCAATGCTTAGAAAGTTTCATACTTCAAGCATACTAATGATTGATTTTAACATATTTTTACATTAATTCTGAAATAAAAAGAACAAATTGACATTTGGCTGGAGTATGAAGAAAAATCCCCGCAGGCGATTTGATGGCCACCCTGGAGGGTAACCTCTGTTGCCAAAAGAGGTATTCAGGAAAGCTACGTTCCCTACTGTACCAACTACTACCTATCGCTCTAAGTTCTGACGGTGACTTATGCCTTCGTAGACTGTCGCCAGGTGGACGCTATGAACAAACGCCCTAAGTTGTCTCATCCTTTTATAGAGTTCTGGCCTAAGGTCCTTCGGATTTCACTTTTTAGAATAAATAAATACAGGGTCTTTTTTTTTACATGTCTTACATTTGAAGTTTAATAAAATCAATAATAATTTTTTGATCATAATGAAACTTCCAGAAGTTGTTGGTAATAGTTGTAAGCTTTTAGCCCTAAAATAACTAATTGATTTATATACTTTTATAGAAGTTAGCCAGTTTTAGTGAAGCATTGATTTTTAACAAATTTTCGCTGAACTTTCAGATATTATTCGACTATTTAAACAAATTTTATTTTAACTAATTTTATTTGCCTAAAATTAACACAAAACTAAGACTAATAATCAGTTTGTATAATTAACATAATTTAATTTTTTTGAAGATTCTTCTTTTCAAATGCTGACCATTCTTCTCATAACATTCATTTACTCGTGACGAAATTGCTCTCATCACCTTTTTCAAAGGTTTTTCATCGATGTTATTAATTTCTTCAGCGATATTATTTTTTAGTTGTTGGATACTTCGAGGATTATTACGGTAAACATGATCTTTTAAATATCCCCATAAAAAAATCCAAAGGTGTTAGATCGGGGGATCTTGGAGGCCCCTTAAATTCACTATTTTGAGAAATGATTTTTTCTCTGAAGTTTTGTCATAATAACTGCATTGTTTCATTCGATGTATGTGATAATGCACCATCTTGCTGCAAAAACAGTTGTGGTCTATTTCGAAGCCATCAAAAGTTCGGTAAAAACTATTCTTCAAGCATGTGTCGGTATCTTTCGCCATACACAGTGACTGAATTTCCATTTTCATTCTCATAAAAATACGGCCCAATGATCTTGTGAAGATTATTGATCTGACCATATTCTGTTGTTCTGCTTATTATTGTATCCGCTGAGATGAAAGTGCGCTTCGTTAGACATTATCACGGGCGGGTACATCAACTTCCCCAAATTTTCGTCTAAATTCTTCTGCATACTATTTTCTTTTGCGAAATCGTTGTCTTCGAATTTTTGCACAACCTAACTCTTGCATGGCTTAAGTTTCAGTTTTATCTTCATTACATTGTATGTTGCATTTTTTGACAATCCCACTTGTTCTGATCTTCTTTTCAATGGTTTCTGCGGCGACCGTTCGATGTTTTGACGCAACTCTTCAATTTTATGTTGCCCTACGCCTTTTCTGCCAACACGCCCTTTTCGTTCATCTTGTACACTACCGGTGTCTCGATTTTTTTATAATTAGTCTGCATAGCGCTCGTCGTGATGTTACGTCTTGAGCTCCTTCACGTTTAATCTGTCGTTGTGTTGAAACGACTGAACAGTTGCATCTGAAAAATATTTCAACAATTTATTTTTTTCATCGAATCATTTCCAGGGTCTTTCAAGTTTTCAGTTTGAAATATTTCCTAATAATGATTTTTGCTAGAAATTTTTTCTCGTTTTATAGTCTACGAATGACTATGATGCTAGTAAATTTGTTACTTCACAATTTTCGCGAAAATTTTGCTAAAAATCGAGTATTCCAAAAATCACATTTTTTAACAAAACATTTTACGTTTTCCGTTTCTAGCAAAAAATGACCGATTTACCTAAACTGGCATAACTTCTAAAATAATAAATGAGTCAATTAGTCCTTTTAGGAAAAATTACCTACAACTATTACCAACAAATTTCGAAAGTTTCATTGGGATTACAAAATTATTCTTGATTTTATTGAACTTCAAATGTAGGACACGTAATAAAAACAACCTGTATTAATGCTCTGGTCGGTTATTATAATCTATCTTTATTTTTAATTCAAACCTTCAAATCCACTACATAATAAAGAATTATTCCCGAAATACAAAATTGTTATTCTAAATAATTCAACTTCATTATATATACAACAAACACTAGAATTCCTTCAATAAATAACCTATTTGAAGCGTTTTGTCCATCTCCCATTACGAAATTAAGTTTTGTGCAACGTAGCCGGGCTTATTTGTCGATATACTTGTCAACTAATTAATACCTATTAGTCACTGACTCTTGAAATGACAAAGCTAAAACGCAATAGGCCGATATCTTGACCACAGTGATTCGTATTCACTTTCGGCTAAACGTAACTTAAAAAAAAATTAAATTCAGCAATTGATATAAAATGTAATCAATATTGATTTTTTTTTTCATAATATATTATAAATGTGGCTGTTAAATGTTAATCGGTCATTATCAAGTCCTCGATAAATTAAATTGAGAAATGATCAAAATGTGATTAGACCGGTTTGGCATCAAACTGGTTCGGTAGTAGGCGAGGGTTCCACTCACTTTGTATATATACGAGTATAAAAACCCGTTCAAATGACTACATTGGGAAGTAATTATTTTACGTGTGAGTATCTGGAGTTGTATATAATATTCCGGCATCCTCGATATGTATGCTAATTTGGTCCAATAACCCAAATCTTTTGATCTTTCGACCTTATGACGTTTTGGGGCAGATTATTGACCCCTTTTAAACTGTTGAGGTTCTGAAATCGCAGGTCATCTGTATTGCAAGGAAGTTATGTTCGTACTTTTGAATTTAAGTGCTCAATTTTAAGAACGTTTGAGTAAATACGCCAAATATTTCCTTTCTTTTCTATTCATCTTTTTCAGTCTGTCTTACACCCAGTTTCTCCCTACTGATGAACAAACCGTCAAATGAAATTAACAAATTTAATCAACAATCTATTCGAATGAGAAAAAAAATTTAGCATACCTTTGTTTCATGTACCCAATTCTCAACAAAGTTCAAAAGGTGAACAAGTTTTTTTTAATGAATTCAATGATTGTTGTTCGATCAAAATTATTCGATGATCTTACATTGTTTAAAGATCTATCGGACATAGATTGATTGATCTTACCAACCTCAAAAGTTAACATGACACTAAGAAATATTTCAAAGCTATATTTAGGCTATCTGTTTGAAAAATTGGTAGTAGAGCTATTGGCTAAAAGTAGCTTATTTAGGCAATTAAAACAAAGAAAATGCAAGATAATTTGCAAACTTTGACAAATACTTCGCTTTTCTCCAACCTAAATCCAATAAATTACATTAAAGCAATGTAGTAGGATACTTTAGATCCTCAAAGGACAATTTCTACTGCAGAATATCAATATTGGAAGATACCTCTAGTCGAGTGGAATCAAAAAACAAAAACAGAGCTCTGCTGAAGCAAAGTTTACCAATATATTTATTTGAAACGAAACTTTTTAAGGAACTAACTCAAATGCATATATTGAGAAAGAATATTTATTAGTATGAATTACATTTAATCAAATTTAGAAAATAAAATGAAATTGAAAATGCCTATTGTTATTTTAAGTCAAGTTTGTGTTTATAAGGCATCATAAATGTTGCCATAATTATCAACTTTCTTATAAATATGTGCAAGCTTTAGGAACAGTGGAATAATATAGCAATGAGCCACTTCAAGACGCAAATATTGGCCACTGATAAACTTGGTCCTTCAACTGTGTTTCGAGGCAAGTTGGATACGATAGCATTAAATTCTCTATAGTGATTGGGTTTTTCTATATTGTTTTACAATAGCTATGATATGCAGAGGGTTTTAATACGTTTTGTCTACTCTAATATTGGTATTGTTAGTTAATTTTGTATAAAAGTAAAAAATCGAGCTAAGTCTAACTAAGTTTTACAAATCTGGTTAAAGATTTAGATTTAGCAACACTGCATACATCTTCTGACCTCAGTTTTTTTAATGAAATATTTACAGAGAGGCTAATGGGGTACTATTTTGCATATTTCCATTAATTTTCTACTGTTGAGGTAAGTTTGAATTGAGCTGACAGTAAATGTAGTCGGTAGGCTCATGGCCGCACACATTTTTCTAACGAAGGATGCAAATTACCAACAGGAAAATGAAAATAAGATTCTAATCGCTTTCGTTTTTAGCAGAAAAAAGAGCAGAAACCGACTTCATTCTAAGAAGGTTTTGCTATTTTGGATGAAAAAAACAAACATGCTACATATTAATTTCGGGACGGATGCTGCGTATACAAAGAAACTTCCCGGATATTTTTGGAGACGCACTTGGAATCATATTTTCTTTTTCTTCCGGGTTATTTGCTTTTTGGCTACAATATAACACTATTAAATATTTATATTATACATGATTTCGCTTTTCCATAAGGTGCGGTAAGCGTATATCGCCGCCACTTCAGCATAACCTTTCGGGGGCATCGACAGCCGCTATTTCGGATTTGGAGCATTCGGGGTAAACTGGTACGTCACAAGTATGTCACCATAATTGCTCCAAAAATGCGCTAGAAGCTTTGGAAGCAGAGGCTTAGCCACACACATTCAAAGGTTTAGAGCTTGAGTGGCGTCTCTAGTAGACACTGGCACTCTTGAGATAGGCCACGGACGAAATGAGGGCCGTTGGCTATTGGGGGAGACGCTGAAGCCGAGCGTACAAGCGCATCATGCGCTGCCTGAAATGAAATGAGTGAAATATTTATCAAAAAGAATGCTCTCTTTAGGCGACGGAATGAACCAGTCACAAATCTTTCACCAGTGTATTAGATCGAATCCACCATCCGCAATAATTTTACCGGGTGCAAATGATTAAATATCGCAATCTTAGTAAAGTTTCGAGGGGAGAAAGGATTGATGAAAGAGAACTAGACTAACCTTATAGCTCCACGTGCTGAGCAATCCAGAGCGACAAATCTCAATGGTACAAGAGACCTTAAAGTTGCGAATGTGCGCCACAACGGTGAGAAATCGGGTGAATTCAAGACCTATGAATCGATGCGATTCCACCTACTCTAGGCGAGTCACATTTAGGGAAAGACTTGGGTCGGGGTGATGCCCGCGACGGCGGCACTAGGGCACTACCTTAGTCTTGGACAAAGAAAACAAAAACCTTGCGTTTCCGCATCGCGATATATGCGGTTCAGAGATTGTTGGAGCCGGCGCTCTACGGTAAGCATCTAAAAGCTGCCAACGTAGAGCGTGGCGAGAACACCTTCCGACAGCACTAATGCAGTACTATTGATACTCAGGACAAAGGAAGTGATTCAAAGCATACTTTCCTTCAAGAAAAAAGCGATCTTTTTGTCCTACGGTACCCGATATGAGCGCCTTCATTCATACGCAGAAATGAAGATCTCGCCAGATCTTTGGCTGAAAATTCGGGATCCCCTCACCCCCATTTGCGCATCACCGTGTGGTATCATAGGCTCCCCCCCCAAAAAAAAATACAGAGGAGAAATTCGAAATTCTGCCTGCACTAGAAAGTTTCGCATATAACTTGAGCTGAAGAAATGTGGCTCAAACTCTCCAGGAAATAAAATAATATAAAGTTTACCAATTTCTTACATCAACTAGCAAAGGCAAGAGTTTAAAGAAATTAGGCGGAAATCAGCCGGGGTAGAATGATATATCCCTGGCTTACGAAAATTAGGCACGTTAGTCATGCGCTAAGAATATAGGAGATACCTCGCGACCTGAATCTGCTGAACAAAACAACAGAAATGCCATTGTTCGCTCGCCTAGATGTCGAAGTGTGGCATACTGGCTATCTTCCGGACCAAGGATTGTATCCGCGCAAGAAAATGGAGCAGAATGCAACTCGCTCAACGAGAACAGGTCATTACAGGGTTCCTCACCTCTGGATAAAAAGTCCAGTCGGTGGTCCTCAGCGACCGTACTACCTGCGAAAAGTATCCTCCCATTGAGTAAAGGCAGGTATGTCCGCCATGATGAGCGGCGAGCGTGCTACAAAACTTAAAAGGAATTTGTCCCTTGCCCTGCGCAATTCGAATAGAGTGAAATTGCACATACAGCACTTATAGTCATATTACATCACTTTGAGGGCCTTATAACACTCGAACGACCACCTGAGAAGTGATCGATGTGCAAAATGACAAGAAGTTTAAAGAAAAGGAACCAGGTAGGTGACAATAGGGGTGCCGGTGAAGAATTCAATGGGCTCATCTACCGATCTAAGCTCGCTCGCCTAGATGTCGAAGTATATTATACTGGCGATTGTTCGGACCAAGGATCATTCTTATATCAACATGAGGTAGCCGAGAAAATAATATTTTAAAATGAAATTAATTTCTTCCATGGAGGTTATCTGTTATTCTTTCATTAAAAGTCTTGTGCATCACGACTGCAGGTGGACAGGAAATAAAAGCAGCTCTAGGAAATAGATTCATGAATTCATCCACAGTAAGGACACCAATCTCCAGCTTTTTAACCAGGTACGCTAGGTGTACTTCCTCCAGAGAGGGTATCTGATATTCCGGTTTCCAACAAAGAGAAAATGATTCAGAAACCACCTCAAGACACGGCGGAACTCCACCACATCGAAGGCAGCAGACGGTGGAAAGTATAGCGAAACAAGAAAATGCCTCCTATCCAAGTTGAGATGGGTAGCTACCAACTGAAGGAATGTACATATTGAGAGACAAATGAAGGAGGCATCACATCGGATATAAATAGCGCACCCACCACCCTGCTCACCATTTTGTGGTTGGGGTATCTCGAAACTTCAGTATCCAGGGATATATAGCTAGTGGGACGCACACGGCATAGAATCCGGAAGACAGACAGCTAAAGGGGAACATAAGGAGACGAGCCTCCGCAATTCCTCTCAATTAGCTTGGAGTCCACGGCAATTCCATTTAACGAAATTCTTCCATATCTACTTAAAAGAAGCCACCGGGGCTAACTTAAAAGAGAAGACCCTCAGTGGGATCATATTAGACTGCTTAGGAGTAAAAATCCGAGGGCTATTGGCTACGAAACGCGCCGTCGCCTTAGCCTTCCATACCTTATTCGCAGAGATTAGGCTCGATACGTGAGCCTTCCATCCCCCATACCTTCAGTCCTTCGGTTAGGAAGGCATATATTGGGTTCGGAACTACCTCCTCCTTTGAAATGGACAGACCTTTCGTTGTTGCGCCCCGCGTTGTGCTCTTGTTTGTGGCTGCCAGAAGGGATCCTAAAATAAAAATTTCATCGCATCACTCTCAGCTTTGAGCTAAAGTGATGTAGCCGAACTTCCCTTACTGCTGCCCATCTTGTGTGCGGTATGCTTCTAAGTGCCCATATGTGGGTTTGGTGCCACATTCCTTGTTTTTTACCTCATGCTAGTCAAGCAAGTCGGTGGAGGAGTGTGGTGGCTTCACCTTTGGCAAATTGGCAAGATGGTGTACGGGGTGGGCACTGGTACTGAGCTCCTTATAATTCCAGTCGGAATAGAGTGGTGTTGTGAGAATGTAACAAACGCTGAAGACTTCCGATTGGGCGCGTAAGCGTAAGGAACATTTATCAATTGAGATGCACAGGAGGTGCCTGGTCGCGCAGGCTGAAGCATGACTATCTCCTTAGTCTATCAATCTGCTGCCTGGACGGCCATGACTTCATTTTCCAATATATACGAATTAAACTGTGTAAGGAAACAGGGGGCAATCCACTAACAGGATTGTGTATGTAAAAGTGCGATCATGTACAGCATTCAAACAGATTAAGCATATTTGGAGCTGACCCTTCTTTCAAGTCTACATGATTTTCTTGTACGGTCGATATGGTAGCAATGGTAAAACCTCCAGGATAACGTAGCAAATCCCACCACATGATAGCAATACTTGCCAGCACACTAATTCGCCCAGCCTTTCCAGTAATGTTTTTAATGGAATAATCCTGCAATTTCCGAGAATAGGATACCTATTTTGCAAATTTCAAAGTAAAGTGAGGGTTACCCACACTTGTGTGTCGGAAGATAACTCAATTTAGCACTCTTATCGGGATTGGCCGCAATACCAAATGCTTTCTGTCCGATAAACGCGACTATTCTGAGTCTTACCAAGAAAAGCAGCTATACTGTAACGCAGACGGACGGAGCGTGTGTCCGTCAGCAACCCTGGTTCCAACAGTCGAGCGGATAACTAGAAATCTTTGATAGACGCAGGTTCGAAGAAGCCATGTAAGCTCCCAATGATGAACTCTCTCCAGCCGGAAGGTGTACCAAAGTAGGAGGGATCTGACTCGGCAAGGTTCTCCAAAATGGCGAAGGACTCACATGTCTCCGGAGCCCTCATAAGGAAGAGAAACCGATTGTTTCCTTAGACCTTTGATAAATAAAAGATCTTCCCTAGAGAGGGGTATGTCATAGCCATCCTTGCCTCCCCCTCCCCATTTTAGCACCTTGGTTGGACAAGAGTTTGTTCCTAAATGGCTCTGCTTAAATCGTTTCAATAAATATAATATAGTAGGAAGGAGAAATGTAACCACTCATGACTATCTACCTAGGATTTGGGGGCATTTCAAATCTCACCTCATCGGTAGAAAAGATGGTCTCACCAGACGCACAGCTGGACCGACCGAAAGTTGCCCATTGGCCCAAATGCCCAGTTCCTGATTGAGCAACTAGAGAGGCTGATGAGCTCACAGAGGAATCCCTTACTAAGTCTTACTAGTTGTTAACAGGGCGGCAATGATCTAAATATGTGTCATTTGGAGACCAACCTTTAGTTGCCATGGTAGTTAACAAGGTACTAACTCCACTCGCCATAAACAGTGCAGCATAAGAAACCCCGAAATGCTAACAGGCGAGTAGTCGCTCTCCTACACGTAAGAGATAGGGTTACTAGGGTACAAAAACAACCCATTAACGCAGCCATAGCTCGCCACCTTTCAAACCTGGTCTCTTACAGCCTGTTATTGTTTAAGGGCCTTGTTTATAGATGTTCCAAAGCCTCTTCTGACACTGCATAAAACACATGGTCACGTCTTTAATACTAGATACTATGTAAATGTGAGGATTAGTGAAAGGGCAGTTGGAGATGTTAAAGAGGTTTGAATGAGGAGACGAGAGATGACACCAGTTTCTTTAGGCATTGGTTGTAGTGGTGACAGCTACCACTATCACCTAAACTTTATTTGTAGGAATTGATGCCGAGAGGGCGCCCAGTCTTGAATATGTCAAGTCCCCTATATGTACCCATGCCACGACTGACCCTCCCTCTCTCTAAAGACTAGGTAAGAGGTTCGGAAAAGTGTGAAAGGGAGATATATAGAAGGGATAAAGTGCTGGTAATTTTGAGACAACCGAGGGCACTGTGGTTGAGAGGCCGTGCCACTCCTTCAGGTGCAAGGTGTAATAAACTACATGGTGCCCCCTCTTGCGGGTACTAAAACCGGATACAGGTTAGTGCGACACTGGGATACTTGACCTTAAGGTAGGTCCCTTTAGGAGGTTCTGAAGGGTAAAGCCTCAACCCGTGGCCTTCTCTCACGATCTGGATCCTTTACAAGAATTTTGCAGTTGACAACCAAAAGGGTGTAAAGCCACTTCTACACCTGAAACAAGGAGGAATAGCCCGTCCTTCCAACCCTAGTGTGCACCCCGTTAGTGAGTGTCAGGTGTAGCAATAACAATATCGCTGCAGCTAACATCTGTAGGATTGCGTCCAGTCGCTAACCAAATGCATTTTGGAGGATCTGCGACAAGATATCTTCCACACGATTTCACTCCCACTAGGTTCACCAGGGTTGTGGCGTAACCAAGTGGAAACAACCTCCGATTGAAACCAAATTAAGGTGTATAGGGTATGGTTAGTTTCCGGATTCAGTTCCAATTTGGGTCGACTTCCCGTCGGCTCTCATGCGCTGTAGATACCCGTGGTTTGGATTCCACGTTAATCAGTAGGTCCCCACAGAAATGTGGGCATCTTAAAAGAGTGCAGATCGGTGTTAAAACCTTTGCCAATCCATTTTCTACCTTCCCCGGGAAATGCCCTCGTTGGTTTTTGCTTTAAACGGGAAAAAAACGCTTTTCGTCGACATCCCATACATCTTACAATTGCCTCGCACTCATCTTACACTACACCCCCCTAAAAGGTCATTAAGCACTTCAGTTTTAATTGGAATGTTTCAAAATTGAAACGAAATCTGTAATCCAACGAGGGAACACTTATTCGGTGATTTAGAATGAGAGACCGAACCGAGGAATAAAGCTAAAAAAAAGATTGAAGAGATAAAAAAACAAGGATTATTTGAATTAAGAAATGGCGCAGGTATGAGCAACGAGGGCATCTAAGTGAAGAAAGAATGAAGAATAAAATGGTAAATAAATACAGAGAACGAGAGGGGAAAAGATGAGAGAGTTTGCAATGGCAAATTTGCTCAGTCCTGAATACTAGATCCAGGTGTGGATGGGGGGGGGGAGGGCTATAGTTAAAGCTCTAGTTCTTAAAAAAAGGATGGGTATTCAAAAGTACTGCCTAGTGGTCTCTTGCGGGAGCGCCTGGAAAAATAATACCTTCTAAAGCCTCCCTAGTAAATGTAGGTGGTGGTGGTGGTGGTGGTGAGAGAGGTGGGAGAGATAATACGCCCAGAGATATTTTTATTTATCGCCCTTTATTGTTACAAATCTAAAAAATATATAAAAAATGACGTATACCTGCTTTTTGTCCACCCTGTATATCTCCAAATTGCAGTCACACTAAAATATTTTGCAACCTTTATTTTATTTAACTGTTACCCAGGCCCCTTTTCAATTGTGGACAAAGGCCACCGACCTGATAATGAAATACACATAAAGATCAGAATGAAATGAGCTGGCAAGTCCGTGGACAACAGGAGCCGGTCCTCGTAGGAGGAGAAATAGGAGAAATAGCGCTAGTTGTGTGTTTTGCCCCCAACCCGTGTAAAGAGAACCCTTCGTTGCCCGCGAGAGGTTCGCCGTTCCGCGTAAAGGGAGTGTGGAGATGGAAACAACCCTAAGCAGATTCGAGAACGGAAGATTGGTGCCAGGGTGTGCGGAGGATAGACGAGAGAACGATGTGTGTTGTAATTGTTTATGTGAGGGATGGCTTGTGCATTGGAGTTTCCTGTGTCCACGGGTCAGACACAATGCAACGCCGATATGCGACTATCTCCCTAACAGTGCCAATTTTGTGTATGCCAGTTCGTGCTAACGTTGAACCCAGTACCTTGGCCTAATGCTCAACCGCCCGATACACGGAGCGAACCATAACTTCTTTTGGCATCTTTATTCGGTGTCTCCTGTTCCGAGGCATCATGGCCACACCCGTCACAAGATGAGCAAAGTGCATTGAACCACTGAACATAATGAGTCAATGGCAACCTAAGTTTGATATGGCAAAGCTAGCAGATAGCACACATTATTCAGTAAGATTTAGCGCGCGCGCTCTTTCTCTTTCTCTCTCTCTCTCTCTCTCTTTCTCTCTCTCTCTCTCACTTTCTCTCTCCACTCCCACTCCCACTCCCCCTACCTTCCCACGGAAATCAACTTGTCTCTTTTTAGTCCATACTGGATTGTAAGAGCGCCGTCCATTAAAGGTCATCTGAATTTATTGCTTAATAAATGGGCATGACGCATTACTACAAATAACGACCGAAGATGGACTTAAGAAATCTTAACCAGAATACTTTAATACTTAAGGAGACCCAGAGGAAGATTTTGCAGAAATTAAGTGGAAGAAATTCACTTAATGCCAGGATTAACAATCCAAACTGAGGTAAAATTTTACAATTTACCCTTTAAATATAATTTAACATTTTTTTCAAAACTATTAAATTTATTAGAATCCTACGCTTTTTTCAGCAGTGGGATGAAGCGGGCTTCATTACAATGAAGAAACCGCTTAAATTGCAGTAATATGCCATACCTTACTAGTGCCACCTATTTCGTCAGATTAAGTTCCAAATCAAGCCGATATTTCTAACCTGGAGAGAACGTTTCAGATGACAAAGACTTGCGACATTTGTCGTCTTCAGCCTTAAATTCTTGGTCTTATAGTGTCTATCCGAGCCCTTCAGGGACAGACACGTACTAAGACTATAGGCGGTCCAAAGCACGAATTTCGCTTCACCCCTTTTGGGGAACTCTGTATGGTCACTTTTCTCAGTTGTCGCTGAATGGAAGGTCTAAATTAAGAGGCTGTTATAAACGCTTCCTGTGACGGGCCCTGCATTTGGAGAAGAGATTGACTGAAGTCATTAGTTCCTCTTCAAGTTGCTCGGACATGTACTTTCCACACATTTCCATTTACCTTAACTTCACCCTTTCTTTATAAACTTCGTTTCAAAAACCTGATGGTTTTCATCTTATTTATTTTATCCTTTTCCTTCTTAAATAAAATAATTAATTCTTCCTTTGCCTACGCATTCTCAGGCCACCCTAGCATCCAAATTCGTCAACAATGAGCACTAAAAACGTTCCATCGTTGTTTTCCTTATAAAGGCTAGTAATTCTACGGCCGTTTCCTGTGGAAAGCGATGACGACCAGCTGTTCTGTGTCGAATTTGTCCTTGGATGTGGGTATGAGCGATGCCACGCAAAATAATTCCGAACACAGACGGTGGAGTTCAAACAAAGCTGAGCAGCTTTCTCCATCGGCCCATCACCAACCTCCGAACGACCAAATGGTTTGAAGGTCGTGAAAAAGCACATAAATCCAGGGGTGATGCAATTCTTCATACAGCCACGCTATCTATCTATCTATCTCTCACTGTGCGTCTCTTTCTCTGTATATATATATATATATATATATATATATATATATATATATATATATATATATATATATATATATATATATATATATATATATATATATATATATGTGTGTGTGTGTGTGTGTGTGTTAGAAGGTATCACATTTACGAAATATATTTCGGTGCAAAAACTAATAAACCACAATATTTGAATCCAATTTATTCACGAACAGAACTCATTTACAATTTCATTGAGCTCAAATATCCCATTTATTTCATTAACATACAATTCTAAGGCTATAAAAACTTTTGCTCTATTTCGACACCCTAAAAAGAGAACATTGAAAAATATATAAGCTTCCCATATGCTCCATCTCTAGCCCCCTTAAAATTGTATGCTAACAACAACAACAATAACAGAAATATAATATAACGCATACCATCAAAAAATCCTTGACCAAATTTCGTCCCACTAACCAAGACGCAGGTGTGTATTTAATCCCATGTAAAGATTGTGACAAATCTTACATTGGTGAGTCGGGAGACTTTAGTAAGAGGATTAAAGAACGCGGTGTAGATATTAGGAGAGGCTCACTTTCCTCTAGCCTCTTCGTCTATATGCAAAATTATGAACATAGAATCGAATTTAACCAAGCCAAAATTATTTTTACATGAAAACAATTATATTTAAAGGAGGATTACTGAATGAATCATTATTAGCAAGGTTGATAACTTTAATATTTCTGAGGCACAATATAAATTTTATAAATATATCTCGAACACTGTCGCCCAATCCATTTATAAACCGCCAGAATCAGTAATTTCCCGGGATTAAAAGTTCTCTCCCGAAACACACATATTTATAATTTTCATTATATTTCCATTGTTTTCATTTTGTTTAGTCTGGGATTCCACCTTTATATACTGGAGTCGCAAATCATACCTCCCATTATAGAGTTGATAATGGGGAAAGCCGAAAAGCCGAAACTAGTTCTCTTCGGTAATAAATTGGATTCAAATATTATGGTTTATTATTTCCTGCAATATATATATATATATATATATATATATATATATATATATATATATATATATATATTAGTTAGACCTCAGAATATTGATAAAATGCGTGCATATGGTTGTTGTATGGTATATTTCAGAATATAGACTTGATCTAATACCTAGCTTTAATTATTGCTCTAATACGCCTGGGCATCGAGTCAACTAATTTCTTGCAAACGTCAAGTGTAATTTTAGCCCATTTTTTGTGCATTTTCTGGTACAAATCGTCTTTATTTTTAACTGGCTTGCTCCTAATAGATTTACCAAGGACTCACGATAGGTGTTCAATGGCTTTAAATCCGGACTTTGAGCCGGCCAGTCCATAGGAATAATGGCTTGTGTTTGAAATAATTTGAGAGTATTCTTGGCTGTATGGCACGGGGAATTATCCTGTTAAACTATAACATCAGCTTTTAACACGCCTGGGTGTAATTTAGCAAATGATGGCTCTAAAACATCCGATAACATGGAAACATATGTAGCCGAATTCTTTCTGTCTTGACATAAAAACATTTCTGCGGGCCCTGTGGCAGAAATGCAAGCCTCCATATTTTGCTGTTGGGACGAGACATTCAGGCTGAAAGGCTTCGCCAATTCTTCGAAGCACGAAAGTCAACCCAGGTGTGCTGAAAACCTGAAGCAAATAACATGAAATATAATCAAATGCATTATTATGTAGATGTCTCATAATTTTCGGCTTCGACCCAAATATTATGAGCTAATATGTTAGTTCCAATCCCTTGCAGGTTCCTAGCATCTGACCGGCAATCAGCAGAGCCAGGTTCGAGTCCTACACATGATAATTCATACTTTTTTTCCCTGGCGTTATTTCTGTCTTATCTGTATGGATTGCGTTAGTTGTTCCGTCCTTTGCTCTCTTTGTTCCTTGTGTTCTTCCAATTTCCCTTTCTCTTGCCTTAAAAAGAATCTGCGGTTTCTTGTCTCATTGCTAATTAACGTCAAATTTCTATTTCTCTTGTACTGTATTTTTATATGGTCTACAATACAAGGTTTCTGCATCTTTCTCCCTGTCTTCAAAAGGTATTTGAAAGGCAGAAATTACATATCGCTAAATCTCTGTGGAGGATGTTACCCGAGGTGGGCTCTGTATTTAAATACTGTATTAAAAAACATTTATGTATTTAAAATTGTATTTTTAAATACATTTGAAATAATGTATTTAAATATATTTGAAAGTATTTAAATACAATGTATTTAAATACTTTTTGCAAATACTTTACTGATAATAGGTTTATATAGCTGTTAAGAACGTGTAATCCATGTTTTAGCTTGTCGCAACTTGTATAACACAAACGGCTGACTGCGTGAGTCGGTGAGATAAGATTGTTTGCATCAGTTCAAATTCAGTTAACAGATGTTCACAGTTGTGTTTGGTTGTATAGTGAGAGCGCCCAGCGTTATTTCAATTGTTGCATGGCAACTTCAGCTTCTTCGAAAGAGTGTAAAATATAGAGATTAGGCAAAAATAAAGACGAGAAACATAAAGAATCATGTAATCATAGTCATCCTTTACTAGATGGTATTTTTTTTTAGAGTGAAATCTTCCAACGGAAAAAAAGTGAAGTGTGTAGGTACATCCTGCAATGGCGAAATCTCTGCGGCGAGCAATGCTACTTCCAATCTATGCATTCATTTGAAGGTAAGAAATTATTAAAGCTAATTATATGATACTTAATTGAATTGACAAGTTTCACTGTTTCTTATTTTTAAAAAATCTGTAGGTTTACCATACACGAACCTACCTGCTTCCTTTTGCAACACCTTTATTATAGTATATGCTGATTGAATTTAACGTGAAACAAATGTCCTTCAACTATCTGATCATGTACATTTATCAACAGAGAAAGCATCCTGCTTTGGTGAAAAAAGCGTATAACTACGTGACAGCTCAAAGAAAAGATTCAAGAAGAAAATGTTCAGTATTAGACGATGGTCCTTCATGCAGCGGTGTTAAAGTAAAGAAATTACGGAGTGTTTTGCGGTGAATACTAAGAAGGTCAAACAATCTGTTGTTGATAAGCTGATTGCAGATTTTATCATACAAGGTGTGCATCCCCTATCAACCATGGAGCAACCAGCTTTTGTAAGATTAATTAAAGGTGAGTTCTGAGTTACAGATGTTGTTTAGAATTATACTACTACTACAGGTTTAGAAGCTCTTATAATGACCGAACGCTAAAGCGTTCGGATCATTGCTCACTACGTTGGCTAGACATATACAAATTCCTACAAACAGAGGTTAATATATTGCAATAATTTATTGAGAATCCACATACATATATTCTTAAAGCGCGTTATCATTTACTTGATGATATTATTGAATACAAGTTTTTCATGAATAATTAGTACAATTATTGATTGATTATATCTAATTATTAGATGAATTTCTATAACGATGTATTTCGTTATATGGAGTAGCAATACCTGTATATCATTATGTCAAAACTAGCATGCCCGCCCCCCGTCAAAAATGTAGGAAATAAAGCTTGATAATGTATATATTCCTAACAATATTGAAACTCAATATTTTACTATGTAATTCTGGATATGAAGGACTAATAATATATTAGGAATTAATGTACCAGTCCTATATAGCTATAGGATATTCATAAAGCTACATTTTATATATACAATTTTATATGCATACCATATATTCTCCTTTCACTGTGAAAATCAATTTCACTCACAATAATCACACATTCCACTAGCGCAGGTCTAAATTCTTCAGTTGACGTCATTTCAAGGCGGACGCAAGGCCGAAATCTTATAGAAGAAGAGAAAATGACAAGAGCTCTACTGAAAAATAAACTAGCCAGCACCTCTTACTTATATGTCTTACTGCAGATATTTGGTCAACTGGTCACCGTAGTTTTTTAGGCGTTACAGTTCATTGGGTATGTTAAGATTTTGCTATTTATGAAATATGAAATTAAAAATGTTTTTAGAGTTAGGTAGTTTCAGCTCTTGGTTGAAAGCAGAGCTATTTTTTGGTGGAATTTATCTCGAATATATTTATATGTAAAATTTAGTGAAACACTTTTGAGACGAACATTGAACTGTTATTCTTTTTCTGCTTGAGGAAGGCGCACTTGTCCGTCACAGTGGAGTATTGGCATGCTGCCGCTTCAAAGGAGAACATCACTACATCAATGAATACGATATCTCCCTGCAGAAAATCACGAGCACCCTCATTGATAACGGCTTTAATTTTGTTAAAGCGTCTAATGAATTTGCAGTGACTGCTGCAAATGTGTCCATAGATTCGGAAGATGGAATCTAGATAGGTGAAGAAGATCATGGTGAGCACGAGCTGGAGGATAGTTTCTTAATGAGAAGTGCCTTAGATCATGAAGAAGACCTTTCGTCTGACCCATGCAGTTTCTTCAGCTTACCTAAGCACGTGCGCTGTGCTTCATACACACTCAGTCTCGTCGCCAGAACTGATACAAAACAGGCACTGGAAATATCTCCTTTTGCAAATATCAATCATGCTGCGATGGGGAAATGCTCAGCATTATGGAACAAAAGCGGTTGTCCAAAATCAGCAGATATTATCAAAAAAGTTATCAACTGCTCATTAAAGGTGCCTTACATTAGCAAGAGGGAACTCTCTGTTTGACGTATTGTCATTACTTTTAAAACACCAAGACAAATTACATCAACTCATGACGTCCCTTGAACTTCCAGTGTTCAGAAGTCACGAAATTGAATTTCTTGGGGAGTATGTCTCAGTTTCTGCTCCTATTGCAGTGGCAATTGATCGCTTACATGGAGAACAAAACTTGTTCTCCCTACCTTGCTCACTGTGGAGAATAATAATAATAATAATAAGTATTTATAATGCGCCCTTCAGGGCTGTTAGCCCTCCCAGAGCGCAGGTTGTGTAGCGAGTGTAGAGAAAGTTTACAGGGAAGAGAAGGCAACTCTGAAGAGATGAGTCTTCAGGAGACATTTAAAAGTAGCAAGGGAGGGAGAGGATCGGACTTCGGCAGGAAGAACATTATAGAGTCTAGGAGCACAAACTGAGAAGGAACAGTCACCCATCGAGCAGAGGACAAAACGAGGAGTGTTCAGAAGGGGAGCGAGGTTAGACCGGAGTGCCCGAGGAGTTTGACGACGGGAGAGGGCAGATGAGAGATAAGGTGGATCCTCGAGGTTTAGGGCCTTGTAGCTGATGAAAAGAATTTTATAGTGGGTACGGAAGCAAATAGGTTACCAGTGTAGCTCCTGTAATAGAGGGATTGAAGGAGAAAACCTGGGTGGCGAAGGAGGATCCGGGCAGCAAAGTTTTGAACTAGTTGTAGGGGGTGAAGTGACGAAGAAGGGAGATTCACTAGAAGAGAATTGCAGTAGGCTAAGCGTGAAGTGACGAAGGCATGAATAGAAGTCTCAATGCTTCGACGATCAAAATGGGATCGAACACGCGAAAAGTTGCGGAGGAAACCGAGGGAAGACTTACAAATATGATGGATGTGCGGTTTAAACGAGAGTTGCTCGTCGAAAATAACACCAAGATGACTGACGGTAACAGAGAAGGCGACATTGATTTCCCCAAGGTTAGGTGGAGGAGAGAAGAGAGCTTTATATTTCTCCACTATCGAAGCGGTACCAACAAGGAGAACTTCAGTTTTATCGTGGTTAATTTTGAGAAAGTAAGCAGACAGCTATTCGTTTATGGAGGTGTAGGCTGAAAGGAGCTTGGTAAATGATTGAGAGGACTAGATGATGAAGAAAGGTATATCTGAGTGTCATCAGCATAGATGTGGAAGAACAGGCCCAAATTGTGAAGAACTGAGCCAAGAGGAATTAAGTAGATGCGAAAGAGGAGGGGACCAAGGACTGAGCCCTGAGGCACCCCAAAATGAATGGGCGTGGGCTCGGAGGAGAGTTATCGATCCGCGACCGACTGAGTGCGGGAGGAGAGGTATGAGCGGAACCAAGCAAGTGCAGTGATAGACCAAGGAAAGTTTCAAGACGATCAAGGAGGACAGTGTGGTTGATGGTGTCGAAAGCAGAGGAGAGGTCTAGTAGGACTAGAATGGATGTACAACCCCTATCGGCAGCTCTACATAAACTGTCTGAAACATAAAGAAGAGCGGTTTAAGCAGAGTGCTTCGCTTTGAACCCCGATTGGTACGCTTCATCGATATTGCAGTTGAAAATATGATCATTAAGGCGAAAGAAACCCACTCTCTCCACGATCTTAGAGAGGAATGGAAGCTGTGAGATAGGGTGATAGCTAGATGGTTCAGAGGGGTTAAGGTGTGTTTTTTAAGGATAGGACGATTGGGGCGTGTTTAAAGGAAGAGAGAAGCACCCCTGTGGCAAGAGAAGTGTTAACGAGATGAAGAATCAGTGGGAGGA
Organism: Ceratothoa steindachneri; assembly: GCA_963969495.1. NCBI lineage: Eukaryota > Metazoa > Arthropoda > Malacostraca > Isopoda > Cymothoidae > Ceratothoa > Ceratothoa steindachneri. The sequence continues at coordinate 182,337,658 of OZ018325.1, forward strand.
CAGGGAAAATTTAGTGGGGGAGTTTGGTGGAAAGACGTCCTTAGGGGATCCAGATTTGTTAGAGCGTGAGATCAGGGTAGTTACTTTCTCAGAGGACGCCTGAGTGAGGACGTTAAGCGGCAATGGAGTATTCTCAGGGAGAACAGCATGGGCTTGTTCAGACGACTGGGATTGTTTGGCGCGAAGGTTAATAATTTTATCAGAGAAAAATTCAGAAAGAGTAGAGAGGTTGATGGGGGGAGAGGTGGTGGGAAATGGGGCTAGGCGAGGAAAGACAAGAGAGGAAACGAAAGATAGTCCGAGGGTCATTCTTGCTCTCAGACAAAAGTTTGCGTGAATGAGCCTCACGCGCTGATTTTAATTTGGAAGAATAAGTTGAAGTAGCAAGGCGATAGGCAAGTGAGAGGGAGGTCGTGTCCTGCCCACGGGAGCGTGCTTTACTAAGGGCACGTTCATGGGCATGTAAGGACCTCCTTGAACGAAGGAGTTCCATGGTGAATCAAGGGGCGCGGTGATGGTGGTTTGAAGAAGGAGTGATAAGTGGAGCGTGTACGTCAAGGCAGGCAAGTAATGATTGGTGCAGTGAGTTTAAGGTTTGGTCAGGTGAAGCAGTAGTATCAATAGGAGGTAGGGCAGAAACAACATCGTTAAAGAGAGAAGTAGTATCAATTGACGATAGTCGCCGGAAAGGAGTAGGATTTCAGGACGAGCGAGTAGGTAGGTGGTAGCGAATATAGAATTTAAAATTGACCAAGAAGTGGTCGGAAATCGTATTAGAAATGTCCGTTACTGTTAGATTAGATATATGGAGGTTCGAGATGACTAAGTCAAGGATATTACCATGTAGGTGTGTTGGGGATGACACATGTGCAAGAGAGAAGAGGTCGATGGTATCATTTAATGCGCGAAAAGTCTCATTGTGGCTAGAAAAATTGAAGTCACCAAGAATAGGGAGAGAATCAGTAGAGGATAGGTCGGAGAGTAGGTTACTGAACTCCCCTAAAAATAAGGCTGGAGACGAGCTGGGAGGGCGGTAAAGGCCCACAATAGTCAGAGTGGGCACAGCACGTGAGACAGCAATCAGAGCCAGAGTGGGGGAGAGGAGAAGATTCAGGGAGAAGGATAATTTGGAAATCAGTGCAACTTCCCCTCCACGGTGGTTCCGAGGAACATGCGGGAAAGAATGACCCGGAGGGGTTGCAAGGGCAACCAATCTTATTTGACCTTGGCAAATGAAGCCAGCGTTACAGATGTCATTATTGCATCAACAAGCCATCCATTCTTTAAACTCCGCTGGTTAGATATCAGTATTTCATGGGACAGTTCAAGCCACCAAGACTCTGTTTAAATTATTATGATTCAAGTGATTGAGAATTTAGCAGAGGGACCCGAAGCTGAATCATCCAGTGGTGTATAGGACAGTGACGATTATTTTAGATTTACAAAACCCACTCAAACACGATCAACCGCAGATTTAGAATTGCTCAGTTACCTTCAGGATTCAAATAAAACACTTCAAAATTTAGATAGATAACCAAACATAAAAAAGTTATTTATTAAATACACCCCCACCCTTCCGTCGTCAGCTCCTGTGGAACGGCTCTTCTCTTTAGGATGATTGACCTTATCTCCAAAATGGAGTTTTATATCTGATTAAACATTTCAGCAACTGATATTACTTAAATGTAATGCTGATATAAATAGCTAACTGAAATTTCATTCTATGGAACTTTCTATTTTTTTGTAGTACCAAAGTCCAATTGTCATCAAATCCTACATTAGTAATTATAATATACAATTTCATTTTAGTGGATATTTTTTTGTTGTGATACCAATGGTCCTTATCGATTGTCATTATATATCATGTATTTGAAATGTATTTAAAAATATATCTAAATACATTTAATGTATTTACTATCTAAATACATTTTTCTCATTTATTTAATATTTAGTATTTAAATACTTTAAGTGTATTTAGTGCCCACCTCTGGATGTTACCACTCGCAGAACTGCAGAATTTGAATTTGCTCTCTCTCTCTCTCTCACTGTCTTTATTTTCTGTCAATATGAAGATTTGTATCATCGTGTATAATTGCTTCCTAGATGGAAAGAGAGACGAATACAAGACAAACCCAAGTGAATTAACGCATATCATGTTTTTTTTCTTTAGAATCCAAAGGAAAAAAATATATACTTACGTGTTTTAAATTGCTTATCCATGTCATAATTATTTAATACTATCAAATTATATTTTAATTTAAAATGGCTCAATTTTATACACATATGATGCAGCATAAATGTTCCTAAAATTATAAAAGGTCTAAAAACTGAAGTCAGCCGCCGTGACCACGGCGTAGACAGAATATAAATAGTGAAAAAATATTTACAAATACTCTACCATATAAACTACTATACTAAATACTGTGGTTAAAGGCTGGATTCCAATTCTCTAAACACAAACGTAACACAATAGTCTAAATTAGAAATTTCACAATCCTCCCTCTGAGAAAATAATATGCAAATGGCCAAGTATCACTCTTGAGATGTTTCTACGCCAGCCAGTGTATGCATATTTCTTATCTCAAATGAACCACAATCTCAGAAACCTTGATTTAACCCCTTTTCAACACTTTCCTGACGAACCCTTCATCACGCTTCACGGAGATAACCATCGTTTGTTTTAGATTCTTATTTTTTAGTACATAATAATAATAATAATGATAGAGTAATTAAAGCAGAAATGGCCACCCTTTTTGATGTTCCAAACACTATTTTTTTCCATTTTTTCCCGGCCCGTAGGTTTACTTCATTAATCTTTTAAACTAAAACAATAATATTTTGCAATATTGATTATAAATTGACTGATTACTTTTATAGGACTTTAAATTAATTGCCTATATAGATTGCCTATAGGCGTAAAAAAGGGGCTGGCGAGGATATATCTGGCCCGCGAGCCTAGTGTTGCTTATACCTTCGTGGGAGGTTAATTCTCTCGGAAATAAGCTCACAAAAGGTACGTTTAGGGAGGTTTCCCAAGTTACGAAACAACGAAGCAAAATAGCCATAATGTAAAAAAAAATTACTGATCCTCCCAGACTCTTTTGTTTATCTACCTGCCTTTGCTTATCTATTTTAATAGGTCTTGAAAATTTCACCCCGAATATTCCCCTCCATGACACTGAACGGTTTTAGGGCTCTGTGGCCTAAGCCTTAGATTGTGACTGGATCTTTTATTGGGTTTGATCTTGAATAGGGGCTTATGACCCTAATGTATCTGGACCCTACATACGTCGGGCGATGGCTTGGGTTTAGGGGGTGTTGGGGTGCGTTTATAACGCTCTTCCCTTTGGAGAAGGGGGGAGGGGTTGGGAAATATATTCGCTCAATTTGGAGAAAGCGCTATTTCCATTTTCTCAAATTCAGAACACGTTCATTGTCCTAACTAAGAGCATCGAAAGGCCCGTCCTTATTTCCTTCTTCATTTACTTGCCTTTCTAAAGCCTCCCTTTGCAAACTGTTTATCTATCCTTTCGTATTCAAACTCGTTAACCTCCCTATCCATGATTTCGCTTATTACTTAATTTGTATGGCTAATAAGTAACCCATTTATTTTACATTTTAGTCAAATCCTATTTTCAAATTTCAAACCACCATTTCAGAATACCTGTCAGTCACCAGTCAGTCACCATTGTACTAGACTTTTGATGCAGAACCTATGGGTGAAAAGGCTAGGATGTGACTCTGATATTTATGTGTCCAATTTCAAAACGTAAGAATCACTGTGCGCCGATGTGGTGAAGTTGGTTGAAGTGAAATTCCTGCGGAGTGCCTTCGAGGACGCGATTAAGATCTTAAACTCACGCAAATCCTGCTCTGCATTCCCTATCCTTCGTGGTATATCAAAATAATTACATTTCAAATTTTCCCATGTCAAAGGTCGCTCCTCTTTAAGGGAGGACGTTTCATTCTTTGTATTAATGTTCATTTTAGCTTTGAAATACCCTTTCTGTCTTTTTTGTGTCCTTTTTACACTCCTTTAAAGGCATTGAGATCCTAATTGATGTCCAAATGGTTCTAGCTTGGCCCCTGAATCAACTACGTAAGCTGAAACACAAATCAATATTTAGAGTAAAGATCCATTGTAAGTAAATACAAAAGAGTTGAGTTGATCGAGTTCTTAAACTTCAAAATCTTGATTACTGTTTCAAATCTACCTCCGTAGGGGGGGGGGGGTGATTTATAAAAATTAATTATTGATTTCTCCTTCTTTTGTCTATGTACCCACGATGGCACACAGGGCAGGGCAGAATTAATAAATGGGACGGAAACCAGAGGGAGATTGATTTTAAAAATTGGAGAAGGCACACATGATAAGAACAAATCAATAAACGGTTGATGACACACGAATGACATATTAATTAATAAACAAGGTCTGCTTACCAAAAGTCGCGTGCTCTCACTTATTCTGATTTATGACCTTGTGACCTTCAAAACTTTTAATAATTAACAAAATAACCTCAGGAGGACATTGGCAATTATATAATTCGAAAGAGAATGAAAAACAACATCACGGTTTCAGATTTCGTTAGAATCGCCCGAGTAGTTATGATGTTATTGTCAAATAATTCCCCGGCTAACCTTGGGAAGACTATTGCAGTTATATCATTCGAAAGAGAATATAAAACAACATAATGGGTTAAAATTCGTTAGAATCGGCCAAATAGTTATGATGTGATTGCAAAAACAAAATAATTCCCGGGGTAACCTTGGGAGGACCTTGGTAATTATATAATTCGAAAGAGAATGTAAAACAACATAAGAATTTCAAATTCCATTAGAAACGGCCGAACAGTTATGAGGATATTGGCATATAATTCCACGGCTACACTTGGGAGGGCATTGGTAATTATATCATTCGTAAGAGAATGTAAAATAAGGTAAGGGTTTCAAATTTCGTTAGAAACGGCGCAATAGTTATGTTGTTATTGCCAAATAATTCACGGCTAACCTTGGGATGACTTTTACAATTGTATCATTAGAAAGTGAATGTAAAACAACATAAGGGTTTCAAATTTCGTTAAAATCGGCCAAATAGTTACAATGTTATTACCCCAAAAATAGAAAAGCAAAACAGAGACCGACCGACCGACATAATGAAATATAGAGTCGCCCGTGACTAGACTCGCAAGCGAGTAGAAAGGAGATAACACAGTAACAGAATGAATTAAGAAACGGGAGAGGACATAAAAGAGAAAAATGAATTAAAATATAGGAGAAGATAGACGGGGAAGAATGATGAAAGAAATACAGGGATGTAACACAGGAGAAGAATGAATACATAAAAAAGGGAGAAGAACCATAGAAAAAGAACGGTCATAAATATGAGAGGAGCCATAGGAGGATAACGAAATCATAAACGGGAGAGGATCCATAGGAGAAAAATTAATTCATAAATGGTAGAGTACCAAGTGAAGAATGAATCCTTTAATGGGAGAGGACTCACAGGAGAAAAATGAATTTATAAACGGGAGAGGAGACATATGATATGAATGTATTCATAACGGGAGAGGACCCATAGGGGGAGAATGAATTCATAAATGGGAGAGGACCCATAGAGGTAGAATGAATTCATAAACGGGAGAGAAACCATAGGGCGAGAATGAATATATAAACGGGAGAGAAACCATAGGGCGAGAATGAATATATAAACGGGAGAGAAACCTTAGGGGGAGAATAAATTAATAAACGGGAGATGTCCCAAAGGGGGAGAATCAATTCATAAACGGTAAAGGACACATTGGGGGAGAATGAAATAATAAACAAGAGGGGATCGATAGGGGAAGAATGCTTTCATAAACGGGAGATGACCCATAAGGGGGAGAATGAATTCATAAACTGGAGAAGACCCATATGGGAAGAATGAATTCATAAACGGGAGAAGACCCATTGGGATAAAATGAATAAATAAACAGGAGAGGACCCATAGGAGGATAATGAATTCATAAATAGGAGAAGACCCATGGGGGAAGAATGATTTCATAAATTGGAAAGGACCAATAAGGGGAAGAATGTAGTTATGAATTCTCGGGCAATTATGGTTTCAGCATCTCTCGTTTGTGACGTGGACTTGATAGATCTTTCCATATTTCATTACCATTATCACCGTCCATCCTTCGTATTTCATCATCCTCGTTTATCTTTAACTAGAATCATTATTCCATAGTTTCTTCTCCATCATTAACGCCATCGTTACTTCACTTCCATTATTATCATATATCTTCATCATTTTTCATTATCGTTCATCGCCTTTATTAAATGAAACTCTCGACATCATCATCTTCATTCCTTCTATTCCTTATTCACCAGCTTCGTCCTTAAAGTATCCTCAACATAATGTATTATTATCATTATTCCTCATCACTATTCATCATAATCCTTATCGTTCATCCCCATCATCGTTAAATTTTGTCCCTACCCAAAGTAATTGGGCATCGTGTACTCTACTCCTAAACCAATCCTGGTTGCGTGATAAAAAGAGAAAGTCAAGACAAACGATGGAATTTTTATTCATTAGAGAAAGAGGGTAGGGCCACAGATGAAAGAAAATAGGCGGATAAATATATAAAAAGTGAGTAACGAATAAGTCACGTGGTCAATTCTAGTTACTGGGGCATTGGGGTATAGATAATATCAGCCTCCAGGAAGAAGCTTGTAAATAGAATACAGACACTTAAGAATACGAACTGCGGCCTCATTTTTGGATAAGGGAGGGTATGGAGGGGCGGGAGGGTATGCAATTTGATTTCAAATCGCTTCAATCATACTCTAAATTTTCAATATCGAATCATGAATTCGGTCATGGCGTCAATAATTCAACTGCGTCAATAAATTATTATTATTTCCACACAAAGAATATTTTATTGCCACCATCTTACCCAAGTCATTTTGAGTGTTTTTTTTTATTTCGTAACAATTTCGTGCCCTTATGTTGCTTTGCTCATAACTTGGTCACATCAGAGCACATAAATACCAAAGGAGTGGGTTCAAAGTCACTAAGGCCCTCGTTCTTTCGTTAAAATGGGCATTTTCCTCTCTTGGTCTGGGCACTGCTAAAATACACGAGAAATATCGAATCATTCAAGAAAAAAAAATAATGGCAAGAGTTTAGGTTTATCTTTGACCAGAATATTTTAGTCTCTTAGAGAATAAAAATCCAAAACGATAAGTGTTAAATGTAGTGAAAGACATTAGTGTAATAAGATAGAAGTTGGCCCCTCTCAAATTAATGAAAGAAGTATGAGTTCCTGCGATTTTACTTCAGGGTTGCATCGCCAATTTGACCGCATCTGAGGGGAAATACTGTGGCATCTGGCAAAGAATAGTGACCAGTATCTGGACGAGCTACGAATGAGTACAAAGAGACTCAAACTTGAGAGGCGAAGATCATTCCTTGGTGGACACTACATCCCTATTAATGTTGAGGTGAGTGGGGGAGGTAAAGAAGGGATGCAGAGACGGCCATCCTTTTCGTAATTTTGGTGTTACCGAATGGCTCGTTCTTATGGCAAAATCCGCAGAAATCTAAGATGTATTATTTTTAATGCATCCGTGTACAATAGCGTCGAAGTGCGAGTGAAAATTGTTAGGAAAAACTTGGAATATTTCCACAAATATCGAGAATAAGAAGACTAAATTAAACAAAGGAATACTCGTATAGACTCAAACAATAATACACGGAGAAAAACAAAACAAATCAAAAACTACCACATTAAAGCCACATCTCTGAGGTTGTAAACAAAGATGAACATCGAGAGATGTAAGGAAAAGCATAATCAAACGAACACAGAAGCAGGCGATTTCTCTAATTGGTTTCAATACATTTTGACCTCACCAAACACGTTGGGCGCAAGCAAACGAAAGACCACCAGTGTGGTATATTTCAAAAGGTGTGGTGAGGGTACAAATGCTAGTATTGTTGTATATGTATGTTGTTTGATGATATGTATATACTACTCACACTTAAATTAACCGTAGCTCATGACAAATTCTCGATTCTATATGAAAAATATGCACCACTTTTCCTTAGAGGGAGATAAAATGAGCTACGGACAAGTGACCAACCTTCACTCTTGCTATAATTATCAACATGAGTCTAAGTTTTCTAGTAAAGAGATTTGAGAATCAAACCCACCCTAACAGACCTCATACTCACCCATCTAGGGTGGATCGTATTCTCCAATACATCTTGTATCAAAGTATGTAAGAACACCCATCTAAATGTGCTCTAATTGCCCCACTCATCATTATGATGAGCGTGGCTGCAAGGGTCATTTGTTCACGGGTCCTACTTGAGTTTTGGAAGCTAATAATTGTGCCCATCGGCCCCCATTTTTTGTGTTATATTTAGTGAAATTTACCGTTGATTTATAAATTCCTTTTTGCCTTTCTTACCCTTTGTATTCCTTCGTTTGTTTGTTTGTCTGTTTTTGTTTAGAATAGAATACATTTGCGTTTTTCTTCTTATCTCTCACTTTTAACAAATCAGAATAATGCAATAACAAACGCCATGCTTAGTTCCTTTACATAGCTCTCATTTGAAGGTTACGAAACCAAAATATTCAACCTTAGGAAAACCAAATAATTAACCTAAGGAATACAAAATAATAAACCTTAGGAAAATAAAGTAATCAACCTTAGAAAAACAAAATAATCAACCTTAAGAAAACAAAATAATCAACCTTAGGAAAACAAAATAATCAACGTTAGGAAAACAAAATATTCAACCTTAGGAAAACAAAATAGTCAACGTTAGGAAAACTGAATAATTAACCTTAGGTAAACAAGGTAATCAACCTTAGGAAAACCAAAATAATTAACCCTAGGAAACCAAAATAATTAACTTTAGGAAACCAAAATAATCAACCTTAGGAAAACAAAATAATCAACATTAGGAAAACAAAAAATTCATCATTAGGAAAACAAAATAATCAACCTTAGGAAAACAAAATAGTCAACGTTAGGAAAACAAAATAATTAACCTTAGGTAAACAAGGTAATCAACCTTAGGAAAACAAAATAATTAACCCTAGGAAACCAAAATAATTAACTTTAGGAAACCAAAATAATCAAACTTAGGAAAACAAAATAATCAACGTTAGGAAAACAAAATAATGAACATTAGGAAAATAAAATAATCAGCCTTAGGAAAACAAAATAGTCAACGTTAGGAAAACAAAATAATCAACGTTAGGAAAACAAAATAATCAACCTTAGGAAAACAAAATAGTCAACGTTAGGAAAACAAAATAATTAACCTTAGGTAAACAAGGTAATCAACCTTAGGAAAACAAAATAATTAACCCTAGGAAACCAAAATAATTAACTTTAGGAAACCAAAATAATCAACCTTAGGAAAACAAAATAACCAACGTTAGGAAAACAAAATAATCAACCTTAGGAAAAAAAAATAATTAACGTTAGGAAAACAAAATAATCAACGTTAGGAAAACAAAATAATCAACGTTAGGAAAACAAAATAATCAACCTTAGGAAAACAAAATAGTCAACGTTAGGAAAACAAAATAGTCAAGGTTAGGAAAAAAAATAATTAACCTTAGGTAAACAAGGTAATCATCCTTAGGAAAACAAAATAATTAACCCTAGGAAACTAAAATAATTAACTTTAGGAAACCAAAATATTCAACCTTAGAAAAACAAAATAATCAACCTTAGGAAAACAAAATAATCAACATTAGGAAAACAAAATAATCAACCTTAGGAAAAAACAATAGTCAACGTTAGGAAAACAAAATAATTAACCTTAGGTAAACAAGGTAATCAACCTTAGGAAAACCAAAATAATTAACCCTAGGAAACCAAAATAATTAACTTTAGGAAACCAAAATAATCAACCTTAGGAAAACAAAATAATCAACATTAGGAAAACAAAAAAATCAACATTAGGAAAACAAAATAATCAACCTTAGGAAAACAAAATAGTCAACGTTAGGAAAACAAAATAATTAACCTTAGGTAAACAAGGTAATCAACCTTAGGAAAACAAAATAATTAACCCTAGGAAACCAAAATAATTAACTTTAGGAAACCAAAATAATCAACCTTAGGAAAACAAAATAATAAACGTTAGGAAAACAAAATAATCAACATTAGGAAAATAAAATAATCAGCCTTAGGAAAACAAAATAGTCAACGTTAGGAAAACAAAATAATCAACGTTAGGAAAACAAAATAATCAACCTTAGGAAAACAAAATAGTCAACGTTAGGAAAACAAAATAATTAACCTTAGGTAAACAAGGTAATCAACCTTAGGAAAACAAAATAATTAACCCTAGGAAACCAAAATAATTAACTTTAGGAAACCAAAATATTCAACCTTAGGAAAACAAAATAACCAACGTTAGGAAAACAAAATAATCAACCTTAGGAAAACAAAATAATTAACGTTAGGAAAACAAAATAATCAACGTTAGGAAAACAAAATAATCAACGTTAGGAAAACAAAATAATCAACCTTAGGAAAACAAAATAGTCAACGTTAGGAAAACAAAATAGTCAACGTTAGGAAAAAAAATAATTAACCTTAGGTAAACAAGGTAATCATCCTTAGGAAAACAAAATAATTAACCCTAGGAAACTAAAATAATTAACTTTAGGAAACCAAAATATTCAACCTTAGAAAAACAAAATAATTAACCTTAGGAAAACAAAATAATCAACATTAGGAAAACAAAATAATCAACCTTAGGAAAAAACAATAGTCAACGTTAGGAAAACAAAATAATTAACCTTAGGTAAACAAGGTAATCAACTTTAGGAAAAAAAAATAATTAACCCTAGGAAAACAAAATTATTAACTTTAGGAAACCAAAATAATCAACTTTAGGAAAACAAAATAATTAACCTTAGGAAAAAAAAATAATTAACCTAAGGAAAACAAAATAATAAACGTTAGGTAAAGAATATAATCAACCTTAGGAAAACAAAATAATTAACCTTAGGAAAAAAAAATAATTAACTTTAGGAAAACAAAATAATTAACCTTAGGAAAGCAAAATAATCAACGTTAGGAAAACAAAATAATCAACCTTAGGTAAACAAGGTAATCAACCTTAGAAAAACAAAATAATTAACCTTAGGAAAACAAAATAATTAACCTTAGTAAACCAAAAAATTAACCTTAGGAAACCAAAATAATTAACCATAGGAAAACAAAATAATCAACTTTAGGAAACCAAAATTATCCACCCTAGGTAAACAAGGTAATCGACCTTAGGAAAACAAAATAATTAATCTTTGGAAAACAAAATAATTAACCTTAGGAAACCAAAATAATTAATCTTAGGAAACCAAAATAATTAACCTTAGGAAAACAAAATAGTCAACGTTAGGAAAACTGAATAATTAACCTTAGGTAAACAAGGTAATCAACCTTAGGAAAACCAAAATAATTAACCCTAGGAAACCAAAATAATTAACTTTAGGAAACCAAAATAATCAACCTTAGGAAAACAAAATAATCAACATTAGGAAAACAAAAAAATCAACATTAGGAAAACAAAATAATCAACCTTAGGAAAACAAAATAGTCAACGTTAGGAAAACAAAATAATTAACCTTAAGAAAACAAAATAATCAACCTTAGGAAACCAAAATAATCAACTTTAGGAAAACAAAATAATTAACCTTAGGAAAACAAAATAATGAACCTTAGGTAAACAAGATAATCAACCTTAGGAAAACAAGATAATCACCTTAGGAAAACAAAATAATCAATCTTAGGAAAACAAAATAATTAACCTTAGGAAAACAAAATAATTAACCTTAGGAAACCAAAATAATTAACCTTAGGAAAACAAGATAATCAACGTTAGGAAAACAAAATAATCAACCTTAGGAAAACAAAATAATCAACGTTAGGAAAACAAAATAATTAACCTTAGGAAAACAAAATAATCAACTTTAGGAAAACAAAATAATTAACCTTAGGAAACCAAAATAATTAACCTTAGGAAACCAAAATAATCAACTTTAGGAAAACAAAATAATCATCCTTAGAAAACCAAAATAATTAACCTTAGGAAAACAAGATAATCAACCTTAGGAAAACAAAATAATTAACGTTAGGAAACAAAATAATTAACCTTAGGAAAACAAAATAATTAAACTTAGGAAAACAAAATAATCAACTTTAGGAAAACAAAATAATTACCTTAGGAAAACAAGATAATCAACCTTGTGAAAACAAAATAATTAACGTTAGGAAACAAAATAATTAACCTTAGGAAACCAAAATAGTTCACCTTAGGAAACCTAAAATAATCAACTTTATGAAAATAAAATAATTAACTTTAGGAAAACAAAATAATCAACCTTAGGAAACCAAAATTATCCACCTTAGGAAACCAGAATAATTAACTTTAGGAAACCAAATATTCAACTTTAAATGTTAATATTTGCTCCACCATATACTTGGTTCTGATCGGGACCTTTCACCCACGAAGTCCTTCCTTTCTCTCAACTCAATCCCTGGTATTATGGAGAGTGAATGGGACGAGAAACTCGCCAGGTTTCAAGGTCTTTATTTTTAATAAGCGTATGTAGGTCATTCCAGGTCATTCTTACGTCATTTTTTTAGGTCTCTGGATAAATTTTCACCTGTACCCTGCTGAAACATATCTTGAAATGAGAAATTAATGGCCAAATTTGCAGTTATTTCGTTTAAAGAAAACGAAAACGTTACCCCATATGCACGAATTGTCGAACTACTCTAATTAAATAGTTCGGAAAATTCCAAAAGAATAATATTATTAAAAATAATGGAATAAAGAAAAAAAACTTCTCCCACTCCTCCAATCCATCAAGTTGTCTTTTAGTACAGTAATTATTTATATCCCAGTCTCTGAAATCTCTCCTTTATCTCCAAGAGTTGTTAATTTCCGGATCTATTACATAAACTGAAGGGTGACGATGTGCTAAATTAAACTGTGACGTAAGGAGTGTAAAAAATGTAATTGATTTGTTGACAAAAACTCTACTAGAAACTAAGGTCAAAACTCAAGCTACTCAATACCACATGTCATCATTCGCAGATTATTGTTTTTAGTTGTTGCTTTTTTTGCTTATGGTAATACGACGTTTGATAATAATCGCCTGAGTTTTTCCAGGAAGCTTTGATATTTTTTTTACATTCTTTGATTGAATAAAAGGGATTAGAAAAAAACACTCGTAAATAAAGATATACATAAGTGCCCAGATCAAGCATAAAAACAACTCTTAATAAGACTTATAATTGTGGAAATCAGGGGTATAAAGTGGGAATTCCTGTACAAGGAATTGGACAATCAAAGCTAAAGATTAAAGAGAATTGTCTGGCAAGCCGCCTGTCATAACCCCGCAAGGGGGTGATTCGTTTAGATTGTTATATCTTTGGATCTGGATGAGCGGCACGTCATCTTAACCCCAGTGTTCCATGTGGTCTCAAGCTAGATTGAGAATATCTAGATTTTATTCATTCTAGACATCCTACCATTAGTCTTTTTTTTTCTATCAAGCACCTTCTCATCTATCTCCCGTGACCGGCGGCTAAGTTTTACATGCTATTCGCCGACTAGCTTTCGTCCACTAATTCATGGTAGGACCGAGAGAGGACTTACTTATGCCCTCGCTATTAGTTGGAAGGAAGTGGTGGTCTTTAACATGCTTGCACTTTGCCCATTCTTCTGCCCCATCTTTCTTTTATACGTTTTTTTTTACGTCCAAGTCCCGGTGGCGAGCTGCGCTGCGTACCGTTTGATCACGGAGCCGAAACAGGTGACCCCAAGTCGTGCCAACTGAGCCAACCGGCACCCATGGGCGGTTTCGGATAAGCACCCGGGGTGGCCGTTTAGCGTTTACGTCGACGATTTGAAGACGGGTCATCAGGGGTCACCATGCCATTTGATGGACGTCCATAAAAATTACCGAGTGGACGACGACTCTCAGTAAATAGTTGTCAAATTTACCCCTCTTATCATAAAGGGACCGCGCTTCTCCCAGCCCTAACTCTTTGAGAGCCGCCCCCAAGTTGCTCTCTGCAAAGGTTCATCCTTTCCTGAAGCTGGCTCAGAGGACTTTACAAAAAAAAGGAGATAGAAACAGCAGGGGAAGGGTCCTGCGGTTCGGAAGGGAGGAAAAAGCATTTTTTTATTTTCTAAGGGGACTTATGGTAGCGCCTCCCCCCCCCCTCTCTCTGGAGTCTGTCTCCTTTATTCGATCTCGGAGTGGTCACCTTCCTGGGAGCCAGTTCTCCGTATGCTCCCTCGAGGTACCTGTATTTTGGTACCCAAGTATTTCAATTGGAGTTGTGGGGACAGAGTGCCCTCTTGTAGTACCCTCCCCAAGATCTCGTGCCCAGTATAGGCCTAGAAGGGATTCCCGACCTTTTGCATAGGGATATCCCGATGGAGGCTCCCAAAGAGGTGAGCGGGAATCATACCATAAGGACTAGGGATCCCTTTCCTTAAGAGGAAGAGTATTCATCCGGAAGGGATGATGGCTTGACGGGAACAGCCCAAAGCTCGATCTCACTCTTGGGTAGGGCCCTATTGAGGGGACTGAAGACCCCGGAAAAATAAAAAGAGTTATAAAATAGCTCTCGTTCTGGAAGGAAGGGTAGGCTCTGATTGTGGGCGGGTCCTTTGTCATTTCGGCAAAGGAACAGGGAGAAGATGGGCTGCCCGGTCGCAGAGCCACATCAGTTGGAGGTGTAAAAAAGAGTGAAAAAGTGAAGAAGTTAAGTCAAGAGAGTAGAGCCTCAAAACATCAAAGCCCATTAATAATATACTGCCGGGTATCTCAAAGCTCGTTGCATTCAAAGGTAGGCTCTAATTGGGGGCGGGTCCTTTGTTATTTTAGCGAAGGACCAGGGAGAAGATGGGCTGCCCGGTCGCAGAGTCACATCGGTTGCATATGGAAAAAAGAGTGAAAAAGTAAAGAAGTTAAGTCAAGAGAGTAGAGCTTCAGAAACATCAAAGCCGATTAATAAGATACTGCCGGGTAACTCAAAGCCCGTTGAATTTAAGAGTTTGCAAGTCATAATTGCTACTGCTTAATGGACGTGGCTCAGTCAGCCTCAAAATCTAGCTTTATTTCTTTGTAGAGAACTAAAGGTATCTCGTTTTTCAAACGGGCCTCTTCTGTTTAATGCGGCCAATGCCGACAATAGTTCGGTCACTCAACTTTTTAAAAGGGTTTCTCTTGTACCCCTCTACTTCCCACAGTCAGTTGACTTCGATAAGATGAAGTTCTGTCGTATGCCGGTTACGGAGGTCTTCTCTCTTTCTCGGAGGCTTGAACCGTCGAGACACCCTATGCGGGGCACTTAACGGTTAGTCCCATAGGCCTGGTCCTAGCAGAACTTGTTGAAGATAGGGAGATTTGAATCCTTAACGTGACGAATTCATGCACCTATTTACTAGACCCGCTTCATTTTCATGCAGGATGGTAATTGGCCGCCGCATCTCCAAATTTCTCATCGGTGGCGCTTGGATCGATTACGGCGTGAGATGGCGCTTAGAGAGAAGCCATCTATAGGTTCCGTCCCTTCGAATTTACTCTACATATGTGAATTGGGTAAGGCGAGGGCCAGATTCCATTTCGTTTCAAAGCACTCTCCTCGTTTTTCCAGTCTGGAACACCTGTCTTCATTTAATGGGAAGACTGCTCTTGCAGTGATGTGGAAACATGTCAAAAGAACTCGGTGTTAGTTCTTTCGGGAACGCCAGCTTGTTCTTAAGGAAAGTAGGACCACCATCTAAGAAAATTCGCCTGTGATTGAATATTAAGCGACCGCTTTCTCTAAATTCTCTAGGGGGAGGAAGTTGCGAGTTGTATTCTACTCTCGCCTCTTTCGCGGATATCGTCTCCTGATCCAAAAGATATTCCGTGCGACAAGCTTCGTCACCTAGGTAAGTGAGGCTGGTTTTTCTGTCAGTTTTGTTCAATAGGATGTATTTGGAGTGTACCTTCCGAGATTCTTGGCGAATGCATACCATGGCTGCTTTTTGCAAGCCAGGGAAGGATCACTTCCCCCGGGATAGTTTTACCTAAATTTCTCTTTGTTCTTTTATGTGCAAATGTAAGGGAGAAATGATAAACGTTATGTTACCTTATTTCCTGAAAAGCGATGTTGAACTGCCCTGAATACAGTCTTGCTTCTGCAAGTTCCACTCCGTGTCTAATGCTCTGTAATGCTCTGGATCTGCTGGAGACTGCTACCAACATCTTACCACGGTTCCTTTAGAATTTAAAGGATTATGATATCGCGTGGAAATATGATATCAATAAAACCCTCTATTTTCTAAAGTCTAGTGAACGTCTCCCAATTTCTCTGCCTGAGTTCTTACGAAATCGCCAAGTCCTCGTAGGAGAGATAAAGCCCTCTCCTGTCCAGTAAAGCAAACCGGTGGTTTGTCCCGCAGAGAAATGCCCTTAACGTAGCACTCAATTTGCCGTTACCACCAAGAGGTTCACCTCAGTGATGCCAGAAGATGCTATCGCCCCACTCTCCGTCGACTAATTTTTAATCTCCTTTTCACCGCTCTAGATCTCTACTCTGGAACGGTGACCACAACAAGCCCTAAACCTAATATATCGTATTGTCGAAACGCGGGGGTTTCAATAATACAATTCTGCCGTCGTCGCGTGAATCATTCTGAACCGGACCTGATCCTACATAAATGTGACTTGTTTAGACGTAGTTGTGTCGGAACTATTCCTTGGCATTGAATTCGTCCAATACTTCATCTATGGGGTGTACATTTGCAGTGTGAGGGTATTCTATACCTGCGAAATAGAGCTTATATATACGGTGGCGTTCAACATGCAGGGTGCTGATAGGCTACCCTAGTTTTTGTTTTAGTGTCCCTTCGTTTCCTCAAAACTTGACCACTGGTGCGAGATTTACTCCTCTACACCCGAGCATCTATTGCAAATGATGGATTTAACCCAACATGCTGGTCTCCAGTTGGCCATGATGCTTCCCTGCAAGCCCCCCTCCCCCTATAGAGAGCATTCTTTTTGAAGTAGGGCAAATACCCAGCGGCTTACGTCGTACACTGGAGCTCAGCGTTTCCCCAGTAATTAACAGCTCTCATTTTGTCCGCGGTTGCACTCGAGTGAAACCAATCATTCCCTACACATTTTGAGTTCAAAGTAAAAAATCCCACGGGTGTTTGGTGTAACTCTAGCACCGGTGGAACCGATGGCACTACTCAAGACGCCAGCCTGGAGAATACCACCTTTGAATTTTTTTAGTCGCACCTCTGTTTCCGAATCTTCCAAAGTAGCTGGAGCATTGCGTTCTTATTTCTCGAGCATGCCTATTGACACACTGGAGTCATACCGATTCAGAAAGTTGGCTCTAAGTTTGAAACGGGGGGGTTAACTTTCCTGCTACGTCCCCTTTTGTTTGAATAAGGCCAAGCTGTTTGCAATAAACCTCTCGGTATAAGGGATTAGGTGACGTGACTATTTCTGGGACTGTTTTATAAAATACGGCGACTCACAGAGTGTGGTATGCGCCCTTGAGGTAGTTAAATCTCCTCATCCTATGATTCGCAGAATTATGGCGCCATGGCTACTGCATTTGTGATTGGATCCTGCTGGGTTCCTGAACATGTAGTGATTACTGGAAATGAACTCCTGATGATAGGCCCAACTGTCTGCACATTACGAGAAACCGGAACGGTGTTTCGCTCTTTCCCAATCTGACTACATAGCAGATATCAGGTTAGCCCTTTGGGTTGCATGGCAAAGAAGATGGGAGACAGGAGTGGATAATTTAAAGTTGCGTGTCATCGCACACTAACTTTCCTCCTGCAGCTATCTACACATGACTCGAACGTATAAATTTATTTTCTGTCGCCTTCCAATCAGATACTCACACACGCGAGTACTTTCAATTCCTGTGGGGCATTTTTGATATTCATTGCCTTCCTCGCGCGCTGCTTTGTGAGTGTCGCATTCATGCTTAAGTGACCGAGGAAAGGCCAAATAATATCTAACCTCACACTAACTTTCCTCCTGCAGCTATCTACACATGACTCGAACGTATAAATTTATTTTCTGTCGCCTTCCAATCAGATACTCACACACGCGAGTACTTTCAATTCCTGTGGGGCATTTTTGATATTCATTGCCTTCCTCGCGCGCTGCTTTGTGAGTGTCGCATTCATGCTATCTACACATGACTCGAACGTATAAATTTATTTTCTGTCGCCTTCCAATCAGATACTCACACACGCGAGTACTTTCAATTCCTGTGGGGCATTTTTGATATTCATTGCCTTCCTCGCGCGCTGCTTTGTGAGTGTCGCATTCATGCTTAAGTGACCGAGGAAAGGCCAAATAATATCTAACCTCACACTAACTTTCCTCCTGCAGCTATCTACACATGACTCGAACGTATAAATTTATTTTCTGTCGCCTTCCAATCAGATACTCACACACGCGAGTACTTTCAATTCCTGTGGGGCATTTTTGATATTCATTGCCTTCCTCGCGCGCTGCTTTGTGAGTGTCGCATTCATGCTTAAGTGACCGAGGAAAGGCCAAATAATATCTAACCTCAAAGAACAAGGGTATCAGTAAGTCCGGCTCTCTGCTAGTTTCTGATGCCTCCTCACCCTCGTCCCCGGTATTCGACGACGGGGCGGGTTTTGTCATCGTTTATCCCAGCTCTCGCCTACCCAGGGAATGAGGCACTCGATTCACGGCGAGAGCTGATCTCTCTCTCCCGCTCCCTCTGTCTCTCTGTCTCTCTTTCTCTATCTATCTATCTATCTATCTATCTCTTCCTGCCTCCTTCTCTTCGCACACAAGTGGAAATAGCGGCTCTCCCTTGAGCCACGTAGAATTCCATGCTCGTTGGATGGCGACAATGTACAGTACAATTATTGTTTGCCGGCGATTTTCAATCTGATCCCCATGTGAATTTTGATCATCTGCCCGGGGAACCCTGTCCACGATTGAATAAGGTCTTCTGACCAAAGTTGCGTGCTCTCACTTACTCTGATTTATAACCTTACGAATTTCAGAACTTTCAATAATTCCAGGACTAACCTTGGGAAGACATTGGCAATTAAATCATTCGAACGAGAATGTAAAACAACATAAGGGTTTTAAATTTCGTTAAGAAATGCATCAAGAGTACGGTCAGGTAACGAAGAAAAACTATTGTGGACAGACAGAAGAAGAACGAGATTGATGATGAAAAGGCCACTCACGCCAAATTTCCTCAGCCATAATAATATATGTGGTTGAAAAGGTGCATTTAAGGACTTTAGTAAGAAATGCACATGAAAACAGTCACAGAAAACAAAGTAGAAGCCCGTTACAGTCACAAATATTTAAGCTAAACATCGCCCCTATTTTTACACTTGCTCATACACCTTTTACTTCATTTACCTATTCAATGTTTCTATATTATACACTAGTTTATAGTCCATAGTTAATCGATATACCCGATGATACAGTGCGTTGCACTACAGCCTTTTGTATAAACATTTAGATATTTCACATTAAATGTATTATCTAAAATAATTGTGGAAAGTGAGAATGAAAATACGCTAAGGAATCTTCAAAATACCCAT
Source organism: Ceratothoa steindachneri (assembly GCA_963969495.1). Classification (NCBI taxonomy): domain Eukaryota; kingdom Metazoa; phylum Arthropoda; class Malacostraca; order Isopoda; family Cymothoidae; genus Ceratothoa; species Ceratothoa steindachneri. Next base: position 182,357,309 of record OZ018325.1, read on the forward strand.
TTTCTTTCAGTATTCCAACGTTTTCAGGTCTCGCTCTTCATTAGTTATCTTGGAGGTTTGTGTCGGAGAAAGATAGGGATTAGCAAACGTTGCCATACTTCGCATAATTCTGGCTCATGGGAGAGCCACCAGTTCTTTATCGGGGAATTGTGGATATGAAACCCATTTCGGGGAAGTTCCGGGCGGAAGAGTGATACGCCGTGTGTGAGAATAGAAGAGGAAAGAGGCAGCGATGTTGGGATTGGCTAGGTGTGTGGTGACTTGTGTGGATGGAGCTGCCGGTGACCATGCATCGGACTCAACGCGCAGTAAATAGGTGACTAGCTCCCTACGAACGCCTCATCCCCCCATCCCTTTCGTAGGATTGAAGCCAGTGCTTTGACGCTTGAAATTCAACGCTCTTATTCACTACAGTAGTGAAAGCTCTAATACTTGTGTCAGTCACGTTTTTGTTGTACTAATTTGATGTGTGAAATTAAAAAATGTGTATTTGTGGGATGAGGTAAAGCAAGGCTGCCCGAACTTGGACCAATGGGTGCCATGACAACCCCGAAACAATTTATTTTTCGATAACTGTTTATAAGTGATTATCATTGACTAAATACAAGCCAGATAATATTATATTCATGATAATATTTTGAATCTCACTAAAATATATTATTTAATTTTAAAAGTTCATAAAATATTTATATTTTTTTAGTCAAGCAAATATATTCGGCATTTTACTAATAATATATAGGTGGTGTCCGCGGCCCTTAATTTCCATGAATTGGAGCCCCCGACCAACTAAAGGCTGGGCAGCCCTGGGGCAAGGGATTTCTTTACATATGATTGTCTACACATGTGTGTGAATCAGTGCGCTCACGGGCACACAGAACTAGTGATCATATGGACACAATCTAGATGCCCTTCACCTTTGACTAAATAATTTAATTCGATGTAGACCCTAAAATTAATTTTGATTATTCGGGGAAGGGGTCTATTAACCAACAATGGCACCTGCAATGAAGGAGAAGGAAAATGAAGGAAAGTACAAAAGGAATAAAGAATAAAAAAAAAATCAAAATACTATGGATGACAATAGCTAGCAAAACAAACACCTTAGATCATAAATGTCCCAAACCTATTTTTGACACGAGCTCAAAGCAACAAGCTGAAACCCCACAATAGATAGCGCTGAAAAACAGATATGTGGTTATGACTAATCAAAGGTAAATAAAAAGTAAACGAACTAAAGCAGAAGAAATCCTTTAAATGGTCATAAACAATGCCAATTAGGTGACAGTGTATTTCGTAAATCTTGATATTGGCATCTGGAACTAAAAAGCTCATTCACAAATTCTAAAAAAGACAATCCCATGAAATGATATAAATAAACCCATGTGTCTGGAAACTGCAGATACCCAAACCCAAACAGATAATAAAAATTTAACCGTATTATCGTGACAAGTGCAGTTTCTTTGACCTTTTTGCCAAATTCGAGTGACCTCAGTAAACGAATAGAAGTCAAGGATTCGTTCTTATCTCCAGAGAAAGTAGGAGGCACCAGTCGAAGTCCGTAACAAACCAAAGGTCGGTTTTAATTGAGACAAGTTTGAAGCATTTTTCCATTTAAAGCTAAGCCGTTCGCCGTACCAAAAATTCTGTTTTTGAATAAGTCTCATATTTCGTATATTTAAAAGCGATTTGAAAGGCGACGAATTTTATTTTCATGACTTAAATATGACTTTGCCCTATCTCTCTGCCATCTATAATTTATTCAAAAAAATAATCCCTAGAGCCAGCAAGAAGAAGATAATAAAGGACATATGAGAAGAGTAAAAGAATGAAAAAGTGAATGAAAAAAGAATGGGTGCAAGAAGAAAAAAACGATAGTTTTTTAAGCCAATGACCGATGGTTATCCTATTTAATAGGGCCGTTCGTTCGTTCGTCTGACAGCGTGCAAAGGACTTTTGTGAAAACAGTTTGGAGCTTTAGTTTTTCGCGTGCCTCCATGAAGTTATGACTGGAAGGAGGTGACTTGACACAGATCGGCCCTTCTACACTTCAGCATTTACGCTACTACTACTTCCCGTCCATCTTCACTTTTAAGAAAACCAATTAGAAGTTTGTAGTGCAAGTCCATAAAAAGTGTTGGGAGGTGTTAGTGTGATGTTTAAGACTAAAATACTATAAATTATAATGGTTTATATGTGATATTTAACTTAATCATTAAAAATTAATTGCGGACGAGAAGAAAATGTATTTTTCAACGATAAGGACAAGTGAGAATTATTGAGTCCCGGTTTTTAAGACGAGTAGATACTAATAAATGAATTAGTAAAGGATGATAAATAAAAACATGAAATAAATGTAGCGGTAACACTTGATGTGCTAGGGGGCGCTATTTCTGGGCTACAATTTAGTCCTTATGATGGATGTGGTTAATCACGGCGTTGTATTTGTTTTGTTTTTTGTTTTGGGGTCTTTATTTTTTATTATTTAGTAAGTGCCTTCACTTCTACTCGATTATATTTAATTAGTATTGTAATTAATTTTTCTATGCATCGTAATGTGTGTTGGGGGGGGGGGGGGTTCATGTACCAATTTCGTTATTTCGTTTAGATAAAATTGCACAGCTTCTCTTAATGTTAAAATAAACAATATTTCTACACACTAGGCAACCCTTAATTCGACCTTATTTCAAACATTGGCAATTCTGGAGCCAAGCAATTAAAAGAACGCGATTCTTGTGCACTCGGTTTGTTGGGCGTCAATGCCACTGTTGTTAATACCTCGGTCAATTTAATAGACTTTTCTATAGATTGTAGCCTCATTTTAAAAGCGAAGATTTGCAACAAGTGTGGAAAAGAAGCGCGGCTCGATTATAATAGTGAAAGTTGGAGATGGTTTAGCCTTTGTCGCGAAGTGATTATTTATTAGGTAATTTAAGATGACGATAGCGTTGCCGACATTTAGCAATAGTTTAAATGTTAGCCTTTCGAATTAGGAATCTTACGAGGGTTTTCTTTTAAGTGGCCGGGTGTGTGGAGGGTGCAACCCCCCACAATTCAGTGGGAGGTATAAGGGGCTTCGCCCCCATTTCCAAAGTAACTAAGAAAGTGTTACTTTTGGGCGGAAATAGGCTAGAGTAGGCGGCGTTATAGTCTTTATTATTTCGATAAACGTGCAGAGACGATCGCATTAATTGTAGCCCAGAAATAGCGCCCACTAGCGTGCACCCATAAACTCAAGTATCACCAGTGCAGCTTTCAATGGGTGATCTATATAAAATAATTCTCATTTTAGTATCTAAGAAAATATATATATATATATATATATATATATATATATATATATATATATATATATATATATATATACATATATATATATATATATATCATAGATAGTCAAACTTCATAAAACCTACGCTGTATTTGTAGTGTTATAAAAGTACTACTACTCTTTTTAGGTATTCCAGTCATCATAAAGGGTTGCCTTTTGGCACGGAAATTACATGTTTTTTTAGATACTAGGCATTGATGGGGTTAATATTGATATTCAAATAAGACGCTATACCTTCTACTACTGTGACCAGAAACTATGAATTTCACACGTTGCTAACATTTAATTCGCACTTAATTCACACATTGGCAACCCTGTATACAAGTATTTATAAGAGCGCCGTTTTCGATTTTCGCGCCAAACCCCGTGTCTCTAACGTTCTTAATAGAGTCGTGTGTTTTGACGCATTTAAATTTTTAATCTTTAATAAGACTTCTCATAATTCCTTTTGTTGAAATTATTGCCTCATTTTAAAAGCGAATCGTTGCGACAAGTGTAGGAACGAGAGGCGTCTTGATTATAGTATCCCTAGCACTAAGTAGTAAGTTTGTTTTGTCTTTGGATTCGAACCTAATGCTAAGCTTCAAATTGTTAATACTACTAGATATTTTAGATAATGTTTCGTTTTACTAGTTGTTTTTGAGGTGCGAGAGGTGCGAGTGGCGGGGTATGGGTAGCGGAGCCTCCATAATGGCAACCAGTAACACGGCTCGATAATGGTTTCCAATAACCAAACGCATATACGAATAATCTGTAAATAAATAGTAAGTACGTAAAAACAGTACTAATGTTGTTTGTAGGCATTTTAGTCATCATTTACGGCTTCGTTTTCGCGCGGAAAGCAGTTATTTTTAAGATAGCATCACTGCAAATCGAGTCGTACTCAGAGTGCAAGTATCTTCAAAATAAATGCTTTCTGCGCCTAACCGAAGCCGAAAATGACGACTAGAATGCTTAAAAACACCATTAGTACTGTTTTTACTACAAAAAAACATGGCGTAGATTTTCTGAATTTCACCATATAAATATATATATATATATATATATATATATATATATATATATATATATATATATATATATATATATATATATATATATATATATATATATATATGTGTGTGTGTGTGTGTGTGTGTGTATATATATATATAATGCGGAGAAATTCATCTTCATTTATTGGGTATAAACAACGTTTCGAACTGTCCGCTTATCTTCGACTTCGATGATATAAAAGTATAAAGGAATACATAATTTACAATGAATTATAGTATTTAAAAAAAAATTGTCTATAAATTAGAAGACTATTTTTCTATAATACAAAACCTAAAAAACGCTTATTTGCAAATTTTATATTCGCAATATTTACCTTACAATCCTTCCTCCAATGTTCCTAAAGACTCAAAATATTTTATTCATCCCGAAATGGGAACCCTTAATAGAGAATTCAAAAGAAAATTTTCTAAATTATTTAAACGCTATTTTTACCATAGAAATTTCAAATTAATATTTGTTAACAAACTCAATATTGGTAGTTGGTTCAGTCAAAAGGACAAACCTCCTCTAGTGATGCGCAGTCGTGTTGTTTACGAATTTACTTGTCCTCGGTGTCTCCAAGGAAGATACATTGGCAGCACGATTCGCTCCCTAGAGCAAGGTTCTCCTCACACATGGGCATTAGCGCCCGTACTGAAAAAAACACTTAATCGTAAAGAACCATCCCCCTATCAGAGCACATGAAATTAAATGCAACGTGGATATAACGAAAGATAATTTTACAATAATTCAGCAAGATAACAATGAGCAAAGCTTAAGAATACTAGAATCCCTTTATATTAAATCCCGTTACCCTAGTCTTAATTGTGACTCGTCCGCTGTTCCCCTACTTATGACATAACTCTACTACCAAATGCAATCTTACCTATGTCCACTTCAATCCCCCCCTGCCCACTTCTCTCTGGAGTCAAACCAACAATGGTGAGTGTTCGATGGTTCTCCCTTATAATCCTCTAAGATTTTTAATATTCTAACTCATTCTAAATTATGTATTTTCTTAGGTTTTGTATTATAGAAAAAAAGTCCCTCTTTTTGTAGATATTTATCAACACTTTTAATATTCTAATTTATAGACAATTTCTTTAATATTATAATTCATTGTAAATTATGTATTCCTCTATACTTTTATATCATAGAACTCGACGATGAGCGGACAGCTCGAAACGTTTTTTATACCCATAAATGAAGATGAATTTCTCCGCATTCTACGTACTCTCATTCCTGGTGAAATTAAAGATTCGTCTGGCTAGCAGGCAGCAACCCCATCGATTATATATATATATATATATTAATATATAGATATATATATATATATATATATATATATATATATATATATATATATATATATATATATATATATATATATATATATATATAAATATATATATATATAATTTGAGATGGGGATTTTTTGAAAATTTATAAATGGTTTCATTTGCTTAGTTGACAAATGACTCCGGGTGTTTTGGAAATTCAAAGGATTGAAATAGTTAAAAAGATCAAGAAGAAGAAGAAGAAGAAGATGAAGAAAAAGAAGAAAAAGAAGAAGAAGAAGAAAAAGAAGAAAAAAAGAAGAAGAAGAAGAAGAAAAAAGAAGAAGAAGAAGAAGATATAGATGAAGAAGAAGAAGAAGATGAAGATGAAGAAAAAAAGAAGAAGAAGAAGAAGAGGAAGAAGAACTACAGAACTACAGAACTACAGAATCTAGGACCAGCAAAGACCCTAAGGTCCGCTCGAGGCTAGTCCGCTACACTAAATCAAAAACTACGATACACCCTTATCTACGAGTGTATCTCTAACATGCTATTTTTTTTTTTTTAATACTATCTACTGTACACACTTATCTACATGTGTACATTATCGTGCAATTTTAACTAATCAAACTAGGGGTCGGGGGAGATAGAAAGTTTTTCTTCTCATCTTCCGCAGCCACTCGACTGCTAGTGGTGAAAAGCTAATTTAGGGATAGAGACTACTTATAGGATAGGCGGAAAAGAAATGGGACATCTAGGCTACACATGCAGAGAATCGCCGGCATCATTTTTAGTCATCATAATTTCATATACTTAAACCTCCGCTCCAAACTCTCTCTCTGCAAGGACGTTTAAATTCACAGTGCTCAACTACGTTATATTTAAACTATTCAAATGCACGTCGAGACGATTTTTGAACATATTAACCGAAGTGCTATCTACTACGTGGGTGGGCAGCCGATTCCAATTTTGAGTAACTTTAAATGTAAAATAGTTTTGGGCTATACTAGTGTTAAAACGCTTGTTCACTAATTTTAACCCGTGCTGACGAGTATTTCCCCTATGATCCAGTTCGAACAGATTGCGAAAGTCAACGTTTGAGAAACCCTTTAGTATTTTAAATACTTCTATTAGCTGGCCACGTAATCTTCTGCTTTCTAGCGATGGCAAATCTAAAGCCCTGAGCCTTTCCTCGTATGATCTATTCCTCAGCTCTGGAATTAATTTCGTAGCCCTACGCTGCACTCTTTCTAATTGCGCGATATCTTTCATTAAATATGGAGCCCAAAATTGAACAGCGTATTCGAGAAGTGGCCGCACAAGGGATTTATATAAAGGTAAAATTACATCCTTAGATTTGAAGATGAAATTGCGCGCGATATAACCCAAAACGCGATTTGCTTTTTTACACGCATCCGCGCATTGCTTCGAGAATTTAAAATCGTCTGAGACTAATACTCCCAAGTCTTTTTCTAATTTAACCGCGTCGAGGACTTGGCCTTTCATGGTATAATCTACTCTTAAATTATGGCAACCCAAGTGCATTACCTTGCATTTGCTTAAATTAAATTCCATTTGCCACTTGTCCGCCCAATTGGCAATCGAGTTTAGGTCCCCCTGCAATTTATCGACATCCGATCTTACATAGGCACGATTACCCAGCTTCGTGTCGTCCGCAAATTTCGAAATCCGACTAAGTATGCCTTTATCTAAATCGTTAATATAAATTAAAAACAATAAAGGGCCTAAAACAGAGCCCTGCGGTACCCCACTACTAACGCTGGCCCAATCTGAACATTCCCCATTTATTACTACCCGCTGCGAGCGATCTTTCAGCCAATTTCTAATCCAGTTTAAAATCTTACCAGTCACCCCAATCGCTTTAACTTTGATTAATAACCTTTGGTGGGGGACGGTGTCGAACGCCTTTTTAAAGTCTAAATATATTACGTCTACAGCTTTGCTTTCATCGTACACGCAAATCATTTTGTGGAAGAATTCGAGCAAGTTAGTCAAGCACGATCTCGCACGCCTAAATCCATGCTGGGTATCGTTAATCAGCTTATTTGCCTCGAGGTGGCTCACTATTCTATCTTTAATTACAGATTCTAAAAGCTTCCCAACTACCGAAGTTAGACTAATAGGCCGAAAATTCGTTGCTTCAAATCTATTCCCCTTCTTAAATATAGGTGTAACGTTTGCTCGCTTGAAATCCAACGGAACTACGCCATCCTCTAATGAGCGATTGAAAATTTCACGCAATGGCTTAACGAGTTCATTTTGAAGCTCCTTTAAATGAATTGGATATACCCCATCGGGGCCCGGAGATTTCGACTTTTTCATTAGCTTAATAAATTTAAGAATTTCCTCGTCCTTTATACTTACATCGGATATGCATTTATCAGCACTACGAACTTCCCCAATTAACGATTCCAATTCGGAAGAATCTTCCACAGTAAACACGCTCGTAAAATGCTCATTTAAAATTTTAGACATTTCTGTCGGAAGTTCAGTCAAACGACCATCCTTATCTTTGATCGGCCCTATCGATCCTTTTACGGGTTTCCTATTATTTACGTACCCATAAAACCGTTTCGGTTCATTCTTTGAATCCTTAGCGAGGTTTATTTCATACTTCCTCTTCGCATCTCTGACCGCACGTTTAACTTCCCTACGAGAATCTATGTAATTTTGCCGACTTATAACTGACCCATTGTTTTTATGAATTTTAAATTTTCTATTTCGGTCCCGGATTAAGCGTAGTATTAACGGACTAAGCCACGGAGCTCTCACCGACTTCCCGCTCTTACGCACATACTTAACCAAATCAGAATTCACACGAAGCAGCGTACATCGAAGTTCTGCGTACATCTCTCCTACCGACCTGTTCAAGAATCGTATTCCCCAGTCTATATCCTTAATCCTTTCGCGAAAAATATCGAAATCACAGCTACCAAAACGAGGGATGAGCTGCGAGCTCATTCTAACTTCTACGCAGGTGTTTAGATCGAATCTAATCGCATTATGGTCGCTGGAAGCTAAATGTTCACCCACACGTACGTTTTCTAACAATGACTCATCGGTTGCCATGATTAAATCAAGAATATTGCTATCACGAGTAGGCTCTTCCACTTTTTGTACGAGAAAATTCTCCAACATAAAGTTTAATAGCCTCTCACCCGGTTTATCAGAAGTAAGGTTGCTAAAGTTAACATTAGGTAAATTAAAATCGCCGCAGACTAATGTGGTCCCTTTTCTAATCCAAGACGTAAGCGTATCGAAGAGTGCAGCATCTTCTCTTTCCAATTGGCAAGGCGGACGATATAGCACGACTAAGTTAATTTTATTTATAGCATCTAAACTTAGCTGGACTAATAAAGCATCACTTCGCATATCATCCTTAGACGAGTCCATCGTTATGGCGTTTAGATCCTCTTTTATATACATTAATACGCCCCCTCCTCTACCGGTTTGTCTATTTCTGTAATGAATTTTGTACCCCGCTATATCGAACTCGCAAACACTGATCCCCGTATGAGTGTCTAACCATGTTTCACTTAGGAATACGAGGTCGAAATTACCCTCTAGAATAACGGCTTTTATTTCGGCAATTTTATTTTTTAAGCTACGAACATTCGCATATATGCATCTCAGTTTGCGCTTTACGTTAACTCTTCTATAACACTCAGATCCGTTCCGTTTCCCTGCACCCCGTCGATAGTGCCCTCTTCACGCGTGGGCCGGCCCGGCGCATCGGCATCACGTGGCAGCGCAACTCTCCTACCTAAAATGCTACGTACGGACTCGTCTAAGATCCTACCCAGCCGACTATTACCCACATCGCTTAGGTGAATTCCGTCCTTTTGGAAAAGTGACGGATGGTCCTGGAATGAATCCCATAAGTTAAAAAAGCTAACACCAGTTTCTCGACACAACCGCTTAAGACATTCGTTAGTATAGATCGCTCTAGATTGGAGGCGCAACGTGGATTTAAGTCGGGGGAGAACACCAATAATTCCCACGTTGGTTGCTTTGGATTTCGCCGTATCTATCATGGTTCTGGCACGATAAACTATATCTTCCGGGGTGCTGTCATACCTATGGACGTCGTTGCCCCCTACCATCGTGATGATCGTTCGTTCACCACGCGTATCTTCCAATTTCTCGATCTCGGCGGCCACGTTGTTAATGCGGCCACCGGGATAGCAAAAGCGCTTACGCTTAGAAGGGTTACGCGCAGCAAACTCCTGATCCTGCCTTCTAATTAAGGAGTCCCCCATTAAAACGGTTTCCTCTTCCCCCTCGATAGGAGTTAGCAACGCGAAAGGGTTCGAACAGGGTAAAACGAAGTTCTGATCCCTCGTTGGTCTAGCCCCATTTCTAACACGTCGAAATTGCGATTCCTGAGGCCTAAACGAGTTTAAAATTCGTTGTTGCTCGTCAACAATTACCTGATGATTCGAATTTGCAGGCCGCCTATCTCTATTACTATCTTCCCTCCCGCGCATGTCGTGAATAGCAGAGTCTAGTTTGGTAAATAGCAGAGTCTAGAAGAAGAAGATATAGATGAAGAAGAAGATGAAGATGAAGAAGAAGAAGAAGATGAAGAAAAAGAAGATGAAGATGAATATGAAGAAGAAGATGAAGATAAAGATAAAGAAAAGGGTGTTCAGGTTGTTAAAATAAAGAGTCTATAAAGGGGATTAAAAAAGTGGTTAAGATTAGCAAATAAGGCCGTAGGCCACCCCCCCGCTGGGGTGCCTTTGTAACCAAGCTCTTCCTGTTAAGGAAGAGAACAGCGGCTTGTATATATATATATATATATATATATATATATATATATATATATATATATATATATATATATATATATATATATATATATATATATATATATATATATATATATATATATATATATATATATATATATATATATATATATATATATATATATATATATATATATATATATATATAATTGTAGGACGAATGATAAAAATATATATTGTCTATTTTGGAACAACATGCCTAGCAGTGAATTAGGCATTCGAGGCTATCGCTAGGTTAAGGTTAAGGTATGGCGTTCGAGGCTCATATTCTGAGTACAGCCTGTGGGCTAGGTTAAGTTAGGTTAGGTTTTGGAGTAAGGAACTGTCGCAAATTTCTCGTAGACAGTTTTTCAGATCAGTTGTCTTCTGTTGACATTTTGAAATCTTTAACACACAAAAAACAGCTGTTGTCAACCCTCCACACCATGCGTGATGGAATAAACGATTGTCTCAAAATTCAATTTTGATTCTTCTAACCAAGTGTCTTTTCGCAATTCAAACACTGAAATTGCATTCACACTTGTTACAACACCAAAGGCAACGTGGAGATGCTAATGATCGTTTCAGAATATGTTATTTTTTGCAAAGGCGCTATCCTAAACTAATGTTAGCCTAACCTTAATCTCGCGATAACCTCGTTAATCATGTGCGACGTTTCAGGTTGTGAACCTGTTTTCAAGGACACTATATAAAAAAATGAAAATACTATATTTGAGTGAAATTTAAGGGAAAATTCTTTCTATTATAGCTCAGATAACTGATTGTTTCTCTTTACTAGTATATTTTTATGTGTTAGTTTTTCTTAAATGAGATAGATGAATTGATATAGTTAATATTAAATTTAAAAAAATATTTAGGAGTTAAAAGGGGGGAAGAGTAACGAGGGTTTTTTTTTTGTTTTTTTTTTAGGAGGCTATCTGGCGACTGCCAACTTGGGCATAAGTCGCCGCAATCAAACAGCCTAGCTCTAGGCTACTTTAAAATAAGAATATGAAAACAAAACAACGATAAAAAGGGAAAATGACAACAATTAGAAAGCAAGCTCCGGTGTCGGGGGGAGGTCCCCCTTCCCCCAGCGCAGTAGCGTGCGACCTACAAAGAAAACAACAATAACAAAAAACAAAAAAACAAAACAAAACCTAGTTAAATAAAAAGGAGAAGGCCGGCCTCCCCACAAAAGTCTACAAGTCGACCAGTCAATGTGCACGCACTCGTCCCGAGTACAAGGGACAGGCGGTAGCGACCCCGCCCATTCCGGTACCGGGAGAGGTAACGTGCGCGAAGATAACCCAGACTGGAACATTCAAGAAGAAATGTCCCGAACAGTCTGGGGGACAAAGCAGTTTTCACAGTAGGTTGTAAAAAAAATAGATAATGAAGTGAGAAGGAAAGGGGATGTGAGGAAGGTATAGGTGGGAATGAAGCAGGTTGTTAAAAACCCACCACCCCAGACTGGAGCTCAGGGGTTAGGAAACATTGTCCCCTTCCCCCTCAGCCCCGATCAGGGACAGTTGGCTGGGAAGAAAGTCAGCATCTACCCGTGAAATTAGAGGCTGACCAGAGAAAGTTGTGGGAGAGGTTGTAGGGGAAGTAAGGAAGTAGGGGAGAAATACAGGCTGTCTGAAAGAAGGAGAAGAGACTAAGCTGGGGTCGGACGGGGTGCTGAGTCCCGTCAACACGGCGGCCAGGATGGCATATCGCCGCGCCCCTTACGGGGACGAGTAACGAGGGAACAGTAATCGAGGTATAAAATAAAAAAAGTATTTTAACGTTGATTGAAATGGAAAGTTCTTGGTAAATACTCGTAGTTCAAGAACAGGAACTAACCTTCTGCTGTCGCTTTATAGCTGTGTTGAAGAGGTGGAAACTAAAAAAATGCGGAGAGCTTATGACTTGTTTTGGGTGGGAGTGGAATGACGAGACGATGGTTTTTGTTCGTCATATTTGTAATAGTAAAGGAGATGAGCTTGTATCAGTGTTTAGGCTCAGGTTGTGAAATTTAATATGAAAAAATTCCAATATTTGAAGATGCGCTTCATTCGTAATGGTGTCTAAAATGGAAAATTCTTCGAAGGAGCTTTTCTGATAGGGATGATGATTCTGATAGTGTATACAACTAGTTCCGACAAAATGGATGCCCACAAGACTTATTTGATCGAACACGTCGAATATTCTAAATAATAAGTTCATCCCTAAAACTGAATCATACAACGTTCCTCAAGCTCAAGTTTTTCGACCCCTTCGCTATATAGGACCTCTCAACTCTCTTCCAGTTTGAAACGCTCTTTTCCAGCCACAGATTTTCGACTGATATTTCCAACTCCAAGAAATTACGATGACCTTTAAACATTAATGATAATGTACCGGCGCTACTTCAGTCCTCTATTATTTACAAATACAACTGTTCATGCTGTACATCCGTGGACTATATAGGATCAACGTAGACAAATCTGCATGCTCGTATTTTTGCCCGTCTTGGAATTTTGTAATGGGGCACCTATCACTAACACGGAGAATTCCTCCATCCGATTACACTATCAGAATCCTGTAATTTGGTGGTTGCAAAAACCAGCCCACCCTTATATGAGGCGGCACAACAATTATCGGTTAAATAAAGTAGTTGAGGGGGACCGTTACGTCCAGGAAGTTTCAAGTAGGAGGGAAAGATTTGTCGCTGGCGCAGGTCACTCTCCACTCTCGAGTGGGAGAGGGGAGGGGCAATAGCCTCCAGTCGACCCTTCATCTAACGCCTTTTCTTTCCCAAAAGTGTTCAAGTGGACCTAGATTGAGAACGGTCGGTGGGAGCCGATGAAAGTAGAGAAGAGTAGGACGAGGAGTAACAAAATTTAAGTGAGAAAAAAAGTAAAAGAATGTAATTAGATAAGATATGATAAGCAGAAAAGGTGTAAGAGAGTAAAAGGGTAGAGCGTCTGAGCTGCCCTTCCCTGCCTCCCCCGTTTATCTGCTGCTTTCGTAGCAAGGAGTGAGGGGGAGGGACGAAGAAGCGAGAACTCCCCCACTTTCCCAATACAGGAAAGTATTTTTGCATTTAATTTTCCGTCTATATTTACTTGACTTTCCATTCTCGATAATTGTGTGGTTGTTTTGGTTGCTTCGGTGTGTGATATGTTCCTTTGCCCATTTGCTTGTTCCTGTTTTTTTCGTTGCTTCTTTTTCAAAATGTCTTTTCGTTTAGGGCATGACATGGCCATAGTCCGCTGGGGTCCTCCGCAGCTAATGCATTTTTTCGACGCATTCCGGCAGTTTGTGTAAGTGTGACCTTCCGAGCAAGTCACTAGGTCCTTCTTGGGGCAGTCGGTGGTGATGTGGGCCTCCATTGCATAGCGAGGGAAACCGATCTGTATATTAATGAAGGCGCCTCTTTGGGTGTTAGCTTAGGAGATCCTCATGGACAATTGCAATGAGTCCTGTATCAATGATTTTGGAGGACATTTCGCTGTTTTCACACACGATTTTGAACCCGTGGGTGTTTTCTGAATTTAATGATTCCATGTACTTTTAACCATGGTGGCCTTTCTTGTAATTCCTCCATTATTTGGGGGGGGGGGGTGAGTACATTCCGACCCATGGTTCTATTTTCGGCATACCGCGCTCCTGCTGAGTGCAGTCTCGGGCGAATGGATGGATTCTTCGCCTCTAGGTCGACCTCCTAGAGGGTTATACCTACTGCCGAGGATAGTTGTTCTACATCTTTGTTCTCGGGACGTATGACAATAAATCTCATCGGCACTTCGCAGCATTTGATGAGGGGGATTTGTAGGTCGTGAAGAGCCTTTAAAGTTTAAGCAACTTACTGTGGTATCTTCTTCCTTCCCTTTTGCGCCAGTCACACAGGGAGTCTCTTAATGAATTCCGTTTCCATGGTCTCAGTATGTGTGGAGCTAGGGGTTAGAATAGTTTATAATTATGTTCTCCAAACGGTCTCACTCAGTCAATTTATCCACTTCTGAGCGCTGTTTCCTTATTCATTGGGTAGTGATTTTTTTTATGTTTTTATGTTCAGTCAAATACTTGGATGCTGATAATTTACTAATTCTTCTTAAAGACGGTTTATAAACCTTTAATTTTCCTTTACTTTACCACTGTATCCTAGATAAATTACAAAGGTACAGTATATATTGCTTTGTGTAGCAGTCGTATGTTTTCGTTTTATTATTATCGCTAATTTACAAGTGTTTTATTTTTAGGTGTTGCCTCTAAGTCACAAAAACAAGAAATTTAATATCAGATATCAATCGATACAAAATGACGAAAAATCAGCTCAGATTTAAAGAAGTGATCAAATTCACTTTTATGACGATAATTGGTTCTGTCATTTGTTGCGCTATGATTCCACTATTCCTCCCTCTTTTCGCAATCTTCATTTTCATATCGGGCTGCGTCTTTGTTATCATTAAATTGAAATATGGGAGCAAAGGATCAAAGGCCGTAGGTATAGATGTACTTTCGGGCAAAGAGACTGAAGAGAGCTATCCTGTTATCAACATAGCTTTCCGGTTCAACGGAAAACTCGAAGTGGAAAAAGTACGGAAAAGAATCAATGAAGTTGTTCATCACTGGTATGACGAAAAGGGAAATCTGAAATACAAAAGATTAACCCAACTCTATGAGAAGAGATTTGGTTATTATCTTTGGAGAGATTCAGAACAATTCGACATATGCCAACATGTCAATAGAGTGGAGAGAGAGGAAATTGGCTTCTCTCCCTGCCCAACACAGGATTCAGTGGAAGATGGATTCACTTACCAGTGGGAATCTTTGCTGAAACAGTTTCTAAATACTTGCGCCTCTAGAAGATTCCCTCGAGGAATGCCACAGTGGGAACTCCTGCTCTTCGAGGAAAATGACCTAAGGTATGTTTTCTGTTTATTAGTTAGTATAATTTCCAATAGAATGCATAGTTCACAATAATAATAATATTATTTCCAAATTTATCAGATTCCCAATTAAAGTAGGATTGGCTGGCTTCAACACTACTAAAAACTCCCCTCCCCTCTATGTCCTATTAAGCACAGGGCCACACCCTTTTTTTCCACGAATAATAATAATATTAAAGTTCTGTATGGGTCTGTTTAATGCAACGCGCCATTACACGGCGCCTATCTTCCAACTAGGAAAAGGCTTGACAGAAGAGGTAAGTCTTCCAATAATGGCTGGTGATTTCAGAGAGCTGTCAATGGAGCGGCACGGGGGGGGATAAAAAATCACTTACCAGCAGCTGGAATCAAACTGAGTTGATTATAAAGAGTGACAATTTAATATATTTATATTTAATGGGAGATTGAGTGTTTGGAGTATATTTAGTAATAAATATTTAGTAATATTTAGAGTATATTTAGTAATAAATATACTAGATAAGACTTTTAACAATAACATAAATGAAATTAAGGTAATTATTTACGCCATTCCGGTATTTCAAGCAGTACTAGCAAAACCTATTGAAACAGTTTGGTTTCAAAACAGGATTGCAAAATTTCTACCAATTTTTTCCTTTTCCAGGTTAATTAACTTTATATATCTATTTAATTTTCAATCGTCGATAACACAAAAATATTAACATTAACATTTTAGTATTTTTATCCCTATAATTACTTATACAACCTAATATGTTATGAAAAATATTATTATTTGGCATTAGAGCAGAGCAAAGCCTAGCGGCAGCCATCCAATACTATTCTAGGATTTATAGAACATGTAAATAATTATATCATTTAACTTACTTTTATCCCAAACATTTTGAAAAGTGTGACATGGGGTCAAACCTGGGCTCGGTGCCAAGCTGAGTCCGGGCCTGTGCAAGCTTCTCAGACGGCTCAGGCCCCCGAGGACTCACAAGGAGTGTAGGGACATCCATCCCTGGTTGGTGCTACTTTGACAGCCAAGACCTTCTCCATTTCGGAGAAAGATCTTGCTGAGGTGATCCACCCGGCCTAAGGGCTCCTTCCGGTGGTAGAGAGAAGCGGGTTTATTCCTCTCCCTCCGCGAGAGCTCCTAGGACGGGCGGGTCCACTGGAGTTTTCGGCAAGCGACCAAGCCAAGATCGGCATGTCCAGCTCCGATGCTACCCCGAGTCTGGAGGCTCAGGCCAAGACCAAAGTCGTAAGTGCGCTGAGCAGACCTCGATTACATCGGGGCCAAAAATTAAGAGACTACCTGGCGCTTTCTGATTATTCGCTCCACTGATGGCAGTAGGTTGGTCAAGGGCAACAGGTTACATCAATGCTGAGCACTAGCTAGCTTTATTGGTAGAGAGCCGAGAGTGACGCGTTTCTCGGACGGGAGCCTTCTGGCGAATGCGTCGGATCCCTCCGAGGCGGCCAGGATTAGTGCTCTTCGGACACTCGATGGCATGCTGGTGAGTGTGACACCGCACTCTACTAAGAATTTCCTGAAGGAGTGGTTTGAGGGAATTCGTGGTCTATTCCCTAGATCACATTACTTTAGAACTGGCTGACCAAGGAGCGGTCAAGGTCGAAAGTGTGATAAGAAAACAGAAAGGGGCCTCAAGACTCACCACTACTCTTCGTCACGTTCGACTGTGATATGCTTCCTGAGTTGGTGCGTGCCGGCTGGTATCGCTGTCGCTTAAAGGCATTCGTGCCACTGCCGCGGAGGTGCTATTACTGCCACCGCTTTGGCCATACGAATCGCTGCTGTAGGCGTGCAAAGTCGGGATTACCCAAAGTCTGTGTTAGTTGCTCCAAGGCCGCACACTAGAATACCAAATCGTGTATGACGAAGTGTGCCGATTGAAGAAAGCCGCACCCCGCTTCTTCGAAGGAATGCAGTGTATATTTTTTGGATAAGGAAATCCTGGCCGTTCAGGCCAAGGATCGTCTCCCATTTCGCGACGTAAGGATTTCGTCATGACGCGTTCGACGCTGCCTGGTCGTTTCCGTGCCCATTCGGAACCCTTCTGCGGGTTACCTACCCCTGGTGCTCTCCTGGTAGAGCAGGCAGCACAAAAAGTTCACACACAGCCTTGGCTAAAACCATGATTTCCAACACCCTTAACCCAGATAGACCATTTCCCGTAAGGCAAACGGCCGCTCACCTCCACTGAGTTGTTAGACTTACAGGAGAAAACACCCCTGAAGGTGGTCGTGAGGCCGTCTTCCGGGGTTCCTAAAGCTGTCTCCCGAAAGAGGACAGCACCAAAGGAGCTTCGGCTCCTACACTGACACCTAATGTTCAGCCTGGTGACTTGAAGACGTTGGATCCTGCAAAGGAGGGACCCCAGCCTCCAAAGCTTCCCCGATAAGTCCTCAAAGGGGACAGCGCTTCAGCGCATTGTTCAACCAAAAGTGCCAAGAGTTCTGCCTCCGGGAAGCATAGGGTCATTCCCGTGAGGGTCTTCTCTTTGAAGAGGGCCCCGGCATCTCCTCCAATCAAGGCCTAGATGACATATTACTTTAATTGTATTGCCACGGACTCCGGGAAAACTGGGAGAAGCTGTGGAGGCTCGTTTCCTTCCATTTTCCCTTAGGTATCTTTTTTCAGGAGACCATGTCTGGCGCGTGCCCCTTCCTCACTCTCCGGGGATAAGGGTTTTGCGACCCCACCACTACGGGATGGGGGCCGGACAGGGGGATGCGCGATTTACCCCCGGCATGATGTTTCCGTTCTTCTCTTTTCTTTAAATACCTCATTTCAGGAAGTAACTGTGCAGGTGCACCTGGATAGGAGGTATAAAGTTATTTCTGCGTACATTCTACCGTCAGCCTACTTCGATGCACGGGACTTCCTCCGCATCGTAGCACAGTTTCCGAGGCATTTCTCTTGCTTGGGGATTTAGACAAGAGACACTCCTTCTGGGAAGACTACTCGATCAATCCCATTGGTCAAGTCATTGCCTACCTGATTGACCAGCTGGAGATATGTGTCTTAAATGTGAATGAGTTTACGTTTCACTGCCCGAGAACCGCTTCATTTTCCTCCCTCAGTCTATCCTTTTCCTCTATGGAGGCACAGCCTGATTTGGATGAGGGCGTAGTCGATGACCTACATGGTAGTGATCACTTTCCCATTCAAATATCATTTTCTGGGCCGCTTCCGCCTGAGATCCCCCTACCCCACAAGTTATGCTTAACGCAGGCGCAGTGGTCCACATTTCAGGAAATGACTGATTTCTCTGTCCCAGTCAAGGAGTTTAGGTCGGTAGATGAGGCCGTTGAGTTCTTCTCCGGCAACCTCATCACCGTGGGCCTAAGTACTATTCCAAGAACGCCTGGCCCTTTTACACGCTGACCACTTCCATGGCGGTCAGCCGAATGTGAGGCAGACCTCAAACAGAAGCGTTATGCCTACATGCGTTATAAGCGCCACCCGAACAATTTCACTGTCGGTGAATTAGGTCAAGCTAGAGCTAGGTTCTGGTATGTTTCGAAACACGCCCGACGCTCTTCTTGGCTGGCGTACGTGTCTTCAATTAACAGAGGAGTAGAAGCGACTACTATTATATTCGGACCAAGTTCTTGCAGAGCCTTCCTCCCGTTCTTCAGGAGAATGAGACTACAATCTCAGATATTGTGTCCGTGGTAGACTCCTTCGAGACCGTTTTCTCCGCATTCTCTAGCCTAGATGCTGCTCCGCCAGCATTCGATGCGCGTTGTAATGTCACGGAAGGCCGGCAACTGGAGTTTACCTCCAGGGGTGGAGAACCCCTCAACGACAGGTTTACATTAAGTGAGTTCTGTTCCGCTCTTACTTCGTGCGCACACACCACCCCTGCTCCGGACGATGTCCCGTACGCCATGCTTCGATACTTGGAAAAGCGAGGCATGCACGTTATGTTAGAATCGATCAAAGAATCTGGACAGAAAGTATCCTCCCAGACACCTGACGAATCGATACTGTGCTCGCTTTATGCAGAAGGGAAGATATCCCTCTAACCCCCCGGCCGGTTTCCGCCCAATCTCTCTAACCCCCTGTCTATGCAAGTTGATGGTGAAATTAGTAAATGTTAGATTAGCTTATTGGGGGGACAGCGGAGGTCACCTGTCTTCCGCACAGTGCGGTTTCAGCAACTACCACTAGATGTGGAATGCTCTGCTTCGACTGAAAAATGAGGTCTGCGAGGCTTTCCTTCGTAGACAGCTTATGGTACCACATGGCCATACGGTATCATGGAAACGTTCCACACGATGGGGGTTAGGGGACGCCTTCCGATCTTTATATCTGAATTTTTGCGAGATTGACGATTCCGCATACGGGGGTGGGGAGAGCCCTCTCCGGCCAAATGGATCAGGAAGATGGTGTCCCACAAGTAAGTATCTGCAGTATCACACTCTTTACCCTGATCATCAACGGTCTCAGCTCCTTGCTGCCGGAAGTTGTTCTCGATAAGCTCTACGTGGACGACCTTTCGATCTCGTTTTGTGCATCCCAGATAACAACTCTTGAGCGCCGACTTCACTAGGAATTAAACCGCGTCTCTTGCTATGCCGAAGCATACAGGTTTCGTTTTTCCTTGGCCAAGACTAAGGTGGTGCACTTCTCCCTCCATCCAAGGCTCACCCCGATCCCGACTTGTTTCTAAATGGGGTTCGCCTGGAAGTGGTGGATTTGCATCGGTTTTGTATTTGACCGATGCCTCACCTGGGCGGCTCATATTCACAGCTTTAGTATATCTTGTACCTGCACCATAGATATTCTAAGTTCCGTGATGTTTAGCACCTGGGATGCTGATCGGGCTACTGCCTTATTTTTCTATCGATCCTTTGTTTGTTCAAGGCTGGACTATGGATGCGAGTTTATGCATCCGCAGCCGAGCTTGTATTGCGAAAGGTGGACTCGATCCACCACCCCAGACAGCCTGACGACCAGTGCCTTCGCAAGTCCCCATTGAGAGCCTACTTGTGAATGTTGGGGAGATGCCACTCGCTCTGCGCCATGCACAGTATACTATTCACCAATACGCCTAACCTCGGGGCCTCACTACCAGTCGCCCACAGCTCTCACTGCATCTGCAGCCGATCTTGAGAGACGCCAGTTATACCCTAAGCCCTTTGAGTTTAGGGCTAGGAAACTCATTTGAGAGCTCAGTGTAGCTATCGGGCCGGTGGTTCCCCTGGTTCTTCCCAGGACGCCACCCTGGAGGGTACCACATTTGACTATATCTCGCTATGCATCTGCTCCCAAAGCTTCTTCAGCACCGGGAGTATTGCGTTCGGAATTTTTGGGGCACACTTCGTGTCGCGCTATAACCGTGCCAGTATATACAAATTGATCCAAGTCCCAAGAGAAGGTCTGTTTCCACGCCGTATCCTCTCTGTTTGAAGCCAGCGGGAATCTGCCAGGCTCTGCATCTGTCTTCACGACCGCTCAGTACGGGAGATAACGCGTCATGCCTAGTTCAGAAACCGGATTGTGATCTATAGTAACTCACAAAGCGCCCTGTGTACTCTCGGGGTATTGAAATTTCCCCATTCCCTGGTTCGTGGTATCCATGACTCTACCGCTTCGGCGAGCCCGGTGAATGAGCGCACCATTGAGGGCGCCAAGGAGTCAGCGAGGACTGTTGACCACACTAGCGTTTCGCTCTTCCTTACACCGACTACATGACAGGAATCAGAGCATCCATCCGTGCTGTATGGCAAAGAAGATGTGAGACGGCCGAAGGAAACTTCAAGTTACGTGCCATTGCGTCGCGACTGTTCCCATGGACCTATCCCCCAATGCTGCGGCGGCTTCAGGTTGCTTTCTGTCGTCTCTGAATTGGGCACACTCGCGGAACGCACCGACATTTTATGGAGCGCTCGCCTGCACCTTATTGTGACGACTGCGTTGTCCCCCAGACTGTTCGTTACATTTTGTTGAATGTCTCTTTCTGGGTGATCTTCGTGCACGTTACCTGTCTCGGTACTGGGAGGAGCGGGATCGCTACCACTTTCCCCTTGTACTCGGGACTGAAACGTCCACACAGATGTGCGGACTATATGACTTTTTGGAGGAGGTTGGTCTAATCCACTCTATTTGACACGCTTTGTTGTAGGTCGCATTTTCCTGCGCCGGGGCACGGGGGAGGCGGGCCTACCTCCGACGCCGGAGCCCGCTTCCTTCTTATTTATATTTTGCTTATCTCGTTTTTTTTTGTTATATTTATTGCTGTTGTTTTGTAGCTTGTTTCTTATGCTTTGTTCCTTTTTTTATCTTTGTTATTTGTTATTTTCATGCCTTTACTTGTTTTTTTAATCTATTGTAGCACTGGGCTGTAGTGTGATTACGGCTTTTGCCCTAATAGGCCGTCGCCAGCTGGGCTCTTAATTAAATAAACAACAAAAATCGCTAATTTACCCATAAAGATAATTTGGCGGGAGAAAAAGGGCGGGGTTGGATCTGATTTTGCTGCGTGATGGGGATTGGTTGTGTTTAGGAGAGTTGCGCGCGTCATCTTGATCTCTAGCTCCCCAATTGGCTTCCTTTTGGCTATTCACTCTATCCCTCTAGTACAATACTTCTCTTACTTTTTCTAATTTCTGTACTCTACTCTTCAAAATCTTTCTGACCAAAATGCCCTCGTTAGTTTTTATTATTTACAAAAATAAATACAAATAAAAATATCCTGACGATTCTGAAAAGGCCGCGCGCATTAAGAGAAGATATCCTGTGCATTTGTTTTGGGCCTCGATTATTTGGTGTCGCGTCTCAAGTTCATTTGAGGACCAATCGGGCTTTATGGAAGAGTCGGCAGGAAGGGAGTCAAATAAGGGTTACGCAATTTCCACCCTAATGAGAGAAAGTAATACGAGCGAATATTCAAATGCTCCTATATCCAGGTGCATACGAGTACATAAAATTGTGAACGGGAGTTTCCTTGTAGCGTCATTGTCACTTAATTGCCACACCTCTCCTCTATCCCATTGGAAGAAAGTCACATAATGATCAGAAACACAATCGCTGTTAAACAGTGGACACTAGGAGGCGGTCATAGTTGGAGAGGGAGTAAATGGGAAGCGGTAGTATTGTTTTGAGAGAATCCTTCGTAGTTCATGGGAGACTCACCCGTTCACGTCATGGTTGTGTGGTCATAGAAACCCATACGACAGGTTCAAGGGTGGAAGGGAGGAGAGAAGGATAGACAGCGGTGTTAGAATAAGCTTTGAATTGAAGCTGGTACCTAGGCGTTGAAATCCGACGGGTTTATTGTTTTGTTTTTTTCAGTGGACGAGGTTTTCCTATATTTAGAGTGATTCCATACCCGAGCCCCCTTAATAGCTCTAAAATACCTTCGCTACCAGAATGGCAACGATCTTAATTAGAATACTTTTATTCCCACCTTTTTATGTCGTCTCCATTCAGTCGATCCATCCCCAAAGTTAGCCGATATTGGTATTTTTTAGTTTTTAAGGTAACTCATGTCAAATTTCAAAATTTATTAATATATTTTGCCAATTTGGTTTAGAGGCAATAAACCATAAAAAAAACTACTCAATATCATTTTTTTTCTAATTGCAACCTTCTTATATGATTTATAGTAATGTTATAT
Source organism: Ceratothoa steindachneri (assembly GCA_963969495.1). NCBI lineage: Eukaryota > Metazoa > Arthropoda > Malacostraca > Isopoda > Cymothoidae > Ceratothoa > Ceratothoa steindachneri. Next base: position 182,380,289 of record OZ018325.1, read on the forward strand.
TGCAACGAAGTACAAAGGCTTAAATGGATAAATCCCCTTTCACTAGATGTCCTAAATAAATGATAACCTTGAAATAAATCTTTATGATAGTATCTAATCCTTTCTCGTGTCTTTATCATATTTTCATTAGCTTCTAAACATATTTCCTTTACAATTAGGACTTAATGAATTAAAACTCTTCAGCATCATTTTCTAATAATAAAAAAATACTCGACCTCATTTCTTTGGTGTCGAGTAAGATTAAGAGACTGGTTTCGAAAGGGTACTGGACTGGGTAAATAGAGCCATTATTCTATCTTCCTAAAGTTCAAATTCAGCTTAATTTTGGTTTAGAAATATATGATTTTCATTTGGCTTTGCATAGGCTGCAACGTATTTAGTCTCCTCACTCCTCCCTTGCCAGTGATTTTCTCCATCATAACACTTTCGCTTTCAACGTCAGGGATAGTATATGAAATAGTTATATATATTTTTTAAAATTGAAACGGGAAGAAATGGAGGAAATAATACAAAAAAAAAAGACTGGGTAAAAGAAATATTAAAATATCCCTAACGAGTCTCAAGGCAAAGGCGGAGGAACATTGAATACCTTTTAATTTCTCCGAAAACCAATGACGAAAGAAAAGATTCATGATTATGAATACCTTACCTTGCTTAGCCTACTTGCAGAAGTGCTTGTCATGGATTTAGACATATTAGACCAGAGGAAAATGCGATAATTACTGAAATATAATCAAAATCTTGGGTGTCTATATTTTATTCGATTTAACGTAAACATAACCAAAACTCGCCTTGGAAATCCATTTTGTTTGATCCATTATATATATTTTTTCCTCAATATAGTTTAACATTGGTTTTTACCTGTATTTTTTAAACAATCCTTTTCTCTTATATTTTCATAGTAATTTAAAGTTCAGAGCTTCTCGGATCATGTGTCGCTCATCTTAAACAGTGCCGTTATACTTCGAGACATACTCGAAAGTATGATAACGAAATATGCAAATTTCAGTAACTTTCCACTCACAATTACCAGCAACTTACATGGAAAAGGCAGACATATTGTAAGGGACATTTAGCTCAACACCTCCTCACCTCCATTAGGATCAGTGAAATTTTAGTTAAAAATCCCCCCCCAAAAAAAAATAATAAAGTAAATTCCTACAACAGATCCGCCACAAAAGTAGATAATAAAAAATAGAGATAGTTATATCATTCAATAGATAATTTAACAGATAATTAATACCATGTGCGACTTTAAAAATAACGATTAATAAGTTATTATTTTTAGTGCCTTAACAAAGGAAAGTAACTATAGTATAGTTAAATGAAATGGGAAGCCTGCCTCTCACTTTCATACTTAGGGAAAAAACACATTTTCATATAATTCGATAGACAGATAGATCGATAGATAATAGAGACATATACGAATTAAACGCTTAGAAGCTCACCAAAGTTTACATTTTTGTTTTGCTAAGCTCAGCTGTTTTTTTTATCTCAGTCTCTCATATATATAACCCAACTTTGTAATTAATTTTTTGACCATAAATGATGCAACAGCAAACTTCGCCCGTCTAACCACACCAAAACCTAAACACTACGAAAAACTCAGATGTTCTCAATATCCAACTCTCTCAGGTTTAATAAATTTTGTAATTAACCTTTCCACCTCTCAATGATATTGCTGCAAGCATCTGCCATGTAAGCAAAAATAACGAAAAAAAAATCCTTTTCTATTCACCCACTTCTAAGATAGGTTAGGAAAGAGTGAATGCCCACCCACTGGTCGTAAAAGTAGCAAATAAACAGGAGTGTTGGATATCAACCTGCCTTTCTTAGGTTAGCATTGGTAGATCCACTTAAAACAAATTGCGAAAGCTCCTCCCACGTAATATAGGATTGGAAGACTTCCATTAAATTCGCCCCTAGCTCCTCCTAAGTAGTATCCTATTGGTAAACCCCTTTGGAGGTGAGCCCACACCTTTTTTATATAAAACCCTTGTAAACTTTAGATCAGCAGGCATTCTAAGCAAATTTTGTATTTTGAATAAAGCTAAAGCCGTAAAGCTCATTTTCCTCTCCGTCACTGTGTCGTACCGGGTTTCGAAGACCGGCAAGGAAATTACGTTGAATTGCTGTGATCACTTAGGATCACCACCCTTCTTCCACGATTGAATCCCTTGCAAAAATCATCCTTTAACGTCAGATTGCACCATGTACCAAATTACTAGGCAGTCCTGTCTCACCAAGAAGGATTCCGTTGTGCCGACTGCCCGATCACCTTGACTTTGTGCCCCATCTACCGACTGAGGGTCATTGGCATCGTAGCCATAGTTACAAGGCCAGAAGATGGCATAAATCGAACAATTAAACACGATGCTAGCGACTTAATTTTATGGCTTTATTGTCTAGGTCAGTGATTCGGCTGAATGTAAACATTGCATTAATTCGGTTTGTGGTTTTATTTGATTATTTAGAGATATTTAACGTTTTACGGAGGCTAGGTTGTTTCTTTAGTTTTAGATGATGAGTCTAACCTATTTTCATTTTATTAATTGACAAAAGGGTGCAAAAATAAGTTAGTAGAATGGTTTTGTTCGAAGGAGCTAACCTATGATATTATATGTTGATGTTGCGAGACAATTTTGTTTCACTTTTTAAAGTTATTTTTAGCAACTTTCTGCGTAAATTGAGACAATATAAATAATTTATGATCATGTAAAACTAAAAAAATAACAAACAACTTAACCTCCGTAAAAAGTCAAATATCTCAAAATATTCAATTATAAAGAAAGTGAAATTAATGCTGTTTATATTTTGACGAATCACTGACGCAGACAAAATACACCATACAAACTCGGTCGCAAATATCGTATTTAATAACTTTTTATTAACTGACATTTCTTAATGCTTAGCAGGATATTAATTTTCTTGTTGAATTATCTATCGAATGGTATAAATATCTTTAATTTCCATTTTGGGGGTAGATTTGTTGGAAGATTTTACCAATTTCAATAAATCTAAGTATAAAGAGGCGAATGAAGAAGGGCTAATAGCTGTGAAACACGTCGTTAGCGCTTGCAGTCTCGTGATAAATCTAAGTTAGATTCGTTTCTCTAACACGAGGTTGGATAAGCAAGCATAACTGCACATATCATATCTACAAGTATCATAACCACTATCCATAAATGGTTAAAAAGATCAATTTTACTGATATTACAATTCTGATATGCATTGTGTCGGGTTGAACTCTTCTTCCTCTAATCAGTGTGATTAGTATCCTTTCGAAAAATAGGTCTTCCCGTTCAGTTTGTGGATTGCGGATCCCACAGAGAGACTAGAGAGATAGTCCTGGCGTAATCTGCCCTATCAGGCTTCTCCTACGCCTTTCAAGTAACCAAGAAGCACCTTCCGCCGTAGGCACTTACAGGCCTACCAGCACGGTACCTCCAGCACGCATCCTAAAAACTTCAATTGGTTTTACCTTGCCTGGGAGCGCAAAAAAAAAGGCTCAAGTTCTCCTTTAGCCCAAACTTGGGCCCCAAATCACCCCCCCCCCCTCTCCCTTTGTCGCCGTCTCACAGAAGGGAAAGTTCGCATTCTGAGCTGAATCTTCTCCAATAGGGCCTCCACAACCATTAGCCGCTCCTCTTTTGTCTCTCTATACCTAGATTCGGTGGTAGCCGTCTAGTCCTCCCTGATGAGACCGAGTTCCGGCCTGCGATGGCGAAACTGCACGGCTTTCCCATGATTCGCCTCCTAGCGGAGGTTAGGTGGTTTGTTATTTTTTTAGTGCGGTAGATAAGTATTCTTAATGGGGAGAAAACCACGCATCTACTGTATTTAATAGAACCACTTCGTTTCACTCTCTTGTGAATTACATGTGCTCACTAGATGCACAAGCGGAATTTGTATGGGAGATGGTCATTGACCTCTAGAAAAGCGACCACGTTCCCATTCAAATCTTATTCGCCGGATCCCCACCGTTAGTTAGGCCATCTCAATGGAACTTGGGCGAGCACGATGGTCAGATTTGAGGAAATGAAGAAATATCTCTCTAAGTCAAAAAGTTAAAGTTGTTCGATGAGGACGATGAATTCTTCTCGTGTTATGGGGAAAATGTACATTTTGAGTGGTTAATTCGAAACCTGAATTAATAATAGTCGCTGAAAGAGTGTTTGGGGTGAAGAGTTGCTTCCATCGACTCGAACTTGTTGTCCAGAAATCCGAAGACGAAGTCGAGACCTCGAAATACTAAATCGATAAAACGCTGAAAAGTCAAACCTGCGTTTTCTAGGTCTGTCTGCATCTTGACCCTACTCTACAAGTTCAAACAGTGATATAGTAGCAGTCATGTAGATTGAATCCAGGTCAACAGGTATTTGCAGGTGTAGCTTGGCCAGGTCTACCTTGGAAAATAACTTTTTTCCGCGCATTAAGGCTCCTAAAATCACGGCAAGATCTATGTATCCACCTGAAGATTTAAGAATCATATAAAGCAGAGACGCTCATTGGCTAAGTCCGGATAATTCCAGTGCGCATAATTTCGTCAAAATCTTTCATTACCGCTGCAAGTTTGTGTGGAAGAATCATTCGCGCGCTGGAATGGCAGGAAGAGAATGTGCATCAATGTAGTGAGTTACTATATGCTTCACAGGTGAATTTTCTTGAACTTGGTGAGCTAGGTGGGGAAAATCAACGAAGATCTGTGCGTTAGGAAGGCAACCTGTTTTCCTGTAAATAAAATTCCGAGTGGTTGCCCATTAGCTTATGCCACCTGAGGTCAACTAGGGGGTCAAAGTAGGTTATAAGATCGAATCCGAGCATTGGGTGTAAAGTTTTTGCCAGTATTAAATTATAGGTGAAGGAGCGTCTTATCTCTAAGCTGAGTGTCAGACGTTTTTCGCCCTAGGTTGGGATCGAGGAACCATTTGCAGTCCCAATTTAAGGGACTGAGCTGGCTTATTTTATCCAGAGATCTTCACTGGTACCCCACTGGTGGCTGCTACACAATCCACTATAAATTGTATTTTGATGCCTGGGTCAACCAGCAAAAGATGGCATTCTTTTTATTCGATCCTCACACCCGCCACTAAGCGAAAGAATGTGTTTAGTTTCGCCCAAAAGGAACAGGGACTGACCCACTGGCAAGTCTTTTCTTTAAATCGGTTGTAGTCTTGCAGTGTTTCTCATGCCCCCTGTTAAGGTAGTAGGATGGACAGCGGCTGAATGAGTGGTGGCGAGGAAATGTCCTGGACCGCGTACAGCTGGTTTGACCAGAGACGAAAAGAACTTGAATTTCTTCGAGAGGAGTTTTAATTAACGTCTCAAAGCATCGATCTCGTCTTTTGGCGATGGATATCGAAGATACAACGAAGGAAGATAATTCGAAGAAGATATCTGCCGGTTTTGCTATCTAATCCAAAGGAGTGCTGGTAGATAGGGTAGCTAACATCTGCTATGCCTGTGGCGTGAAGCCGCTGAAAAAATAGCACCCGGAAGAGATCGTCGTTAATGGAAGAGCTAAGGGCCTCACCGAGAGATCTCATTACACGCAGCAGCACCGTGAATCTGATGTCTGCAAGCTACTCCCGCGTTGAGAGCTTCTGTAGACGTTGGCGCTTGGAAGAATTTGTGTGCGTTATTAACGCCTGCTTTAGTTTCTCGGATGACGTGGTAGCTGTAAGGGATATGATTAAATAGTTGACGATCGTAGGGGAGTAATGGTGGCAAATAGGATATCGTGTGCACGTATATGTACTTATTGTTTCCAGCTTTATGAATCTCAAATATAGCAATAGAAACCTCGATAGACGCCATCGTACCTGATGGTTGGTTTCTCTAAAAAGGCATTAAGCTCAGTGTGGCCCGTAAAATCAAACTTTATTCCAAACAATGACCAAGGAAATAGTAACTTTCTCAAAATGGTCAACCAAAGGAGGGGCTGTTCTTTGGGGCCAGTACTAAGGACATCACTTTTGTAGGCACCGCTGGCACTAAACTGCAGTGGCGTCTCGTGTATAGGCACTGCGGAACTGCAGCACCGCCTATTTCCACTCGATATTATCGATAACATTCAATATAATGAGTCATTTTTTATTTAATTCTTTCTTTATACGAGTACTTGTACATTATACAATCCTTAAGCTTATTGTCAGCAGCCATCCCCTAGTTTATGAAAAAAATACTAAAATCTTTGTATAGAACTATGCGCTTCACAGTTCCAGCGACGCGGTGTTTGGCTATTGTGCGTATGCTCACATGTCCGAGATAAGAAGCTGCATACTAGGGAGAGAGAGAGCACTGTGTGAGTAAACTGTATGCCGTAAAGACTTATTTGCAAAGAGGACATTAATGACTCGGAGTGAATTAGGAAGATGTTGAATGTATACTCTTTGCTCTGTAGGGTTGAAACGAAAAAGATTGAATTTTTATGTTTTATTATAGTAAATAATTAATTAATTTAGCGATATTAATTAAATATGTTAAATAATATGGTGACATAAAAAATGGGAAGTATTAATTTTTTCAGTAATTATTAATGAGAATGAATTCGTTATTATTGCAGTGAATTTTTCGCTTTACTTTAGGCAGTCTAACATACTGCAATATATAGGAATTGATAATTATGCTTTTCACGTAGGTTAAAATTAGTGAATTTGTAAAGTGAATTAAATGTCTTTGAGTTCGGTGAAATGATACGAGAAACACCTGTGAAACTTTCCAGGCAATGTAGGAGCGATAGTTTTATTTGGATTTGAAGTCGCTCACCGATGAGGAAAAAAGTGACGACTTTAGACCTCCAAATGCGGCAAGGATGTGTCAATTACCATGGATATCAGCAAGAGATGGAAACGTCTCAGTTTGAGGCAAGTGTCTCTTTCTTGTATTCTTACTTGGTGCATGAACTTGGAATGAACTCTGTGTTTACTGATCTGGATTGATCTTTCTACCTCTTGAAACCAGATTTTGTTTTTACCAAATTTGCGTTCTTGTTTGTCCCCTTAGTGGATGGAAAGGTGGTTCCCAGGGCAAGTTGCTTTCGTCGAAAACTGAATATAGTAAGGCTCGGATCTGGAGAATCGCAGAGAGGGGCTCGCTACTCTCTCTTCCCTTTCCAATGTGAGGCATAAGTCCGATCAGAAGTTACCCTGGTCTCACGGGTGTGACTTTCTGAGCGTCTGCAATGCGTGTGGTAAAACAAAGGGGTTTGTTTCCTCCACAGATCATTTGTTTCTATATAGGATAAATGTCATTTGTTTTACCTCGTGTTCATTACATGACACGGACGATCCAGACGGTAGTTCTGGCAACGAGAGATGCCAATTTTGTCCAAAACTTCTGGGGTTTAGGCTAGGAAATCCTTCGAAATTGTAACTTCATTTTCAAAAAAGTGGCACTACTAGTTCTGTCCTGTTACAAGACAAACCTGGATTATACCACCATTGAATGCTCTTCGGAACTCTTCAGCTCCTAAAGCTTCCACTACACCAAGAATATTGTGTTTGCTTTTCTTGGAACATGCGTCGTGTTACATTGGAGTTATGTTGGTGTACACAGATGATTCCAAATCCGAATGAGGAAGTTAACTTTTTATGCTTTGTTTGAAGCCAGCGGGGTTCTTCATGGCAATGCATGTCTTTACGGCCGATCTATAATAGTTGCCATATATCGCTCATTGTGGGAGATTACTCGCCATGTCCCCTTTGGAGACTATTTTGTAATCCCTAGAGACTCACAGCCTGCTAAACCTAACTAGGGGATAAGAATCTGCTGGTCTTATCGTTCGCAGCATCTTTAACTCCATGGTTATTGCCAAGGGGATCGAGATTATCTTGTGCTGGATACCTGAACGTGTAAGGATTGCTGAGAAATAGTACGCTGATAAAAGGCCAGGCTGTCTACACAAATTAAACTACCGGGTTGGTGGAATCTCGCTCTAGCCCACAGTGACTACATGGCTATAGGGTATCATGCAATTTATGTTGCCCTTGAATCGGGAACACTCGTGGGGTGCAGCACTATCGGATGGAGTGTTCCCTTGAAGACTGCACGCCAATAAAAAAAAACAGAGTACATGACTGTTCTAAAATATGTGATAAAGTAATTTATTAGATACGATTTCTGCATACTAAGGAATAACGTTAAAATGAGTTTCATTCTTTCTACCAATAATGTATGGTTTCTGTCGTTTTAAGGTTTTAATTATTGAAGATTCTTTCTGAATCTATATATAGTGGACACCGTGTATATGATTGATACAAAAAGAGATTTGAACTTTGAGCCATTATAGTAATAATTGGGCTTAGGTGGCTGCTCCAATCTACAAAACTTTGGTTTGCAGATTTCAAAAGTCAATTACTCTGACAAAAAATAAATAAACGTCGTCCCCGATGAATAATGACCACTTCTTCCATAATGACATAAGGGTTCAACGTCCAGTGAATTTTCACTGACTCATCCTACACACGTAATGACGCGAATAAACGTAACAATATCCTAATTTGTCGTCGGTTCTTCAGGTAATAATTCTTTATTTAGCCGCCCAAAAAGTAGGATCACATAGGACATTCAGACGTATCGCTTTATGTATTCTACCTGATACACTCTAGTGTCATCTTTTATACCCAAGCAAATTACATATAAGTAGTGGCGGTTGTAGATACAAAAAATGGGATGGTTGCACTATTGTAGTGTTAGTAAATAAAGCAAGTGCAGTACAATTTAAATTAACCATCATCATTTGCCTTGGGTATTTATTTTTCTTATTTACGTATTTATAGGAAGAAACTTTCCAAAATGAATATATTAGATGCAGTTTTGATATTTTTACTATTATTAATTATAAGATATAGGAAATAATGTTACTTTTCAAAAGAAATGCGAATGATTTTGTTTTTGTTGGGGTCTACGCCCTAACGACCTGTAGGGCGGAGCCGCCATTGCATATTGTAATTTGGGGGGGCAATATATATTGCGCAATGTTGGGTAAATTATATTGCAAATTGTTCTGTAATCCGAGTAATATAAAAGTAAAGTGCATTTATTTTTTTGTGAATTTTCTTGCTCAGAAAATTTACTCCATCCGAATTATATATAATTACAGAATTACGGAACAAAAAATACCCTAAATGACCATTCGAGGTAAATTCAAAAGAGTAAAGAGGAGAAGAAGATCATATCTGATGATGAAAGGAATAAATCGAGTATCAGTAATCTTATCTCCTCACAAAATGTCTAAACGAAAATATACAACAGAAGAGCTCACTCACCTTCTTCGATTTATAAATATCATACACATATATATATATATATATATATATATATATATATATATATATATATATATATATATATATGCTGATACACCCACAAAGGAAAAGTGCTAAATGATCCCGAGCGCTTTCGTCTTTATTCTTAAAGCCCTTTTCCTTTGTGGGTGTATCTGCATAACCTTGACTTACGTGCACTTTGTGATCTTTTTTGATATATATATATATATATATATATATATATATATATATATATATATATATATATATATATATATATATATATATATATATATTGAAGAAAGACTCCCTGCAAGATTTTTATAATTGGAAATATGGTGACGGGAGAGGGGTTAAATTACTTAATTAACATCATCTTTAAATACGAAATGAAGATCAACCAAGCACTTTAAGACAAGCTTTTTCAGAACATTCTCCACAGATCGAACGAAGTACAGCTGCTCGGGAAAGTAATGAAATCTTTTCCAGGGAAATATTAGTAGAAGTTTACTGCAAATTATGGAATCGAAGAGAATTACAGCAGATAAATTCACGCCAATAATGATTTTTCAGCACTTGTTTAACAAAATCATTTTACAGCTAATGGTAACTTAAACTAAAAGATAGACGCAGGCTGAGGATACAACAGTACCTTACCAGGTTCAGAACATCTCGCCAATCACTGATGAATTTATGAAGAGATCAAAGTGTACAATACTTGAAGTATCATGACAAAAAGATATTCTTTTATTTTCAACTTTTTATCATATGGGGATGAAAGAAACCGAGAAAAGGAATCGACTCGCGGGGGTGGGGAGGTCATGAAACTTATTCCCGATTATACCCGAGTCAAAAAAGGAGTAATTTGTCAAAATGATCGACTATTATTTTCTAGACTAAAATATTGTAAAATTGCTTTTCGGGTAATCGCCAAATGATTTGGATCAAAGATTCAAACAAAATTGTTCGAAGAAAATGCTACTGCTGTTATAAAAAAAAAAAAATAGCTAGAAATGAAAATCGCGAGGAAGTTCAAAAGAAAGCTAGAGAAGTAAACACGATATGCTAGTTAAGCGAAATATATTCTTTTTCTAAAAGCTAATATCAAATTTAATCAAGCTTAATTATTTTCAAAGGAAATGCCATGTTTTCTTACATTAAATAATATTTTCGAAGTTTATTTTATTTTCCTATACTAGAAAAAAAATTCGAAACCATAATTGACAATTTAAAAAGGAAAAATAAAGTTTACCATAAAGACTCACCCTTGAGGAGTCTTTGTAAACATAACTTTTCTAAAAATAAATGAAAAATAAGCATTTGAGTATCGTATTAGAATTAATCAGAATTCCTCCTTTTGAAATCCTATGGGCCAAGTGACCTCGTTATAACCTGATTCATTAAGGATTTCTGCGCGAGTCATAAACGGTCATTATAGAGTGGAATCAATGGTAAGAAAGGGAGGTAGTCCTTCCAAAAACTACGTTAAATGGTTTATGCGTTATGCTGGTAGATTAAATTTATCATTTTTTAAGTTATGGGAATCAACGGAATGCAGGAAAGTATAACATTATATCCATTTATTATTTATTTTAAGCTCTCGCTATCCTAATGGCTATATAGGTGACCGGGGGGAAGGGTAGATCCTGGATTCAATCCTAGCGAGAGGGGAGATAAAAAGCCTTGGCGGTCGTAGGGAGCTAGCCGCATTGTGTCGGCCACCCGAGTCTGAATCATAGGTGCAGGCAGTTCCATCAACGCTCGAGGTTCCTGAAAAAGATCAAGGATAAAAAAATAGACTACTGAAAAGGATCAAAGATAAAGAACTAGGGTAGAACTAGATTAGTGAAAAAGATCATGGATAAAGAGCGAAATCAGTGTAAAAGATCAAGGATAAAGAACTAGATTAGTGAAAAAGATCATGGATAAAGAGCGAAGTCAGTGTAAAAGATCAAGGATAAAGAACTAGATTAGTGAAAAATATCATGGATAAAGAGCGAAATCAGTGTAAAAGATCAAGGATAAAGAACTATATTAGTGAAAAAGATCAAAGATAAAGAAGTAGACTAGTGACAAACATCTAGGATAAAAGGTGAGCTCAGTGAAAAAAAACAAGAATAAAGAACTAAGTTAGTATAAAGATCAAGATTTAAAGAGCGAGGCTAGGGAAACAGATCAAGTATAAAGAACAATAATAAAAAATTAGGTTTTGAAAAGGATCAAGGAAGAAGAAGTAGGTTAGTGAAAAAGATCAAGGATAAGGAACTAGAGTAGTGAAATGGATCAAGAATAAAGGACTAGGGTCGTGAAAGAGATCAAGGATAAGGAACTAGAGTAGTGAAATGGATCAAGGAAAAATAATAGGGTCGTGAAAGAGATCAAGGATCAAGAACTAGAGTAGTGAAATGGATCAAGGAAAAATAATAGGGTCGTGAAAGAGATCAAGGATCAAGAACTAGAGTAGTGAAATGGATCAAGGAAAAATAATAGGGTCGTGAAAGAGATCAAGGATCAAGAACTAGAGTAGTGAAATGGATCAAGGAAAAATAATAGGGTCGTGAAAGAGATCAAGGATCAAGAACTAGAGTAGTGAAATGGATCAAGGAAAAATAATAGGGTCGTGAAAGAGATCAAGGATAAAGAACTAGAGTAGTGAAATGGATCAAGGAAAAATAATAGGGTCGTGAAAGAGATCAAGGATCAAGAACTAGAGTAGTGAAATGGATCAAGGAAAAATAATAGGGTCGTGAAAGAGATCAAGGATCAAGAACTAGAGTAGTGAAATGGATCAAGGAAAAACACTAGGGTCGTGAAAGAGATTAAGGATAATGAGGTTTGAAATACCAAACTTTATCAGCTCAAAATGATGGGTTCAGGGAGGGTAGATTCAAATCCTTCATGAAAAGTTTAGGACAAAGGCCACATCACTTAAAAAATTGAACTTGAGTCCCTGTTGGAAGGAGTGGAAGAAAATCAATGAAGAATGACTAAAAGATCTAAGGTCTTTCATATTAAGTATTCATTTAACAACAAAGGTGTTTTGAGCGTCCATTATGTTCACAGGTATACCGCCCTTTTCCGATTCCATCACTGCATCGGGGATGGAATTTATGTTTCCCGAATGCTCTGCGAGATATTCATGGATAATCCTAATAAGATCCTTCATTCCTACACCCCCCCAACCAAATTTCAGAAGTAAGTAACAAGTGACTTCAGTTTGATGTTATTTTAATCCTGTGGGGTACTGTTGAGACTTAACCTCACTATATGGACAAATGGCCATATTTGTTTCCTTTGTAATGCTCATTTTAAGTTACAGAAAGAGTACTTAATATTTATTCAAAGCAACCAAGTATGGTTGCTTTGAATAAATATTTTATATATTTTTTTTTAGAAAATTAATATTGAATGTGTGTAAAATGACTAATGGAACACTAATATATGTGAGAATTATTTTTTAACTTATTCAATTAAATTCTGTCCATATAGAGGGTTAAGGCTTATGCCGATATATAACAACATTGACTTAAAAAAGTGGGATTTATCGATTCAAAAGTAATTTTTTAAGGGATAAAGTTCTTAAGGATGAAATAACATTGCAATTCTACTCTTCTTACCCATAAATAAGTTCATCGACAGGAGCAGATACCATAGCAGAGTACCGATTGAAGGACGCGTTGTGCTTACACACTGCAATGCACACACACATCGCCAATCACAACACGGCTGTCTTTCCTCTCCCGTATTCACAACCCAACATTCCTTTACTCTGTTTCAAAGGATCATACCCATGGGTAGTTGTATCCAGATACCCTTGACACGGAACGGGTCTTCCCCTCCCCCTCAAATCATGGTTGGTATATAAAAAAAACGATACTTTCCTAGTATCCTCATTACGAGAGCCAGCTCCTGGTTCCTCTCGGGCTTACCAGCACTTGTCATTCTGATCTTTTTTTTATTATTCCTTATCCAAACGGGGAGTTTCGTCCTGCCTAAAAGAAGGATGGAATTACTTATCTTTCTAACGACCTAATAGTCAATTTTGTTCGTCTTTTGAGGAGTTTTTTTATCATAATTCTAGTTTCATATAAACATTTTTTTTTTGTATCGATGCAGGGCTTTCCTTATTTTGGCTTATTTAATCTGTTGTTCTTTTTCGCTTACTTACTGAAGGACTCATGTAGCTTATAATTCCCAGAAAATCTTGTGTTAGCCAGATAAGCTAGATCTACATAGTATTCGACAAATGAGTTCGTTAAAACTAAACTAGAGAGAAAATTTCAAGATCTACTCCAGGAAATCTTGGGACATCATTGTATATACAGGGTCAACCCCCCCAAAAACGAGCCCCAAATTTCGATAGGCCTCATTTCTTAATTTTCTGCAAGGATTGAATGAAACTTTGGTGATAACTATTTTACTGTGTTTAAAAACATCATATCAAAACATGAGAGTCTTTGGACTTTTGTTCTTTATTATAAAACACGTGTTTGAGATGACCTCCATTTAGCTCTGTGCATTTCTTGAGGTGCAGCACAAAGTTGTCCATGACGTCCCTACAAACCGACCGATAAATGGCTCTGACCTCCTCCCTGATGGCTTCCTTGAGTTCTGTAATGGTCCTGGGTCTCCATGCGTATACTCTGTTTTTAAGGTAGCTCCAGATAAATAAATTTGGTTGGCTAAGATCTGGGCTGTGAGATGCCCACTCAAAATCAGTCTTGAGACTGATCACACGGCTACCAAAGTTCTCTTTCAGCCAATCTCGAGACAGGTTTGAGGTGTGAAAGCTTGCTCCATTTTGCTGGAACCAAAGCTTCCCCGTAAGCGACGGGAACAGGGTCTGCATCTCCTTCTTGAAGGTTTTGAGGACCTCAACATACTGCTCCTTGGTGACTGTCACTGTCTCACCAGATTCATCGAAGAAGAATGGTCCGATGATGCCTCTGGCTGAGATTGCAGTCCATACCGTACACTTAGGAGAGTGTAGGGGCTTTGTGGCTACCTCATTTAGTCTGGAGGTCACCCAGAAGATATTTGTCTTCGAGTTTATTCCTTCAAGATGGAAGTGAGCTTCATCTGAGATCCAAAGGAGGTTAAGGAAAGTTGGGGTCTCCTGAATATTCTCCAGTATCTTGACTGCCATAGCCTTTCTCTGCTCCTTGTCTGAGGCTGTAATGGTTTACTTCGCCTGTATTCTGTATGGGTAGGCCTTCACATCCATTACTAGCACTATCCTTCAAGTCTCACGAGATATACGCAGGGACTGACTTCGCTTGCGCACAGAGCGTTTTGGACTCTGCAGAACTGACTCTCTCACGCTCTCGACCAGCTCAGCTGTACGCTTCTTGGGGCGTCCTGAATGGCTTGGACGGTTGTCACTCACTGGCCGCATTGAGGTTCTCCACTATCCCATAGTTCTCGAAGTGGTCCACCTAGTCTTGAATTCTGCTCTTGACGGGGGCTTTTTCACATTCGAACTGATGCACGAAAGTGTCCCTGCACTTTCTTGAACGAGCCTGTCTTGTAGTAATGTTTGACGCAGTATATTCTTTGCTGGAGCTCCCATTGAGATCTAGTTGTATTTACAGGCGTTGCTTATGACATGTCCTGAAAAGTAAGAGTGATTAGGGGAATGAATGAAGGATATATCACAAAAAGTGTGTACAGGCCTGTTTTGGGGGGTTACCCTGTGACGACGCGACTCAATTGACTGTATTTGTCAATAAAATGGTTTTGGCTCTAATTTTTTTTTATATTCCACATGCAAATTATGATAACTAAAACAAAATGCAACCTTTGATTAGTTTCTTAGATTTTTTATATGAAAAATTTAGTAGTCTCAAAACATTTGTCCATGACTATACATATCATCTCTCATTATTTTTTTCCTAAATGAAGCTTCATTAATCTTTATTTCGTAATTAACTCCTACACCACTTCAGATCCTTGCCCCAATTTATGAGTTGTATATCAAAAGATATTTTTGCTTAAAAGAAGTCCAAGGAATCAATTATTGTTGCAGAACTATGAAAAATTTGTGGTCATTTTTACTTCTTCCCTTTGGTCTATGGAAGATTCTGAAGAATAGGGACAAGAACATTCTTCTCCCCCAACGTCTGACTGGTAGGAAGGTAAGTACCAAAAGTAATGGTTATGCTTGTACTCAAAAGGTTCTCGCTAGTGTAGAAGATTGGGCGTTGGATTTCCACGCTTGCATAACAACGGGTTCGATTCACAGCGAGATCAGACACACAAAATAGTCGGCGCTCGTTGAGAGCTCGGCGCCAAACGGCGGGGTGGGCCGACCTAACGTATTCCTGCTAGAACACCCACGCGCATGCCCAATTACAACACCGCTGTCATCCCACCCTTCTTCGCAAACATGAGTATAAATCTTCGAAGGGGTTAGTGAATTCACACTCCCTGGATACTTTAGTTCCTTTGCTCATTGGGTAGGGGCAAAACACAGCACTGCCAATCTCCCTCCCCCCCTGTTCCCTTCAACGAGGAAGACCTGCACCTTTGATGCATTTTGAGGATCCAGCGATTGTCATTCATATTTTTATGTGAGTTTCATTATCCACAACTCAGAGGGATCTGGGTATGACTTTGCTAAGGTTTTTGCAAGTAAAAATTTGCGTCCAGTTCCAATGAGGGCGAATTTAGTATCAACATGTTGCGTCTACATGCAGGGAGGGTGATATTAGTATCAACAGGTTTCTCTAAGTACAAGGAGAATAACAATGATATCAACATGCTGCGTCCAATTGCAAGAAGATTCACATTAGTATCCAAATGTTGCGTCTAATTGCAAGGATAATGACATTAGTATCAAAATTTTGCGTCTAATTGCAAGGATAATAACATTAGTATCAAAATGTTGCGTCTAATTGCAAGGATAATGACATTAGTATCCAAATGTTGCGTCTAATTTCAAGGATAATGACATTAGTATCAACATGTTGCATCCAATTCCTGCAACAAACACCGTAAATTCTTAGAGGCCGAGGATAGGAGACAACATTCGAAATCATTCGCGAGTGAGCGCGTACCAAAAGGTTACGGGAAAGATGCTATTCAGACTTTATTCCCTATAATTTTTATGGGTAATTTGATGAAAGCAGTAATGCCCCTGCTATAAGTGAAACTCAGAGGAATTTCATGCCCCAGTGCCCGCAGTTATGCACCTGACAGGCCCCAATACCTACAGAAGACCCCGCACTTATAAATAAATTTTTCACTATTTTCACTTCGCCATTCACTCCTTTCTTTACAAATCTCTCCGTACTTTCTGTGTAATACAGCCTCACTTTTTTAATATTTTTAATCTTTATTGATATAGCTAAATATAATGGGTGTATCTTTAATTACTCTTTTGATAAACAGAGGTATTTTGTATCCGAGTCAATTCCTTTGGATTTAGTGAAGAAAATTCGGAAGGAAACCAAGACCAGCGTCCATGGAATATTTTTTTCCTGTTTGTCGTCTGCTTTAGCCTCGCATTTTAAAAGAAGGTAAGTACCTATATTTTCTGTCGTAGTGCCATAAATAATCAGTACTAATGCAAAATGGTGTGCACTTTTAATTTATTGCTTTCCATTTTATATCTGTGATATAAAATTACACCTTTGACCTAACCTCGGTTATTTTAACCATTCTAACAATATCCGTAGTTTGCAAATCCTTCTCAAATGAACCATTTAACACATTTCTTTTCATTTAGAATCACTTTAACATATTATTTTCCCTACTGAACCTTAGAAGCGACAAGTTAAAGTACTCCCAAACTGAGATATTCTTTATTTTTCAAAGGGAATTTTCATGTCTATGAGCATAATAATCTCACTATATACATATGAGAGAAAATTCTGTTAAAGTTATGAATTCTAGACTAGTAATTTTATTTCGTCTCGAAAGATTACTCTTATTTCCAGCGTGGGCGTTTTCAATTAGTCGAAGAACGGTAAGGAACAAACACATGAAATGGGTAGAATGGAGATTTAAAAAAAAATCTATTGAGCCCCTCTGGTAACCACGCGAGTGCACGGTCACCGAATATATATATATATATATATATATATATATATATATATATATATATATATATATATATATATATATATATATATAAAGTCAACAGCCACGAAGGAAAATGAAACACGGGAGATCTGCGAGGCCTTTCGACTAATCGTCCTTTACAAAGCAGACTGAAGCAGAGAGAAATATAAGAAGAATTTTTTTACAAAGAAGCCGGATACACGTAATGACAGATGGTGTCATTAGGATTATAAGGGCATTAACAGGTACCTGGAAACCAACCCTATTAAAGAATTAAGCCTGCCTGCAATAACAATTTATAAGAAATGAAAATTATCATGAATAAAACCGAAAATATATTAAACATAGGAATAACTAGAAAAGTATAAACGCGCATATATGACAAATGAAGAATATAGGGACAAATAAGCCTGCCAATCTAGCAAAGATTTGGAAGTACTTAGTAAACAGCATAAGTATTCTGTAAATATTGGGCAAACATCGAATGCAATATTGATTCATTTGAGTGAAAACTCTCATCGGATAAAATGGAGCGAAAATTCTGTGATCGCCAGATCGAAAGATTTCTTTTCACCAAATCGTTTAGAATCTGCGATTATACAACTTACTTCCAATTGTAATTTTAACCTCAGCCCCGGCATGTATTTTTGAACCCTTGTATTACAAAAATGTTCAAGAATGACCTTAAAGATAAAATCACTGACCTAATTAATAATTAGCTTTTCTAGTTATTCTTATGGTTAATATATTTTCGGTTTTATTCATGATACTGTTCACCTCTTAGAAATTGTTTTTGTTTCGGCAGGCTTATTTCTCCCTATATTCTTCATTTGTCATATATGCGTGTTTATACTTTTCTAGTTATTCCTATGTTTAATATATTTTCGGTTTTATTCTTGATAATTTTCATCTCTTATAAATTGTTATTGCTTCTCAAATAGAAGAATTATGAAGTTGTAATTTAGTTTGGATGGTTTGAATCCCTCTCCTCTTTTTTGTAAATCCTTTTTTCAAAGGTCACCTTCTGTTTCGGCAGGTTTAATTCTTTAATAGGTTTGGTTTCCAGGTACCTGTTAATGCCCTTATAATCCTAATGACCCCATCTGTCATGACGTGTGTCCGGGTTCTTTATAAAAAAAATTCTTCTTATGTTTCTTTCTGCTTCAGTCTGCTTTGTAAAGGACGATTAGTCGAAAGGCCTCGCAGATCTCCCGTGTTTCATTTTCCTTCGTGGCTGTTCACTTTATTTATATATTCATCCCGTTCCATATCTTCGTGATTCAGTTATACATATATCAGTTCAATACTAGACTATTTCGAAATTCCAATCGAAATATCAAAAAATAAATAATTTGCAGGGGAAGCAGAAGGTACAATGACATTGCCAAAATTGGTGACCATAAATATAACTGAAGGGAGATTTGGGTTCAAGATTCGAGGTCATTACGAGAAGATGACGCCAAGAATAAGAAATGTTTCATAAAAAAAAACATATTTTGAGAACGGAGGGTAACCTAGAGTGACATTAACATAAGATAAACTTCTCTCATAAAAAATAATGATATATATATATATATATATATATATATATATATATATATATATATATATATATATAATAGCTGGTTTACCTCATCTAATGTGAAAAAAGGCCCGCTTTAGCTGTCTCTCCGCGGTCTCTATCTCTTCCTTGGAGATTTTTTTTAGGGTAAAAAGTAAATTCATAAACCTTTTAAATTTGTTCTATTGACCAGAACGAAGTTATAAATAAATAATTTGGTACAGATTTTGTCAAAGATCTCCTTTATTTTTGAAGCTTTTAATTTTTCAGCGGGTACCGTGGCAATTGAACATGGGATCAGATTCAAATCATTTCACAACTCCACGGATAACCACATTCATTGTGGCCTACCTCTCTAATTTAAACAGCTTGCGCCCCAAGTAGTTTCCTCTCTTAGCCTCTCGAGCCTTGTACTTTAATACCCATTTTCACTTTAACTTAAATTAGTTCATCCAATTTAAAAAACATTAACCGAAATACCCGTTTTTTTTTTCTTATATATAAAAAAAAATTAAAAGGTCCATGAAGTGAGTAAATTACTCGCATAAAAAAAAAGATTCCGAGTGCTTTTGCCTTTCTTATACAGGCTTGGGATCTTATTTTCTTTTTCCTGCGGGTAATTTGTATCCTTGATTTCACTCGATGAATGTGAGCATCTTAATCTCATACGAGTATGTTATGATGTGTATAGACGGGAATTGATTTGATGGATTACTGTGGAAGGGACAATGGGTGGAATAGAGATCCCTATTCGATTATTAAAAGATTTCGCCTTCTTCCACAAAATTTCATCAAGAATTCATTTTTATATTTTCCTTAAAAAAACCCTGGTGTTAATAATCGAATGGGGCTCTCTATTCCCCTGGGCGTCTCTTCCACCCATAATCCTGACTAAACTTTGCATCAACCTGACAAAAATTCATCCGATAATACTCCATTTTTCTTATAAAAAAAATCTCCCGTCAAGATGGACCATCGTTTATGACGAGTGTGTAAAATCTCTCGTAATGCAGCGAAAGACGTGGACTTAATCCTTTCAAAGCACGAATATTTTGCCTTATTTTTTCTTGATCTATTAATTTACTCATACCGAGCTCCAGTTGTAGATGCGTTGCCTCCTACCGCATCTATCTTAACCGATTCCATTAATTTCAGGAACGCAGTAACAGAGGAAATAACCACCCTAATTCCGATGCCGTTGCAAAATCTTCAAAAGCCAATCGGATTGAAGAACAAATACGCGGTCATCTCACTGAAAATTCCCACCATGCCATCTTCCTGCCACACTAAAGAGTTTTCCCAACCAGCACCCAAACTCCAAACGAACAAATCAGAATCACGGACATTCAGTCCCTTAGAAAGGCTAAATATCGTCCAGGTAATAGTATATCTTAATTGCCCATCATTCTGAACAATTACACCTTGAAATATTAGAACCTGGGTGAAAGTAACTTAAAATATACTTTTAGAATAAGCTGTAAAGGATTTTAAGGCATACTTTGTACGCTTATTTGTGTGATTATCATCTAAACTTGAATTTTTTTCGAGCTCTCTCTAGCTGAGTGGATAACGCATTGGATTTCTAACGCCTAGGCGGAGGGTTCATTCCGAGCAATAGCTGACGCAAAATTTTCAGCGTAAGCCGCCTCTTGGCGGATGTATAGTCACGTCTATCCTCGCACATATCCTCGCAATACCGCTTTCCAGTGCCCCCTTGGAGAAGGGGCCCTCCATATCATCACACTCCTGACAAGAAAAGCGTGGCCCTACCAGCTCGCTGGTTGTCTCGAAACACTTCTACCGCTCTTCCTACACCTCCTCCCATCTATACCAAAGGCAGGTCCTTAGTGACCTCAGACTTGACAGCATTGTCATTCTGATTTTTATGTGACTTTCATTATTAATTCACGGAATTTCGTCCACGATTGAAAAGAAAGGGGTGGCGTAATTAATTACTTAGAATTCTGCTACTACGCTCGTTCTATGCTCCCATTTCTCCTTCATTTCTTGTTTATTCCTCTTCTTTTTATCAGTATCGTGGGTAAAATCAAAATATTCCTCCTTTTTAATCAGTCTTGAATAAAATCAAAATATTCATCCTCTTTTATCAGTGTCTTGAATAAAAAAAATATTCCTCATTTTTTTTTATCAGTGGCCTGAATAATGAATAAAATCAAAATATTTCTGTTTTTTATCAGTGTCTTGAATAAAATCAAAATATTCCTCCTTTTTAATCAGTCTTGAATAAAATCAAAATATTCATCCTCTTTTATCAGTGTCTTGAATAAAAAAAATATTCCTCATTTTTTTTATCAGTGGCCTGAATAATGAATAAAATCAAAATATTTCTGTTTTTTATCAGTGTCTTGAATAAAATCAAAATATTCCTCCTTTTTAATCAGTCTTGAATAAAATCAAAATATTCATCCTCTTTTATCAGTGTCTTGAATAAAAAAAATATTCCTCATTTTTTTTTATCAGTGGCCTGAATAATGAATAAAATCAAAATATTTCTGTTTTTTATCAGTGTCTTGAATAAAATCAAAATATTCTTCTTTATTGTTATCTGTCTTGAATAACAACAAAATATTCCTCTATATTTTATCAATTCCCTGAATAAAGATATTGCTATTTTTTATCAGTGCCATGAATAAAATGAAAATGTTCCTCGGAACAGAATGGAAAAGCCTAAAAGAATAGGCTTAATTCCCAGTACCCGGAGCTGTTTCGTTCGTATATTTCTCCCATTTGCTCTAATCCAAATTCCCTCAGGCTAATTCATTAACAGAAACAGCAGATATAAAAAAAAAACAATAATTAAGTGAAAAGGAACTAGTTGTTTCTAACAATAAACAAAGTAAACTGCCTAAGTTCCAACCACAATCCCTTAAACATAAAACACATGATTGAACATCAGTGCCTAACCTTCGAACCCCTTCGACAAATATGCAACTTGTGGGCACGAATCACCTCCGTAGCGGATTTTCTGGAGGACAAGGGCTGGCCAAGATACTAACTAGCCCATAGAGCAAAAAAGTAAAGCATATCATGAATTATTTTTGTATGAAGCCCCGAATTACTTCCGTTAAACTAGGTATACAGTACACATTCCCCATTATTTAACCACAGTGCCTGTTGTTTGTTGAATTTTGCAAACATATTAATGACTACAGAGATTTTTAATTATAACAGAGCTACTCGAGGTAGACCCTTGAAATTCTAGCTCTGCGCCATGCACAGTGCATTAATCGCCTGTACGCGAGAGCCCGGCGCCTCCATCAGCTCTCGACGTTGCCTTTGCCGCCGAGAGATGCCAGTCATACCCTAAGCCCTTTGGGTTTACGGCTAAGAAATTACTTCGAGAGTTTGGTATAACTCTCGGGCCGTGGCGCCCCTAGTTCTGCCCAGGATGGTACCACATTTGACTATTTGTCGCCACGCCTCTGCTCCCAAAGCTTCTACAACGCCGGGAGTATTGCGTTTGGCCTTTTTGGAGCACACTTCGTGTCACGCTGGAACAGTGCCAGTGTATATAGATGGCTCCAAGTCCCAAAAAAGGGTCAGTTTCCACGCCCTATCCCCTCTGTTTAAAGTCAGCGGGGCTATGAGTCTGTCTTCACGGTGTTGCTGGTTGCAATACACCACTCTGTACGGAAGATAACGCAACATTGCCCAGTTCAGAGACCAAATTGTGATTTATAGCAACTCACAAAATGCCCTGAGTGCTCTCGAGGCATTGGAATCTCTGCAGCCCCTGGTTCGTGAGATCCGTGACGCCACGGTTTTGCCGAGCCTAGCGGATGTCGAGTTATCTTCTGCCTAGTTCCTGAATAATGTAGGAATTGCGGGGAATGAGCGCGCAAATGAGGCTGCCAAAGAGTCCGCGAGGACTGGGCGACCAGACTAGCAATTCGCTCTTCCTCAAACTGATTACATGGCAAGAATACGGGCAGCCCTCCGTGCTGCTTGGCAAAGAAGATGGGAGACGGTCGAGGGGAACTTAAAGTCCGAATTAGACACACTCGCGTGATGCACCGCCATTTGATGGAGCGCTGCCCTGTGCCATATTATAACGACTGCGTCCTCCCCAAGACTTTCGCGCACGTTACCTGTGCCGGTACTGGGACGAGCGGGGTCGCTACTGCTTGTCCCTTGTACTCGGGATTGGTTTGTGCACACAGACTTGCGACCTATATGACTTTTTGGAGGAAGCTGGCCTCCTCCACTTTATCTAGGTGTTTGTTGTAGGTCGAATGTTCCTGCGCCGGGGGGAGGCTTCCTTCTTGTTTCCTTGTTTTAGCCTTTGTCCTTTTTTATCTTTGTTATTTACATATTGTTATGAGGGTTTTTTAATATAGCCTCCTAGGATGCTGTGGTGAGTACGATGACTTTTGCCCTAGTAGGTAGTCGCCAGATGGGCTCCTAAAATAACAAAAAAAATATCCTCAAAACATGGGTAGAATTTATCAGACGTCGCCATGTACAGATAATATCAACACATTGGCACAAATAAAGGCCACCTGGTAAAGAAACAGCGGCCTACCATACAAACCTGGTATGACGTTAATATTTATGGAAAGGGGGATAATAGAAATAACACGTCGCTAATATATTAATTTAGCCTTTGATATTCCACTCACTCTCCACTGCGGAAGATTCAAGAGAGCGTCACCTCATCCTAACAGATCGAGGCCCAATTTGTCAAAGTAAATGAGCATCATTTAATGTCACTCATCCCCTATTACAACGTATATATTACCAGGGGTTACAACTTGAGAGTGAGAATAGAAGGTACCAGGTTAAGAGCTAAAGGTTAAAATGGGCCCTCTGTAATAATAATTGCCTAGTCCATTATCATAATGATTAAAAGGGCACTATACTGAATATAGATAATAATACTATGTACCTGAAAACAACAGATATGTATATACAATATTTCCTAGTCTTGGATTTCTATAAATGTTAAACGTAGCTGTTAAGCCTTCACTAAGTTTGCCCCAAGGGGGCATTTGGAGTCTCACTAATCCTATTTAATTTTAAAGGAATTGATGACTGAAGCAAAACAAGACCCGGCCTTCCTGTCGTTCCATTCATTGATCAACGCTTTCTGCACTTTCTTCCCCGCCCATTTGGCCGAAACTCTACTTTCCACTAAAGGCACATCGGTTGCATTCAGCAGCATACGGGGTGAGGCAAGATAAAAAACTGTGAAAGGTGGTATCTCATTTCTTAGACCACCCACGCTCTTGCAATTAACAATAGTGAAACTAGTATTGCTGACTCAATATAATTCCATTGATGGTCTGACATGTATTGTAATGTAGGTAATTATTATTATAGATTCATACAATTAGAAAGTAGCATTTAAAATCATATTAAATAGTAATCTTTCTATTTTTATCAATGTATACAAAAATTAGCAGATGTGTTTAATAAGTTCTGGTCCTTGAACTAGAATAGACTAAGGTTTTTATTTATCTTTTTTTGGTCTTTCTTGAAGGTCCCCATGAAATCCTATTCTTCAAAGGAGATCAACTTGAGGAAGTTATGTTCTGGATCCCAGATAGGAATCCTCTTGGTACAGCGGTGTCCATCTTGAGTTACAATGGAGAATTTCGAGTTGGTTTGGCGATGGATGAAGCCTTGCTGGAAGACCATAGTGAGGTAAAGACAAATGGATAAATTATCAGAGATGAAATTGAACTATACCTTCTGGATTTCTCAAAAAGATATTTTTATTTCCACTGAGGAGGATTAGATTCAGAAAGAGACGAGATAAGCTCTGTAGTAGCATTATATTGTCACATATAAAATTCGCGTATTTTCCCATTTACGGTTTGCCATAGAGACCATTTCATACGCAGCAACAACACTGCTCCTCAAACATCAGGAATAAATGATCAATAAAGGAAAATCCTTTAGTCCCGAATATCTACAAATATCAAATTAATTGGCAAACTTTCGGGGGATTTGGGAGGTAGCAGTGAACTTTATAAACTAATAAACAGACACATTTTTCTTCTCTTCATATTTAGGGAGATTCTTTGGTCAAGGACTTCACCAAAGAAATAGATAACATCGTCAACTGTCTCCAAATACAAGACAAACAAACCGATATCCCAAAGGAGGAATCACAGAAGCTTTTGAAAACTATCCCTTAATGAAGTTGGTAAATGAATAATTATAAAGTTATAGAACTATTTAAAAGTGTCTAGAAACTACGGACGTTATTTTGTTCTAATAATTATTACAAAAGTGCCAATCGCTAGGTAATTATAACTATAGTGTTGGTAGGATTGTCTGGTAGGCTTGTTTCACGCCCAATGGGTCTGAAAGGACTAAGTAAGGTTCGTGGTAGGTATTAGAAGACTTCGCAGTTAACTACAGCTTATTTCAGGTCCTAATGATGTAGATTCTACACCATTAGTTATTTAATAAACCGAGTATGACCTGGAGGAAAATAATAAATAACCCGAACTTGGCTCGGCATGATTAATAAAATAATTTGATAGGGAGGGGGTTGTTGTTACCATCGATCTGCACTCGCCTTTTAGTTCTCAGACAGGGCCTACCTTTTAACGGGGGTCCGAATAGATAGATATCTGCAGCACGTGACAGCTAACCTGAAATTGACCTGAATGTGGAACTCCATCCGTCAAATAACCACACCCGATATAGCTTAACTTTGCTGGACTCAGGGGTGCTTTCCACTCGGCCATGCCGTAAAACACTGCATGACTTCCTCCTCGTTGACAATACAAAATGTAATTTGTGTAATAAAAAATAAAGAAATATTTCGTTTTACAACCGGGCTAATCAATTAAACTCTAAGTCCGGGCTATACTTTAGAAGTAATTCATTAGTTTTACCGAATATATAGGCCCCCGCCCCCCCTCCTTAAAAACTATTTGTCGATTGAGGTGGCACAAGTAGAAAGTTTAGCCAAGGTATCCGGCGAAAGATGCAACTCCTGGTATATGAGGTTATCAAGAAATTAATGTCAGTTTTTGTTTTAAAGAAAGAAAGATAATTTTTATTATATAAAAAAAAACACATTTATTCAGCAAATAAGTTTCTATCATGATTGACAACGTTCTCTCATCGTTTAACTAAGCATTGGATACTTTTGTTGAAGACTTCATTAAGTTTTGATAAAATGTATAATTTGATAGCAATTGTTGAATATATATGCAGGACTGCAGTAAATGTATTTATTATTGAGAGCCCATAATGAAAAACTCCTTTCACATCCAACATAGCTTTCTGATGTTGGAAACCACGTCTAGGAATAGGAATGCAATCAAACCATTGTTTTAAACTCTTAATATTGTAGGAGAGAACCCACTTTTCATCTCCCGTAACAATTCAGCCCAGAAATGGCTCACGAGAATTTCGAGGTAAAAGAAATGAAGCAATATTAACACGTTTTATACGTTGCAGCTTAAAAAAGGCCGATACATTACTTACTAGCTTTAAAATGGTAAATTATGCATGCATTAATGCAGTTTTAAAAAGGCTTAAGCATTACTACAGTATAGAAATGTCCTAGGCATTGCTTGTTATTTTGAATCAGCTTGCAGTAAATTCGGAGCAATATAAACAACTGCTTTAGAAAAACTTCATGAAGTTTAAGTTCTTCGAAACATTTAGAAACCAAAATTGCACATGTGGGACCTTTTTGCGGAACTCATTGCCAAAATAACTATAAGAGCGACTACCTTCAGGAACAGCTGATCTTCAACAACTTAAAACCTCTCAAGTGAAATTTCACCCAAGTTAACGACCTTCCTTCCAGGATGAGGATATGACTACAGCGTCCGGCCTAACCTGTATTTCATACGTAATTAGTCGTCTTAACCTAATCCCTGTCTTCAATGAACTCAAGCCTTCAAAGAATCCTTTGCCCCGAATAAAGTGTTTCTACTGCACTTGATTCTGAGAAAATTGCATCAATATATAGCTATTGAGAGCCTACATGCATATAACAGACTTTCGAGGAAGGTAGGTGCGGGAACTTGCTCATATACCTCCAACGGTGATCTAGAAGAAGTGTAATGGGATCATGCAGGAATGGCTAACTCCATATAAATACATAGAATGGAAAGGAAAAAGTTAAAATATGGAGTGTCAAGAATAGCAAAATCAATAATAGTTAAGTTGGGGTTGGTTAGGCAATATATGAAATGCAACCGCTGCTGAAGTTTTACTCTAGATTTGATAAACCATAAAAAATTCCTTATGGACACATTTCGTTTGTACTTACTACAGCCCTTCACCTGGCACATAAGGCACAGGGATGACTGAATAAAAATTGTCTGGCTTGTTCCACTAACCCACTGTTGCCTTAATCATTCGTCAAAAATAGCGAACCAAAAAGTTCTCATGCAAAGAATAGAAAACCAAAATGTTCTCATGCAAAGAATAGTGAACCAAAAAGTTCTCATGCAATGAATATCGAACCTAAAAGTTCTCATGTAAAGAATAGAGAACCAAAAAGTTCTCATGCAAAGAATAGCGAACCCAAAAGTTCTCATGCAAAGAATAGCGAACCAAAAAGTTCTCATGCAATGAATAGTGAACCTAAAAGTTCTCATGTAAAGAATAGAGAACCAAAAAGTTCTCATGCAAAGAATAGCGAACCCAAAAGTTCTCATGCAAAGAATAGCGAACCAAAAAGTTATCATGCAAAGAATAGTGAACCAAAAAGTTATCATGCAAAGAATAGCGAACCAAAAAGTTCTCATGCAAATAATAAAGAACCCAAAAGTTCTCATGTAAAGAATAGAGAACCAAAAAGTTTTTATGCATAGAATAGCGAACCAAAAAGTTCTCATGCAAAGAATAGCGAACCTCAAAAGTATTGAGTTTTAAATTCCCTCTGCACAGTAACAATGAATCCATTATGTTTTGTATTTTGTCCTCTAGTTTCGGACAACTTTCCATAACTTCCCCTATTAAAACAGTGGATAAAGTTCGTTGTTTACTTCGACATCGAGAAAACATGCGACATCACCTCCCGACTCCCAGCAATTTTACAACTGTAAATGTTTAGCTGCGAATGTCTTCTTTTCATTGTCTAAAATATTCTTTCGTCCACACACGAGGGTGAATGAAATAATTTCAACTGACAGCTTCTTCTTCTAGGCTAAGAATATATTCATCATATCATATTAACTCATTGGGAAGCCATTTTTTTCTTTAAAGGCGCCCATCTGGGAACAGCAGTCAAAGGCAAAAATAGCCGTAGTCATCAATTTTACTCTATTATTAAGTTACATTAAAAAAACAAGACAATACACACACTAAACAAAAAAATAAAACAAACAAGGCAAGGTAAAACCACCAAACAGCAAACAAAACAGAAGAAAAAATAAGAAGGCACGTTCCGACGTCAGGTAGAAGCTAGCCTCCACCCGACAAAGGAGTATGCACTTAACACCAAAGAGAGTTAAATAAAATGGAGATGGGCAGCGTTCTCCAGAATCTCTATTTACACGAACCCTTCACGAGCACAAGGGACAAGCGGTAGCGATCCCACTCGTATCGGTACTGAGACAACATGTAACGTGCGCAAAGATGCCTCAGAATGGGCCAATCAACAAAAAAGTGCCAAAGAACTTGGGGGAAATGCCGTTGTCGCAGTAAGGTGGTAGGTGAGCGCTCCATGAAATGGTGGCACGTACCGTCATTGGGTCCAATTCGAAGATGACAGAGAAGCGACCTGAAATCTCCAAGTCATTATGGGTAGGTCTACGGGAATAGTCGCAGCATGAGGGGACGCAACTTTAAATTCTCATCGGCCGTCTCTCAACTTCTTTGCTAGGTATCCCGACGAGTTGACTTGACTCCTGCCATGTAGTCAGTAGGAGGAAGAACGAAACGTTGGTGTGATCGCCCAATACGGGCGGTCTCTTTGGCGTCCTCATTCTCCATAGTGCCTACATCTTCACGAATCCAGCAGAAGTTAATCTCGAAATCCACTCGGTTTGCGTTAATCGTGGCGTCACAAATACTGCCAACCAGGGGATGCGGAGATTCCAATACCCAGAGGACACTAAGGATGCTTGGTGAGTAGCTATTGATCACGGTCCTGTCTTCAAACCTGACAAAACACGTTATCTTTAGTACCAAGCAGTGTATTGCCAGTAGCTTGGCCGCGAAGACAGACGCAGCGGCTGGTAGAATCCAGTTGACTTCAAACATGGGGATACGGCGTAGAAACTAACCTCCTTTGTGGCATTTTGAGCCATCCGTGTACACTGGCACGGATCCAGGGAGACACGAAGTGTACTCCAAAAATGCTTAAAGCAAAACTCGCGGCGCTGTAAAAGCTTTAGGAACAGAGGCATAGTGACAAATAATCAAAAGTGGTACCCTCCAGAGGCACCACCGTGCTCTCAAAGAACTTTCCTAGAAATAAATCCGAATGCCTCATGGTATGGCTGGCGTCTTTCGGCCGCATAGGCATCGTGTGTGATGATAACCACTGGCGAATGAGAGAGATGCCAAGCCCTCGGGTACAAGTGTACTGTGCACAACAAGTGGCATCTACTCAGGATCGATAAAATGCTCTCAATAGAGGACGTGCGGAAGGCACCGGTCGCTAGATGGCAAGAGATTTGGCGGATTACGTCCAGCTTCCTTACTTCACTCTTAGATGCGTAAAACTCGCTCAAGCTTTGAGCAGACAAAAGTACGATTAGACAACAAAGCAGTAGCCCTATCAGCATCTCAATTGCTGAACGTCACGGAACGAAAGAATGTCCATGGCGCGAGTACAAGAGACCCTAAGGCTGCAAATATGTGCGTCCAAAGTGAGTAATTTATCGAATACAAAACCAAGGAAATAGTGAGAGTCTACCACGTCAAGGGGAATCCAGTATGGGAACAAATTCATGTTAGACCGAAGCCATGGATGGTGACGGAAGGGCACGAACTTGGTCTTGTCCAAAGAAAACGAGACCTGTGCGTTTCGGCATAGCGCAAGATGAGGTTCAATGCCTGTTGGAGTCAATGCACCAGAGTTGAGCTATGGACAAAATCAAAAGAGAACGTCACTGGAGTGATACCGTTGATGTTTAGGGCAAAAAGTGTCAATAGGGACACTTCTCTGCAAGACGTCCTCTTCCTGACATATTGGATAAAGAGGGATCTCCAACTCTTATGCGAAATAGACGATCTCATATTTATTCAGATATGAAAATTGACAGGCGTACCCTCGCTCCCATCGTGTAGAGGGTCTCCACGATACCGCAATGACATGCGGTATCATAGCTCTTCTCCAGATCGATGGAAAACAACAGTGGCGAAGCGCTGTCTACAAATGAAAGCCTCACATACGGTATTTTTCAGTCGGAGCAGAACATCCGACGTAAAGTAGAACTTGCGGAAGCCGTACTGTACCGAAGTCAGGTGAACTCCACTGTCTAAGAAAAAAACATCTAACAGTTACGAATTTCTCAATCAACTTGTAAAGGCAAAAGGTTAGAGAGATTGGGCGAAAACCAGCCGGGGTAAAGTGATCTCTCCCCGATATACGAAAAGCGAGCACAGTAGTCATTCGCCAGGATTCTGGGAGGAAACCCTGTGTCCAGATCCTGTTAAACAAATCTAACAGAAAGGACATGCCTCAGTCACCTAGGTGTCGAAGCATTGCGCAAAGGACACGCAACTCACTGAATGTAAACCTGTTTTTGAAGCGTTCTCCACCTCTGGACGTAAAGGCCAGATGTCTTTCAGCATTATCACGGCGTGCATTGAATTCTGGCCGAGCAGCATTCCGGATTGAGAATGCGGATAAAAGGGTCGCGAAAGACTTCGCCACCGACGCGGGGTTCAAGATTGCGGTATCATTCTCCTGGAGAACAGGAGTGGGTCTTTCCAGGCCTTGCCCTTAATCAATTTAACTCTCTCCCACACTTGCGAAAGAGGGTTCTTCCCATTAAGTGAAGAAACGTATACTCGGTCCACGTGTCCTGCGTTATTACGCTTCTTTACTTCACTCTTAGCTGCGTAAAACTCGACTAATGATCATAAGAGGACGAAAGTGCGCCGGGCAGCCATAATTTATGTGAATAGAAGAGATGGTTTGAAAAGGAGTAGGGGGTATGTAATAAAGAAAAGTAGAGAGAGGTGGGTCCACTAACGATTAGGATAGGTTATCACCTATTATTATCATATCATGGTGCGAGTTGAGCCCAGGATGTCATGCAGTCCGCCAAGGCACCATGGCTACCGGACCAAACTCTGTCTAGGTGGAAACAGCAGTCCTCCAGGTAAAAAGTGCGGGTAGAAAAATAATAAACGATAATTATAATAATAATAAATGCTATTACTAATTAATTTAACAATAATATTACAGTAATAATAATAAATAATATTACTAATGAATAATACTGCGAAATAATAATAATGAGGAAAGAAAAAGAAGAATTATAATAATGATAATGTAAAATAATAATATAATGAAAAGGTAAACTAGCGCTGAGAGGCAATGAGTAGAAGTGCACTAACTTTTCCGGGGTCCATCAGAGACTTCATGTCGACCTTTTATGTGTACTGATTATAATAATAATAATAATAATAATAATATTGTTGACCTAGATAGCATATAAATACAATATCATGTACGCATAAATTAGATTGATAGAAATGAATGTTATATTTTAAGATTCGGGCTACGTGACGGAATGCGGTGAACACGAGGGGTTTGAAAATATATTATATTTAAGAATTAACAATGAAAACAAAGAATTGATTGAATATAACTTGATACAAATTGGTATACAACGAGTTATTGTTTAATGGATATGAAAATTGATAAAAAACGCAATTCAAAAGATAATAATTGTTAATCAAATCAATAGTAACAGAAAAATAAATAGATGGCTATATGTATTTATGTTCGTTTGAGTTAAGTCTTTAGAACATTTTTTGTACATATTCTACCTTGGTTAATCTTTCGCTCAGATTTTCTCCCGCCCTAATTGCTTAAGCGGTATTTTAATTCTCTTGTCAACCTTTAGTCTTTTGAATTTACCTGATTTAATGACCTTAGTTTGTATTTATCTTCCTTTTTTTCTGTCACTCTTCGCTCCTCCTAATGTTTCTATTTCATATTAATTCATTTTGTTGATTGTTTTTTTGCTTTTTTGTGGTCGTTCCCTCTCCTCTGTATCATCCTTATATATATATATATATATATATATATATATATATATATATATATATATATATATATATATATATATATATATATATATATATATATTAAAATTTTCAATACTTTTGTTATTCCTTGATAAAGAACTCGAAATAAAGCTTGAAAGTACTTGGAATCCTCGTATTAATTTTCCCTATGGGCTTTGTTGCATTTATTGCTTACTCACGCGATACTTTGTAAGTTTTCCATATATATATATATATATATATATATATATATATATATATATATATATATATATATATATATATATATATATATATATATATATATATATATATATATATGCACATTGTTTCACTCAATAACGAGCAAGTTAAATGTACAATAAAAAAGCAAAGTTGGAATTTTGTTTTGTAATTTCTTCTTTTAGGTGTATAGAATTTTTGCAGATGCATAGTTAAACGTCTCGAAAGTGTGGTAGTTGTCATGCCTATATATTTAGAGTTATTATATAGCTTGCAGTATTTATTGGGGCGGATAAACTCGTAAACTATGTTGGTTGAATGAAACAACCAACATATATATTTTCAATTATTATATATATATATATATATATGGCAAACTATTTTAACCGTTATATGGAAATAAATAAAGAAGTTGGATTTGAACCTGTGTCATCAAGTGCTCATCGTTTATAAGACCAAGACGCTCATCGCCAGAGGTACCATCCTCAACCCCAAGTATTTAACTATAATAATACTATCTCTAAACTATTAGTCAAAAACGCCCCTTCCATGTGGGGGTTGAGGATGGTAGCTCTAGCGATGAGCGTCTTGGTAATATAAGCGATGAGCGCTTGATGACACAGGTTCAAATCTAACTTTTTTATTTATTTCAATATAACGGTTAAAATAGTTTGCCCTATCTTTCCGTTCTCTACATCTCCCATTTTCCTTTTTAAGCTTTCATTGGTACATCTAACACTCTCCTTAGCGTTTTTCCGGGTTATATATATATATATATATATATATATATATATATATATATATATATATATATATATATATATATATATATATATATGTAATAATAATAATAATAATTGAAAATATATATGTTGGTTGGTTCATTCAACCAACATAGTTTACGAGTTTATCCGCCCCAATAAATACTGCAAGCTATATAATAACTCTAAATATATTGGCATGACAACTACCACACTTTCGAGACGTTTAACTATGCATCTGCAAAGTGGAGGACCTAAAAATCATATGGAGAGCGCGCATAACATCAACCTTACGAGAGATATTCTAGTTGAAAACACCGTAATTAAAAGAAAAGAGGGAAATAAAACTAGGCTGAACATCTTAGAAGCCATTTTAATAAACGAAGAAATGCCGGCCATCAATAGTCAAGCATTAAGCTGGAATCGAATATTAAAGTTATTTTAAAATTCCATTCACTGGATTGGCTCGTTTCCTCTAACGTTACGATCAACCAGGTGAAATAAATACCCCCTAAAAACCGTTTTCTTTCATTCAGTCTGATTCCGACTTACATTTCATTGGTAAAGGAGGAAAGAATATATCAAGACGCTCCGAAGATGGTCGAATAAGATCGAAAGCTCAGCACTTAGTTTGTTTTTTACCGAACCCATTCATTTAAAAGAAAGATGAATATAGGACACGAAATCTAGCATCTACAAGATGGAATAAAAAAGAGAGTTAGAAGAATAGAAAGTTGCCAAAGGAAATTAACTAAGGCGAAATATACCATGGTTTTCAACAAAATTTGCTTTGAAATAAGACTGCTACCCATCTACACTAATATATATATATATATATATATATATATATATATATATATATTAATTTTTCCTGTGGTCTTTGTTGCATTTATTGCTTACTAACGCCATACTTTGCGAGTTTTTCACACATATATATATATATATATATATATATATATATATATATATATATATATATATATATATATATATATATATATATATATATATATATATATTTAAGTATACGCACTTTAAATAATTGTAAAGTAGGTGTTTATCAAAATACATTTCATTTTCAAAATTAATAGAATTTACAAACATTATTTTATTGTTTTTTCAATCAAATAAAAATGTATACACAGTTTAAATAATTGTAATGTATGTGTTTATTTAAATGATTTTTTTCTTTGCAGAATTAATGATGGCAGTCAGACTAAACTTTGAAGAAAGGAAGTTCATTCTAAAATGCTACTGGAAGTGTGAAAACGCAGTTGAAGTACAAAGACAAGTTAGAAGGGAGTTTCAACAAGAACCACCAACGCGCTTTATCATCAGTCGAATTAGAGATAAGTTTGAAGCCGATGGAACTGTTCAGAACGTCCCGGAAGACCACGAACATCGTCATCCCCGACAAAGCAAGAAAGTGTTGGAAACGTATCACCGAAGTCCAAGAAAATCTGTGCGGCAAGCCAGTCGTGAGGTAGGCATTTCAAAATCGTCTGTCCATCGCGTTATGAAGCGTTGTTAATGGAAAAGTTACATTCCAAAATTATTCCATGCTTTTAATGACGATGATCCAGATCGAGAGTGCAGTGTTGAGAGTGGTACTTGGAACGATGTTTCGAAAATGCACACTTTCCAACAAAGATTGTGTGGAGTGATGAGGCCACATTCAAATTATATGGTTCAATTAACCGTCACAATTGCACCAATTGGAGATCTGAGAATCTGCATGTTATGGTTGAACAGCATGTTAATTTTCCAGAAGTTACAGTGTGGTGTGGCTTATCATCAAGAAGATTAATTGGACCATTCTTTTTTGATGCTACTGTGACTGATCCCGTTTACTTGAACTTGTTGCAACAGTCTGTCATGCCAAGTATTAGGGATAACTTTGAAGATGAGGAGTTTTAGTTACAGCAAGATGGGTCACTCCCAAACTACCGTCACGATGCCAGATCCTCCCTTGATGAGAACTTGCCAAACAAGTGGATTAGACGGAGGGGTTTCGTTGAATACCCTCCTCGTTCACCAGACCTCACACCACTAGACTTTTTTTTATGGGTATGCCTAAAAGAAAAAGTCTACGCTATGAAACCTGCAACAGTCACTGAATTGAAAGCAGTCATTAAACGTGAATGCACGCAAAGACTAAACGAATTTTTTCGTGATGTTTGCGATTTCATTGCTTCATGTTGTCAGTAGTGTCTGAACCAGAACGGACGTCAGTTTGGTACAAGCGTTGATGCGTTGATAAAACAATAAAAAAATAATGTTTGTAGATTCTAAAATTTTTGAAAATGAAATGTATTTTAATAAACACCTATTTCACTATATATATATATATATATATATATATATATATATATATATATATATATATATATATATATATATATATATATATATAATTATACAGGAAATTCCCCCGAAATGTACAAAACTCAATAGAGAGTTGTGGTATATGATAGTGAAACCACTGTATAGGAGCATAGAATTTATTTTACGAAACTAGTTTCGGTATGAAGTTTACCATACCACCATCTTCAGTCGTATAATTATACGACTGAAGAGGGTATGGTAAACTTCATACCGAAACTAGTTTCGTAAGTAAATTCTATGCTCCTTGTCGTGATATGACATTATATTACATCAATACCATATTATATCTATGGGGAAGGGACCGATAACTTACAGGCGAACCGACGAAGGGACGGAACACCTCTAGTTTAGACGGGCTGAGTAGCGAGAGAGAGTGTAATGAGGTCA
Source organism: Ceratothoa steindachneri (assembly GCA_963969495.1). NCBI lineage: Eukaryota > Metazoa > Arthropoda > Malacostraca > Isopoda > Cymothoidae > Ceratothoa > Ceratothoa steindachneri. Next base: position 182,416,123 of record OZ018325.1, read on the forward strand.
GGTAATATATGGACAATGGCAAAGCTCAAGGTTATTTTAAAGAGACATGTACAAAAATATAATTTTATTTACATAAAAATACTGAGAGAAATGATAGGTAAAATTACCTCAGAGAATTAAGGGGGAATTGTAGTTATAAATCAGACTATGAAGTTAGAACTTAAGGTATTACAGGAAGAGCCTATTCAAAGGGGGGGGGGAATTAACTCAATTGGGTTACTGAAGGGGGCAGAGAGTTTGGCTTATGGATGTCTTCTGCACACGTGAGGTGAGGCTGCTCGGAACTTCTGAGCGGGAACTTGAAGTGATTACGGTTCTCCAAAAACAGGGTGGGGGGGGGGCGGTAACGTCCGGTCCAGGGGAGAGCATTTCGGCCACCCAAAATCGAGAGGCGAATGAGAAGGGCTTCGAAAGAAGTTGATGGGAGAAGTAAAAAAAAAAGGTCACTCGGTGGCGATCGTTAAGTGAAATTACCTCACTGGCTGGGACTAATTCCAAATACACAAAATAGTTCGGCAGTCACTTTGCTTTGTTGTTAGCACCTGACTTGGAACTAGGGGGAATCTTCTGAGGTCTGGGCGAGACTTCTCAACTCTGTGTCTCTTAATGGGAGTCAAGCGCTATTTATGTCCGAGGCTCTCCCCGGGGTTGGGGAGGAGGGCGGTAAGCGGGAAACAGCTCTACTCTCAAATCTTCTTGCAGAGGCTATTCTGCCCGTGTAAAAATGAATCGTGGTGGACACTGTTCGAGGCTACCGCTTGTGGAAGGGGCGGGGGTAGGCTTACCAATTTAGGCCTAAATTGGCAAATTCCGTTCTACTCAAGAGATTCTACGTGGGGTTCCCTCACACTCCTATACAGTGGTTCACTATCACATATATATATATATATATATATATATATATATATATATATATATATATATATATATATATATATATATATATATATATATATGTGTGTGTGATTTACAATGCAGATACAAGTTATTCTGAAGGAACGATAACAAATTGATTTTAATTATTATACGAGTACTACAGAAATCATTATATACACGTACATTATTTTGTCTATTTTGGGAGTACTGCGGATTATAAGAATCTAGCAGTGCTACAGACCCAATGACAAGACTTCCCTAATTTGCACTTAGTCCAGGAGGATGAGCAGCTCGTCCAAGTACAGACCATTTGCGGATAGAGAGAAGGGACATCGCTTATTGGCCATTGAATTAACGCGCTTTTCCTCAAAACCTATTGGGTGAAAATTTTTAACATTCTCTAAGTGTTCACTTGAGCCTTCTACATTTTTTTCGTCTCGTTGTCCTGACATTTTACCAGGAATGATTATCATATCTCAGAATCCGCTTACTAAAGTGCAATGACCTAAACCTGAGAAGTGTTGGAAGGGAAGGGGCTATAGCAATGCCTCTGGGCATTCCTATAATAAAAACCTCCTGTGAAACTTATATATATATATATATATATATATATATATATATATATATATATATACATATATATATATATATATATCATCATTTATTATGTATAAAAATTCAATTATTTTGTCATTTAAATAATTCATGCAATCCTTTAACTTTATTAATTTAATCATCCAATTATTTTACTTTAACTGTTAATAATTCATTCATTTATTTTACTATAACTTTGTCAATTTAATCTTTCAATTAATTTACTTCAACTTTTGTAAATCAAATCATTTACGTTAAACTTAATAATTAATTAATTAATTTATTTTCTTGTCAATTCAATTAACGTATACTGTTCCAGACAACATCTCTTAAATTTCACACACAAACAAACAATTACACGTCCCCAGCTTGATCAAAAGAGTACGCTATCCTGCCCACTCAACTCGCTGCTTTCTTCGTATAAAGGTCGGTAACCGTTCCTTTTACAATTATTCATTTACTTCCAAACAAATCATACCGAGTTAATTCCACTCTCACATTCTTTGCAAACGACCATACGACAATAAGTCCTAATTATATTTCCTTCTCATTGCAGCCCCAATTCAGTCCATTATAGATACTCTAAATTACTACACATTTACTCTACATCAAAGATACTCTAAATTATTTACTATATATTCAACATTTTACTCCACCATATTAATTTCACATACTTCAATTCTCTTCTCATCTTTTTACTGTAAATCATATGTTAAAATATCTTACCTTGTATACTTAACCTACTTATCTCTGTACATTCGTTGATTTTATGGATATATTTATATTTGTGTAATTGTCTTTCTTAAAGCCCAAATCATTATTCCAAAATTTATTTCGCTGTCGCCTTTAGGCCTAAAGCTAACGGCAGACATCTTCGATCAAACAAAATTTATGGTTATGGTTTTCGAAACGCTATCTAGGCTGATTTATTAACCGAAGATAAATCACATTGATAACCATACACTATAGGGCTCATCCGTAAAGATAGAAACGTTTGAGCTGTGCCGAGAGTCGTACCAGGTGACTCCTCGCTGTTGAGATACAGTTAATGGATGCCGGTACGCTCGGCTATCCTTAAGCTCAAAATTGGACATAATAGGGTAGAGTTTAGATAGAGTTTGAAAAAAAAAAAATGTTCCCTGGTGAAAGTGTATCTCGGGTTTGTAAAATAGAAATTTATGAAAATAATTATAAAGAGAGAGTTATATATCCCTGGTAAAAGGGTAGCTCTGGCATTGACAAATTTAGAGATGAACATTTGTGGTAGTTGGATAGATAGGTCCGTGGTGAAAGGGTTGTAGCTACCGGTGTGTACGTCCAAAATAGGACACACGCGAGTCGCCATACACATAAAGTACAGAGAGAGAGAGAGAGAGAGAGAGAGAGAGAGAGAGAGAGAGAGAGAAGAGAGAGAGAGAGAGAGAGAGAGAGAGAGAGAGAGAGGAGGAGGAGGGGGGAGAATAAAGTTAGCGCCGTTTACGAGAATGTCACACGGTAGTAAACGGACCACAATAATCTCTGTTAGAATTGGTCGAGGCAATCTTAGGCAAACATTATAATCAAAACAGAATCCAGAATAAAGCGGATAGTTATCACGATTAAGTAAATAGAAGGGAGATTAGGAGGCTGTCTCCATGGCAACATGCCACCACCCACAGAGAATTTTATCTAATAGTAGGAGTGCCTCCCTTATCGATATGTTACTTAGGATAAGTAGTAAATTGCGGGAACAGATCTCGAAAACGAAAACGGTAGGATTAATTCTTGAATAATGACTGCTAATATTATATATATCTTTTACCAAAATGCTGCTCTACATAGTTATTATACGTAACATAAGCTATACAAAATGTAGCCAATCAGGATTAAGCAGATATTTTGCTATGGTGTAAGAGTATATGTAGGTGAGGGGATAGAGAAAGAGTGTGTGGATAGACAGCGGAAAGTAGACCAGTGGTGAAAAGAGAAAGAAGTGTGGTATGCTGCAAAGTGATGCTAGAGCCTGGTGATCAGGCCTATCGCTTTAAAATTTGTATTTTGTAGTTCTATTGTTGTTTATATATACATACATATATATATATATATATATATATATATATATATATATATATATATATATATATATATATATATATATATATATAATATGACGTTCAAGCTATTTGTCTTCAAATTAGTTAATGTATTTGGTTATGCTGTGCGCGTTGCCATTGTTTTGGTAATTGCATTAATTATTACTTACTATGTTTGTTTAGTGTATTTGTTCTTTCGTATATTTTGTAATGTGTGTAGTTTGTGTATTTTGTTTCTTCGTTGTCGTCTTATACGGTGTGTTTCAGTCTTCATTGGTAGATTTTTTCTTCTTCGCTAAGTTTGTCTCCATCGGTGAGTTTTGTCAATATCGGAGTTTTGTCAAAATTAGCGAGGTTTCACAATTTGGTTAGCTTCGTCTCGGTTTGGGTAAAAAAACGTCTCATCGTGCGTACAACAGCACTTCTGCTCCTCAAGCTAAAGCCCCGGCGGAGCTTGGAAATCTGGCGCGAGCTATAGCTCTTCTATTTTGGTCAATGATTTGGACGATTTCATCGTCCAATTCACGATTAACCTTTTCCAGCATATTCCTTGTGCGTTCTTCTATGGCAAAGTTAATGGGAGTCAACCCCGCCTCCCGGTGCAGCTCTTCTTGTCGTCTTCTTTCCATTCTTCGTGTACCCGTAATTAGGTACGCGCATTTGTTCTGCACCACCTGTAGTCTCCTCTTCTGTGTCTTTGTGACACACGAGAGGGTGGAAGCGGGGTATAGCGACGTCGATCTTACTAGTGCAGTGTAGATCTTTTTCTTGTTGCTTTGACGAAGATTTCTGAACCTATATAGAGTCTTGACTGCAGTAGTAGCCTTGGTGATTCGTTCTTGGACGTGCTTCTTGTACCCGAATGAGGTAATCTTAATTCCGAGTACATTGCATTCAGTGGTGTAGGGATATCGTCGATCCCCCACCCTGACGTCATCGAGTTGGTTCCTGCCCATGGGAACTACTTTGAACTTCTCCTGGTGGTACGGATTTTCCACCAGCTTTTCTGCTGTTGTCATTCGAGCTTGCCAAGGCGCATTCCTCCATGGACAAGTGATTATCTGGGTGAAATCATCGGCGAATTGAATGCTGAGGCAAGTGGGGCTTACAGGGACTGGGACATCCTCGGTGTAGATCAAGTAGAGAGTGGGGGACAGGCACCCCCCCCCCTGCGGGAGGCCCGCAGTGAGCGGAAACTTCGGTCCTTCCGTGCACCCTAAACTGATGTACGCCGCCCTCTCCATGACATAGTCACAGAAGTGAAATTGGCCGGTAGCTCTCCTTCAACGTTGGGTTCTTTCCGTGCTTAGGAAAGAAGATCATCTTGGCTGTTTTATAAGCATCCGGAAAGTACCCCGTATTGAGACAGGCGTTGTATATTCTTCTCATTCCTTCAATGACACTGGCTACCGCCTTTTCAAAGTTAAGCTTTGTAAGCCCCGATTGTCCTGGGGCTTTTTGTTGGAATGAGCAAAGCGCGCCGAGTAGTTCTTCTTATGTAATCTCGGCGTCTCCGTCGCGCTGTCTATACACCTGGTGGTAAGGGTGTCTTGTGTATTTCTTCGTTTAGCTCGTCGATGATGTTGCTTTCGAACTCTAGGTCATAGTCTTCGGTCTCTTTTTCAGTTATACTGAAGATCTTTTCCCAATAACTTCGGAATATTTCTTCAACTTTTTCCTCTTCTGTTTCGATGTTTCCGTCATCTTTCTGTAGCTCGATCTTATGCTTCTTCCCAGTCGATCCTTTAAGAATTCGGATCTTTTTCCAGAATTCTTTGGGAGTTGACTCGTGATGGCGGCTATCGATCGCGTCCCCCCCCCTCTTCTATTCTGCTGTTCGAGGATCAACTGGTTCAATTCTTCTTTAATTTCTTTACTTCTCTGCATCGAGTGAACCGATGCATTGACGATGTTGAGTTCATACATTAACTTCAGTTCACGGTATAGTTCCTTCATATATTCGGTCCACTCGTAGGTCGAGATGGTCCTATATTCGGATTTAGGGATACAAGCCCTATCTGCGTTGATGAGTTGGTTATTGAGGTCATCGAGTGCCTCGTCAATCTACTCGAGAATTGCCTCGTCCAGGTTGGGCGGATCGTAGGCCTCGAGAAGGTGCGCGTACCGTGCCCAGTCTGCTCTTTTGTAGTTCTTCCTGACTACTGCTGGGGTTCCTGGGGTATAGGGTTCCGGTTGATAATGACTAGGATCCCTAAAGGGTCACTACATGGTACCTGGACTGGTTCTATGTAGTAATTGAACGGTAGCTGACGATTCACCAGACAGATGTCTGGCTTTGTGGCACTTCGTTGTCTGACATAGGTGGGGAAGTCGGGGCCTATTCGCTCGGCAATATTTCTGTCCAGCAACAGGTCCAGGCTTCTCCTTATACCGTTGTAGGCCCTGTAACCGGATTCTCGGCATCTGCCGTTCAGATCCCACCTTAATATAATGGGGGTTCTTCTGCCAAATAGGCCAGTGAGAGTGTGAATAGGTAACACATATCTCCTTGGCGGTTGATATCCGGTAGCAATGACCAACTTTCCTAAGTCGAGTTCGACCTCAATCGCGAGGTAGGATTCTTCTAGATTCCGTATCTGCTTGTATTTAACCTCTTTCTTTATTGCAATAGCGGCGCCATCGTAGCGCTCTTGCGAATAATTGGTGACCAACACATCGTAGATCCAGATCTTCATTTCTGTTCTACGCGTGTCGATCCCGTATTCTGAAATCAGTATGATGTCTGCATCAATTTCTCTGAATACATTTCCGTAAAGAATTATTTTCGTCGTCCAGGCGTTGGTGTTGATGTCCATTATCTTCAGTGCGTTAAGTAACATGGTGAGTTGTTTTTACCTATGTTTCTTCTTACTTTTTTTCAGCTTGGGGGCTGGCTGGGTGGTTTCACTCGGCCCAGGGTTTTCCTCTTCGTAACTCGTGTACGATTGCAAGGGCCTTCTTCGCTGTCAGACGAGGAGGATCCATCCTCACTTCCAGCCTTTTCCTCTTCTTCGGTTTCTTCCGATGAGGGAGCTTCAATGATCTCCTCTAATCCAGACTTGACGTTATTACTCCTTATGACTGAATCCTTGAAAGCCTTGGAGCATTCGGGGTCTTCAGGCCTAATTACTGAAGGGAGATTGTTCTCCTTCAGGAGAGCGTTAAGAACTTGGTTATAACAACTGGGTTTCACTGCATTTGCCACATTTGCGTGGGTTATGCAGATCAAGATCTTCTCACTTAGATCTCCGGTGAAGTCATTTGTGCGAGTGCCGATGCAGGGTTTACCTCTGCATTCTTCTTGGCGGCGTTTGCATAAGTCACTTCTTTTTTCTGTCTCTCGTCTTCTTTCTTTCCCCTGATTATTTCGCGGCGCTTGGGAGAGTTAAGGGCCATGGTCCTATGCTCCCTTTTGCAGTTTAGACATTTCTTTGTGGAGCTTTCGCATTTGTCGAACCGGTACCCTTCTGTGACGCAATCACTGCACCACACCTTGTTTCAATCCGGGCATGTCGTTGATGTATGTTCTTCAAGTTTGTAGCATACAAAGCACATTTGTATGCTGTTGAACTTCTGCTGAATATTTTTTCCTAGTATTCTCATATTGAATACCAGAATACCATTTTGGGTTGCCTTTCTCGCCATGTCTGTAGTGGAGAATATTATTTTAAACACATGGGTATGTTCGCAAAATTTAATGATTTCACGAACTTGGGCCCATGGGTTGCTTTTCGTAACCTCCTCTTTAAGTTCTTCGGTTTTGTGTTCGACCACCCAGCTCTCCACTTTGCGGCAGATGACGCTTCTATTCGCTGCCACTTGTGGGTTGGGTGGGTGGGGGGTGTCTTCTAGTCCGGTGTTCTTCAGGACTCTCGCTCCCTCTTCTGATAGGAGCTGGTCTACATCCTTCGTCTCGGCACACATGGCGATGAATCCCGATGAAACTTCGATGAGTTTCACCAGTGCCACCTTTAGTTCGATTTACAGGGTTTCGCATAAGTTCTTCTTGGTTGGGGTCTTCATTCCGGCGATGGTCCTTAAGGGGACCCTCTTAGTGAGGGCCTCCATGGTCTTCGTGTTCCTCTTCTGATTCCTTCTTTTCCTGTAACTAAAGTGTAATTAATATGTTTTTTTGTGTGTGAAAAGAAAGTTAGGGTGTGGTAAAGGAGGTAAAGGATGGTATAGGTAAAGTTGTGAACGCCCATGTCCATTTTCCTTTTGTTTCCCCGCTTGTTTGCTGCCAGTATGATGGGTGATAGATGGATAGGGTGGGTCTCGGGTGGGAACCTCAGAAGGTTGAGCTTGATGCACTTAATGCATAGCGGCCGAATCAACGACCGCTAAGTTTTTGCCACCCCTTCACGGTACATGCGCCATAACTGCATCCAACTACATAGAGACGAGAGTACTTCCCTCTATGATTCGGGCCGGGTCCCCCGGGCGATGAAAATTTCTCCTCCGTCCGGGACTCGTAGCTATGCCCCAGTATCGAGACAATTTCTGACTTACACTTCTGCTGTGGGCTAGGCCTCAAACCAGTTTTCATATAAGCCCTTAATTATGCCAGTCCAAGTGGCCGGCATAGTTAGGACGAAATCAATGAATGGCAGACATCCGAGCGGGTTCGCACGCAGAGCGATGTGCGGGAGCAGTGGAGTGCTTAAGCCCTCATTGAATTACGATGCTTCGACGTAAAAAAAGTATATCTCTCTTTCTGAAGGATGAAACTGGATTCACCGTAAGACTTCCATAATAGGCGTTCGTCTATGTAGGCAGTGCTCAAAAGTCAGTCACTAAACAAGTAAAAGTGCTTTATCCGTAGGTTCTTAGCAGAGCGCAGTAGTCGGATATTCGGCCGTCATCTTAAGTTTTAATTTATTCATTCAGCTTTAAAACAAATTTTATGTTTTACACATAAGCGCTGCCAAAATTGACCAATCAACATCAAATAGATTTCTAGGAACAATATACATTCAAACACAAGAGGCACTGAAATTGGATAAAGATTTTTTTTGGGGGGGTTTGAATTCTTTATCGAAATAAATTTGCTATTGGCATATCTCTACCGGGTAAAGGAGGTAAAGGTTATGGGAGTCCAAACAGGCTTCACTCAGTAAAGAACTGAGGACCGATTTACTGTGAACCATTTATAGATCCCCATAAGACTTCAAAATGTTCGTCTTGAGGAGGTGGTTTTGAGTGAGATGCGATTCCATAATGTGGTTCTAGCACCACATCACTACGTTATTGAAAAATCGGTTTATCTTAATCAGGATTTGTTATTGTAGAATTAGGAGTTTTTATGCCAAGTTAGGTTAGTTTACATCTTTTGGTAGAGATCTTTTTCACTATGTGGCCAACATTCTGACACTACGCTCGCAGTATAGCGGATGTGTTTGGGTTAGTGCATGTTATTTATTCTCTTTTGCTCCTTAGGGGTGGAATCTGGTCCCCTTACCTTGCCGAATATTTTCTTACTGAATTCAGCGTCCATTAATACAAAAGAAACCGAGAATTTCACAAATCCGTGGAGAAGGGCCTCTTCGACCAGTTTTTCTGGTGTGTCGTCCGAGTAGTCCCATTGGAATTGTCCAATCTTTAGACCATCGACAATTACTTCTGGTCAGCATATTATCTGAGGTTTATCATCCTCAAATTTACATGTACTTGGGTTTCCGCTTCCTTAATGAGGAGGATATACTGTTACGACGCGACTGTGAGCCCTTTGGGGAATGGGGCGTATGATCGACATTTTTAGGCCTCACCGCCGGGGCCTCTATCGGCTCGTCTCGCAACTCTGTGGGTGTTGTTGTGACCTCATTTGAATTTTGAGATGGAAGATCGCGTAGAAGGGCACTGCTGGGGGCCGGAGTTTTTTTTTTTTTAACAGCTCTTCTCGCTTTGGAACTTGGGGTTGACAAGTAGGATTTCATCGGAGGGAGTATTTTCAGGAATCGCATTTCCTCCATGCTGTTGTTCTTCAAGAGTATGGTGTTCATTTCCTTTGTGAAATTACCAGGCCGGGTCAGTCTTGCAATGTGTGAATAATGCAGTACACTATTTTCGTTGATTTTCCGGTCTAAATTTGCAGAAAAGTGGGCTTAGGGTCACACTACTTTCCGCGACCGCTGCCTTGGCAACTTTCGCATAGGTGGCGTCAGCTTTGTTCTCCCTCTTTTATCAGACGAATCTGGTCCCCTTTTCTTACTGGAAAGCTCATTGACATTGTTTTGTGCGGGCAACTACAATTTATACATTCCTGGACTTCACTTTTAGTCACACCAGACATGCCCTTGTTGGGTGCACACAGAACAGATCAGGGTGTTAGCAGGGGGAAATATCGCAGTCTTGTCTGCATTGTACCTGTAGCGCTTAAAGCACATTTGCAGGTAAATTAACTCCTCAAGTTCGATCTGCTCGGAGCAGACTCGTAGGTTAAAGAGGAGGATGCCATTTTGTTTCGATATGATCGCTATAGCAGTTTCCGTGAAGACCACTTTGAATATTATTACTTCGGCTACTTTTGCCCAAGAGTGATTCCTAAGAATATCTTCGGTCTGTGGCTATCAACCCAGGGGTAGAGGCGACACTCTCATAACATATGAGAGTGTGACTACTTTTTGTTGACTTGGACCAAATCGAAGCTTGATATCACTGACAACGTTATCAATTGTAGGAAATAAATAAATTATGTTTCACCATTATAATCCTGCTTTCCGATTCCAGCTACTGCCCGATACACAGATCTTATTGCTGGAATACGTGGTTTGTTAATTGTAATTCCAAGCAGTTCTGCAAGACTCGTCATTTCAGTAAACAACTTTGAAAACAAATCTTGTGATCGTAGGTTTTGTAGGGATTCCAACAGATCATCCACACCAGACATTGCATTGATGAGATCATTATCCACTGTTTGCAGTTGTCTAGTTAGTGGAAGCAAAACACACACCTCTTCCAAAATTATAAGGGAGACAATGAACTCGGATCGAGAAATTGAATTATGTAAAATTGTTGCACGCTTTCTTGACTCACCTGACTGCTATGTTGTTTTATGACCAGTAAGGCTTCTTCAACAAACCGCAGTAAACATCTCATACAGATAATTGCAGTATGTCGTTCGATAAATCTAGGAGTGCAAAGAGTTTTCAGTTGCTTTTTGGAGATTCGTGTGTCATTCGCATTACTAATGCAATCTTTTAAGAGCTCTGTACGTTTTACACTTAAATGGAAAAATTATGATATGTCATGCAGTCTCAAGTGCATTTTGAATGGCTGGTACATTGTTTGTACTTGCAGCGCTGAGGTTGAGACGATGCATTGCACAATGGAAATAATGAGCTTGAGGAGCTTCTCTTAAAATAGGTTGCAGCTCCAACACGTTCACTTGATAGAACTTGCACCATCATATCCTTGTCCGATACACTGATCCAGTGAGAGACCACATGATCTGACCACCCTCAATAATGTTTTACCAATGGCTACTCGTTAAACTTACTTCCATTTCCTGATTGAAACTAGTAACACCACTTGCATACGTGATCTCAGCGAAAATATCCAAAATTGAAATGGTGTTTTCAAAACAATACCAACGATTATTCTCATCAGGCAGCACATACCTAATTATTACTACGCTTTGCTCTATCTGTGGTTTCATCGGCAATAATTGCCCCCAATTTGGCTTTCTTGATTCGTGTTAATACGGATTCTTTTACAAACGACCCTGCCGAAAAAATTAAAGCATTTTGTATATCAGCAAATTGATATGTAGCATTTCCTTTTGAGGTTTCAGTATGTTTCCGTAAAGCACTATCACCAGAACGGATGCGGAAGGGTAATAGAGCTCTGAAATTTCCATCATTGATATCTGGTTATTTTCCATCAGAGGATATTGTTCCACACTATTCAGCATGGCCACGTAAAGCTGTTTTGGCGACCACAGAGCAGAATTGCATCAACAATTGGAGCTAAACTTTTTCTGTTTTCATCAATGGCTCTTTTATAGGCTGTATCCAAACTACTACTTATATTATTCTTCTTGTGAGTAACATAAGTATCTCTAAAACACCCCATCGCTAGAATATTATCCTGATAATACTTTGTTTCTTGATGGCTTGTTAATGCACCTGCCTTTCCGTCAGATGATTAAACCTATCTAGAGGTTTCAAAACCAGTTTTCCTGGATATGGCCACTTTTAGATGACCTGCCACAAACACCATACTCTGCCAAATAAAACACATGCTTTGCAAAAATGCTCCTTCGCGTCCAAATACTCTACTAACAGCAAGCCATTGGAAATTAGCCAGGTGTGTCGGAAGACGGCGTCGTCTAAATTCAACATTTGATTTTATATAGACAAATGACGGAAATTTAGTTTCTAAGTTTGGTGTCCAAGGTTGTAGAAATAATGCCCGTCCCTCAAGTCAAGGGTTAACATATGTCCAACTGTATGACCAATATCATTTGCTGGAGTTACAGAATCTGTGAGTGCCACTGCTTTGCCAGAAGTGCTAGTTTCAGGTTCTTGCTGCTAATTCTGTCGATATTCATCTTGTTATGGCTGAGATTGCCTCTTTAAATATGATAATAGTCTGTTTCTTCTTTTGTGTCGGTGGAAATGTTGATTCATAATTACCATCAGCAGACATTATTCAATCAATCTGAAACAAAAGTAAAAAAAATGGGATTAATAAATTGAAAATGGGCTTAAAATGGATGAAGGTACATTTGGGAAAAGAAAGCATCATCCAAACAAAAATATCAATATTATCAAGTTACAACGGTGATGCCAGACGCACGACGAGTCCTCGACTCGAAAAAGAAGTCAATTATTTATCATAAAAGGTTATTTACTCAATAATTTACGGCTATTACGTTAAAACCTCTAAAGCCAGTCATAAATAAAATAAATCACCGACTAAGATTCGTAACTAAATGTACTTATTTGAAAGCATCAGGTGACTTTACAAAGGTATATCTCAAACCCTCTACCCCACAAATTGCGTAATCCACACCTGCAGCCCTTCGCCTTTAGTAGTAATATTTTTTAAAGAGCCTATCTGGCTATTGCTTACTAGGTAGGCTAGATTAAAACACAAATAAAAAAACATGCTAAAGAAACAAATAAAAACAAAACAAAAACAAAGGCAAACTAGGATATAGTGGGTGTGAGGAATTACAACGAAAATACCAGACGCACGATGGATCCTCGAAAAAAAGTAAATTATTTATCATAAAAGGCTATTTATTCAATAATTTCCGATTATTACGTTCAAAGGGATTTATTGTTCATATATTAATCGCGTACTATTATTTTAAACTCAATAATTTAGTAGCAATCACTGTATGAGCTTTCCTGGAAGAAACTTTCCAGATACTTATTCTTTGACTCCGAAATGGGAAAACAGTAACTTCCATGGTATTTTTACCTATTAAAAGAAATAAAAGTCTTAAAAAGTAGTGGAAAATGAAGAACAAAACCTGGTACTTACATTCCAAGAAGTTTTCAATTACACCACCGAAATAATACACTAAACATAAAAAATATACATCCGGACTACTCTATGCTATACTTTTTGTGTCTAACTCGGCAATGAGCTGCTGATCGTATCAAACCTGCTTCGGTTCAACCAGAGGAAAAATCGCCGATTAGAATTTAGGAGGCGCTTACAGTAAAACTGATTTTTCTTTTTTATTTCATTCCGTCTCTACCTTCGTTTTTTTTTTTTGTCCATTTTGGATTTAGGGTTGCTTCAGCCACCCTGGCCACGCCACTGGGAATGACTAAACCATGACTGGCACCCCACCGTTAGACGAGATCCAAACAGGATCAATAGAGTTGAAAATACGAAAAAAACGTATCGACGGAAAAGGGCGGGTAGCCAGTTTGTTCTCCTGAAGACAAACAACAGCGAAGGGGGGAGTCAAGAATTTTAGTTCTTCCCACTTGGGAAGAACGCCTTGACAATCCCATTGTAAAATGAAAGGAATTATGTGGAACGGTTAAATAGCACAGTATATATATTTTTCTCCTTTGCGGCCTGAGTTAAATTTGAAGTGGGTCCTAAAGGGCTTGGGCGACGAAGAACAATTTCAAAAAGGCTGCTGTAGCAAGGGAAGAGATCCTGGAAGTAGCAGTGACGGGAAATATTTCCGAGGGTTTAGAGGAACCGGTCGAGGCCCCTGCCTGTAAATGGGGCGCACAGCCCGGCGGAAACGGAAGGTCTAGAAGAGATTTTCGAGCGGTAGATCCATCAACCGCAGCTGGCGATGTTGGAATATCATCGTGTTCCATCGGATCATGAGTAGGAGTGGGTGGAGAAGGCGATCTTGGTAAAGCACGAGGTACTGGGTTAATTTCTGCAACCGTTTGGACGGTAATGGGCCTACATCATGTGAAGGGCGGCACGGGCTTGATGACATAGAATATTGAGTAACAGGAAGGAGTCCATTGAAGACTAAGAGGCTCAGCCGAATAATATGCAGAGGCAGTCCGCTTATTGTTGGTCGATGATCCATGTGAGGGATCTATCATCGTGTTCCATCGGATCATGAGTAGGAGTGGGTGGAGAAGGCGATCTTGGTAAAGCACGAGGTACTGGGTTAATTTCTGCAACCGTTTGGACGGTAATGGGCCTACATCATGTGAAGGGCGGCACGGGCTTGATGACATAGAATATTGAGTAACAGGAAGGAGTCCATTGAAGACTAAGAGGCTCAGCCGAATAATATGCAGAGGCAGTCCGCTTATTGTTGGTCGATGATCCATGTGAGGGATCTTTCCTCTTACCAAGGGGCTTTGGGTCCCGGTGCCGAGTATTAGAATCATCACTGGTCGATAGAGATTTTTTAGGATATGTAACGTCTGATGTCATCAAGGGTATAACCCTGAGCCGCTAGGGAGAGGGGAACAACATTAGGAGTCTCTGTGTGAGAGCGATGCTTCGATGGTACATCAAGATTACTTCCGACATTAACGGTAGATGGGCAATGAGATGCTTCCGGCGTGTCGGAACTGTAACGTGATGGTCACGGTCTCGTCGTCACATAAAACAGCCAAAAAGTTAGGTTTGTGCTCGAGCATGTTGGCGATCCTCTCGTCTAGACGCAGTCGCGCAAAGCGAGGACCTTCCTTTTCATGAGAATATTGGAAAGTTTTCGACGCACAATTCACACAGGAAGGGCACTGCCGATAGGCACGACTAACATGTCCAAATTGGTTGCAATTGAAGCAACGTTGGGAAGTTCGACGTAGGGGCTTACCGGGCTAATAGGAAGGTATCCAGCTTTAATAAACTGGGTTAGTTCCTGACGTTCGAACGTTAAAATCAATGTGGCATTTGGGACAGAGCCCAGAGTTTTAGTTACCCTGTGTACATGTGTCACGCATTGGGTACTAAACTTATTCCGGAGACGGGGGAGGTCGTAGTCCCTTAATTCGTTTGAATAGACCCCCTTAACAAAATTCAGACGTGGGTGGGGAAAAACCGTTAGACTTTCCCTGGCATCGTCAGACGTAGCGACGGAGACGACCAAACTCTGACCTTGATTAAAGAAAAATTTAGAATCAGTCCGAAAAAAACATATCCGAGTAACTCAGTCAATTGATAGGTGAACGAGGGATTTAAAAAAAAAAAAATTTAGCGAGCCTATTTGGCGACTACCCACTTGGGCATAAGGGGTGAACAAGGGAGAAGAAATAAAGGGTAGTAAAAGAAAATGGGGGAGGGGTGTAATAAAAGTCTGGTTCACACCACCAGGGAACCTCCAAGAGGCTCCAGGGATTACCCCCTTGCACGAGAAGGCCAGAGCCTTTAGAGACTAAGAAAAGTCTAGTTGGTAATACCCCAAAGGGATGACCCCGCTACTAACGAGAAGGCCGGCCTCTCTGAGACAAACCCCTGAAAAAAGAAAAGGTCCCAGAGAGGGAGGGAGGGGCAGATGGGATAAAAGCCCTTCAAACAAATAGGGTTATAAAAATACAATGACAATAACCAGTGTAGATGTAGGTAACGTAATAAATCAATGAATTTGGGCCTATTTGAAGAATGGATGGAAATCTACTCGTCTAGAGAATATAAGTGTCTGATACGATTGGAATACCATGTAAAAGGTGGGCTGGGCCGATAATCTGAATGAATGAGTTTGGGAAAGAAAAGACTGATGATGAAATGATTATGAAGATGGAAGGGTGAACCCGAATTTGACTAGATGCTAGAGCCAAATGAATGGTCAATTTGGTGGAAAAATGCTGGGTGGCTTTATACCTACTAGGATAAAGGTTGATGAGTTTAGATGCGTGGAAGGGCGCACCGCACACTTTAATATGGTGTTTGGAATTACTGCCAGCGAAAAGTCCTTGATTGGTCATAGAGTACTCAAATTAAATAAGTAGTGCTCACGGTTTTATTAAAAAGAAAATCTGAATGAAGTCAAATAACGACTTCTTGGGCAAATAAATTGCTACAATAAAACTGCTTTGCCAATTTGTCGACTTCCATAATACAGCTAAAAGATTGTTACAGACAAATATTCGATGTTTGTGAAAAAGCCTGTTCTCTTCCTTCATAAACTTGGAAGATGGTAATGAACCATTATATTGACTATAAAAATGCTAAATAGACTACAATAAAACGCACATAGGTAGAGGGATCGTTCTTCTAATTTGTTGGTAACAATACGAAAAATAAACGTCTAGCTGGGATCATAAGTGGCACTGAACCTGAATGAAAAAAAGGCACGATAGCCTACACGAAAGCATGATGAGCACATGAATCCACAGGATATGTGTAGTGTCTTAAAGAGCACTGCTCCAAACGTGATAGACAAAACTAATTACTCCCCTCACTACAAATTACTCAATTACAACTAAATTTTGAACATATTGAATGAGTGATTGTACACTTGATTATATACGCTTAGAACTGTGGGTCTTAAATAAATAGCAGGCCGGAATTCAGAAGGGAAGGAATATTACCGCTAATGACCACAAAAGAATCAAGCAGTAGAGAAAAATGAGAATATGAAGTCAACATTGATTCAAAATAGGGAAATGATCACAGAAGCGAAGGCGGCATATGCAAATCCATAAGGATTGGGTTCCAACACTGGGAAGGCTCGCATTAGATTTGCCAATTCTAAATATCAAAGCACAACGCAGAAAAAGGGGACAAATTAACATGGTGCTACTGTCATTAAGAAAACAATGGAATGCATATCAGCCTTAAATTACTTCCATTTATGTACAATTCAATGCTAAATTATGAATATTGAGGGAACTTTATAAAAAAATCTTTGAATATGACGTAAGTATATAATTGTACCACAGACTAGGTACTACCTTTAATCAGAGCTTGTAAATTGATAATCCCACAATTTGGGATAAATGCTCCTATTCTTAGCCCATTTGGCGAGGCGGTAAAGGATTGTAGCCTTAAATAACGTGGCAACCTCTAATTCTAGCTTGCATTTATAAATATGCCAAAATGATAATTTCAGAAATATTATATAGCAAGTCAAATGGTTCAAGTTTAAAATTTGAAAAAGGAGTCCAGCATTGTCCTAAGCAACAGACAAGCTCCATGACAAACTATATTATATATAAATCTCCTTTCTATAATGTATGCCACTAAACTTACGCAAAAGCAGTGATGCCAGTGAATAAATATTTGACTTCACACGAAGTTGGTCACTTTTTTTTACTCACTGATAATGGGTGCGGCCATAAGACAGGTCGTGAGAACCTTGCTGGTCTTTGCTGGCCTCACTTGTCAAACAAGTGAATTACGAACACTCGGGAGAGAAACCAAGGAGAAATGATGCTTGGCCTCTGCACACTATCCGCTTCTTCGAGCAAATTTACAGACAATGGACCAAGTACTACAAAAAAGAAACCACTCTTCTCTTAATAGAGACAATGATGACATGAATGAACAATAAAAGTTTCCATCTCTTCTTTTAATACGAAACCGGACTCATAGTCCAGAGGGACTCTATGCTCTGGCTTTTCGTCAATCGTTGTGGAGGTTGATCAAGCCTCGATGCTCAATTTTGGTCATCGATCCTTATTCGTTTCCTTCCTGAGTCACTCTTGTAATGGGGATCAGCTTCCATCACCTTCATACGAGATCCCATTACCTCTTGACCATGAAGAACCTGAAATAAAAGGTCAATACTGTAATGGATATGGGTAGCCAAAAACTACAAAAACTAGGACATCTACGGGAGAAAATTTGTAAGATCTGTAAAATGAAGATAGAGGAAGTGAAAATGTGTGGAAGATATATAACCGTAGATGATCCTGCGGAGATTAGGGCCAGGTGTAGATGCACTCTTTTAGATGACAGCTGCAGCATGTTGGTCCATGCTATGCCTGACACCCCATTGCAAGAACAGTAAACAGAAGCGTAAACTCAATAACAGGAGAAATAAGTACATAAAAAAAAAGTTGTTTTAACACATTTTTTTTCAATTATTACAATGAATGTAGCTAAGGAATGCAGTTTTGGCCCCAAGGGCGAAAACTATCGTGTACTTTGACAGACAATTTATTTTTTTATAGGGCTATCAGATTGGTGGATCAGATGAGGAACGTTCTACATGCTATCGATACATAAATCAACCTTACCATAATCGCCTTATCAGCAGATTCTTTGCTAGCATATTTAGCGTACCCAAAGGTTTTGCCAGTGAGCATATAGATATCGATCAGGTTACCAAATCGGCCGAAAACGTCCTTCAGGGCGTATAAGGGTGGTGGCGAAGGATAACACACAATAAACAATCTTGAAAAAAAAGGGGGAGATGAAGGACTATTTATATATATTTATACTGCCCAGTGTATAATAACATAGTGGAACCTCCAACCGCCGTAAAGTCGAAATAATGATAAAACAACAAAGTGTCACTGGGAAGCCATTTCATAAATTCGAACACAATCCCAACATAAGCTCGAGGCTAAGGAACAAAGCTTATACTAGTTTACCTTTCTGCCACTTGGGAATCCACTAAGGCAAGAGGCTGTGGGGCGGGAAGTTTGACCGAACAATAAGATGGATCATAAGTTTCTCCTACGCTGATTGGTGAAGGACTTCCCATCATGGCATTCGAGGTTGATCCTATGGAAACCAGACCAATCACAATCTTAATTTGAATGGATATCAAGATTAAAAAAAATATCTAACAAAACTCCAGACAAGTCAGATGCGAAGTAAGAGGGTATCTTATAATGGCAGAATGTGGGATAGCTAGAAAAAACTATGAATAGACTCAAATATGAGAATGAAAAAGTGGTACGTAACCGGGGCAAGGAGGAAGAATCTTTAAATTTACTCAAAGCGCCTGCAAGCTGTAAGTGACAAGGGTTATGCAACCATGTACTAAACCATGTTTATATGAATGCATTGTTAAATTTCACTATTGTCCTTATAAAGTTTTTCTTGTTCACCATTTTACTTATCATTATCTTGTATTTATTACAAAGTTCCATGTGGGTTGTAAATTTAAACTAAAAGCATGTAAATTTGTATTTGTGTTGTAAGCTTTTGCGGCCCACTGTAAGTTCTAGCATGGGCAATTTTATTTAATCTACCTTCTAATGGTGTTCATACTATGAAGATAACCTTCACATTCAAACAAAGCTTTGTCCGGTGAAGAGAGGGATATTCATGTGATTATAAGGTGTCCATGGCAACGGAAATTTGGGCGATTTATTCAATACATAACGCTAATTTATGGACTATATTTGTATGAGTTAGATTTATAATGAAAGTCCCACACGCCAATCAACCAGGAACAAAAACGTACCGTAGCTGAACCCATTTCCAGCAGATGAAGACTTGCCTTGCTGAGACAGGCCAGCAGCCTGAATGAGAGAGGTGGCTTGCGCGATGGTTTCTGCTAGCTGCGTAGCAAGGTCTTGCTGAATGTTGTTTGGGGGAGGCCTGCTATTGGTAGAGTTAGCAGACATAAGAGATAAATTGGGAGTTCCTGGAGACGCCATAGAACCATTATGTGGGGGTAGGGCACCGGATAAACCTCGGGGAAGGCCTGTGAATGGGACTGGAGCGCCAGGTATTTGTGGGTGACTGAAAAAAAAAAAAAAAAAACATTTTCAGTAGGGAAATCAAAGAAAAAAAAATAAGAAATTAGCAATGGCTGCACTCTTAGCTGCCCTAGAAAGGGCTTGAAATTCGTAATTCTGAATACAAATTAGTTCCTGGAGGCTTCAAATGCACCTTCATAACAACATTTAGAGCTTATGTTCGCTATATCAGTCCTTTCCATATCTAATGTTACTAATAGATAGCTTCCAAATGTCTGTGCTCTCCATTCTTTCCCACACCGGATAAGGGGTTAAGAGAGTCACGCCATCACCACCCCCAAAATAAAGTTCAATGAATCCATAGATGAATTTAGAAAGCGTTGAAATCCCACTCTGAAATGTATTTCAAGTAGACAATGATCAACACTAAATTAAACATTTTTTTTTACATAAACAAACAATATACTAACTGTGGTAATTCATGATGCGTATCCAACTTCACAATTAACCTTTGCCCTGGGGGATACTCAAACCCGTGTAGCTTATCCCTGGCATATGTAGCCGACTGAATATTGTTATATACAACGGTAGCCACACCTCGAGTCTGAGAAAATGAGCATAAAAATATGTAAAATGATATGCAAAGTAATTATGACAATCAATTAAATAATTTTTAAAAAGAAAGCCTTTAAATGGAGAAAAGCACTTGTTCTAAAGAAAAGTGAATCCGGAGTATGATGTAGTTGAAAATACATTAGATTAAAGTTTGTAGATAGTATGGGTGGGTGTGGATGCAAATTATCAATATCACCAAGTCACTGCATAACAAAAGGAGTCAGTCGATCGAGTCTTAAGAGGATTAAAAACTAAAAGAGTGGAGTGAAGATGATGATTAGTAAAAGCGATTTAAAATGTAGTGGTGTGCAGAAGAGTAGAGGAAAGGCAACAGTGACAAAAAATAAGAAGTCCAAATGAACACCATAGCCTCTATGATTTAGCTATATGCCTGATGAGACGCGAGTCTTGCAGCAGAATGAGAAGATGAATGAGAAACATGGGGGTTAAGGAGTACAAGAACCAAGTCTTATTTATCTATATGAGACCCAGCATACGTTAACGGCTGTACCTGTCCAGATTTGCGATCTTTCCGTAGGTCGCAGTAGTCAAGGCCCGGAATGAGATCAAACAGTCTCCACAGCTGATCTTGGTTGATAGAGGGCGAGGCAATGACTGTCATTCGGGTCACACCATCGGGATTTAAGCCTCCTGAGTCCACTGTAGGAAAGTCATAGTCAAACAAGACCAGTCCCGGGTCAAGGCCAGGTCAGAATGGGTCAAATTTCCAAATTTTAGGAAACTTTTTTTTCTTTTACTTCAGTCGCTTTACATCTCTCCCAGGAGATAGGAAATAAAATGGACATTGAACAATTTACAGGACAGTGGTAATAAACACTATATACTCGAGCGAGGGAGAAAGTGTAAATTCATTAGTAAAAGTTGAACGTCTTTCTTCCTGATATAAATGATAAAAATTAGGCTTCTTATATGATAGCCAATTAGTAACATAAATCAAAGAAAATAATATAAAGGTGGAAAGAAAACTTAACTATTTAAGAATGGTCTATTTATGTCTAGGAATGTCAAAGGAGCCACCAATTAGAAAAGCCTCAAAGTCAATGGATTCATTCTTAGCAGTCAGGGATCATAACAATTTTCATTCATGTTTTGCTAGTCAACTCAATAGTGAAGCAATGAGCATTCAGCCTAGGCTATCTACAAGTTCTCAGAAATAAAGCGCTCAAAAAAGGTTACTCTACCATATTTTCTCATGACAGTACCACTTTATAGTTTTACACAAAAGATGCTTGCTAAATTTATATACAACAAATTCACACGGAAAATTACTAGCTGTATTCGTCTCCACAACACTAAAAATGGATGCTTGTAAGTAACTAATCTCAAACTGTGATCCGAAAGTATCTTGCAAAGCATTTTCAATCTTGAAGTCAACAGTGATGGCGAGCACACATACATACCACCAAAATTATCATTTCTTAAATCTCGAATATCATTGTTGCCCCGGAAAACTTCCGCCTTCATATCTTTCTGGGGTTTGGGGTCAGCGAAAACAGGCTTGAAACTCCGCTCGCAGCTTTCAAAGGCCTTGGCTGTGTGAGACATTCTGAAAAGATGAAAAAAGAGAATCAACCACTGCACTATTATGAAATAAAAACTAACAATTACTTCCCCCCCTCCACAAAAATGGCCCTTCATAGCGATGGGGGCTGTAGCATCTAGTCCAATCAGGGGTTCAACACTGGGTAGAATTAAGACCCTAAGCACGCACTTCACACACCTGTTACATGAACATCCATCATACATAATATCCAGTTCCTGCTCAGTGATCCCTTTCTATCCCAAACACACTCAAATAACACAAAATCCTATAACCCTTTTCACAATCAATCGTGTATATTCGCTTCACAAGTTTATTTCCATCTATTCTACTTAAATATCCATGTCACCAATGAACACTTTCAGCCATAAACATCTGCACATCCTAAATATCTCTTACCTGGTAATTCTTCATGATCAAACTGTCGCACACCAAAGCATCCTCTCAATTTATCCATCTTTACTGCTCTCACTAAAGATAGCTCTCTCCTCTTCCATACCAACATCATTGCCATACACTAACATTGGCACCAGCCATGTTTTCATGCACCCCTTCAAACCCTTAGAATTCACTAATGCTCTAATCGCCATAGAGATTTCCCTACCATCTAAACTACTTTTCTGTATTCACTTTTAGACTATCCTCTTGCATCCTGTCAAAAGCTACAATGAACATTCCAAATCTCTCTTAACTCACCAGCAGCATCTACCAACACAAAAACATTCATCTTTAATCTCACACCCCTTTCCCATATTCTTAAAATACTTCCTTAGTACTCCATCAACAAGATAATAAACAGCTATGCGAACATCAGACAACCTTATGTAAAATTCACTCCAGCTATCCTACACCCTAATGCACACATTAGATCCAACATATTTTACCACTCCTTACATTCTTACCACCTGCCAGAATGCTACTCTTAGACAGGGGTTTAAAAAAATTTTAGGAGCCCATCTGGCGACTGCCTACTAGGGCAGAAGTTGACATACTCATATCACAGCTTACTACTAGGTTATATTAAATAAATAACTAATAACTATGTAATTAACAAATAACCGATAAAAATGTAAGGCTAAAAAAACAAAAAAATGCTGGTCTGTTCACCCAGTCTTCGCCGACTCTTTGGCGCCCTCATTCCCTGCAATTCTTACATGTCCTGGAACCCAGCAGAAGATAATCTCAACATCCACCCAGCTCGCCAAAACCGTGGCATCACAGATATCGCTAACCAGGAGATGCAAAGATTCCAATGCCCCGAGAGCACTCAGTACCGAGCGGTGTATTGCAACCAGCTAGACCGTGAAGACAGAAGCAGCACTTGAGCCCCCACTGACTTCCAACAGAGGGGATACGGCATGGAAACTGCCCCCGTCTTGGAATTTGGAGCCATCCGTATACACTGGCACGGTTCAGCGTGACACGGTGTGCTCCAAAAAGGCCGAACGCAATACTCCCAGCACCGTAGAAGGTTTGGGAACAGAGGCGTGTCGACAAATAGTCAAGAGGTATGACTGGCGTCTCTCAGAGGCATAGGCACCGTCGAGATCAGCTGTGAATGCAGTGAGAGCTGTTGGCGGCTGAGGGTACTCTAGATGATCATAAGATTTCTCGATACTATAAACCCACCATACACCTTATCCCTAGTTTTTTTCAGCTCGTTTCTTTTCCTAGTGCAAATAAGTGATCCAGACAACGAAACCACTCTTAAACCCCTTTGTTCACACAATTCCTTTAATTATCCGTCAAATAATACACCATACATTTTAGTTCTTGCATTCACAATGGCCACTTTTAAATCCTTTACACCAGGGCCAACAGGCCCATTCCATAACACCCATAACACAATCAACATTACTTTTTAGCATCTCAATGACTATATTACTCCAGCTAACTTCCTCTTTTATACAAGTAACAATATTCCATAACAGAATACAGCACTAAATTTAAGCATATACAAAGATGAAGCAAAAGAAGGCCTGCTCCACCGTCAGGAAGGCTGACCATCGGCACCCGAGCATGCATCCAAAAGCAAGAAAACAGGTCAAATAAAATGAAGATCAGCTTCTTCCAGAGAACACAAACTCATCCCGAGTAATAAAGACAAGCTATCTGAAACATTAGGAAAAAATGTGAAACTATTTGGAGCAACCATACTTATAAAATTGTATAAGGAAAAATGACTTCTGCAGTAAATAAAAAAAAATAATCTCTATTTTTTTTTTTTAGGATAGGGAATGAGAATGATCAGAAAGGAGATTTCTGATTAAAGTAGATATATGCAAAAGACCAGTATGGGTTTGTTTTTTTTAGCAATTAATTATCTATAGGGAAGGGGAAACTAATAGAGGCATGATGTTTATAGAGAAGTTAAATAAAATAAAGTAAGAAAAAAATGAAAGGCAAGGGTTATAAAAAGTAAACCTTATTAAATTTATAACAGAGGTGGATCCAAATTCATACAAGGAGCATTTGCAAACAAAAGTATAAATACAGAGTAACCTCAAATGATATAAATGGACTGATGGGTTTCTGCACATTCAGAAATAATATGTGCAGGAGAGAAAGATTCAAAATTTGATCAGGAAAATATAATATTTAACAAGGTGGTGATTGATCCTTTTATCAATACATACCTGTGATATTTTACATATCCAAATCCTTTACTTTCTCTAGTTCCTCTCTCTCTAACAATGGAGACATAATCAATGTCCCCAAATTGTGAGAAGTGTTCTCGTAATTCCGTTTCTGCAAGAGACTTAGGAACAACAACAAACAAACGCAATAATCGTTCTTCCTCATTGATCTCTCGTCTTGATCCTTGCTCACGACTGAAAGAAATTTTAATTCAATTTGTAGACCATACATAAATTAGATGAATGTGTAAAATAAAGGCGTAAAAAACAAACCTTACTTTAAACTTAATTGCTAAATTTATGAGAGTTTTCTACAGTAAGTAAGCCACATCCGAGTCACAATGCAGCAAGTGTGTCATACTATAGTTAAGGAAACTCTGTTTAATTATAGACCCAGAAGTGAGATTTACACAGGAGTAGAGTTAAAATATTATGGTAATATTTATAAAATCAATCTTGATCATTTGGGGGTAAAATGCTCTGATCTCTTAGAATTTTTTAAAAACAATTTTAATGTTAATACTTTAATCACAGCGAGAAACATTTTTATTTTATACATTAAAAATGTCATTTTAATGGGTTGTTTTTTTTACGTACAACATAATCCAGAGATGGTGAATGAAGCACTTAAAATAAATCCTAAATCCTATGAAAATGGACAAAATTAAATTTGCAATCACTAAAGGAAGACAGAAGAGAGCTATAATACCATCCCAAAAGATAATGACCCTTTTACTTCTATCACAAGATCTTACGTAACTTTTACCAGGTATAAACTACATATGGGTAAAGGTCATGGAAATCTTGAATAAAATGTAAGTTAAGAAAAGGAATCCGAATGCTTAGGTTTCTTGTAGAGAGAACTATAATTATTTGCATTGCATTAACTTCAGATAACATACCTAAGAAATCCATACTTTCCTCTCTCAAAGAGCTGATCCCAATGTTTCACCACAAAGATGGTCTTTCAATATGAGCCATGGCAGAGGCTGTCAAGTGCTCCAGAAGTGTAGTTAATATTCTGTCAACTTATACCAAACCTGGTTTATGTAAGGCTGGTAAATCAACAGATACACCAAAGAAGGGTGAGCCATTACCCAAATTGTGAAGGACCATTGCAAGAAAGTTGCAGCAGTTTCTAGAGAGATTAGCCAGAATTTGGCCATTAATGACTTCAGTCAGATTGTTACATCAGGTGGAGGAAGACAATCTTCATGCTTGCTGACCCACAGACAAGCCATTGATCAATTCAAACAAGAATGCTTATGTTGCATTTGCAATTGAGCATGTCACATGGATGGATGACCAATGAAGCCAAATCCATTTCAGTAGCAAATGTAACTTCATTTTATAGAAAACCGATAGCAGGAGATTTGTTCATTGCACAGCAGGTGAAAGATTGTATGTCAAGAGACCCTAAGGCTGTGAATATGAGCATCTCAGGTGAGGCGTCAGTTGAAAACAAGATCAAGAAAATGGTGCAAATCCACAACTTGCAAGCAAAAGTCTCACCATTATCATGTGGAGAGTCTCCATGATGCTGCATCACAACTGTATCATAGGTCTTCTGTAGATCGAAAAATGTGGCATAATGCTGTCTACGAATGAATACCTCAGACAGAATTTTCCATCTGAAGTTGACCATGCAACGTGGAGTAGAACTTGAAGCCACACATTGCGGAAGAGAACTGGCCTCCACTGTCCAGGAAGGCATTGAGTGTCCGAAGGGCATTAATAATGTCCGCCACATTCGCCAGATGGTCCCATCCAAGAAACAAGTCCCCTTAGGTGCTCAACAAGTCAATCCAGCTAAAGCTCTTTTGATGGAGGATGTGGCCATTGGCAAACTTGCTGCCATCAGTAGAGCAAATAATAAAAAGTACTTGAAGCCAGCAGGCCCCATAAAGGCAGGTAATCTCTGAATGAGGGGCCTCAGTATAATCAAGGGTCCACTCAGCACACTTGTGACTTTGGTCATGGTCTGGTTGCGTGCTGAAATGACAGTGGACCATTTGTAGAGGGCAGGGAACCTATTTTCTCTGCAATGGACAAGATCTTGGCTATCAAAGGGGCACCAGGTGGGGAAGGAGACTCCCTCTCCTGAGTATAGGGTGGGTAGGGTATCTATGCTGCCTGAGGAGGGCCATGGCTAGGGGCAGACTCAGGTTCATTCTCTGGCACGGAGCAAAGGTGTACCCCCATGTAAGACCCTGCTATCAGGGATGGGGTTACCATGCATAAACAACTCAATCTCAGGAGGAGCCTGCAACTAGCAATCCACTCCAAGGGCTGGCATGCCAACCTGCATTGGTAAAAAATGGGTAGAGGGCATGCTGGCTCTCCTCAGCTTGACAAGCCTCTAAGGCGGTTGTTGTGAGTTACACGAGAACAACAGAAGGGGCAGGGAGTGAGGGGCACATCCTCTGCCTGTGTTCTTAGCTGTTCCCCGAGTAAGTAAAGGGGGATCCGTTGCAAGGAGAGTTGCAGAGGCAACTGCAAAGGGGGGTAAGGGAGAAACTCCCCCAAACCCATCAAAAATGGAAAGAGAAACACACCCTGTCAGTTAACAATCTTGGTCCGGGGGCACCTCTTTCCCTGTGGTGGAGCTGCCCTGGGAAAACTCTTTTGGTGTATTTAGGGGGTGGTCAGTCCATTACACACAGGGTAGTTATTAGGGCAAAACCGATATTCCCATTGTTTGTGTTCCAATGTTCAGGTCCCCCTCAGCCTCTTTTGGCAGGGATTGAGGTAGCTGGTCAGGTCCTTAAGTTTAGAGAGGATTGTCATAGAAAAAAGGAATCCTGGAAGGAAGCAGGGACCTACCAGAGTTCAATTCAACCCAGTGACAGGGATCCATAATTTGCACCCTACCTGGGTGAAAACAGGTCTTCCTGGTACTAAGTGCAAGTCAACAAAAATTTAAGGGGATAGTGGCAGAGTAAAAAACTTAAAAAGTAGTGCTGAGAGGAAAGTGCACCAACAACTTCCCCGGGCTCCATCAGTGTTTGTGTCAAATCAGTGACAAGGATCCCCTAATTTGCAGTCAGGCCATGCAGCCCATCCAGGTAGCAAGTGTAACAGGCTATACATGGTACCTCCCCTGTGGGTTTTATTCATCTAAATTTGCATAGTTCTAGTCATATATAGTTTATAATATGCAATTATGAAAACCATTTTCTTGCAAGAGTTATGGAAGTACTGTGATAGAAATACAGACTGATCTTTTGTAGACTGTATTTTCTTTTGCTCATAGGATATGGAATGATCAACTGCTTGCTGCAATATGACACTCCACCACTTTTGGTGTATTCAGCTTTTAAGAATGCTGTGAAGATGCACCTTTTCTCCCAAGCCTGTTTTCTTGGTATACAGGAACTTTGTCATGAATAGTGGTATTAAAAATGCACAATTAAATCATGAAGGTCTTAATTGACATTAACCTCTAATAAAAGAATTTCATACCTGTGAGCTATCAACACTTTTAGAGGCCTCGGATGGGTACCAATACACCTCCCATTCATCTCTTCCATGGCAAGAGCTGCTTCTGACGTTTTTGAAAATTTGACATAAGTAACACCTGAAAATTATTAAATTTAATTCATAGGCAACTAAGAGGGGCTGCAAATGTAAGGGTTTGAGTCACAAGTATAAACTTGTACCCACTTTCAAACGACAAGGCATCATAACTAGTCTTGTCAAAAATTCCTTGATTGAGCAAGAGTCCAAATTACTTAGTAGTTACCTATTAATTTTTATCATTTGACTGAACGAGTGAAAGCCCAATTACTTCCAGGACAATTCAAATATTCTTTCAAAAATAAAGTGTTATAGTAGTGAACACTCTGACTTAAACATATCATCAAACTACATCAATCCTAGAACCAAACAACTCCCTCACCATTTCATCTAGGGTGATTTCAATGCACTATGCCTAAAGGTTCAGAATACAATCAGTAAATAATGGAGGAGCGCAGAAATCGCAGAACATTACACACTTAACACAAAACAGCAAAACCTAACATCTCTTCCATGGCAAGAGACCACCAGGCAACAAATTCAACGGCTAAAATAGGACCTGACCAGATGACATTCTACTCACCTCATTTAGATACCATAACATCATGAAGACAATAGCTAGCCTCTCCTCAGAGAACCTTTCAAACCACACACACATTTAAATCTCATTCAAAACCACAAACAGTAATTACAAAAAAAAAAGCAAACTAAATTGGTATGTAAATTTTTTTATATAGAAATTATCACATCCAAAATAAGGCCAGAAAATATATAAATACATCATTCATGGCTGAATAAACACACAAAATAGAATTAAAGCAAGCTCAAACTACTAAAAAAAAGAGCACCTACACAAATTTAACACTCCAATGCTCATATCACCAAGCAAATCTCAGATCTAAAAATAGGAACCAATCTACAAGCACAAAGAAAATACCTCACATTAAATCCACAAGAATCACCGATTACTAGCAACAAAACATTTATGAAGTGTCAGTCATCAAAAGACTAGTAAAAAAACGTTTTTTTATTATTTTAGGGGCCCATCTGGTGACTACCTACTTGGGCATAAGTCGCCGTACTCACGACAGCCTAGTACTGGGCTATTTTAAAATAAGAATATGCAAAAAACAACCAATAAAAAAGGGAAAATGGCAACAAGCAGGAAGCAAGTTAAATAAAGGGGAGAAGGCTGGCCTCTCCCCAAAAGTCAGTAAGTCCAACAGTCAATGTGCACGAACTCATCCTGAGTACAAGGGACAGTGGGAAGCATCACCACTGTGAGGCTGGGAAACATCAAAATAGCCTATAGAGGACATCATGCATGCTTTGATATTGTGTCTACAACCCAGCTCTACTGTTTTCCTGCATGTTAAATTAAAAAGATGAAACTTTTTAAAGAAAATTTCAAACTGACCCCATTTGTGTCTGTTTTCGATTGGGGATTCCATCTTGAAATGCCTAAGTTACAATGACAATTTTGTTTTCAATGTTAATATTAGTTCCTTTTTATTTTATGAACAATGATGCAGAAGGTTAGGAGTATTAAAGTACCTATTAAGCATGTTTCATAGAATTTTCTATATTAAGCGGTAGATGTTACTATTATTATAAGTTTGAATTACAATATTTTTATTGTCCTTATGTTAGGATGGAATCAGACTCAAATTATTTGCCACATTTCCCTATCCAACTGCCAAAAAAGATATGGACAAAGCACACACAGAGCAAAAGGGGTAGCAGAAATTAATTTAGCTCAAAATAATAAAGATCCAAGGAAATTCTTTACAAGTTATAAAATCAATAACAAATTTAAGAGATAAAATAGGACCTATTAAGTATGAATGGGTTTTGAAAGAATGCGATTAGGAAATAGTAGAGGTTCTTAATGATCATTTTTCTTCAGTATTTACAGAAGAGAATATGGATAGTTTGATTCAGTAATACTAGTAAGGCATCTAGCTCAGACAACATTCATTCTAGTTTACACAAGGTGTAGATAGTATTGCAGTAACTTTTTAGATATATGCTAGATCACTAGAGTTTGGAGAAATACCTAATGATTGGAAATTAGTGAATGTAGTGCCCATTTTTAAAAAAGGATAAGTCGACACCTCTGTTTTTAATCTTTAAGTGGTGACCTCTAGTTCTATTACTACCTTCTAACTCAAATAACTTGCTGAAATCCAATTTATCCATCCCAGAAAAGATTTTAAAAAGCTCAATCATATCTCCCCTCACACACCTTTCAAATGAGAACATATTTAATACGCTCAGTCTATCTTCATATTCAAGGTGCTTCAGGGATGGTATTATTTTTGTTGCCTTCCTTTGATTCTACTGATTCTAACAAGTTTATATCATGTCTAAAATGTGGACCATGCTTGTATACAGTACTCTAAATGTGGCCTGACATAAGAGTTATATAGTTTAAGGATAACCTCCTTACTCTTGTAGCTAACATTCCTTTTAATGTAATCTAGCACCCTATTTGCTCTACTTTTTGCTTCAATACACTGCTTTGAAAACTTCAGTGACCTATCTACTCTACTCCTAAGTCCTCATCTTCAACTGAATTAAGCCAATACCCATCCATCTCATAGCTAAATTCCTTATTATCTCTCCTCATGTTAAGAACTTTGCATTTATTAAGGTTAAAAGTCATCTGCCATTTCTGAGGCCAAGCTAACAACTTATTTAAGTCATCTTGCACTTTAAAGCTACCCTCAACTTCTTTGACTACAGCTGCCAATTTAGTGTCATCAGCAAAAATTGACACATTGTTATTTACACCTTGCCCAAGATCATTTATATAGATTATAAATAATAAAGGGCCTAAAAATGATCCCTGAGGTACGTCACTAATAACATTCCTCCACTCTGACCTCACTCCATTTAGTACAACTCTCTGTTTCCTATCTTTCAGCCATTCAGTTATCCAATTTAAAACTTTCCCACATATCCCAAGCAGCTTTAATTTATAAACTAGTCTTCTCTGTGGAACCTTATTAAAAGCTTTGCTGAAATCTAAGTAGATCACATCAACTTTCTCACCCCTATCTAATTCTTTAGTTACATAATCCATAAAATCCAGTAAATTAGTTAAACACGATCTACCATTTCTAAAACCATACTGAGCATCATTAATTAACCTGCTACACTCTAGATGATCAGAAATTCCCTTCTTAAATATCTTCAAGAATTTTACAGACAAGTTTTCTATAATAGCTAAAGAATTATTTTTATCATTATTTTTAGCTAAATTAATTTCTGCTGTCCTTTTGGTCTTCCTAATCATCTCATTTGAAAGAAGATGTGTGAGGGGAGATATGATTGAACTTTTAAAAATCTGTTCTGGTATAGATAAGTTGGATTTTAGTGAGTTATTTGAGTTGGAAGGTAGTAACATAACATAACTTCACGGATGACAAAAGCCACAAGGACCTATCAAAGGTCATCCACATCCGTCAAAATCCCCCCATAAAAAGCACCATCGCCAGGGAAAGACAAAATCAAAGTCCCCACAATATAATATGCCAGGGAAAGACAAAATCAAAGTCCCCACAATATAATATAACAGATGACAAAAGCCACAAGGGCTCATCATAGGTCATCCGAGTCAAACGGCCTCTGTTTTAAGGCACCTAAACTCCCAGGAAAACTACATCCAGAGGATTGTGTCCACAAACAAGGGTATCACCAATCAAGGCTTGTCAAGAACTAAATCAAGCAGCTATAGATATATACAAACAATATTAATATATACAAAACTTAAGGACCATCACAACCTTCCCTCCCCATAAACTCATCCAACCTACTCTTAAATACATTTAAATTTGGACTACCTACTACCCTCCGCCGCAATTTGTTCCAGAAGTCTACCACTCTATTGGTGAAAAAATATTTTCTTAAATCCAACCTACACCCTTGCTTTTTAATTTTCAAGTGGTGATCTCTAGTCCGATTTCCATCATCTAACTCAAAAAACTTGCTAACATCCAATTTATCTATCCCAGAAATTTTTTGAAACAGCTCAATCATATCCCCTCTCACACACCTCCTTTCGAACGAGAACATATTTAATACACTCAGTCTATCTATATATTCAAGGTGCCTCAGGGAAGGAATAATCTTTGTTGCCCTTCATTTGCACTGACTCAAGAAGGTTAATATCGTGTCTAAAATGTGGGGACCATGCCTGTATACAGTACTCTAGATGTGGCCTAACATAAGAGTTATAGAGTTTAAGAATAACCTCCTTACATTTGTATCTGACATTTCTCTTAATGAAACCCAGCACTCTATTTGCCCTATTTCTTGCTTCAATACACTGCTTAGAAAACCTTAATGACTTATCTATTACTACTCCTTCATCTTTCTCATCCTTTACTGAGCTCAGCCAATGCCCATACATTTCATAGTTAAATTCTCTATTATCTTTTTCCATGTTAATAACTTTGCACTTATCAAGGTTGAAAGTCATTTGCCAGGATAACAATTTATTTAAATCCCCCTGCACTTTAAAATTATCATCAATATCTTTAACTACAGCTGCTAATTTGGTATCATCGGCAAAAATTGACACTATTATTAACTGCCTCCCCAAGATCATTTATATAGATGACAAATAATAATGGACCGAGAACTGATCCCTGAGGAACCCCACTGATAACATCCCTCCACTGGCTTTACACCATTTAGCACTACCCTTTGCTTCCTGTCTTTCAGCCACTGAGCTATCCAATTTGAAACACCCCCCACATATACCACTCATTTTTAATTTATGAACTAGTCTCCTATGTGGTACCTTATCAAATGCTTTACTAAAATCCAAGTAAATTACATCTACATTCTCTCCCTTATCTACTTGATTTGTTACGAACTCCAGAAAGTCTAGTAAATTAGTCAAACATGATCTACCTGATCTAAACCCATGCTGAGCATCGCTGATTAACCCCTCCATCTCTAGATGTTGGCAAATCCCTTTTTTAACTATTTTCTCAAGAATTTTACAGACTACAGGAGTTAGACTAACCGGTCTAAAGTTATTTGGATCCTCTTTACTACCCTTCTTGAAAATGGGGACTACATTCGCTCTCTTCCAATCATCGGGTATTTCTCCATATTCCAGTGACCTAGTATACAACTTCTCCAGAGCTATTGAGATACTTTCTACCCATTCTTTAAGTATCCTAGAATGAATATTATCAGGGCCGGAGGCCTTGGTAGCATCTAACTCACCTATTAGTCCTTTTATCTTCCTACAATCCACATTAATGGTAGTAAATACCTCTTTCCCTGACCCATGAGCACTATACTAAGACTTTTAGTTTCTCCTTTGTAAATACTGATGCAAAATGACCATTTAGTACCTCAACTATTTACTCATAAGTTTCTCTCACAACCCCTTCATATTTGATAGGCCCTATTTTAACTCATTCCTAGCCATTCTATAATCACTTAAATTTTGAATATTATTTTCTATCTGTAATTTTTTATAGGCCCTTTTCTTCTCTGAAATTTTTCTAGCTATCTCCTGATTCCACCATAATGGTCTCCTACTTTTGTTCTTAATAGCCTTCATTGGGATACATTGCTCTTGGACTATTTATTATATGCTTGAAAGTATCCCACATCCCATAAGCATTTTTACCTCTGAATTCTACATCCCAGTCTACCCAATTTAGCAAGCTTCAAAGTTTTACATAATCTCCTTATAAAAATTTGGAACTTTTACAGCATTCTCAGTTATTTTACCCTTCTCAATTCCCAAGTTAAAACCAACTATCTGATGGTCACTATTTCCCAATGCTTTCCCAACAGTCAATTCTTGAAATAAATGATCACTGCTAGAAAGTACTAAATCTAATATATTGTCCCCCTTGTTGGCTCATTAACAAATTGATTCAAAAAATTATCCTCAAAGCATTCTATGAACCTGCCACTAGTTCTATAAGAACATAAAACATAAGAAAAGAAGGAGACTGCAAAAGACCATTCATGGCCTACACTTGGCAGCTCCTGTTCCAGTCAACACACAAAAGATTTCTTACAAGAGAAAAGTCATCAACATTGTCACCCTTAACAGGAGTTCGTCAGATCTAATCTACAATATACATAAAATGCATCCAGAGGATTATGTCCATTCATGCAACCGCAAAATATAATCTCCCCACTTAGAAAAATATATACATATGTACATAAAAAAAAGTCAGTCCCATCTAGCAGCTTCATCCATATATTTATCTAATCTATTCTTAAAACTACCCAGAGAGGAGGCTTCTATCACATGTCTAGTGAGCCTATTCCATTCATCTACCACACGATTTGTAAACCAATTCCTCCCAATCTCCTTCCTAAACCTATACTTATCAAGCTTAAACCCATTGCTACGTGTCCTGTCATGTTCACTAAGTATAAGAACCTTACCCAGATCCCCTTTATTATATCCTTTTACCCATTTGAAGACTTCAATCAATTCCCCTCTGACTCTTCTCCTTTCCAATGTATGTAGATTTAGTTTTCTGAGCCTTTCACCATAAGGTAAGTTCCTTAGCCCACCAATCATCTTTGTCATCCTTCTCTACACAGACTCAAGCAAATCAATATCCTTCCTATAATATGGTGACCAAAATTATACTGCATAGTCTAGATGAGGCCTAACTCGCGCCAGATACAGTTTTAGAATGACTTCAGCACTCTTATTGCTTACACTCCTCCTAATGAATCCCAATATCCTATTAGCTTTATTCTTAGCATTTAGGCATTGCTTTCTAGGACGAAGGTCTGAACTTACCAAAATACCCAAGTCCCTCTCACAATCGGTCCTCCCTACCTATCATATTTTCCCAGTCCACAGAGTTTAAGTTGAAGTCCCCAATAATAACTGCATCTGTTTCGCATCCCTTACTTATTTCCCTTATCATTAGTTTATCTATATCATCCGTCTGCCCAGGTGGTCTGTAAAAAGCTCCCAAATGCACCATTCTATTTTTACTGAACCTAATATCTATCCAAGGTGACTCAACTCCATCCTGCTCTATTGAAGTATTTAAACTTGAAACAATGTTGTTTTTTATATAGATAATTATTCCTCCACCAATCCTACCTGTCCTTTGACTAATAGGACTAGGTGTCGTCACTTAAAAATTAAAAAACAAGAGTTGCAGGTTGGATGTTAGAAAATATTTTTTCACCAATAGTTGTAGATTACTGGAATAGTTTGTCTTCTTAGACGGTAGATAATCCACCCTTCATACAAAAAGTGTGTCCAAACTTGAATGCATTCAAACACAGATTAGATGATTATATGGGGACAGAGGGTTAACTTTGGGGGGTATTTTGGACTCATTCCTGTGGACGCGTTTTTTTTATTATTGTATATTATGATTGATTTGGATTTTGATGACTCTTGATGATGATACTTTTTGTGTTTGACAAATTGTTTATATTGCATATTGTAGATGCATGATCCGACACAATCCTATGTATGCATTTTGTGAGTGGGTTTTGACAGATGCAGATGACCTTTGATAGTCCCTTGTGGCTTTTGTTATGTCATGAATTATTATGTGAACATGAGCAGAGGGGTAAACATGTAGATTGGCAACGCGCCCAAAAGAAGTGGATTTTTGTGTGTTTATATTTTGTTCACCTGTGCCTGAATATTCATGTGCATTTGAGTCCTAGTTCTGTAAACTTTAGAAGATTATTCTATAAACAACAATGATTATATACTGGGGGGGTATACCCCCCAGAACCCCCCAATTGATGGAAACTCAGGATAATCGTAGGGGGTCCCTCTGCAGTGTTTACCCCCACAAGAGCAGTCCCCTTAAATTTACTCCAAAAAAGAAAACATTGGAACACGGATGAAATAACAACTTCACGGATGACAAAAGCCACAAGGGCCTATCAAAGGTAATCCGTATCCATCAAATCCCACCCGCATAATGCATCCATAGGATTTTGTCAGATCATGCATCTAATATACAATTTAACAATCCATAGGAATGTCCAATCAGAGGGCATACTGATGCGTTATAGGGGGACTAATGCACAAGTGAATGAGCAGATAACTAGGAATAAAAAAGCACAATGCAATGAAGATGGGAATAATAAAAAAACCTTAAAAATATACTACACAAATGGTCAGAGTATAAGGAATAAGATAGATCTCTTAAGAGCGTTAGCGAGTGAAGAGAATTTTGATATAATTGCGATAACAGAGTCATGGCTTGATTTGGCAGGTAATCACTTTAAACCTGAGGTTGAGATTGAGGGCTTTAACATGTTCCATACAGATAGGAATAGGAAGAGAGGAGGAGGGGTTATTATTTATATTAAAGATAATCTCCAGTGTTGTGTAAACAGTACAATTAAATTAGATGATAACACAGAGTCATTATGGCTAAATGTAAAGGAAGGTAAAAACAAGCTTGTCATAGGATTATTATACAGACCACCAAATCTTAGTAAGGAAGCTTCAAATCTTCTGTGGCAAGGAGAAATTATGAAATTAAAGTGGCAAATAGGGCAAAGGAAGATCCTAAAAGTTTTTATCAATTATACAAAACTAAGGTTAGGGATAAAATAGGCCCACTTATAGATTCCAATGGACAATTAGTGAGTGATAGGGACTCAATGGCTGGAATGCTAAATGACTTTTTTCTCTCAGTATTTACACAGGAGGATACTCTAAATATACCTGAGGTGTCAATGATCTTTCGGGGTAATGATGAAGAGAAATTAAAGGATATATTGATCACAAAGGAGATAGTGACAAAGGAAATTGATAAAATCAAAAGTAGTAAAGCACCCGGTCCTGATGAGCTCTTTCCTAGAATTTTGAAAGAATGTAAGGATGTGTTAAGTGAGCCCCTAGCATGCATCTTTAGAAAATCATTGGAGAGTGGCATTGTGCCAGTGGCATGGAAGAAAGCCAATGTGATACCTATATTTAAGAAAGGGGATAAAACAAATATGTCTAATTACAGACCAGTAAGTTTGACATCAGTGGTAGGGAAAATGATGGAATCTATTATAGCAAGGAATATTAGAGATCACTTGGATAAGCATAAGTTGATAAAAGAATCACAGCATGGCTTTAGTAAGGGTAAATCCTGTCTTTTTATAGTAAGGTGTATGAAGCAGCAGATAATGATGAAAACTATGATATTTTATACTTGGACTTTAGTAAGGCTTTTGATCGAGTGCCACACTTACGACTTCTGAGCAAAGTTAAAGCACACAGGATTGATTGCAGTATATTTAGGTGGATTCAGTCATGGCTTGGTGACAGACAGCAAAGAGTTAGTATAGATGGAGTTAAATCTGAGTGGGGGTGTGTTAGCAGTGGAGTTCTGCAAAGGATCTGTTTTGGGTCCCTTGCTATTCTTAATTTATATTAATGATCTTGACATAGGTATAAGTAGTGACCTGAGTAAATTTGCTGAGGATACTAAGCTAGGTAGGGCCATTAGGGCTGATTCTGATGCTGTTGTAATGCAGGAGGAATTGACCATTCTGTCCAATTGGGCAGAGAAATGGCAAATGAAGTTTAACATAGACAAATGTAGTGTACTTAGTATAGGTAGAAATAATCCATTGAATAGTTATAAATTAAATGGGAGAATTTTAGGGAGGACTGATTGTGAGAGGGACTTGGGTATTTTGGTAAGTTCAGACCTTTGTCCTAGAAAGCAATGCCTAAATGCTAAGAATAAAGCTAATAGGATATTGGGATTCATTAGGAGGAGTGTAAGCAATAAGAGTGCTGAAGTCATTCTAAAACTGTATCTGGCACTAGTTAGGCCTCATCTAGACTATGCAGTTTAATTTTGGTCACCATATTATAGGAAGGATATTGATTTGCTTGAGTCTGTGCAGAGAAGGATGACAAAGATGATTGGTGGGCTAAGGAACTTACCTTATGGTGAAAGGCTCAGAAAACTAAATCTACATACATTGGAAAGGAGAAGAGTCAGAGGGAAATTGATTGAAGTCTTCAAATGGGTAAAAGGATATAATAAAGGGGATCTGGGTAAGGTTCTTATACTTAGTGAACATGACAGAACACGTAGCAATAACATAACATAACATAACATAATTTAACGGATGACAAAAGCCACAAGGGCCTATCAAAGGTCATCCGTATCCATCAAATCCCACCCATATAATGCATCCATAGGATTTTGTCAGATCATGCAGCTACAATATACAATTTAACAATCCATAGGAATGTCCAACCATGCATCTACAATATATAATTTAAAGCCTCCATAGGAGTCTGTCAAAAACAAAATCAAAATCCCCCAAAATATACAATAAAAAGAAACTGCATCCACAGGAATGAGTCAAGAAACATATCCACATACTAAAAAGTAAGAAATTAACCCTCCATCCCCATATAATCATCCAATCTGCGCTTGAAAACATTCAAGTTTGGGCTGTCTACAGTCTCAGGTGGCAAACTATTCCAATAATCCACCACTCTGTTAGTGAAAAAATATTTTCTAACATCCAGTCTGCACCTCTGTTTTTTAATCTTTAAGTGGTGGCCTCTAGTTCTATTACTACCTTCTAACTCAAATAACTTGCTGAAATCTAATTTATCCATCCCAGAAAAGATTTTAAAAAGCTCAATCATATCTCCCCTCACACACCTTCTTTCAAATGAAAACATATTTAATACCCTCAGTCTATCTTCATATTCAAGGTGCTTCAGGGATGGTATTATTTTTGTTGCCCTCCTTTGTACTGACTCTAATAAGTTTATATCATGTCTAAAATGTGGTGACCATGCCTGTATACAGTACTCTAAATGTGGCCTGACATAAGAGTTGTATAGTTTAAGGATGACCTCCTTACTCTTGTAGCTAACATTTCTTTTAATGTAACCTAGCACCCTATTTGCTCTATTTTTTGCCTCAATACACTGCTTTGAAAATTTCAGTGACCTATCTACTACCACTCCTAAGTCTTTCTCATCTTCAACTGAATTAAGCCAATATCCATCCATCTCATAGCTAAATTCCCTATTATCTCTCCCCATGTTAATAACTTTGCATTTATTAAGGTTAAAAGTCATCTGCCCCCCCCTGAGGGCTCGCTACACTCGCCCTCAGGAACAAGTAATAAAACAAGTTAATCACAATGGGTTTAAGCTTGATAAGTATAGGTTTAGGAAGGAGATTGGGAGGAATTGGTTTACAAATCGTGTGGTAGATGAATGGAATAAGCTCACTAGACATGTGATAGAAGCCTCCTCTCTGGGTAGTTTTAAGAATAGATTAGATAAATATATGGATGAAGCTGCTAGATGGGACTGACTTTTTTTTATGTACATATGTATATATTTTTCTAAGGAGTGGGGAGATTATATTTTGCGGTTGCATGAATGGACATAATCCTCTGGATGCATTTTATGTATCACTATTTCACAGGAGCTGCCAAGTGTAGGCCATGAATGGTCTTTTGCAGTCTCCTTCTTTCCTTATGTTCTTCTTATGTTCTTATAATTTAAAGCCTCCATAGGAGTGTCAAAAACAAAATCAAAGTCCCCCAAAATATACAATAAAAAGAAACTGCATCCACAGGAATGAGTCAAGAAACATATCCAGATACCAAAAAGTAAGAAATTAAACCTATATCCACATATAATCATCCAATCTACGCTGGAAAACATTCAAGTTTGGGCTGTCTACAGTCTCAGGTGGCAAACTATTCCAATAATCCACCACTCTGTTAGTGAAAAAATATTTTCTAACATCCAGTCTGCACCTCTGTTTTTTAATCTTTAAGTGGTGGCCTCTAGTTCTATTACTACCTTCTAACTCAAATAACTTGCTGAAATCCAATTTATCCATCCGAGAAAAGATTTTAAAAAGCTCAATCATATCTCCCCTCACACACCTTTCAAATGAAAACATATTATTACCCATCGTTCGCGCTGCCAATCTACATATTTACCGAGCAGGGAAGCTCGCAGGGTATGGATCTTCAGAATGACCAAAAACATGTAGATTGGCGCTGTGCCCGAAAAGGTGGATTTTTATGTATTTATATTTCGTTCACCTGTGCCTGAATATTTATGCCCATTTGAGTCCTAGTTCTGTAAATGTTAGAACATTCTGTAAACCTGAAGATAGGGGAGGGGGGCATAGCCCCCCCGTACCCCTCTGCTCGCTACACTCGCCCTCAGGAACAAGTAATAAAACAAGTTAATCACACAGTTAGGTGAAAACATGTTGGGAGGTGGAATAAATATTATGGGAATGCGAGCGGAAAAGCTCACAGGGTATGGATCTTCAGAATTACCATCATCGTAGAGAAAGGCCCCATGCAGTGTTTACCCCGAAACGAGCAGTCCCCTTAAATTAACTCCCAAAATGTGAAACTTATTGAAACACGGATGAAATAGTTTACGTCCCAATCATTCGGGGAGCCAATCTACATATATACAAAATGAGTGTCAGATCTGAAAAGTACACACAAAAAGGCATACAAAACATTTTTAAATTCACTAGAAATATGTTAAAACGAATCTGCTCATTATTCGGAATCCATTGTTCTGGAAACCTGGAATTAGGGCTGATTCAACATTGGAAGGATTTAACGTACCTTTTGGTTCATCCGTAACTCGATCCTTAACGACCCAAATCTCTTCAATAGTACCATATTTCGAAAAATGCTCCCTAAAATCATCTTCAGTAATTGATTTTCCACATACAATAAAAAGCCGCGAATGTGGAGGGTCATCATATTTTGATTCTTTATTAAATCGTCCATCTGAATTATTGTGCATGTGATAATTATCTCTAGAGTCCCTAGAATCATGGCGTCTTGAGATTTTGTCGGAGTTAGACATCTTGATAATGAAAATAGTTTGCAAAAGAGGGAAAAATACACTTTGTTTAAATGCCAATAGTTTAGAACAGCATAACAGACACGTTAAAGCTTACACAACTGCACGAGAACTCTCACTTATTTTTGATAAATGCCTCAGGAAAAAACAGCTTGCACTTGTTGCCAAGTTGTTCTATATTTTATGCGCCATTTGCTAGTACAAAGGAAACGGCTACTTTATTTGAAAATAATAAATTCTAAATACTCTATAAAAATTAAAAAGTGCT
This sequence comes from Ceratothoa steindachneri, assembly GCA_963969495.1. Lineage (NCBI taxonomy): Eukaryota > Metazoa > Arthropoda > Malacostraca > Isopoda > Cymothoidae > Ceratothoa > Ceratothoa steindachneri. The sequence continues at coordinate 182,457,166 of OZ018325.1, forward strand.
GAACTCTCACTTGGTAATTCTTACGCACATTAAAAATAATTTAGACTTATTTTGTTTTAATAAAAACACACCAGTTGTAATGAATAACGTACCGTAGGATAAAAACAATTAAGCATCATATAAAGTTATGGTGAGATTTTTACACTGGATAATTCTGTCATCCACATTAGTGTCTTTTTAAATATTTTTAGAAAAAAAAATTAGTTAATTATTAGCATTTCGAAAGTAATAATAAAATAATACTAGGCAACTCGAAGCGGACTATGTTTAATATAATTCTCATGTATTGTTTAAAATTATTTCTTTGAAATTTTATTTTTCAGAAAGAAAACAGCTAAAATTATTCTATATACTAATTATATAATAAAATTCGAACGGAATTATAAATTCAATAATTAAAGCGATTAACAATCTCGCTACTTTTCTCAATTTTTCCAATGTCTTTTTATAACAATGGCTACAAAAGAGGAACTTTGCGCCGAGGAAAAATGACTCTCCCTTTCTTTTTCTATTACACTTAATTTAGATATATACTTTTAATGCTTGAGTCTGGCCTTGACTGATTAATCTATTTACAATCCATTAATACTCCAATATTCCTGGTCATGTAGACATATATTAATCGGATCAGTGAAATCACTCGTTGTGTTTACTAAATTAAACACACGCATCACGCGCCGCACATATACACGGTAAGGTGATATATATATATATATATATATATATATATATATATATATATATATATATATATATATATATATATATATATATATATATATATATATATATATATATATATATATATATATATATATATATATATATATATATATATATATATATATATATATATATATATATATACATATACATATATAGATACATATATATATATATATATATATATATATATATATATATATATATATATATATATATATATATATATATATATATGTATATATATATATATATATATATATATATATATGTATATATATATATATATATATATATATATATATATATATATATATATATATATATATATATAAATGTTTTCCCTATAAAATCAGATGGTCAAATTTTTATCACCTCTGATAAGTTTGATTTGAGGAAGAAAGATAGGACTCACCTGGTATTCTTACCTGATAGGGCCTCACCACCATTGCCCAGTCAGAGCTGGACAGGGAAGGGGGCGCAGTCCCAGAAAGATACTCCAGTCAGACAAACGAGTAATAATAACTATAAAAAAATGACAAAAGTGACTGGTTGAGTGTATATTCCTATGGAATAAAACAGGAAAAAGAACTTGTGGGGTTGCTGGAAAGAAGGACATAGGAGTGGCAACCGATTTCTACAGGGAAAATAGTTCATCATGTAGGAAAAGTTGTAATCTGGATTTAAACACTGGAAGGCTGGGAGCATCAATTACCTCCGAGGGCAGTGAATTCCATCTTCCCACCACTCTTGAAGAGAAGAAACGTTTAAGAGCTTGAGACTGACAGTGTTGAACTTGAATTTTATATCTGTGACCTTTAGTGCTTACATCTGGGGATAAAGTGAAAATATCAGAAGGACGGATAGAGCAGAGGTTATGGAAAGTTTAATAGCAATAAATCATGTATTTTCTAAGTATCCTACCCTTTATGGAGAAAAGCTTTGGAGAGTTTAGTCTATCTACATAGGGCAAGTCAGCTAAAACTGATACTTGCTTTGTCCACCTCTGCTTAACAGACTCAAGGAGCTTTAGATCCCCAAGGTACACAGAGTGCCAAACTGGTGATGCAAAGTCACACAGGGGTCTAATATATGAAACAAGAAGAGAGAACATAAACTCAGGAGAACGGCAAACAGTGGCAGTTAGCAAATTAGAAGCCATGCCTCCTGCTTTACCTACAGAATTTCTGATGTGGGGATGAAACTTTAACTTGTCATCAATAATGACTCCAAGGTCTTTATGGGTATTGCAGAAGTTTAAGGGTGTGTCGTAAAGGAGGTAGCAAGAATTTGGGTTTCTATCAATAAGATGTCTAGCAAAAGGCTATGGGTGAGGTAGAGTCACTGTGTCTGGTAGCTTAATTGTAGAGCATCTGACGGTCAATCAGCAGACCCGAGTTCGAGTCCCGGCCTGGCCAGGAATTTCAAACTTTTTTCCCTGGCGTTATTTCTGTCTTCTCGGTAAAGATTGCCTTCATTGTGCCACCCTCTGCTCTCTTTGATTCTAGTGTTCTTCTAATGTCCCTTTCTCTTACCTTTAAAAAACTTCGGTTTCTTGTCTCATTGCTCATTCACATCAAATTTCTCTTCTCTTGTACTATATTATTATATAGTATTTATATGTATTTAAATATTGTTATTTATTGGCGAAAGCCCTATGGTGGTTGTTATCACCCGCAGAACTTGTATTTGCTCTTTCTTTATATATATATATATATATATATATATATATATATATATATATATATATATATATATATATATATATATATATATATATATATATATGCAAAAAATTTAAAGTCAAAAGCGGTAGTTGCGTTGTTAAATAATAAAAGCTCAGCTTATTTAGGGACAACCAATAATGAGCGTGAAGATAACGCGTGAATTTGAGTTCATATTGGTTACAATTTCTAGGAAAAATAAGCCAAACGGGTTAGAGCATATAAAATGAAAGAGGAGTGTTTAAGATGAATCGCATAATCGACTTAACAAAAAAAAAGACAAGACGGCAGGGATTAGCAGTAAAGACAGAGGCAAGGGACGAAGGGGGGGGGAAAACAATGTCTGCTGACCAAAAATTGCGTGCTCTCCCTTACTCTGATTTATGACCTTACGACCTTCAAAACTTTCAATAATTCCAGGACTAACCATAGGAGAACCTTAGCAATAATAGCATTCGAAAGGGAATGTAAAACAACATAAGGCTTTCAAATTTCGTTAGAATCGGCAGAATAGTTACAATGTTATTACCAAAACAAAAAGCTAAACGGAGACCGACCGACATAGTGAGATATAGAGTCGCGCGCGACTATAAACGAATGAGAATGGATCAAACGGAAGAGAAAAAAAAACTAACAAAAACGAGATATTTAATTTTTAATGAATTTTATTTTAGACCATCTAAGTTTAAACAATCATAGTTTAATATTAGAAGTGACAAAAATACTTATAGTGGAAGGTAATATAAGTAGCAGTAGGAGATAGATGATGAAATTGGTAGGCAGGGTTTGCCTTAGTTTAAGGGACATCGCAAGCATTTGTTTACTTTTGATTTATGATTTTTCCTTTTTGTTTGTTTTATTGTATATTATCGTTAACTTGTTTTTTGTTATGTATTCTTCGTATTCTTCTTTACATTTGTCTCCTTTGTTTTGTTTATTTAGTCTTCGAGGATTCTTAAGCTTTCAAGCTTTTATTAATGTTCTGATTTAGTGTTTTACTTCGTGTTTGTCCTGGGTGTTTTGTTTTTTTTTTGTTAGTTGTGATTAGAAATGTTTTCTCACATTTGTTGTCTTTACCTATCGTGTTTATGTGTATAGTTGTGTAGTGTTCTCCTCGGTGCAGAGTTTAGTCCTTGGAAATAATCGACTTTGGCAGATTTTCTCACGCAATCTGGCCAATGTTGACCAGACCTTTGTGGCGAATTTTTGCGTTGCGAAATTAATGGGCTCTAGACGTTGTCTACAGTGCAGGTCCCTTTGCCGAAGATACTCTCCCCGTCTGCCTTTGTTGATGCATAGGGATGCATAATTTTGCACTCGCTGGAGCCTCCTCATAGATGTCCTGCTGGCCGCTTGAGTCACTACTGCAGGGTAGATGAGCTAAGCCCGGAGGAACATCAGGTATATTTTCCTGATGTTGGCCGAGCTAAGGTTTCTAAACCTATATAGCTTAGAGATTTCTCTCTTCGCCATGTCCTGCCTCTCCTTGTAGTGTATCGAGTATCCGTGGTCGGAGAGTTTTAGGCCTAGGACGGTTCCTTCGGCAGAGTAGCGTATCTCCTCCCATCTATTACGATGGGCTACATTGACTTGCGGCTCAGTGGAAGGATCTTAAACTTGTCCCTGTTGGTCTGAATTTTCCATCTTCTCTCATATTTGTTGATGTTGCAGATTTCTGCTATATTGCTAATCGCCTGCGCCCTTGCTTTCCTCACCCTACTGGGAACGATCTGCGTGATGTTATCTGCGAACTGCAGATACATCGTGTCCCTGTGTATCGGAGTCGGGTTGTCGATGATGAAGACCAGGTAAAGCAGAGGGCTCTGGTAGCTCCCCTGGGCAACGCCCACTTTGAGCCTAAACTCTGGTCCTTTGTGTTTTTCGATCAAGATACGTGTCCTTCTGTCCATGACGAAGTCACAAAAGATTTTTTCCAGGACTGGGTCTAGCTGGAGGTCTAGGATCTTGTATTGGAATCATTCGAGCCAAACCTTGTCGAAGGCCTTCTGCACGTCCCTCAGCCCGATGTCTACATAGTGACCCTTCGCTCGGCAATATTCGATCTTTTTTGTTAGGAACGCCAGGGTCGTTTCTGTGCCCCTTTATGGACGGAACTCACGTTGTTGCGGGTTATGCACTCTTAGCTCGTCGAGTTGGGTTTGTAGCCTGCCGGCTATAATATTCTCAAAGATCTTGCCGGATAATTCGAGGAGAGAGATTGGGCGATAGTTAGCCACTTGATCTAGGTGCTTGTTCCATTTCGGGTGAATATGATTTTAGCCATCTTATACCAGTCTGGGAAGCAGCCTGTATTCAGGGATGCGTTCATTGTGTTCACCATGCCCTGAATAATTTGCCTTGGAGCATTCACGAGGTTGTTCTCCATGAGCCCAGACCAGTCGGGTGCCCTTTGTTTGAAGGACCATATGGTGTTCATGGTCTCTTCAATGGTGACAGGGCGCGCGTGGTTAATCATCTCTCTTTCTCTAGATACTTGCCTGTGTGGGTGGATCCTATGTATCATGGTTTCGAGGTTTTCGAGCAGCTGATCTTCGAAGTCCTGGTCGATATCATCATTCTCCTCAGGTGATATTGCAAAAATCTCTTTCCAATGTCTTCTAAATCTCCTTTCGAGAGATTCTGGATCCCCTATGAAATTGTCAGTCACCTTCTTTTATTCGTGTCCTGGGCCTGGGAGGTAATTCCCTACGTTTTCGGATGTTATTCCAAAATTTACAGGATTGCTTTCCCTGTCTAATCTGCAGTTTAGGCACCTCTCTGTCTGTGCCAAGCATTCTCGCCATCAGTGGCCTTTTCCGCTGTACCTCGAACATGTTATTACTTGTTATCTGTACTCTTTTGTGGGGTGGTGTTCCATATTGAAGCAGTGGAAGCAGACTTGAATGGGGGTGAACTCTTCCCTCTTCCCTCTTCGCGTTAAAGACTAGCAGTCATCTTTCTTTTGTCTTTTGGGCCATTTGTGTCTGACTGAAGATTATTTTAAAGATATGTTGGTACTCTATATTGTCCCGTTTGTTCCGGAATTTCACCACCTCTACGACTTTGACCCACGACTGGTTTCTGCATATCTCTTCCATAATTTCTTCTTTTGTATGTTGCCCTATCCAGGGGTCGAACTGCCTACAGATCAGACTCCGATGTGCCTGGATCTAATGGGACGGGGGGGGGGAGGTATCTCCTTTAACACACGTTGTCTTATTTCTTTTGTGAGTATTTCGACGTCTGACTCTTTTTCACAGATAGAGACGTAACTGGCTGGGGTATCGATTAGTCTAGGGATAGCCACACTTAGTTTTCCATAGACCGTTTCGAAGACTTTACCTCAATTCGGCTTGGGTTGTCCACCTAGGGTCCTCAGGGAGACTGTTGTGGCGGGGTGGGATGTCATTTTCTGGTGTTTTCAGCCCCACTGGCGGGAAGGGGGATGCAAATCTTCCTTTTCCGAGACTTGGTTTTTCCTTGGGGGTGCCACACGGCCTCAATGATTGATGTGCGTGCGTGTTTATTTTAGGTTTTTTACTGTTTTATTTTCTTTGGGGATGAAGAGAGACCCCCTCGCTTACCCGCCACCTGGATAGAAAGGGAAATTGCCTTTTTGGATGAATGATAATGATGGATGAGATGAATCCGGGTGGGATCCTCTCAGGGGTGTGATTGTATGACAGACTTTTTGACAACGCGTCCCCTCCCCCACCCGAGGGTGTTTTAATCGCGACCGCATCCCAACATGCCATAGAGACGAGTGTATGTCCCTATATGGTCCTGGAAGGGGCCTCCGCTGGGATGAGCAGGGGAGGTAGCACTCCGTCCCTTGTTCGGAATAGTTTCTGACATTGTTATCGTCTGTAGGCTACTCTTCAAACCAGCGTCCTTCAATGCCCCCAATTATGGCCGTGCAGTTAATCGGCATAGTTGGGGCGAAACATGAATGGCAATCCCCTCCCACATCTGACAGCAGCTCACGCAGGAAGGTGAGCCGAGGGACTTAAGTAGTTTTCTGCCTAAATGGGGCTGCTAAAAAAGGAAAGATGATGGTTATTGATTGGTGATAATGATGAGCACGACAACAGTATTAAATTTTCTTTCTCAAGATCTGGTTCTAAAATTAGAAACCAGATTTTGAGAAGCGTTTGGCAAAAAAAAATTCCCTGAACCGTTGCCTCTTTTGCCAGGTAGCGAGATGAGTTTTCCGAGGTACATATAACAAGAATTCCGAACAGTCACTCCTATTTTTTCCACATAAGCTTTACAAAATTTAGCCAATCAGGATTAAGCAGATTTTATAACAAATTTATGTTTAATTTATTCTATCAGCTTTAAGACAAATTTTATGATTTACACATAAGCGCTGCATAAATTGACCAATCAGCGTCAAAATAGATTTTAGGAACAATTTACGTTCAACCTCTTACAAACATAAGCGTCACTGAAATTGATTTTTCCTTATTTACTAGCTCGGAATTCTTGGATAAAGTATTTTGGCAGGTTTACCTCATGTTACCCGGCAAATAAGGTAATGTTTTCGGAAAGTCTGAAAAACGCCTTCAAAATCGGGCTTTCTATTTCTTAGAAACCAGTTTTAAGAAAAAGAATAATCCTGTTGTTGTATTCACCATCATCATCATCACTAATCCTCATCTTTTCTATTCTAGCGGCCCCACTTAGGATGACTGCTAAAGTCCCCGGCCAACGCCCCCGAGTGAAATGCTGCCAGGCGGAGATGAGGATTGTAATTCATGTTTCGTCCCAACTATGCCGGGCAGTTGCCCTAGCATGATTGGGGCAATTGAAGGAAGCTAGTTTGAAGAGTAGCCCACAGCCGATAACAATGTGAGAATCTATTCCAGACAAGGGACTGACTGCTACCTCCGATGCTCATCCCAGCGGGGGCCCCTTCCAGGACCATAGAGGGACATACAACCGTTCCTATGGTATGTTGGGATGCGGTCGCGATTAAAACACCCTCAGGAGGGGGGCGGGTCAATAAGTCCACTATACAATCACTTCCCTGAGAGGATCCCATCCGGATTCATCTCATCCATCTGTCATTCATCCTAAAAAATGCAATTCACTTTTTCATCTAGGCAGCAGATACACGAGAGGGGAGGGTAACTTCACTCCCAAGGTAAATAATAAACGAAACCATAATGAAACAAAAATTAATACTCACACACCAACTATTGAGTCCGTGTAATTACCCCCAAGGAAAAAACAAGTTTTTGCAGAAAGGAAGATTTGCGCAACCCCCCCCCCGCCAGTGGGGCTGCAAACAGCAAAAAAGACGTCCTACCCCGCCACAAGAGTCCCCCTGAGGACACTAGGTGGGAAGCAAAATCCGGATCGAGGTAAAGTCTTTGAGACGGTCTTTGGTAAGCCAAAAGTGGCTATCCTTAGGCTAATTGAGACCCCAGCTGGTTACAAAGCCATCTATGAGAAGGAATTATGCGTGGAGACCATAACAAAGGTACGAGTCAAAGTGTGCTAAAGGAGATAAATCTCCAGTCAAGAACTCCACTTCAGATCCAGGCACATCGTAGCGTGATCTATAGACATTTAGATCCCTAGATAAAGCAGCACACGATTACAGAAATAGCTGAAGAAATATGCAGAAACCAGCAATGGGCCTAAGTCGTGGAGGTGGTCAGGTTCCGTAACAAACGTGACAGCACCGAATAACAACACTTCTTCAAGATCATCTTCAGCGAAACGCAAATGGCCCAAAAAGCAAAGGAAAAAGGGCTGCTACTTTTCAATACGAAAGTCAGCGGCGAGCAGATTGAGAGGGAGTAATCTCCCCTTATTTAAGTATTCTTCCGCTGCTTCAAAATGGAACACCACACGACTAAGGAATGTAAAGAACAAGAAATAACCTGTTCAAAGTGCAGCGGGAAAGGACATGGGTGGAGAGAGTGTACCGCACAAACAGAGAAATGCCCCAACTGCGGTATGAACCACGGAGTGATGGCCATGTCCTGCCCGAGAAAGAAGAAAATAATAAAAAGGAAGAACAGCGAAAAGAAAGAGGAAGAGACGAGGAGGGTAAACACCTCCTACACCTAGGAAACAAAAGCTGCCACAATCAGAATCCAAGAGCAACAGCATAAAACTTATCTCAAGCTCGAGAAAGAGAACTCCACAAAGATTCTCACTTGCATACATTTTGCACACGTGAGGAATCTTACACAACCGGGGACATTCTCAAAGACTAAATCTTATGCTGGAGAAAAACGGCATTTCCGGAATGTGGTTCCCGGACGACCCCACTATCGGGAGACGTCCTGCAACTGCAGTTCCTGCCCAAGAACGCACCAGAGGCACCGGCTACCCCATTTCCAATGGAAGAGAAAACCTCAAACACTGTGACAGTACCGGAGACGAAGTCAGGAGCCAAGAAGTCCGTCAAGAAGGACTAAAGGGTGGAGGCACAAAGGCATCGCGAACAGTAGGAGAAAAAAAGCGGCAAATAGAATTAGACAAGCAGAAGGAAATCTCATGTGCTCATCATCCTCAGAATCTGATGCTGAGGAAGTCCTATACAAGGCTCCTAAGAACTCCGCTAGATCAAGAAGTAGGGCAAGGACCGCGGTAGGTACTTACGAGTACGATGGAGAGGCGATCGACCTCAAGATCTATGCGACAGAACAAGTACCATTCCCAGAAGCACCCTGTATCACGGAGATCTACCGTGGTATCTGAGAAAACAGATACAAATGGACTTACACAACATCAATACAAGAATTATTAGTTGAACAAACCCTCCACGAAAACAGAATAAAACTCTATAAGGACTCCTGCTTCACCCTCAGTGAAATAGAATACAAAAAGATCCGGAACGAAAAAGCACGTGACAGTTAATAAAACAACCCGAACAAACAACCACACTCAAGCAAACGAGACAAAATGGAGAAAACAAACAATACTCTAAAGATACTCACATTGAATGTGGACGGATGGAAAGGAAAATCAATTGCTTATGGAAATATCTTCCGTAGAGTGGACCCGGACATCATCCTCATTTAAGAACATGGTATTAACACGAACACGAACACGATAAAAATACAGTGGAACCTCAGTTGTCGAACGGCTCCCTTTTCGAACAAATCGGTTGTCGAAGGAAATTTTGAACTAAAAATTGCCCCAGTTGTCATACCATAACTCGTTTCCCGAACAAGCCAACAATACCACGCGGGCAGCACATGACCACTGGGTGACTGAGCGTGTGGCGTCAAGCTTGCCTCAGCCGGCGCTCGGAGTATACACGCTAAGAATTGTTGTCGGATTTTGCCGGTACGAGTTGAAGATATCAAATCCGGCTTCCTCGGGACCAACACCGTGCTGGATTTTGGATTTTTATGGATTTCGGTTCACTAAATCCTAAGTTTAAATTTAAAAAAATAATTTAACCCTCAAGATACCCCTATACAATATCCGTTTACGTAATTAGGTGCATTTCCAATGGCCCAATTTTTAGCGAATATCTCGGGAACTAACCTGCCGATTTGAACGAAACTAAGGCCATTCGAAAGGGGAAGTAATTTCACATCCATTTACATGCAGCTTATCAAGATTGTCCCATAATCTTGGTTTTTATTCATGGTTTTATGTTTTTTCGGGTTTTCGGCGATATCTCGCAAAAAAAAAGCCGAGAGAAGAAATTGGAAATTTTATATTTTCGCATATAACGCTTATTTTTGACCCGAGCGACGGCGATGGATAATGTGTTATACACCGTTAGATGGCATATTCGAATCTCTACTTAATGTATAAATCCCTTACGTGTTCGAAGAAACTTTCCGAGAAAAAATTAGGTTTAAGTTGGACTGGGCGCTAAAATGTTCGACCCGATTTTTGAGCTTCGAGGCAAGGTTTGTCCTGCAAAATTAAACTAAATTTTAGAGTATTAGATATCGTTAGACGCGGGGCGGGTACTTACGTTCTTCAGGCTGGTGTATGAAAATCCACCCTTTCCTGAAATTTACTAAAGTTATTGACGCTGAGCCTAACCTTTGCTCAAGGTATCAAAATCGAGAAAACGACCCCTTACTTGGTAGACATAATTGAATATAAAATCGCTACTACTTATCGTACGGAAAAGATTTAGTTATCAATTTGAAGGTAATATGATTTACCATACGCACAAACTGGAACTTTTGGCCAAACGTACTGTTGCAAAAGTTTGAATAAGCAATCATTTGGCGCCTGGAACGGATTAATCCATTTTACATTGATTCCTATGGGAAAAATTGGTTCAGTTTCCGAACTTTTCGGTTCTTGAATGGCCTTCAGGAACGAATTAAATTCGAAAACCGAGGTTCCACTCTTTAAAACTACACAGTAATACAGAAAAAATACATACAGGAATGATTTGATGTCGCTGCCATCGCAATCCGAAAAAACATTAAGTTCAAAATGCTACCGAGGTTCCACTCTTTAAAACTACTCAGTAATACAGAAAAAAATACATACAGGAATGATTTGATGTCGCTGCCATCGCAATCCGAAAAATCATTAAGTTCAAAATGCTACCGGACTTAGACGAATCATTCGTGGCTGTCGAAATCCCAACCCTAGTAGGTGGCCCAACAGTAGTGGCAGCCCATCAACCGCCTAGACGCCAATACCTGCCGATCAACAACTTCTTCACCCTCTCCAGGCACAGGAGGCTGGCGTTGCTAAGAGGCGACATAAACGCCAGATGTAAAGATTCTGGCTACAGGCGCGCCAACGCAAGGGAAAGGAACCTGGAGCTATTGTTCGTAAGAAATAGGCTCCAGAGGGGCAGGCTAGATTTCCCGACCTACCTAATCCATCGTTCGGCGACAACACCGGACATTGTGTTAGCAATTTTGGAATTCCCCTTCAACATAAGCAACGAACCAGGGCCCGTTGTCCCGAGCGATCACATTTCCACCATCGCCAACATATCGCTTGCCCGACCCACTTAGGAAAAGTTATGCGAAAACTAACTGGGAGCAATACAGAGAGATGTTCAGCGACTACCAGCTAGCTAATCTGAGCGACGCAAATATCGAAGAAATCGATGAGGAGATAGATAAGATCACCAATCTCCTCACTCAAGCAGACGAGAGATGCGTCCCCAGAATCTCTTACAAATTGCTTCCACAACCTAGGTGGGCGGATGAGATAAGGAATAGGAATATCGCTAAAGAACATAGAGAAATCTATGAAGAAATCAGCAGAGCAGGCTTAAACAGGAAAATGACAGCCAGAATGAAGCAGCTAAGCGAGGAACTTAAAAATATCATCATTGTAAAGCAAAGAGAAATTTGGGAGGATACCGTGGGCAGACTGGACAAGGAAAGCAATCCCGTAACTATTTTGAATACACGGCAAGATTTTGAGAAGATTATAGCTTATATGCTACAAGCTCAACTGGGCGAGTTAGGAGTGCACAACCCACAACAGCATGGGTTTCATCCTAAAGTGGCATAGAAATGGCCCTGGCGCTCCTAACAGAAAAGATCGCGTATTGCCGAGCGAAGGGTTACTATGTAGACATCGTGCTGAGGGACGTGCAGAAGGCCTTCGACAAGGTTTGGCTGGAAGGACTCCAATACAAGATCCTAGGCCTCCAGCTAAACCAGGTCCCGGCAAGAGTCATCTGTTACTTCGTCATGAACAGAAGGACGCGTCTCATGATTAAAGAGCACAGAGGACCAGAATTTGAACTCACAGCGGGCGTTCGCCAGGGGAACTGTCTGAGCCCTCTGCTCTACCTGGTTTCACCATCGACCTCCCGACTCCGATACACAGGGACATGATATATCTGCAATTCGAAAATGACATCACGCAAATCTTCCCTAGTGCGGAGAGGAAAGCAAGGATACAGGCAGTTCATACTAAGACAGAAATCTCTAATATAAACCACTACGAGAGACGATGGAAGATTCGAACAAACAGGGACAAGTTCATGATCATCCCGCTGAGACGCAGGTTGACGTGGCCGACTATGGATACTCGAGGTACTAAAAGGAGAGGCAGAATCTAGCGAAGAAAGAAACTTCAAGCGGTACAGATTTAGAAACCTAAGCTCGGCCAACATCAGGAAAATATACCTGATGTTCATTCGGGCTAAGCTCATCTACCCTACAGTAGTGACTCAAGCAGCCAGCAGGACCTCTATGAGGAGGCTCCAGCGAGTGCAGAACTCTGCATCCCTATGCATTAACAAATGCAAAAGGAACAAACATCTTCGGCAAAGGGACCTGCACCGCAGGCAACGTCTTTAGCTCATTAATATAATAACACAGAAAATGGGCAAAAAGGTCTGGTCACCACTGACAAACGACATCATCCCGAAACTAAGAGCAGCAGGTGGCAATATCAGGATCGCTGCAAGATTACGTGAGAAAGTCGGCCGAAATCGATAATTCACAACCACTAAACTTTGCGCTGGGAAGAACACAGCACCATTATTTACATAAAACGCTCATACACACTGTACAATAATAACACAGCAAAGTGAGACAACATTTCTAATATACCTTAACGTAAGAAAAAGAAGCAACACACACACGAGGTGAACTGCTAAACTCGACCGCCAATAAAGGCTTGAAAGCTCAAAAGTTCACACAGAATAAATAAACAAATCTAAAAAGACAAACACAAATAAGAAGAATACACGAATACAAAGAAGAACGGACAAAAACCAAGTTGACAACACTATATACAAACAACAAAAAGGAAATAATCAAAAAAACATAAATGTGGTGAAATTCCACGTGGAATTTCTTTTCCACCAGCACAGAAGTGACGTCCATGCGCTGGGGAAGGTTCTAGAATTTGGTTAGGCTTAAATTGGTAAGCCTGCCCCCCCCTCCCCATCCACAAGCGCTAGCCTCGAACCACGTCCGCCTCGGACCACCTTTTTGCGGGTTAGAATCGCCTCGACGTGAAGATTCGAGGCCATTCGAGAGTAGCGCTGTTTCCCCCACCCCTGCGGGTAGAGCCTCGGATATATATAGGGCTCGTCTTCCATGTGGGAGACAGTGTTGTGGAGTCCCGCCAGGACCAAAAAGCATTCCCCTAGTTTCACGTCAGGTGCTAACAACAAAGCAAAGTGGCGGCTGAACATTTCGTGTGTTGGAATTAGCCCAGCCAGTGAGGTAATTCCATTTGACGATCGCAACCGAGCGATTTTTCCGACTCCACTCGTCAACTCCTGTTGAAGCCCTCCTCGTTTCCTCCTCGTTTTCGGGTGGCCAAAATACTCTCCCCTGGACCGGTGGTTACCGCTTCCCCCCCCCCTCCTTTGGAGAACCGTCATCACGTCAACTTCCCGCTCAGAAGCTCCGAGCGCCCTCGCCCTCACGTTTATTGCCTACAGAAGACATCCGTGAAGCCTTACCCTGACGTCTCACCCGGAATTCTCCGCAAGCCAACCCCTCTCCCCCTTAAGTAACCCATTTAAGTTAATCCTCCCCATTTGAATAGTCTCCTTCTGTAACGCCTTAATTTCTAACTTCAGATTCTGACGCATAACTCTGCAATTTCCCCTTCATTCACTAATTTAATTTTGCCCATTGATTCTCTTATTTTATGCAAATAAAATTATATTTTTGTACATGCCTCTTTAAATAACCTTGAGCTTTGCCATTGCCCAAATTTTACCTGACCTCGTTGCACTCTTTTCTCGCTGTTCCGCGCGTTGAAACTCTTGACGTTCCGTCCCTTGTCGGTTCGCCTTTAAGTTATTGGTCCCTCCCACATAGATATAATATGGTATTGATATAATGTAATGTCATACCACGACAATAAATAAGTAAATGCTTGCGATGTCCTCTGAACCGGAGCAAAACCCTCTCTTCCACCTTTAAACAACTATCTCCTATTACTATCCATATTATCTTCCACTATTGAGTCCCTCATTTTTTTCTTTATTTAATGTAGTTGAATTACATTCATTTGTTCCTTTTCTCAACTCAAGTTATGGGCGTGTCCACTCTACAATGGGTTGTTAAAAGTTTTGACCGAAGACTTCCATTTATATAATTGTTTGTTTAGTCATCATCTAACATCACTAACTTTTCTAGAAAGTTTTATCTAATTATCAATTTCCCAAGTTACTTTTACACAAATTTAAGTAGAGATAGGAATTCTTAAAGAGTAGGAGAATTAATTGGAATCCACAATCTCTATGTTGCGGCTAATTAATTTGCAACTAAATCAAATAATTTTCGCCCTACAAATCTCTCTATATCATGTCGAGATTTAGAAGTTTTTAATCGGAAATTTCTTAATAATCTAAATAATTATGATCACTTTCCCATACTCATAGCTAGCGTACTAGAGGCAATAACTGCAATACTCTCTCTGTGGAAAGCTTACTAAGAAAGATTTTTAAAATTTCATAAAAAACTAATCCATACACCTGTTGACACCACCCCCTCCTATAGATGAAGGTTGTGCCAATATAGGATATCCCCTATAGGTAAGACTACATAAACTTTCTTTAAATCCTCCCCACCCCCAACAATTCCAAACTTTTAAAAAACACACGCATCCCCCAATATTATATCATTAACATATCTTAGAGAAGTTGCGAAATCCCCTTTTAGCTAATATCTCTCTATCTCTCTATCTATCTATCTCTCTCTCTCTCTCTCTCTCTCTCTCTATATATATATATATATATATATATATATATATATATATATATATATATATATATATATATATATATGGGGATGCATATGTATGTTATTAGTTACCTATTGTTCTTTTTATTGGTATCTTTCTGTCTTGTTTTTGTGTTTTTCCATTGGTTTGAACTATGTGATGGGCGTTCCCTTCGTATCTTTGTACCCTATATAAGGCTGTCTCCATTTTCATGCTATTCCTTGAAAATGAACTTGCAAATATAGTTCGAAAGTGCTTGGATTCATCTTTTCATTTTCCTGTGGGTTAATTTTCATATATATACGAGGGGCGGTCAATAAGCTTTGCAATTCGGATATAAGGAAACGACATATGAGGAAATGTGTTTTATTATTTTTCATTAAAACTACCCTCGACTTCAATGTACTTGCGCCACTTGTCCCTGAGGCTTCAAATTCCCGACAACCAGAAATCTCCCGACGGCTGTTCAATCCACTCCTGGACGGCGAGCTGGACATCTTCATCGTCCCCAAACCGGCGTCCACGCAGTGCAGCTTTGAGCTGGCGGAATAAAAAGTAGTCGCTGGGAGCCATATCTGGACTGTAGGGGGAAGGGTTGAGCTCCTCGAATCCGCACTCGCGCAGGGCAGCTTGTGCAACTCTGGCCTTGTGGACTTTGACGACGTTGAAGTCGATCATGGAGCGTAAGGTTTCTAGGGACCCAACGTGTCGAAGAAATCGAGCGACAACTTGGAATATCACATGGAAGTGTTATCAACATCATCCACGACAATTTGGCCATGGCCAAATGTGATATTCCAAGTTGTGGCTCGATTTCTTCGACCTTCACCCGTCGATTTTCGAGGATCATCCTCTCCACACGGGCTACATTATCCTCGTCGTTGGTCACGTCTGATGGGCGTCCTGGACGGGGGTCATCTTCAAGGGACTCACGACCATGGCGGAACTCCCTATTCCAGCGAGCAATGGTTGCATAGGAAGGGGCAGTGTCGGTATACACTGCAACCATGCGTTCATGGATCTCTTTTGGATTCTCGCCTTCCTTGGTAAAAAATTTTATTAATGCGCGGTGCTCAACCTTCTCCATTGTTGAAAAACTTGTGACTGACGATCTGCGATCAGCTACTGCATCTTCAATAGACGAGGCATGAGCGTGTGGCTGCAGGTCCTGACTTGTCATAACTTGTCCTAACACCCTCACAAACAGCCATCCCCCTTCCTCTGTTTTTCCCTACCGATTCTCAAAACTTATTGACCGCCCCTCAAGTATATATATATATATATATATATATATATATATATATATATTATGTTGAAGGGACCAAGTAGGGACCAAGTAGGGACCAAAGTCTACAACAAGGATATATAAAATTATGAAACGAAAAGAAAGACATGGGAGAGTGCTTATGTATTTTGAGAAAGTGAAAAACCTATTTTTTGAAAAGAGCAGATTATAATTATTGGGAAAGATACGAGTATGAGAGGGTAGAGACTTACGAAGCTTTGGCATGCGAGAAAAGAAGCAGGGCATCGCCCAACCTTGCGTTCGCCATGGCCACACAATAAGCATGCGAATCAGCAGCCTGCCAGAGACCAAAATAATACCCAAGTGAACCAACATTGCGGCAAGAGGCACGGGAGTCAAGTTTGGAGGTTATTCTGGAGAAGTTTATTAGACCGCTGAATTGGAGCCCTGCGAAGTTGTCAAGGTCTTGAAGGGCGCCGTATAAAACCTATATTATTATTATTGTTTTATGCTTATTTCTCTTCATATTCTTCTACTACTAGTACTTGCTAACACAGTGATGCAAGCATACACACAGTTCTTAAGAATTGAGGTGATGATGATGACAATGACTAATTATTTACGCCACATTAACTGCTCCTCCTATGCAAACTTTGCTCTTCGGTGCTCACCACGCGAGGTTGCCATTTGTAGGAAATCATCAGCCCATGTGATACATATGATGCCTCGCCTTTCCAGGCAGACGGGGATCGACATGGTCGCCATTGCTTTTTTTGTCATCCTTAACCCTCTTTCATCATTACTCTGTTTCTATTTATTCAGTTTGTATTTTCACCCCCTTATTCTCTCTTTTCCGAGTCAAAATGACCTTTAATTACACCACTTTCCTTTATTTCTCAAAAATTCTACGTATTAATTGGTTGTGGCATTGAAGCTATGGCTATTCAAGGAGTGCACTCGACCTTGTTACGATTCAATACTTGAACAGACTGGAACTCACATTAGGAGATACTCTACTCCCAGGAAGGACCCACGTGTAATTCATGATCTACCGTTTAAACACTATCCATGCTGCATATATTACTGAATGCCGTGACTTCCATATCACTGACAAATAAGCCTCTGGTGAGATTCACGTTCGTTCTTCGTGCAAGATCTGATGAGCGCAATCCATGAACAGCTAAGCAGACTCGAAGGAACGCAAACGGTCGAGGGCAAATTTGGAAATGCGTTTCTTTTTACCTTGTTAACGAGTCTCAAATGGCCGGAGTTTAGCGTTGCATTTCGCAAGTTCATTTTTCAAATCTTAGTTCTGCAAATTAGTCTGAGTGAAGGCTGAATCGGAACTCTCCCTTTTGGGAGTCATTTTATGATTTTAAAATTTCCCTTGCAAGGGCAGGGGGGGAGGCAAGTGTGTAATTTAGTGTCTGTCTTGTTGTTTTTTTGGTACAAGGATAATGAATTTGGTTATTTTTACCCTTTCACTTTTTTAGGTATTTACCCCCCTCCCTTTTTTCTTTACTGAATGCAAATTCGCTCCTTGGCTTATATCATCCCCTCTTTTCCGCTCATTTTTTTATATTTAGGATGGTATGTTAGATCCTGCCTTTTATCCTGACCCTTTCCTACTTATCTGTATATTTATATCTATTCTCTCCCCGTCCCAGCGGAGTATCAAGTGTATTTTAAGGACCCAAACTGTCATTTGGAGGATTGGGTGCCTTCCGGGCCCCAATGCCCACATAAGGAGTTGACTTAATTGTGAAAGTTTGGCAGGGGTTGGAGGATTGCACATCCTCTCGCTCTTCAAAACCCTAAGTAATCTCCTCCTTTAGATTATTCGGCATATATGCATCCCACAAAATTTCACTTCACCCCGAGCTTTCTTGTGGAGATGTTCTCGATGATTTTGGTAAAATCAACCACAAACAATTCATAAAAATAGTGATTTCACTGCATTAATTATGCCCTCTTTTGTTTGCGTGTATTTCTCTGAGGGTCGAATCTTTCCTTTAGCTGGAGCAACTCAAAGAATCGAGTCTGATTGGATAAAAAATTATACTCTTTATTACGGTGCCCACGAATTGAGCTATACTTGGTACACAGATAGTTTCAAAAAACTTACTGCTAGTGTGTAGGGAATAGTACCGATGGTAGCAGAATATTAAAGGCAACGAGTGACAATATTCGTTACAAGAATAACATTCAACGAGTTGAGGGCGGTGCAATTCTCTCTGTGTATTTATTTACATTCCATTTCCGATATAGGCCCAGTTGTACGAATGAGTAGCATATTGCTCTCGTTGCTTTTCTCTATCCCCTATTCAATGTAGAGAAATTATTTTATATTTAATCCTTTATTTCTTACCCCTTAACTTTATGCACCTTTATCTGTTTCATGGCCCTTATGACATTTACAGTCTATGACACCTTAAACAAAACAAGACATAAACGAGGACGGAGCGAGGAGTTTGTTAGGCTTTGCTCGACGTTTCGACTCTTGCGTTTTTTTACTCTTGGTTTGATGTTTTCTCTCTTTTTTATCAGAAATACTAGTGCTTTCCACGATGATGATAGTTGTTTCATTTTATGAGAAAGACAAAGAGGTTCCATTTTTGTCCTTGAGTAGTTATTAGTCACCACAGATATGTTTTAATCTACTCTGTACTGAATCAAAGCTTGTCTGCTCTACATTTGCCGTTCAGCTTTGTTTATTGACCTCATAAATCCTATTAATTACAAAATTTATTACAAATTCCGTAAAGTTTAAAGTTGCTTTTGTCGTAAAATAAGTTGTTTAACAAATCAAGTAAGAATCTGTCAAGGTTATGTGCTTGATTAGGCAATCATATATGTTGGGTTTCGACGAACCTTGATATTAATTTCATTTTCTTACAATACTGGCAATAATGCCGAGACCCCCCTCACCTTTTTTGGCCTTTGAGTCATTGGTGAAAAAGTCAAAAGCCAATGTTTCTATTTTTTAAGGGGGGGCAGTCATAAAATTAATAGATACCAACATATGCCAATTGGACAGCCATAAATAAATAACATTTAAATCTCTTGTCACGCAGAAAATATTTCTTATTAATCACGGCTGAAGGCCATAAGTATAAAGCATTATATATATATATATATATATATGTATATATATATATATATATATATATATATATATATATATATATATATATATATATATATATATATATATATATAAATAACTTAAATCACGTGATATAATAGTTGCATTTATACAGGTTGAGGATGGTGGCTCATTCGATGAGCATCGTGGTCACACTAGCGATGTACGCTTGAGGACAAGGTTAGAATCCTACTCCTTTATTTATTTTTCATATAACGGTTAAATTAGTTTTCACGATTTTCTCCGTCTCTATATCTCACATTCTCTTTCTTAAGCTTTTAATGGTCATCTTCCTTAGTGTCGTGATGCCAATTTTCATTTATTTGGGCCTATAAATGCATATATATATATATATATATATATATATATATATATATATATATATATATATATATATATATATATATATATATATATATATATATATATATATATTTTTATTTTAATACTTAATTTGCCCCCTTTTGCTTTAATTACAGTCATGATTCTTTATGGCATAGATTTCACCAAATTTTCACAAACTTCTGACTCTATCTTTCCCCTTTCACCATATATATAATTTTTCATACAGTTCTGTTTTATACGAGTATGTACGAGGGGCAGTCAATAAGTTTTGCAATTCGGATATAAGGAAACGAGATATGAGGAAAAGTGTTTTATTATTTTTCAATATAACTACCCTCGACTTCATTGCACTTGCGCCACTTTGTCCCTGAGGCTTCGAATTCCCGACAACCACAAATCTCCTGACTGCTGTTCAATCCACTCCTGGATGGCGAGCTGGACATCTTCATCATCCCCAAACCGGCGTCCACGCAGTGCAGCCTTGAGCTGGCGGAATAAAAAGTAGTCGCTAGGAGCCAAATCTGGACTGTAGGGGGATGGGTTGAGCTCCTCGAATCCGCACTCGCGCAGGGCAGCTTATGCAACTCTGGCCTTGTGGACTTTGATGACGTTGAAGTCGATCATGGGGCGTGAGGTTTCTAGGGACCCAACGGGCAAAGACCTTGGTCATGGCCAAATTTTCGTGGATGATGTTGATAATACTTCCATGTGATATTCCAAGTTCTCGCTCGATTTCTTCAACCTTTCCCCGTCGATTTTCGAGGATCATCCTCTCCACACGGGCCACATTGTCCTCGTTGGTCACGTCTGATCGGCGTCTTGGACAGGGGTCATCTTCAAGGGACTCACGACCATGGCGGAACTCCCTATTCCAGCGAGCAATGGTTGCATAGGAAGGGGCGGTGTCGGTGTACACTGCAACCATGCCTTCATGGATCTCTTTTGCATTCTTGCCTTTCTTGGTCAAAAATTTGATCACTACGCGGTGCTCAACCTTCTCCATTGTTGAAAAATTTGTGACTGACGATCTGCGATCAACTACTGCTTCTTAAATAGAAGAGGCAGGAGCGTGCGGCTGCAGGTCCTGACTTGTCATAACTTGGCCTATCACCCCCACAAACAGCCATCCCCCTTCCTCTGTTTTTCCCTACCGATTCGCAAAACTTATTGACCGCCCCTCGTATTTGTGGTACTTCTTATTTCTTTTCCAACCACTCACCACAAGCGTTCTGTTGTATTTATGTTTGGTCTTTGTGGTGGCCACATCATAGTAGTGATCCCCATTTCTACAAACCAATTCTTTATGTGGTTGGATGTGTGGCATGGAGAATTGTCCTCCTGAAATAAACTTTCATTTCTTGATGTTGTGGGATAAAATTTCTGGACTGGATAAATGTCTCTAAAATTGTGGCAACATGGTGGTACAGGTTGTATAGTTCATTCTTCCTTTGGCATAAATACCATCTCCCCGTAGCTCTGATGAAAAGATGCAGCCTCATACTATAATATAACCGCCTCTTGCTTCACATTTGGTACCGCACAAGCAGGCTGAAATGTCTTTCCAACACTTCGTCTGTCAAAGGCAGTCCCAAAAGTCCTGAAATTCTGCAAAATTGTTACTAAATGTTAATTTTCTTCCACGATATATATTAGTAGTATTACATTAATTACATCTAAATTACAATACAATAGTCTTTCATACATACCTGATAATTATGTACTTTCATCTGACCAGATAACTTTAGACCATTGTTCGTGTCTTTAATTGTTCTGTTCTTTGACCTACGAAAGACGGGCTTTTCTGCTGTTCAGTTCAGATACCCATAGTTTCTTTCTCGACTTGCCTCCTTTTAGCCCTTGATTTTTAAGTCTTCCTCTAACTATTCTGGATGATATTTGTTAACTTGAAGCTTCATTGAACTCCCCAGTAAGTTAAGATGTTTTCCCCCGATTTTCTAGGTGTTATAAGACGGTTTCTGACATTTCTTATCCTAGATACAAAGCTGTTGGTCTCTTGATATCGTTTTATATTTGTTTGGACAGCATAGGATGAACATTAATTTTTTTTACTAATTTCTTCTTGTTGTTTATGGAGAAGTTGGATTTGTGCTCTCTGAGCTTCTCTAAGTTCTTTAGTTTTAGTCATATTACTTATTCAGAACGATATGGAATACAGAATAGTTATAATTTTAAGCGGAAACATAAGAAATATTAGCTAAATTTTAATTTTAGAAAACATGCGATTTTATTAATTACACGCCATTTAGTAAAATACTAATTCAAGCGTATTAACAAAATATTCCAATGTATTTGTAAATTCCCATTATTATCATACATACGAGGGGCGGTCAAAAGGTTTTGCAATTCGGATATAAGGAAACGAGATATGAGGAAAAGTGTTTTATTATTTTTCAATATAACTACCCTCGACTTCAATGCACTTGCGCCACTTTGTCCCTGAGGCTTCGAATTCCCGACAACCAGAAATCTCCCGACTGCTGTTCAATCCACTCCTGGACGGCGAGCTGGACATCTTCGTCGTCCCCAAACCGGCGTCCATGCAGTGCAGCCTTGAGCTGGCGGAATAAAAAGTAGTCGCTAGGGGCCATATCTGGAATGTAGGGAGCATGATTGAGCTCCTCGAATCTGCACTTGCGCAGAGCAGTTTGTCCAACTCTGGCCTTGTGGACAGGGGCATTGTCATGGAGGAGCAGGACACCGCGTGTCAACTTGCCGCGCCGCTTCTGACGGATGCACTTCTTCAATCCAACCAGTTCCTCGGCGTAATATTGGCCTGTGATGGTACTTCCACGAGGCGCATAGTAAGTCCACCATCAACACTCCCTCAAAATCCCAGAAGATAGTGACCATGATCTTCCCGGCTGAGGGTTGGGTCCGGAACTTGATGGGGGGCGGAGAGCCCCTGTGCTTCCAGGCCATGGTTTCGAGCTTGGTCTTGGGATCTCAGTGATGGACCCACGTTTCATCACCTGACTCGAATCCCGCCGGGTCTTAGTTGTACAGGAGCAGCAGCTCCTCCGAACTTTGACGACGTTGAAGTCGATCATGGGACGTGAGGTTTCGTGAAGTCTAGGGACCCAACAGGCAGACCTTGGTCATGGCCAAATTGTCGTGGATGATGTTAATAACACTTCCATGTGATATTCAAGTTCTCGCTCGATTTCTTCAACCTTCATCCGTCGATTTTCTTGGATCATCCTCTCCACACGGGCCACATTGTCCTCGTTGGTCACGTCTAACGGGCGTCCTGGACAAGGGACATCTTCAAGGGACTCACGACCATGGCGGAACACTATATTCCAGCGAGCAATGGTTGCATAGGAAGGGGCGGTGTCGGTGTACACTGCAACCATGCCTTCATGGATCTCTTTTGCATTCTTGCCTTCCTTGGTCAAATATTTGATCACTGCGCGGTGCTCAACCTTCTCCATTGTTGAAAAATATTTTACTGGCGATCTGCGATCAGCTACTGCTTCTTAAATAGACGAGGCAGGAGCGTGCGGCTGCAGGTCCTGACTTGTCATAACTTGTCCTAACACCCCCACAAACAGCCATCCCCCTTCCTCTATTTTGCTGTACCGATTCGCAAAACTTATTGACCACCCCTCGTATTGATGAATATTATGATAAATTCTAAAAAGTTTAATTAAATATGTTAAATATAAAAATTTATGGGGAGTTCTTTAAACTTTTGGCCAAGTGTGTTTCTCCTAATTGTTCTAATTTGCTATAAATTATTAAAAAAATTACAGAATATGAATAGAAAATCTCTCCTGCAATGTACAAGACGTGGAAGTCGTCGTCTTCGTTGCAACACCGCCAACTGCATGTAATAACAATGCTAATTAAATGCATTGGCTTTCTCTCTTTTTCATCTTATGTTCTCTAATTCAACTCATATAAAAGGTCAAGCAACTTACAAAGGAAGATGCGCCAGATAAATAGAAACATCATTGAATATTGTTCACTTAAGACACATTAATTTAAGATTTTGTTTAATTTCAATTGTCGAAAATTATGGCAAAATTATGTCTTTCGTTCGCTCGTACATGATATATCAGGTGGCGGACAAACGTTCTAATGTTTCAACTAATCTTAGCTAGGTAACCCCTAAATATATATAAACGATATGTTATAATAATTTACATCAGAGCGCAGTCTCTCTATGTGTAAAACTTGAAATATATATAATTTATGCTTTTCACACAATTTGACAAATATTAGTTTGTGAATAAAACAAAGATTATGCCTATTTTAGCCAATTAAATGATCGATTGAATCATGATCTCTTTTACCCCACATAGAGGTTCCTTGCATCTTATTATTGCGAATTCCTTGCCATGACTATTATTTTGTCGTTTAATTCAGTCAATAAAAATTTCGTTCTGCTCACTATAAACTTTTTATTTCAGCGATTCCCCAATCGACTAGTCCATTGGCTTTGAGGGAACACGTCCTCAATGGTAATGAATTTAGGCCTGTTATTATTCAGAAATGCCTGGGTGCTTAGCTTGTATGTGACAAAACTCCATTGTGTTGAAAAACAAAATAATTTTCTGGTTAAAGAATAACCTGAAAAACTAGGTTTATCGTAGGCAGTGCGAAGATTTACTGAGCGTTAATTAAGGACAAAGTATTATCGTTGCTTGAAAATGAGCAATAATGAGTTGCATATAGTTATAATTATACCAGGCAATGGCTTCGCCGCCTTCCCTTAGGGGGAGGGGGAGCTTGCGCTTCGCTACTAAAATTAAAATTTAAAATGTAAAAAAAGAGCAGCCATGGTTAAATTTTTATCAATTTTCTGAACTTCACCAAATATAATAATTTTAAAAATGAACTCTAAACTATTTCATCCCTTTTAAATAATCACGTTGCTAAAATATAGTTATAGATAAAATAAAAAAGCAGCCCTACTTAAATTTTAATAAATTTTCTGAACTTCACTAATTGTAATTCATTTTCTTTTAAAACATTATAAATCATTGGATAATCATATTTATTTTTTTCAAACTCTAAAGAAATTCTTAGAAATTACCTTGATAAAAATTTTAAAAATATACATAAGTCATAACCAAACTAAGATGAAATTATAGAGTTAGTGATGATGACGATGATGATATAATTATATATATATATATATATATATATATATATATATATATATATATATATATATATATATATATATATATATATGAGGAATTAAACCACATTCTCCGAAGATAATTTAATTCAGAACAGTTTCGGTGAATCTCACACCCTTTTTCAACTGACACTGGATAGAAAATATAAGAAAAATGCTTACAAACATAACACAGGGTCAGGTCGTGAAAGATCCCCTCTTTTTTCCCCAATCCCCTACTTGTGGCTAATCAGGGAGGGGGGGGGGTAGGCCTAAACATATTGAAGGGCTGACATTTTACTATTTTGTTTATTCGCTTTCTTATTACAGGATTGAAAGAAAATTGACCCTCAGATAGATTTAAATTAGGAACTGACGATATCAAGCTCGATTCTACGATTCTTCTCTTAACATAGTTAGCCGATTTAAATACCATTTTACTTCCATTGAAATCGATCGTATGATTCAAGTCTCTAACATGGCAAAATATTCCACTGCTTTCGCTGCCCAATCTAATATCTCTTTTGTGTTCGTACAATCTCTTGTCTAGATTTCTCCCCGTTTCCCTATATAAACTTTATGGCAATCGTTGCATGGTACTGCATATACTCCTATGTTATGATGTTCTTTGGGTTTCCTGGCAATCATCAATTGGTTTAAGGAATTATTATATTTAAAGGCTAGATTAATACCCGCTTTTCCAAATATGTCCTTTAAACTATTTAATTTATTATTAAATGGCAATGTTATACATTTGTTGTAGTCATTAGTGCGGGAAGGCTTATTACCATAGAATGTTTTCCTAGCTGCAAAATGGGCAGACGATATGAACCAATCGGGGTAATACAAATTAGAAAAAATGGTCCTGATAATGACAATTTCTTCATCTAAATAGGAAGGATGACATATTTTGTATGCTCTAAGGAAAAGGTTAGAAATTACCGATTTTTTAACAGTATTATCGTGAAACGAAAAATAATGTATATAGGCATTCGAGTGGGTTGGTTTCCTATACACGTCAAGTATTAATTCATGGTGATCTTTATTAATGAGGACATCTAAAAAGGGTAATCTATTATCATATTCCCATTCATATTTAAATTTGATGGAGACATGCCAATTATTCAAATTATTAAAAAAGGTATCAAAATCCTGGCCATTAGGCCATACAGAAAATACATCGTCAATGTACCTAAACCATATAAAGTTAGTGAGAGAAATTGTGGGAAGGAGTTCAGTCTCAAAATATTCCATGAAGAGACAGGCCAATATCGGAGATAAACTATTTCCCATGCTAAGGCCAAATATTTGTCTATAAAACTCATTATTTACTCGAAACACATTGTCAGAGAGACATAATTCAACTAAATCGATAAATTTACTCGTAGAAATGGGAAGATCCAAATTAAGTCTAGCATGATTTCCCGCAGAAGGCCCATGGTTTGGTCAACCGGAACTTTGGTAAACAAAGAGTTTACATCAAAGCTCAAAAGTTTTCCATCCGGTAATTGCAAGTGGTTGAGACGGTCAACGAAATCTTGAGTGTTCATAATTTGTGCAGATGAGATTCTTCTAACTGCTGGAGATAAATGCTTGGCGAGCCATTTGGAGAGCTTATAAGTGGGAGAATTAATATTGGAAATGATTGGGCGTAAGGGACATCCCTCTTTGTGGGTCTTTGGGAGCCCATACATATAGGGAAGTGGATGGTTCGTACTCCTGAATTGTTTAATTAAATCTGCGCTTTTCAATATTCTCTTCAATTTGTTGTTGAAATTGCTTGTTTTGTTATTGAGCGGGTCACTTTGTAGCTTTTCATATGTGTTATATATATATATATATATATATATATATATATATATATATATATATATATATATATATATATATATATATAGAGAGAGAGAGAGAGAGAGAGAGAGAGAGAGAGAGACACACACACACACACACATACACACAAACACACACACATACACACAAACACACACACTCTGATTAGTTTGTCAACAAGAAGGTTGTCCAATTAATCATTTAATTGGCCCAAATTTATAAAATATTTATGATATTTATCTTAATGAATTTATATTTTTGTAAACTGTGAGAAAAACAAATGATATCGTTTTCAAGTTTGAACCATAGTTAGAAAGGTTTGTGGTGTAAATTGTGGTGAAATATTGTCTCTATAGTCTTTGGTTTACAGAGATAAGATTAGTTGAAAAGGGAGAATATTTTTTGAGCCACCCAATATATTGAGGGCGTAATTAAAGAAAAACAGAATGAAAGGTCAGGCATACTAAAAAATGACATCAGCATGCCCCCAAAATACTGGAATAAACTCAGCTAACCCTGAATTTCAGGTTTATCGGGTGTATTTCAACACCTGCAAAGGAAAGTTCGTAAAAAAACCCAACCCGAATCCATACATGCACACAACGATTTCACTCTACGAAGAAAACGATTGTTTTTAGTGCTTTAGAACTTTGGAAATGCACAATCAATTAACCCTGGGTTTTATTTTATTCACATATGTACATGGTTGCTAGAACCAGGAAATGTGGTTGTGTACAGCTCTCATCACATTTAAACATTCCTATTTCTGAAGTTATCCTCTTAGTAAGTTATTCCATGTTATTCACCCGGTTAGTATCAATTTCAATTATTCCATCAAAAAATTAGCTCCTTTTCGATGTCAAGATCCCCTAACGATTGCACATTTGAGTCAGTGTACTCCATCCTACCTCATTGATGCTGGAGATATTGAAAAATACTCCAATCATCAGCAGAGGAATTGGCGAGGTTTTCAGAATGAATTGGAGAGGATTTAAACAAAGGTTTGGGAGATTTTAAGTTAGAAAAGGACTCAATCAGTTTTTCTTTTAAGTGCTAAGCGCTATACGCACTGGTACACGAGGCAAGGACGATAAAATTGAGCCGAAAAACGTGATTTCTCACGAGAACTCTTTACTTTGTTAACAAAAACAGAAGATATATATTTCAGCAAATGGAGAAGGCGGAAGAGAACAAAAGAATAAGAAGAAATATATGTACTCACGGGGTTGATTGAGATCCCTCCTGTTCGTTTTGAACGAAGGGGCTGCTTTTCTTACTCTAATTCTTGACCCTTTTTTTTACCTTTTACCCTGCAGGAGACCCCGTTAGGGCTCTCAGAAAAGGAGAGTCGATTATCGGCCACGAGTCCGAACCCAACTGCGGAATGCTTATAGGGATAGATTAAACTAGGTAAGGTGACCAAGGAGAGTGCGAATCCTGGAAGGTAGGCGAGATAGTACTAGGATATATAGGAAATCTCTCCCACTTGAGGAGCAGTATAATCTTCCTTTCAAACGTTAGTAATTAGAAGCCCCACACGAAGTGGAGCAGACTAGAATGGTGGAAAAGGAAACATGGATTCCTTAGATGTACTAAAGTGACTGCCCCTCCGGTTAATGCTAGAATAACACTGAGGAGGGTGATTGAATCTATCTTTATACTCAGTGAATATACTCACTAACCCTCACTGAAGGGTGTCTCAATATCCAGCTCACCGATGACGTCACGATATACAGGCAAGATTTCCGGTACAAGAGATAATGAGGATTAATGAATACGAAAGACACAATGGAAAATTAGTACAGGAACAAATTTAAGATCATTTCGATGTTCACGAAAAAACTCGGAGATATCTACGTTGAAGAAGAGAGATACAGATATACTAACGAAACCAAAAAGCGAGGATTAAGGATAACCAAATCAGGATACAGTAAAAATGTAATAGAACGAGTCAACAGAGAAAAAAGATGACTGAGACTACTCTTCAGGCTCAGATCACTCAACTGGAAAGAACAAAAGGAAGATGTACCAAGCCATTATCCATTCAGCAATGGTGTATCCAGTTGTCCTATCTACACCATCTCGAAAACCATTATTAAACACTCAGAAGTAGCAAAAAGTTCAAAACAAGGCAATAATAATAATGACAAACACAAGAAGAAGAGAAATGAGAGAATAGAACGACATTCAGAGATAAGCTGAAATGAAACCGATGAACAAAAATATTGAGGAATGACCAAAGAAATTACTAGAAAAAAACAAAACAAGAGAATATAGAAGAGGAGATCACAGCTTTGATAGCCCAGATAGATGAAGGATCATACCGCCTCTTCCCCACCTATACATTAAAGAACAGGAAGAGAAAGAAATCTACACATGAAAAGTGTAGAAAAGTAAGAAATAAGAAACGTAAGTTAACATAAACATTTTTAATAACTATTTTAATATCTACAATGTACGACATTGTTTTGAAAATAAACAATAAAAAAAAATTACGAGAAAGCTAAACCAGCAGAAGAAAGGACTAAAACAACAGTTTGAATGCCTAAAAACAACATAGAATACACACATGAAATAACGAATAAAGATAACTTTAGACTTAGACAACAACTCACTAAACTATCTATTTTCAAGCTACAAAATGGATAGAGATTAACATGACCTCCATGCAACCTAGCATTCATTTGCAAATAGAATACTTCTTTCCATTTCTCCCACACCTTTTCTTCTCTCCTTCACACCTTACAGGCTGAAGAGTTTATACGTGGCAGAGGCGCACTATAATAAACAATGAAAAGGCGAGGATGTAATACACACCGTGGTTCGGAACCAATGTAAAGCCGTAGGTCAACCGGCCACCGAGGTCACCTGTCAAATCTACTCCTATATTTGCATATTTGCAGCTTTAATATCTTTACTCTTCCTCTTCCTCTCTGTCCCCTGGCCTGCTCTCCGCTCCTTCTGAATCCCGCTTAGGGTTCTGGAGGGAATGGAGAGAAGGTTGGGGGGAGGGTCTCCCGTTCCCTCCCCCATCCGGCTATCCTAGAATAGCCGGGGAGAGGGGGGGAGGCTCGGCGAAACTTTCACTGCCTCTCACCTCCCACCTTTCCATACATTTAATTTCATTTCAATATCATGGTTAGTGAGGTTTTCAGAAACGGTAAACGAAGGTTTCACAAATGGTAAACAAGGTTTTCTGAAAAGGTTAGCTGTTTCCACTCAGATTTTCATAGGGGTTAATGATGTTTTCAATAAGTGTCAGCGATGTTTTCATGAGTTACATAGATTTTCATAAAGGATAAATAAAGTTTTCAATAAAGGTTACCGTAGTTTTCAAGAGTTACTCAGATTTTAAATAAGGGTTAATGATGTTTTCAATAATAGTGATCGATGTTTACAAGATTTGCTCAGATTTTCATCAAGCGCTAATGATGTTTTCAATAATGGTGAGCGATGTTTTAAAGAGTTACTCAGATTTTCAATAAGGGTTAATAATGCTTTCAATAAGTGTCAGCGATGTTTTCATGAGTTACTCAGATTTTCATAAGGGGTTAATAAAGTTTTCAATAAAGTTCAGCGTAGTTTTCAAGAGTTACTCAGATTTTCAATAAGGGTTAATGATGTTTTCAATAATGGTGATCGATGTTTACAAGAGTTGCTCAGATTTTCATCAAGCGCTAATGATGTTTTCAATAATGGTGAGCGATGTTTTAAAGAGTTACTCAGATTTTCAATAAGGGTTAATAATGCTTTCAATAAGTGTCAGCGATGTTTTCATGAGTTACTCAGATTTTCATAAGGGGTTAATAAAGTTTTCAATAAAGTTCAGCGTAGTTTTCAAGAGTTACTCAGATTTTCAATAAGGGTTAATGATGTTTTCAATAATGGTGATCTATGATTACACGAAGTGTCAGATTTTCATCAAGTGCTAATGATGTTTTCAATAATGGTGGTCAATGTTTTCAAGAGTTACTCAGATTTTCTTAAAGGCTAATGATATTTTCAGCAAGGGTAAGCGATGTTTTCAGTAAGGGTTATTAAGATTTTCATACAGGGTTAGCGATGTTTTCAATAAATGTTAGTGAGATGTTTAAAAATGATGAGCGATACTTACCTACAGTAGGTAGATTTTCAATAAAGTTTAGGGTTATTTTCACCCTGTTTAATCCACCCACCCTAAAGGTCTCATCATCAGTTTTTAACAGAAACTGATATAACCAACGAGGGTTATAGATTTGGGAGAGGGAAAGACATAATGAAGGAAAAAGGCGGATAAATGGAAGGAATACGAGTACTGATTAAGGAGACAAAGACCTCAAGGATCAACTGGAGAATCTGCCGCCCAGCTTGCCAGAAATGTTCCAACTGGAGAATCCGCCGCCCAGAATTACTCAACTGGAGAATCCGCCGCCCAGAATTACTCAACTAAATAATCCGCCGCCCAAAATTACTCAACTGGGGAATCCGCCACCCAAGACATCTGGGCGGCGGATTCTCCAGTTGATCCGACACATGTATAGTAATCCTCAGCAACCCGATTATTGGACCAATCTCTATGAACATGTTTGCGAAAGAGCACAGGTACTCATAAGTATGAACCTGACCTTTCCCCCTCTTGAGGGTGACTTCCTTATTTTCCGTCCATGAGTTCGCAGGATGACGCCAGGTTCCTCCTTTTCTCCTTACTCACGGCTGAGAATGACGATGACCTCATCCCCGTTTCATTTCTCCGTACTTGATGATGGAACAGGATTCCACTGTTCATTTTAAAGTACTCATGTCCTTTAAAAGAGGCGCTTGTTCTCCTGTATTCTTCATAAAATACGTGCATGTTTGTTGGGCCCCATAACTCTCCTAATTCTCGCCATGTCTCTGTTATTATCCCTCCTTTGCCCCTCTCTCTTCCCAGCAAAGTGAATTAGAGAGAGAGAGAGAGAGAGGAGAGAGAGAGAGAGAGAGAGAGAGAGAGAGAGAGAGAGAGAGAGATAGATAGATAGAGAGAGAGAGAGAGAGAGAGAGAGAGAGAGAGAGAGAGAGAGAATCCATCATCATCAACAAAGTTAATAATTTCAATTTATCTGAAGGGCAATAAAAATTTAACAAATATATT
Organism: Ceratothoa steindachneri; assembly: GCA_963969495.1. Classification (NCBI taxonomy): domain Eukaryota; kingdom Metazoa; phylum Arthropoda; class Malacostraca; order Isopoda; family Cymothoidae; genus Ceratothoa; species Ceratothoa steindachneri. Next base: position 182,489,095 of record OZ018325.1, read on the forward strand.
AGGAATAGAGTCGCCAATCGTATCTATAAGCCCCCGGACGCAATGCGTTTTGGGGATTAGCCACTCTCCAGATTGTTTCCGTTTCCATTTTATTTTGTTTAGCTTGTAATTCGCGCCAGATTTACTCGAGTATATATATTTTTTCAGATTGTTTCCTGCTGTTTCATTTTGTTTAAAATGTGTCTTACCTTATTTTTACTGTGTTCTTTGCCTAGCTTCTTCATCATTAGTTGAAAATGGCATCTTGCCGAAACTAATCTGATTGTTATAAATAAAATCCTGATTCAAATATTGTGGTTTACCATTATTTTCCACTGATATACATCACGTCAATGTGATATCCTCCATTACATTATATATATATATATATATATATATATATATATATATATATATATATATATATATATATATATATATATATATATATATATATATATATATATATATATATATATATATATATATATATATATATATATATATATATACAAGAGCAGAAGAGGAGAATCATTTCTGGCTCAAAACATAGAACAAAGCGTAGGTCAAATTCCTCCGATAGCGCGAAGTGAGTCAAGCCTTGCTTATGGTTTTGTCAACAGCTTATTATAGCGCGTCATTGGCAAGTATAAATTCATGGTTAGCATAACATCCATTCAATCTTACATATTGCAATATTTGGCAATTATACTGAAATAACACACACAGTTTCATTAATTTTTATTGGTATTTACCAACATCGATCAAACATTCGGCATTATTTTATCGACTAGGTGGAGGCGCAACTCTCCTGAACGTGTCTACCTCAGCGCTCAGCAGCGAAAGTGGCTCTTATTACAGTGGCAGCAGCGATAGGTTACTAAAGGGTGTATGGCATCTTAACTCCTACTAGCCGGGTCGTGGTCACCGGAGCCGTTGGCATAACGAGACTCCCTTCCTGAATTCTTTGGCACTGAGGACATTTCTAGATGTGGATGGGTGGGAATTCGTGGATATTTTCAATCCCCATTTGTCCTTGGAGTTTTAATTATCTTACCTAACTTAACCTAAGTTTACTTAACTTATCTTAATCTAACGGTTCTGGTGGTTTAAGAGTCAACAGAAGCCTGGTATCTATGTGTCTCTCATCCCATTGACAGGGTGATGGTGAAGATTAGCTTATCCCCCCCGTCAAAAAAAAACCCTCAAACAGAACATCCCGGGGAACGTGTTTCACCATTTCTCTGGACTCAATTGAGAATGGTCCCAAATCTTGGAAATCGTTCTTAAATGAGTGATTTTTCTCCCTTTCCTTCAGGTGATTGTTTTATTAAAGGCAATTATAGCCATTTTAGTTTCCAGTGATAGGAGATTTAAGATTTAAGATAACCGTTGAGAAATAGAAATAGCCTGTAATTGTAAAATAATATTAAATTATGTTGTAAACGTTTGCATTTATAGAAGTTTGAAACATTTTTTGGTCGATTGTTTAATTCATACTTTGATCCACATTGGTGTGAATAAACTTTCATTTGAAAGCTCATGGAAGAGGGTTTAAGGGAAGGTGAGTTAGGTTAGATTAGGTTATACGAGTTCTCAGAGAACGACGACCTTAGCTAGTGATATAAGAAAATGGTCGAACAAAGTGACGTTGATTGCGAATTCTTTGGGCTATGAACATTTTACACATCCCCTATACACAAGCTCTTTGGCAAAATTGCTCTCTTTGGTTTTCACTTTATTTTTTAATATTATTTTTTCTTCTACTCACCCTTCTATTCATTTTCAACCCAATGTTCTCTCATTGGATTACACAAGTTTCTTCTTTTGAAGGGAAGAGATTTAACTGCCATTTCCACCCGTCGTTGAGAGCTATACAACCGTGTGAGAGAACAAGGAAAAACCAGATATACAAACCAGAAGTAAAAACTCCCATAAAAAATTACCTAGTAAAATGATTAGTGATGTAAGGGGTTGTAATATCAAATCTCCCCCACCTAATTCGTTTGGATCAAGAGAACACATTTGAACACTTCAGGAATTTTTTTTTTTACCGACTACAGATAATCAGAACTACAACCCCCCCCCCCCTCCTCCCCACTGGGAATAAAGTTCCTGCCTCAATCAATTTGGCAATTAATGAAAGATTCGAATGAATATCTACTCCGATACAACGCCAGAAAAATTCTCTGACTGAAAGGCAATTTATGTTTACTTGTCAACAACTTTAATCTTCCGGATGTACCTTTCTTTGAGGGTTCTAAATTTATTTATATTAATAGAAATCTTTCAGTATTTTTACCATGAAATCAACATCTTTTATAGCGATCTGCTAAACGTAAGATAGCCAATGGGGAGATAAAGCGAGTGAATTTCCCACGTCACCTTTATTTTTAAGATCTTTGAACGAAACCTGCGCATGCGTGCCACCCACGTTCTTCACCGCCTTCCCCTCTATTTATTTCCTTAACAGGCGTGTGTAAATGGTAGCATGGCCGCGGGTGTTGACTCGAGAAGACCCGATAATGATCCATTTTTTATCACAAATTAAAAATAAATAATTGAACAAATATGGGATCGTCGGTTGCCAGCCTCACTCACTTGGAATGCGCGGCCTACTTCTTTCGGGGTATTTTAGAAGGAAGGACAGGGCAGGGTAGAGGATAGAGGTGGGTATGGTACAGGAGGGGTTGGGGGCAAGGTCGGGGAAAGGGCATGGTAGGGGTGCAGTCATAGGAGGGGCTGTTTAATAAAGATGGTGTCACGAAGCAGCAGTCGTATGAGCACCCATTTAAAAAGTAATGAGCGCTCGGCAGCTAAAACTGAAATCTGCCGAACAGATGATATGGCGATCACTAATGAGGGCATGGCACTCGAGGGGAGAAGGGAAGGGAGGGGGAGATGCACATGGAAAAGGGAACAATCTAAATAACAGGTGCCCTGATATCGAGAATGTTAGCGTTTCTTCCACTCTATATAGGGGTGGGGGTGGGTGTTTGGGCACATGCTCGGGCCCCTCTCTCTGGGGCCTAACCATGCCGTTATCTATGTTGTTGTCGTTTCTTTTCTAGTCATTTGCTGGTATTCGCCAGAGGGGCGCTATATAAAAAATAAAAAATGTCAAGAACCCCTCTAAAGCCCCCTCAATCTGAAATACCTATTCGACTGCGCGGGAGAATTCCTGAACCTTTCTGAATCGGTACACATACAAAATTGCAAGTACTCAAGCATACGAACAAACCCTCACCCATGGAGAGAAAACAAATCGAAGATAAACAACAATACAACCTGAAATCAAGACTGACATGGACCAATACAATACAACTAGTTTATAACTGACAAACCTAGTTTACTTTGAATAAAGGATTTTTCATCTTCGTTTGCCGAGAAAAGGCTGGAAAATGGTGTAAACAACGAATGACTTTTACCTCAATTGAGAAACGGGGGGGGGGAGGTTGATTTAAACATGTTCAAATATAAAAGAGACATGTAGACAGATACATAAACTGACAGGAATAAAAATACTAAATATTACAAAGACCTCGATAACAAATCTTGTCAACTGTATAGACTTATGCTAAGATGAGATATTATAAACCTTTATAATTGGTACAAAGGGCATAGGTACTCAACAAGTACTGACTTATAACGTGCTAAACAAGGAGCATCAAAACAAGACCATTCAAAAGTAGCAAGTTACAGACAGACAATGACGTGACTCCGAAATACACTTGACAGAACTGACAAAAACATACAATGTAATGCGCAGGTTCCTTTAGCAGATTAAAACTCAAATTAAAAACCACTTGCAAAACGCAAACTAAAAATCAATTCACTTTTTAAATTCATTTAAAAATGATAATCAAAAAACTTTTCAAAAACTCACAGCGGGAATAAAACCCCGCCAAAAATAAAGACTTGAAGGCCAAAAGATCAATCGATCAATAAGATAGAAAATAATAATTAAATTAACCACGATTAATTTAATTAAATAAACTATAAATTTATAATTTATTAAATAATTGAAAAAACAGCCCCAAAATACGCAAAGCTAACACATTGACAGAGCTACCCTTTCAACAGGGATCTTTCTATTCTGTCTCCTACACTTCATCTATTCTTTAAACTCATCCTTTAACCACTTTACTCTCGTACTATTCTCTCTCTAATTCTACCTACATTTCATCTCTTATTTTGTCCAATCAAAACAAGTTTCCTTTTGTTTCTCCAAACTGTTGCCTCGTCAAAGAAGATATTTCGAAACAAAAGTTCTCTACCTCTCCCGTCAGACTGACAACGATTCTGGCAAAAGAATGACTCAGAGACATACGCATCTCAACTCCAACCTTTGAGATTCTTTATATTAACCACATACTCCCTATAACTTACGAGATAGTTTGTCAAATTAAATCTGGGGCATTTTCTCCCCATAAAACATCGAATTAGGAAAGACAAATAAATTTCTGAGACAAATAACAAGGTCGGCAGATGAAAATAACAAACTTTGGCAGCCATATTTACTCGTTGTCAAGGCTTCCGTTTCCGTAGCAACGCCGCCACGCTTTTCCCCGTCGCGTCAGAACGATTCGCTGATTAGTCATTGATTGCTAAGCCCTGGCGCGAATTCTGGGTCTCAATCGTTTTTCTACGAATACATTGGATTACTGGTTGGGGTTTGGGCAATAGGTCAATATTCTGGCTGGTGGCTAGGTATGATGAGATGGAGATTTGGTGTGCCATCGCTACAGTGTCACTTGACGTAGGGGAAAATCGATGTTTAAATTTGTGATTGATTCGACACAAAAGGTGCGTTGATGTGCGCCACCCCAAATTGGTTGAAAGTTGATGATGATGACATCAGAAACGACAATAATGAAGGCCCCCTCCCACTCACCACCACATAAAAAAACACGATATTTGAGACTGAAAATTAAACTAGTGTAATCCAACGAGGGCTGTGTACACAGTGGAAAAATATAGACAAAAGAAGAGAGAAAATAGACAAAAATAAAGCAATTGTTAAAAGGTGAAAAAACCCGCCATAACAAAGATCTCGAACCTCTCGTTAGCATAGTGGATAAGGCGTTGGACTTCCAACGCCCAGGTACTGGGTTCAATCTCAGCGAGAACGGACACAAAACTTCAGCGCACGTGAGGGAACCTGGGCCCCTATCAAAAGGACGCGGTCTAGTTGCCCGTGATGAAAGTAGCTTCCTACATGCGTCATCTCATAAATAACACGTCTTCACACTACCCGTCGTTGTTAGAATCTGGCGAAGAGGTAAATATACGCCTCTATCCTCCCGACGTGGAGCGAATCCCTCCCCGTCAAGGTCACTTAGGGTTCCCTTCTTGTTGCTGGTTTCAAAACACAATACAACTCGGCAGCAGTCATTCCTCAACGAAGACAGACCATCGGTATTCTCAAGCTTGCCACTGACTGTCATTCTGATCTTTATGCAAATTTTCTTATTCGTGTGCGGGATCGCTTCCACGATTGAAAAGGGATGGATGGTGTAACTAAATAACGACGATAATGACCCTCTCATTGATGCGAACATCAACAAGTTCATCAGCATCGGTCATCGCAGGTCATCCTAACCCCTGAAGTGTAGCGCCTCACTTGCCTCATCAAAGGACATTTGCACTCCAAGGGGGGGCGAAGACACGAAGAGTGGTGAGAGTGGAAGGTCGAGGAATAGGCAGGACTTTCGAGGGAACTGAGACTGCAAATGCTTATTATTACTCCGAAATTTTACCCATTGTTGAGGGCACAAGCGCTAGACAATACAACATACGTTTAGGACAAACACGTCCACTGATGGCCAAGATTTCAGGGGGTTGTCAGGTGAAGCATTGGTCAGCATGCTGCTGTTGTCATCTGGAGAATTGCGTGCTTCCCCTCCCTCCAGATACTTTCTCTCTTCGCCACTTTCTTTAAAGATCTCTCCTTACAAACCTTACGCCTCAAAAGGCAGGAGAGCAATGGAAAAGTCTGCATGAAGCAAGAACTACCGCGGCCTCATTCTAGCCTGATACCCCAAATTACCCAAGAAGTACCCAACCATAAGGGCTCAAATCCCCCTTTGTTAAGTCAGTAGCGTGCCAGTAAAAGCCCTAAACAATGGCTCTTACCGATAATTTGTGACAATAAAAAACACCAGCCACAATTTATGTGCCTATTTGTTTATAAGTTAAGAAATACCAGCAACATTTTAAGTCTATTTGTTTATAAGTTAAGAAACAAAGGAACCTAATATAACAAACGAGGGTATTTTCACTCAGCTGAAAAATAACAAGGGTAGCAGAAAACAGATAAAGGGTGAGAAAATCCATAGAAACAAAGTTATTAATTTTGAATTATGGGATGATGACGCATTGTTAACTTCAAGGACAAATTCGGGTAAACCCGCTTGGGGCCTTAGCGTAGATCAAGACAGTCTTCGAAAAGGTAGCAGCAGGCTATTATCTAATGTCCTAGATCCAGAAAGTTCAGATTTCAGCTTCAGAATTTCCTCAGGTCCTCAAATATTGAATACAACTCTGATTTTACGCTACCAAGTACGCTCACACGGAGATAGGAACCTTATAAACAACAATCAGGCCCTATAATTTATCAAACAAGGTAAACTAGATATCTATATTAAAATATATAAATACATCCAATGTTCTCCCAATGGGTTATGCCATTCGGATGTTGTGTTTAATGTTTTTCAGTCTCTTTTAATCATCCGTTTTTTTTTATTTATTAATATTTAATAATCTTCCTTACTTTTTTCCGTTTTTCGCAGTCTAATTTTCACTTTCCTAAAACCAAAACTGCACTCTCTAAATCACAAATTTGCCATTCATTGTGAAATTAAGAGCCCAAGTTCTTTCAGAAGGTCAGTAAGAAGCGAATTCTCTTACCATGTGCAGTGAAGCATTGAGATTATTGATAAGACCTACCAAAGAATGTAGAAGTCATATTTTAAGTGAATTTTCAGTCGCAGAAATTATACTCAATTATATAAGGAAATTTCTCGTTAATTCGAAATTAAATCTGAATTTGAGAGTATACTTTTAAAATAAATTTCTCCATAAATTACTGTAACAGACAAAAAATAAAGCCGGTAGTTTAGACTTGAACTCATTCCCATTAATTTAGACCAACATTTCAATATTAAAATATTTTTACCCCTACAAGAAAGAGGAGAAGGAGGAAGGGGGAAGGGTCGAAAAAGCCAAATGAAAGCGGACAAGAGACGAGAAAAAGATACAAGACTGCAGAGTTTTGCAATAATAAGCCTTGTCGATCTTAAAGGTTAGTTGATCTTAAATAGTGGGCGGAAGGTTTACAAAATGACCAGTAACAAGTTCTCTCTTGAAATCATGATGGCTAAGAGGTACGAATTTGGAAGAAAAGTTCCTAGTGCTGCATTGATGGGCAGTTAGAAGAAATTTGGATCCTGCCATAAATAATGAACCTAAAATTATAAGTAATTCCGGGTTCGCTATTCTTGACAGGATAAAATTTAGTGACAATCCCTTCCAGAGTGTCATTCTTCCTCTGCTAGTGGAGGGCCCAGTCCCAGTTATGCTGAAAAAAATTAACTGGTCGAAATAGGCAAAATAGATTATAATAGTTTGCTTAGAAATGCCATAACAAAAATTGCACACGCTTTAAGAACACAACGTCCATAAAAACTGGGTCATTTTGTTGCCAATCAAGACTTTTAATTATGGCTGTAGATTCATGTTCTGTATCGCTGGAGGGGAAGAAAATGGGAATAAGAACTGCAAGTACCCAAGTGGGACTTTCAGTTAGGTTTGGTTATTAAGGTAACGATACCCTGGTGGTTGATGTTCAATTGGCAAAACATTGGGGAGGGAGGATGTTAACATGGCTACATTAGAGGGAAGATGTTAAAAGTGTTTCAATAAATAAAATGAACCTATTACATGTATTTAACTTCCTCTTTCAATGATCTTTAGATTGGGTTCGCTATTCTTGACACGAGTACTTTTGAGTTCTCTAATTTTAGCAGAACAAAATAGGGTTCGCTATTCTTGATCCAAAAGTTGTTCATCACCTTACCCAAGCAACACCTAAACGGGGTGTTGGCACGCATCGATGTCACAGGATCCAAAAAAATAAAGAAAAGGAAATAGTTAGAATTTAATGTATGTGGTATTTTTATATTTTTACAAAATAAAGCGAAAACTAATAAAGCATTGGACGATGAAACCTTTGATGAGGTGTTCGTGAAGGAAGTGAAAAAGTTAGAAGTGAAATCGTGTAAAATGCACGGAGTCCAATTAATTGAGGAACTGAGAACCGTGAGGACGTGTTCAATAAACCAAGCCTCCATAAAACAGTTCGGCCCGGTCAAATTAAAGCCCAAATGGTACTTACATTCATGGAATTAATATGCACAAGAACCGATTCCCAAGTGAGCGTCTACGTCAATAGTGCCCATGAGTGTGGTAGCATTTAGTTGTCATCTTTGACACGAGCAGCGGACACCTCAGAGTTTGGCCCCGCAGGGGACGGAGTGTACTGTCTAGACTGTTACATCTGATACTGGGAGGAGCGTCACGTCTTCCCAGCTCGAGTGCTAATAGGGAGGACCTCTTCACTGAGTTGAGTTGAACTCTATAACCGGGCCTGGTGAACCTGGTGTGTTCTCCCTTTCAACTTCTGACACCTACTTTTATCTAGGACTATCCCTTCTACGTTTTCCCCAAAACATCTATTTAGAACTACTGAATCGTAGGGATACCCAGTCTAGTTCGCTACACATGGCGCCTGGAGAGATTGCACGTCATCCTGGGATAACCCAGTTCCAGGATATGATAATAATAGGTGATCACCAACCCTACTCAATGAACAAGCCTATCTCTATTTTTCCTTATTACATACCCTTGCCCCACTCCTTTCCAACTTTTGCTCTTATTATCTAAGGTGGTTCTGGCGACTCTGTATATTATATATATATATATATATATATATATATATATATATATATATATATATATATATTAGGGGGCTACGCCGGAATCTTTTATGATTGACGGCCGAATATTCGACTACTACGCTCTGCTGACAACTTACGGATAAAGCATTTTTACTTGCTTAGTTTGTGACTTTGAACACTGCCTACATAGAAGAACTTCTATTCTGGAAGTCTTACAGTGAATCCCGCTTAAACCTTCGAAAAGAGAGATACTTATTTTTCGTCGAAGACTCATAATTCAATGAGGGCTTCAGCACCTCACTACTCCCGTCCATCGCCCTGCGTGTAAACCTGCTCGGATGTCTGCCATTCATTGATTTCGTCTTAACTATGCCGGCCACTTGGACTGACATAATTAAGGGCTTATATGAAAACTAATTTGAGGACTAGCCAAAACTAATTTGAGGCCTAGCACAGGACCATAGCCCTGAACTGCCCCAAGCACCGCGAAATTATCAAAAGAAAGGAAGAAGAAGAGAGGAAAGCAAAATAAATTACATACGCAAACACCGCCAAGAAGAATGCAGAGGTAGAGCCTGCATCGGCACTTGCACAAATAAGCATCAGCGGAGATTTGAGTGCAAAGATATTAATCTGCATTACCCACGCAAATGTGGCAAATCCAGTAAAACCCAGCTGCAACAATCAAGTACTTAACACTCTCCTGAAGGCGAACAATCTCCCTTCAGTAATTATGCCTGAAGACCCCAAATGCTCCAAGTCATTCAAGGACTCAGTCATAAAGAACAATAGCGTCAAGTCTGGATTAGAGGAAATTATTGAAGCTGCCACATCGGAGGAATCCGAAGAAGTCGACGAAGAGGAAAAGGCTGAAAGTGAGGAGGGATCCTCATCTTCTGACAACGAAGAAGGCCCCTGCATTCGTACACGAGCTACGAAGAGCAGGTCCAAAACCCCGAGTCCTCCTCCGAAAAAGGAAAACCCTGGGCCAAGTAAAACCGCCCAGCCAGCCCCCAAGAAGAAGAAGAGTAAGAAGAAGCATAGGTAAAAACAATTCACCATGTTATGGAACGCACTGAAGATAATGGAAATTAACACCAACGGCTGGACGACGAAAGGAATTCTTTAAGGAAATGTATTCAAAGAAATTGATGCGGACATCATATTAATTTCAGAACACGGGATCGACACGCGTAGAACAGAAATGAAAATCTGGAACTACGATGTGTTGATCACAAATTATTCGCAGGAGTGGGACGATGGAGCCGCTATTGCAATAAAGAAAGGGATTAAATACAAGCAAATAAGAAATCTAGAAGAATCCTACCTCGCGATTGAGGTCGAACTCGACTTAGGAAAGTTGGTTATTGCTACCGAATATCAACCGCCAAGGAGAGATGTATTACCAATTCACACTCTCACTGGACTATTTGGCAGAAGAGCCCCCACTATATTAATGGGGGATCTGAACGTCAGATGCCGAGAATCCGGTTACAGGACCTACAACGGTATAGGAAGAAGCCTGGACCTGTTGTTGGACAGAAATATTGTCCAGCGAATAGGCCCCGACTTCCACACCTATGTCAGAGCACGATATGCCACAAAACAAGACATTTGTATGGCGAATCGTCAGCTGCCGGTCAATTACTACATGGAACCAGTCCAGGTACCATGTAGTGACCATTTAGGGATCCTACTCACTATAAACAGGAACCATATACAAGTTCCATCTGTAGTCAGAAAGAACTACAAAAGAGCAGACTGGGCACGGTACGCGCGCCTGCTCAAGGCCTACGATCCGCCGAAATTGGACGAGGCAATTTTCAAGGAGATTGACGAGACACTCGACGACCTCAATAACCATCTCATCCACGTAGATAGGGCTTGTATCCCTAAATACAAGTATAGGACTATCTCTACTTACGAGTGGACCGAATATATGAAGGAATTATACCGTGAGCTGAAGTTATTGTATGAACTTAACATCGTGAATGCATCAGTTCACTCAATGCAGCGAGGTAAAGAAGTCAAAGAAGAACTGAACCAGTTGATCCTCGAACAACAGAATAGAAGATGGGAGGACGTGATCGATAGCCTCAATCACGAAACGACTCCAAAAGAATTTTGGAAAAAGATCCGAAATCTCAAAGGATCGACTGGGAAGAAGAAGCATAAGATCGAGCTACAGAAAGATGACGGAAACATCGAAACAGAAGAGGAAAAAGTTGAAGAAATATTCCGAAGTTATTAGGAAAAGCTCTTCAGTATAACTGAAGAGGAAAACAAAGACTATGACCTAGAGTTTGAAAGCAACATCATCGACGAACTTAACGAACAATGCACAAGACACAACCTCACCGCCAGGTGGATAGACAGCGCGACGGAGATGCAGAGATTACAGAAGAAGAACTATTCGGCGCGCTCCGCTCATTCCAACAAAAAGCCCCAGGACAATCGGGGCTTACAAAGCTTAACTTTGAAAAGGCACCAGCCAATGTCATCGAAGGGATGAGAAGAATATATAACGCTTGTCTGAACACGGGATACTTTCTACATGCTTATAAAACGGCTAATATGATTTTCTTGCCTAAGCACGGAAAGAACCCAACGTTGAAAGAGAGCTTTTGGCAGCAAGCACTTCGAGAAGATCCTCAACAAAAGACTGGTGTCTCGCCTGGAGGAGAACTCCCTCTACAACCCACACCAATTCGGGTTTAGGAGGAGGCGAAGTATAGAGATGGCGATTAACGTCATCACGGAAAAGCAAGCCCAAGCAAAACGGAAAAAGAGCTACATGGACATTGTTTGTCGGGATGTATCAAAGGCGTTTGATAAGGTGTGGCAACGGGGAATGCAGTACAAGATCTTACGACTGGGCCTAAGTGAAAACTTAGAAAAAACTCTCTGTGATTATGTCATGGAGAGAGCGGCGTACATCAGTTTAGGGTGCACGGATGGACCAAAGTTTCCGCTCACTGCGGGCCTCCCCCAGGAGGGGGTGCATGTACCCTACTCTCTACTTGATTTACACCGCAGATGTCCCAGCCCCTGTAAGCCCCACTCGCCTTAACATTCAATTCGCCGATGATTTCACCCATATAATCACTTGTCCATGGAGGAATGCGCCTTGGCAAGCTCGTATGACAGCAGCACAAATTGAAAATCTTGACACATATGAGGCCCGGTGGAAAATCCGCACCAACCAGGAAAAGTTCAAAGTAGTTCCCATGGGCAGGAGATTAATTTAGGACGTCAGGGTGGGAGATAGACGATATCCCTACACCATGGAGTGCAATGTACTCGGAATGAAGATTACCTCATCCGGGTACAAGAAGCACGTCCAAGAACGAATCAACAAGGCTACTGCTGCAGTCAAGACTCTATATAGGTTCAGAAATCTTCGTCAAAGCAATAAGAAAAAGATCTACAATGCACTTGTAAGATCGACGCTGCTATACCCCACTTCCGCCCTCTCGTGTGTCTCGAAGACACAGAAGAGGGCACTACAATTGGTGCATAATAAATGCACGTACCTAATTACAGGTATACGCAGAATAGAAAGAAGACGTCAAGAAAGAGCTGCACCGGAAAGCGTGGTTAAGTCCCATTAACATTGCCATAGAAGAACGGACAAGGAATATGCTGGAAAAGGTTAATCGTGAATTGGACGATGAAATCGTCTAAATGATTGACCAGAATAGAAGAGCAATAAGTCGCGCCAGATTTCCAAGCTCCGCCGGGGTTTTAGCTAGCGGAGCAGAAGTGCCGTTCTACGCATGATGATATAAATGTTTTTCCCCAAACCAAGAAAAAGCTAACCTAACTGTGAAACCTCACCGATTACTACAAACTGACGGTTGAAGACACAAATCTACCCATGAAGACTCAAATCTATCGATGAATACCGAAATTTACCAAACAAGACATCCACGAAGAAACAAAAAACACAAACTACACACATTACAAAATATACGAAAAAAGAAAGACACTAAGCAAACATTAAAGTAATTAATAATGCAATTATCACCACAACAGCAAATGTGCACATCATATCCAAAGACATTAATTGATTTTGAAGACAAATGGCTTGAACGCTTTATTATATATATATATATATATATATATATATATATATATATATATATATATATATATATATATATATATATATATATAAACTAACTCAAAGACAACAAAGGAACTACAAAACAAAAAAAACTTAAAAAGCGATAAGCCTGATCACCAGGATCTAGCATCACTTTGCACCCTTCCACACTTCTTTCTCTTTTCACCACTGGTCTACTTTCCGCTGTCTGTCCACACACCCTTTCTCTATCCCCTACCTACATATACTCTTACACCATACCATACCTTTTATGATTCAAAGATGAGTACTTGAGTACTTTTAGTACAACTGGGAGTACGACGAGCATCTTCACAATGTCTGGTCGTGGTAAAGGAGGGAAAGTCGAGTGGGATTTTTTTCACGCCCTCCAGACAATTTTACAATTCAAAAACCGAACTCGGAGGGGAAGACATCTCTCACCCCAAGAAGCAAGAGAGTACCAGAAGGGGTGGGTGGGTAGCACTGCCCAAAGGGTGACATGGGACCCCCCGCCCCCAGGACACCAAGCGGATCCCCCTCCGGTTAATACCAGGGCATCAAAAACCTGACAGGCAAAACGGGTTGGCTGTGGTTTGTTGGAAGAACAAGAACGTGGAGGTCCTTGTTTCAGAAAAGGCAAAAGATCCCCTTCGCAAGATAGGACTCGAAGCAGTACCCCCCCCCCCCCCCCACACACACACACACACAACCACCACGAATTACTCGTGAGGCGCACCGTCATTCTGAGAAAAGTAGACCCTTTCTTTTCAGATAACTCCACCGAAGATATCAAGGCCGAATTGAACTCAAAACAGTCATGGGCAAAAATAGACAAAGTAGTGAAAATCAGAAAGACGATAATAAAAATCATCTTCAACAGCAGCGAGATGGCTTAGAGAGCGTTAAGGGAGGGCCTCCTGGGGTTCTACCTAAGGGTAGCTCCAGAGCAGATCGAGGCAAAGGAGTATATACACTTAGTAAACTGCCAAAACTGCCTCGCACTCGAGAGTCACTCGGCTAAAGAATGCTCCAAAACTGGCCACGGTTGGAGAGACTGCCGAGAAGAACGTCAAAAATGTGCGAATTGCGGAGGGGAACATCAGGCTCTGGCCATGAGATGCCCCCTACGTAAAGAAGCGATACGGGCGAAACGTGAGAAGTTAAGAAAAGAAAAGGAGGCAAAAGCCCGAAAGGTTCCTATGCCACAGCGGCAGCGGCAGCGGCACCAGTGAACACACAAATACCGGAAAGAACGACTCTGAAACTTGTCATGCCGGCCAAGAGTAAGGAAATAATGACAATGGTCCTCGTCGCCCACCTGGCGAACCCTGCGCGCCTGGTAGCTTCTCGGGGAAACTGAACAACACGCTCCAACACAATGTAGTTCAGAAGAAGTTGTGGTTTCTGCCAAACCCAGCATCTCAAGACGTGTTAAACATCAAGTTCGTCGATGACGGCACAGACTGAGAACAACAAAAAAGCAACGGTGCCAAACAAGGAACAACAACCTAAAAACACGAAAGAAGACGGGAGCCATGCAGAAGACGAAGGAGAAGCAAGAAAAGAAAACGCTGAAAACTCAAAAAATACTCAGGGGAAAAAGCGAGAGAAAAAGAAGAACACCAGATCCATAGCAAAACAAGAAAAAGAAGAAGAAGAAAGGCAAGTACAAACAAACGACGATTTGGAAGACGATCAAAGTTACCCCGGAGTGCACATAACGGAAAAAATACAAATTCTGGAAAAAGGACACTTTTTCGCGGGGAAGAAGTGAATTTAAAAGTTTTCGGGACTATTGGATGTAGACCCGAGAAAAGCAATAAAATGAAATTAGTTTAAGGAATTAGAAGCGGTGAATACAAGTGGACCTTTGAGGGGCCGTGGTCTATGAAGGAAATAGATAGCCTCCTGTACAGTGGAACAATGTATATCCCGGACTCGAGTATATCCACAGTGAACGGGACAACGTGTAAGAACATAAAGTGCGGAAGGAAGACCTCGAAGATAGACTAATAGTAACAAGTGAGTCAACAGAAAAAATCGTGGTGAAAGTGACAAATAATAAAGTGAAATACCAATAATCAACAGTGTATAAACATGAAAAGTCAAATAAGTAAATGTATAGCGTGATAATGGTTAATATGAAAGTAAAAGTGTATTGTGAGTTTAGTAAGTAATAGAATTAAAGATTCAGATAATGAATAAAATCAAAAAAGTTTCACAATTAAGGGGAGCTAAAACATAAATTCAGCAAAGTAAGTGCGAACAGTGAACTCAATAATATAAAAGTAAGTGTTCATTAAATAAAATTTTAAAGTGAAGATTATATAGCAATATTAGTGTCAATAGTAATAATAATATAGTAATAGTAATATAAAAAGCAAGTGATAATAGCTAAACAAACATCAATAGTGAAATAAAAACTAAATCAAGTTGACACTGAATAAAAAAAAAGTAAGAGATATAATTAGATATAAATAATTAAAGTTAACATGTGAAATTGAA
The DNA here is from genome assembly GCA_963969495.1 of Ceratothoa steindachneri. NCBI lineage: Eukaryota > Metazoa > Arthropoda > Malacostraca > Isopoda > Cymothoidae > Ceratothoa > Ceratothoa steindachneri. The sequence goes on from OZ018325.1 coordinate 182,504,641, forward strand.
GTGTTACGTATAATCAAAAGGGCAAATTGGTAAACCATCAATCAAAGATTATAATAATAAACACAAGTTTTAGTGTAAATATAACAACCCTACAAGTGGTGTACAACTTAAATGCAAAAAATGTGGAATTTAAACTCCCAAAAATCTGAGCTCCTGTGTAATTCGTTATTCCAGGAGGACCTATTTTACTTTTTGTGTACTTTTGCCTCTCACTAAATATTTTCCCTCCTCAACTATAGTTTCGAATATTATTTCAACACTTTTTGACTATAATATTTTTAGTTTTACATTGTGTGCATAAACTAAACTTTATATATATGTAAAGGTGAAAAACCCTCTTGTACTCCCTTTTCTCCAATAAATATATCAGAATTTATGATTCAAAGCCACAGGACAAATTCGTCATTACGACAGATCTAATTTGCAGGTCGAGTATGTGCAAATATAATCTCATTCTGGAATTTTATGATCTTATGAGGACTTTTTCCTTGACCTCCCAATGCATTGGGAGGTCAAATGCAACTACAACATTAGCCATAATTTTTCGGACACCTCGGCAATTTTAGGAAATTAGATAAATGCAGGGTCATAAAGTTTTGATTTGCATATCGATATGAATATAACAATTAAAATAAGGAGGAATAGATATCGATAATAATATATGCCTCAAACAACCAACAAGAATTAACAAAATACGAAATTTGCCCAAACATGTAACATCAGCCGCCTCATATAACAGATGAAGCTTTGTGAAAATTACAGCAACACCGAACTGATACAGGAAGCTCAGTAGCGTATCGAAAGTCCCTTGGCAGTGATGGGGTCATATATTCTTCAAGGAAAGCTCTCCACGAGAGTGCGGTACCTGAGGGGTGTGATGCATGCTCACTCCTCGGTTATGACTGCCTTCAGTTGATCATTGGAGGCTAGCTGATGATGTCTTACGGCCTCTTTTAGGTCCTGCCAGAGGTTTTCTAATAGATTCATATCCGGAAACTGAGGTAGCCAGTCCATCACAGTAGTATTGTTGTCCCGGAACAACTCTGTGGTTGACGCAGACTTGTGATATGGGCCATTGTCTTGCTGAAAAATCACATTCCGAGCATTTCTGGAGAGGTCTCGGGCGCAGGGCCGTATGTAATCTCTCAGAAAGCTTGGTACTTCTTGATTTAATGGTGCCACCACAAACGGTGAGATAACCCACCCCTGATATCGCCATGCAGCCCTAGCCCTAGCTACAGCCGCATACTATTACAGAACATCCACCATGCTTTATTGTTGTCACTATGCACTCTTGATTCTGCTGTTCCAATAGACTCCTGCGCAATCTAACTTTGCCTGGGGTCAAGAACAACTGAAACGTGGACCATAAGACATGTCCCCATTGAAGTATAGTCCAGTTGCGTTGAACAAGTGCTTATGGCAAATCGAAGTCGTTTCTGCTGAAGGTTGATCAGCGACTTCTGGCAGACTTTGCAAAAGGTATATGCCCCCCATTCTTTCTCAGGGGCCGCTCCAAGACTTTCTTAGCAAAGAGGGGGTTTTCATCTTTCCAATGTCTACGGGTGAGAGTGATCCGCCTCACCCCCTTCGTTAGAGTCGTTTCCAGATGACTCTGCTTCTTTATCTACAGTGGACCTCGCTTCTCTTTCCCAGGGGTCAGCCTTTACCCTAAAGTGCTCGAGGTGACAACGTTGCTTAGAGTCGCGCTCCAGTTAGGCGCAGCTCAATGGGGCGAGCCACTTTGGAAAGATAAGGTTGGTAGGTCCACAAAGCACGGCCTTCATCTCAGAGACTCAATATTAGTCACCTTGCTGGGGCCTGGCATAGTTTTTTTCTTTAAAAGGTGCTCATCTAGCGACTGTTTCAAGGCGCATAGCTACTGAAATATAGTTTTAGTAATAATAATATAGTAATAGTAATATAAAAAGCAAGTGATAATAGCTAAACAAACATCAATAGTGAAATAAAAACTAAATCAAGTTGACACTGAATAAAAAAAAAGTAAGAGATATAATTAGATATAAATAATTAAAGTTAACATGTGAAATTGAAGTGTTGCGTATAATCAAAAGGGCAAATTGGTAAACCATCAATCAAAGATTATAATAATAAACACAAGTTTTAGTGTAAATATAACAACCCTACAAGTGGTGTACAACTTAAATGCAAAAAATGTGGAATTTAAACTCCCAAAAATCTGAGCTCCTGTGTAATTCGTTATTCCAGGAGGACCTATTTTACTTTTTGTGTACTTTTGCCTCTCACTAAATATTTTCCCTCCTCAACTATAGTTTCGAATATTATTTCAACACTTTTTGACTATAATATTTTTAGTTTTACATTGTGTGCATAAACTAAACTTTATATATATGTAAAGGTGAAAAACCCTCTTGTACTCCCTTTTCTCCAATAAATATATCAGAATTTATGATTCAAAGCCACAGGACAAATTCGTCATTACGACAGATCTAATTTGCAGGTCGAGTATGTGCAAATATAATCTCATTCTGGAATTTTATGATCTTATGAGGACTTTTTCCTTGACCTCCCAATGCATTGGGAGGTCAAATGCAACTACAACATTAGCCATAATTTTTCGGACACCTCGGCAATTTTAGGAAATTAGATAAATGCAGGGTCATAAAGTTTTGATTTGCATATCGATATGAATATAACAATTAAAATAAGGAGGAATAGATATCGATAATAATATATGCCTCAAACAACCAACAAGAATTAACAAAATACGAAATTTGCCCAAACATGTAACATCAGCCGCCTCATATAACAGATGAAGCTTTGTGAAAATTACAGCAACACCGAACTGATACAGGAAGCTCAGTAGCGTATCGAAAGTCCCTTGGCAGTGATGGGGTCATATATTCTTCAAGGAAAGCTCTCCACGAGAGTGCGGTACCTGAGGGGTGTGATGCATGCTCACTCCTCGGTTATGACTGCCTTCAGTTGATCATTGGAGGCTAGCTGATGATGTCTTACGGCCTCTTTTAGGTCCTGCCAGAGGTTTTCTAATAGATTCATATCCGGAAACTGAGGTAGCCAGTCCATCACAGTAGTATTGTTGTCCCGGAACAACTCTGTGGTTGACGCAGACTTGTGATATGGGCCATTGTCTTGCTGAAAAATCACATTCCGAGCATTTCTGGAGAGGTCTCGGGCGCAGGGCCGTATGTAATCTCTCAGAAAGCTTGGTACTTCTTGATTTAATGGTGCCACCACAAACGGTGAGATAACCCACCCCTGATATCGCCATGCAGCCCTAGCCCTAGCTACAGCCGCATACTATTACAGAACATCCACCATGCTTTATTGTTGTCACTATGCACTCTTGATTCTGCTGTTCCAATAGACTCCTGCGCAATCTAACTTTGCCTGGGGTCAAGAACAACTGAAACGTGGACCATAAGACATGTCCCCATTGAAGTATAGTCCAGTTGCGTTGAACAAGTGCTTATGGCAAATCGAAGTCGTTTCTGCTGAAGGTTGATCAGCGACTTCTGGCAGACTTTGCAAAAGGTATATGCCCCCCATTCTTTCTCAGGGGCCGCTCCAAGACTTTCTTAGCAAAGAGGGGGTTTTCATCTTTCCAATGTCTACGGGTGAGAGTGATCCGCCTCACCCCCTTCGTTAGAGTCGTTTCCAGATGACTCTGCTTCTTTATCTACAGTGGACCTCGCTTCTCTTTCCCAGGGGTCAGCCTTTACCCTAAAGTGCTCGAGGTGACAACGTTGCTTAGAGTCGCGCTCCAGTTAGGCGCAGCTCAATGGGGCGAGCCGCTTTGGAAAGATAAGGTTGGTAGGTCCACAAAGCACGGCCTTCATCTCAGAGACTCAATATTAGTCACCTTGCTGGGGCCTGGCATAGTTTTTTTCTTTAAAAGGTGCTCATCTAGCGACTGTTTCAAGGCGCATAGCTACTGAAATATAATTTTAGTAATAATAATATAGTAATAGTAATATAAAAAGCAAGTGATAATAGCTAAACAAACATCAATAGTGAAATAAAAACTAAATCAAGTTGACACTGAATAAAAAAAAAGTAAGAGATATAATTAGATATAAATAATTAAAGTTAACATGTGAAATTGAAGTGTTGCGTATAATCAAAAGGGCAAATTGGTAAACCATCAATCAAAGATTATAATAATAAACACAAGTTTTAGTGTAAATATAACAACCCTACAAGTGGTGTACAACTTAAATGCAAAAAATGTGGAATTTAAACTCCCAAAAATCTGAGCTCCTGTGTAATTCGTTATTCCAGGAGGACCTATTTTACTTTTTGTGTACTTTTGCCTCTCACTAAATATTTTCCCTCCTCAACTATAGTTTCGAATATTATTTCAACACTTTTTGACTATAATATTTTTAGTTTTACATTGTGTGCATAAACTAAACTTTATATATATGTAAAGGTGAAAAACCCTCTTGTACTCCCTTTTCTCCAATAAATATATCAGAATTTATGATTCAAAGCCACAGGACAAATTCGTCATTACGACAGATCTAATTTGCAGGTCGAGTATGTGCAAATATAATCTCATTCTGGAATTTTATGATCTTATGAGGACTTTTTCCTTGACCTCCCAATGCATTGGGAGGTCAAATGCAACTACAACATTAGCCATAATTTTTCGGACACCTCGGCAATTTTAGGAAATTAGATAAATGCAGGGTCATAAAGTTTTGATTTGCATATCGATATGAATATAACAATTAAAATAAGGAGGAATAGATATCGATAATAATATATGCCTCAAACAACCAACAAGAATTAACAAAATACGAAATTTGCCCAAACATGTAACATCAGCCGCCTCATATAACAGATGAAGCTTTGTGAAAATTACAGCAACACCGAACTGATACAGGAAGCTCAGTAGCGTATCGAAAGTCCCTTGGCAGTGATGGGGTCATATATTCTTCAAGTAAAGCTCTCCACGAGAGTGCGGTACCTGAGGGGTGTGATGCATGCTCACTCCTCGGTTATGACTGCCTTCAGTTGATCATTGGAGGCTAGCTGATGATGTCTTACGGCCTCTTTTAGGTCCTGCCAGAGGTTTTCTAATAGATTCATATCCGGAAACTGAGGTAGCCAGTCCATCACAGTAGTATTGTTGTCCCGGAACAACTCTGTGGTTGACGCAGACTTGTGATATGGGCCATTGTCTTGCTGAAAAATCACATTCCGAGCATTTCTGGAGAGGTCTCGGGCGCAGGGCCGTATGTAATCTCTCAGAAAGCTTGGTACTTCTTGATTTAATGGTGCCACCACAAACGGTGAGATAACCCACCCCTGATATCGCCATGCAGCCCTAGCCCTAGCTACAGCCGCATACTATTACAGAACATCCACCATGCTTTATTGTTGTCACTATGCACTCTTGATTCTGCTGTTCCAATAGACTCCTGCGCAATCTAACTTTGCCTGGGGTCAAGAACAACTGAAACGTGGACCATAAGACATGTCCCCATTGAAGTATAGTCCAGTTGCGTTGAACAAGTGCTTATGGCAAATCGAAGTCGTTTCTGCTGAAGGTTGATCAGCGACTTCTGGCAGACTTTGCAAAAGGTATATGCCCCCCATTCTTTCTCAGGGGCCGCTCCAAGACTTTCTTAGCAAAGAGGGGGTTTTCATCTTTCCAATGTCTACGGGTGAGAGTGATCCGCCTCACCCCCTTCGTTAGAGTCGTTTCCAGATGACTCTGCTTCTTTATCTACAGTGGACCTCGCTTCTCTTTCCCAGGGGTCAGCCTTTACCCTAAAGTGCTCGAGGTGACAACGTTGCTTAGAGTCGCGCTCCAGTTAGGCGCAGCTCAATGGGGCGAGCCACTTTGGAAAGATAAGGTTGGTAGGTCCACAAAGCACGGCCTTCATCTCAGAGACTCAATATTAGTCACCTTGCTGGGGCCTGGCATAGTTTTTTTCTTTAAAAGGTGCTCATCTAGCGACTGTTTCAAGGCGCATAGCTACTGAAATATAGTTTTAGTAATAATAATATAGTAATAGTAATATAAAAAGCAAGTGATAATAGCTAAACAAACATCAATAGTGAAATAAAAACTAAATCAAGTTGACACTGAATAAAAAAAAAGTAAGAGATATAATTAGATATAAATAATTAAAGTTAACATGTGAAATTGAAGTGTTGCGTATAATCAAAAGGGCAAATTGGTAAACCATCAATCAAAGATTATAATAATAAACACAAGTTTTAGTGTAAATATAACAACCCTACAAGTGGTGTACAACTTAAATGCAAAAAATGTGGAATTTAAACTCCCAAAAATCTGAGCTCCTGTGTAATTCGTTATTCCAGGAGGACCTATTTTACTTTTTGTGTACTTTTGCCTCTCACTAAATATTTTCCCTCCTCAACTATAGTTTCGAATATTATTTCAACACTTTTTGACTATAATATTTTTAGTTTTACATTGTGTGCATAAACTAAACTTTATATATATGTAAAGTGAAAAACCCTCTTGTACTCCCTTTTCTCCAATAAATATATCAGAATTTATGATTCAAAGCCACAGGACAAATTCGTCATTACGACAGATCTAATTTGCAGGTCGAGTATGTGCAAATATAATCTCATTCTGGAATTTTATGATCTTATGAGGACTTTTTCCTTGACCTCCCAATGCATTGGGAGGTCAAATGCAACTACAACATTAGCCATAATTTTTCGGACACCTCGGCAATTTTAGGAAATTAGATAAATGCAGGGTCATAAAGTTTTGATTTGCATATCGATATGAATATAACAATTAAAATAAGGAGGAATAGATATCGATAATAATATATGCCTCAAACAACCAACAAGAATTAACAAAATACGAAATTTGCCCAAACATGTAACATCAGCCGCCTCATATAACAGATGAAGCTTTGTGAAAATTACAGCAACACCGAACTGATACAGGAAGCTCAGTAGCGTATCGAAAGTCCCTTGGCAGTGATGGGGTCATATATTCTTCGAGGAAAGCTCTCCACGAGAGTGCGGTACCTGAGGGGTGTGATGCATGCTCACTCCTCGGTTATGACTGCCTTCAGTTGATCATTGGAGGCTAGCTGATGATGTCTTACGGCCTCTTTTAGGTCCTGCCAGAGGTTTTCTAATAGATTCATATCCGGAAACTGAGGTAGCCAGTCCATCACAGTAGTATTGTTGTCCCGGAACAACTCTGTGGTTGACGCAGACTTGTGATATGGGCCATTGTCTTGCTGAAAAATCACATTCCGAGCATTTCTGGAGAGGTCTCGGGCGCAGAGCCGTATGTAATCTCTCAGAAAGCTTGGTACTTCTTGATTTAATGGTGCCACCACAAACGGTGAGATAACCCACCCCTGATATCGCCATGCAGCCCTAGCCCTAGCTACAGCCGCATACTATTACAGATCATCCACCATGCTTTATTGTTGGCACTATGCACTCTTGATTCTGCTGTTCCAATAGACTCCTGCGCAATCTAACTTTGCCTGGGGTCAAGAACAACTGAAACGTGGACCATAAGACATGTCCCCATTGAAGTATAGTCCAGTTGCGTTGAACAAGTGCTTATGGCAAATCGAAGTCGTTTCTGCTGAAGGTTGATCAGCGACTTCTGGCAGACTTTGCAAAAGGTATATGCCCCCCATTCTTTCTCAGGGGCCGCTCCAAGACTTTCTTAGCAAAGAGGGGGTTTTCATCTTTCCAATGTCTACGGGTGAGAGTGATCCGCCTCACCCCCTTCGTTAGAGTCGTTTCCAGATGACTCTGCTTCTTTATCTACAGTGGACCTCGTTTCTCTTTCCCAGGGGTCAGCCTTTACCCTAAAGTGCTCGAGGTGACAACGTTGCTTAGAGTCGCGCTCCAGTTAGGCGCAGCTCAATGGGGCGAGCCACTTTGGAAAGATAAGGTTGGTAGGTCCACAAAGCACGGCCTTCATCTCAGAGACTCAATATTAGTCACCTTGCTGGGGCCTGGCATAGTTTTTTTCTTTAAAAGGTGCTCATCTAGCGACTGTTTCAAGGCGCATAGCTACTGAAATATAATTGAGCCAATTCATTATTTAGGCTACACAAAAAAATATAAAACAATTTTTTTCAGATGGAGCTCGGCTTATCGAACCCAGCGATGAACTTCACCCAGCTAGACCTTAGGCCTGCTGAGTCCGCGAACAAGATCCTCGATGCCGCGAGGGAAGGTGCAGATGTAACTCTCCTCGATGTGGACATGGGTCCGGTGGTCTGGGTTGAGGGTATCCTCTCAGACTCCTGGCGAAAGCCTACCGTGCTTGCCTCTTGCAAGGTGGGGAGAGATCACTATACCCCGGCCGATTTCCGCTCAATTTCTCAAACATCTTTCGTGTGCAAGTTAATGGAGAAAAAGGTAAATATTATAGTAGCTTATTTCCTTGACCTCGGAGGCCCACTGTCTAGGGCACTGTGCAAGTTCCATTCACTTCGCATGCTCTACTTTGTCTTGAAAATACTGTTTGCGAGGTCTTCTTAGGTATAAATCATTACGCCACAATGATTTTCAATTTGGAGAAGGTCTATGATACCGCATGGCGATAGATTATCATGAATACCGTTCACACTATGGTGGTGAGGGGACGCTTTCCAATCTTCATATCGGAGTTTCTGAGAGATGTCGATTCCTCGGACAGGTGTGGACACCCCTCTTTGATCCAACAGGACAGGAGGAAGACGTCCCCCACGAAGTGTACTCGGTGGCACTCTCTTTGCCTTGAGCGTCAAAGCATCACTTCGGTGCTGCCGGAAGATATTCTTGTTACGCTTTACCTAAACGATGTTTCGATTACTTTTGGTGCGGTTTAGATGCTAACTATGTAACGTCGAATCAAACAGGCTCTGAACTGCATCTCTCGCTACGCCGAAGCATACGGTTTTCGGTTTTCTTTGTCTGAGACTAAGGTATTGCACTTCATTCGCCTAAACGGGGCTGCTTGAAGTAATAGAGTAGCACCTTTTCCTTTTTCTTGTTTTCGGCCAAACTCTTCACTTGGTATGCCCATATTCGCAGCCCTAGGGTCTCTTGTATCTGCGCCATGGACATTCTTCACTCCGTAACGTTCAGTATCTGAGTTGCTGATATGGCTACAGTTTCACTGTTCTGGCGTTAGTCTATTCATTTGAAGCCCGACTACATGGGCGAGTTTTATGCATCGGAATCTAAGCGTGAATTTGCAGAAGGTGGACGCGATCCACCACACCTGTTTCCGTTTGTCGACAGGTGCTTTTTGCACACCTTCTATTGAGAGCCTGCATCTCAAGGCTGGAGAGTTTTTGTTCGTTCTGCGTTGTGCACAGTATATTATGTGTCTGTTCGCGCATGCTGACTTCTTCCTCATGTCCTAACGACTATCATTGCATCCCCGGCAGATCTCGACCTCGCCTCTGTCGCCAAAAGACAGCAAGCATACCCTAAGCCTTTCGGTTTTCGAGCTAGGGAGCTCCTGCGAGAGCTCGATGTCGCTCTTTGGCCAGTGGCTCCTTTGGTTCTGCCACCAGATGTGTGCCAGTCTCAACCATTTGTCGCGACGCTTCTGCTTCTAAAGCTTCACAGCGCCTAGAATATTGCGTTTGAATTTTTTGGAGCACACGTGGTTTCACGCTGGAGCTGTGCCAGTGTATACGGAAGGCTTCAAATCCGAAGAGTGGGTCGGCTTCCATGACGTGTCCCATATGTTTGAAGTTAACGTTGCTCTACAAGCTGCTGCGTCTGTCTTAACTGCCAATCATCTTCTAATACACAGGTCGGTATGTGGGATTACGCGTCTTGTCCGTTTCGGAGACGAAATTGTGATTAATAATGGCTCACAGAGCGCTCTGAATGCTCTCGAGACATTAGGATCTCCTCACCCCCTGTTTCGCGATATCCGTGATTCCAGGGCTGCCGCGAGCCAGAGTGTCGTAGAATGACTCCCGACGATACCATATATTACACTATTCGTTGAGGGAACTTCCTTAATTATCTTTAGAGTGCGTTTACTGTCTGGCGGCCGATATTATGTATCTTCAAAATGCTTAAGAAGTGGAACTGAGCTCAAGGATAATAATATTGCTATCATTAATAAAATAGAGTTTTATTAATAATAACTATAAACAATACACAAAAACGGAAAATATTGACATAAACAGAATGGAAAGGGTCGTGGAGACTCGGGCTAATCCAAGGATTTAAGGGATTAAAAAAGGTAAAACAAATATAGAGTTAAAGAGATGGGATGGTTCGATAAACCATTTAAAGAACAGGATAAAATTGACAAAAAGGGATCAATACTCAAAAGGTGACGTTTGGCTTACGTAACTTTTCATTAGGGTGCAGTGGAAGGTACTTGAAGGAATATTCGGTCCGCTGGCGAGTTCCAGCCGAAGGGGGGGGATAAAAGGATCCTGACGAGGCGTCTTGGGAAGGAGAACCGTTTCTCGACGAACGGCTTGAAGAACAATGGCTGTTCTAGGTTGTTCTCTTCCGAACAAAGGGGGGGATGAGAACCGTCTCTTGTCTACGGGCTCAAGAACAATGGCTGTTCTAATGTTGTTCTCCTTGAACAACAGGGGAGGTGAGAACCGTTTCTTGGCGAAGGGCTCAAAACGAACAATGGCTGTTCTAGGTTGTTCTCTTCTGAACAAAGGGGGGGATGAGAACCGTCTCTTGTCTACGGGCTCAAGAACAATGGCTGTTCTAATGTTGTTCTCCTCTGAACAACAGGGGGGGGTGAGAACCGTTTCTTGGCGAAGGGCTCAAAACGAACAATGGCTGTTCTAATGCTGTTCTCCTTGAACAACAGGGGGGGGATGAGAACCGTTTCTTGGCGAAGGGCTCAAAACGAACAATGGCTGTTCTAATGCTGTTCTCCTTGAACAACAGGGGGGGGGATGAGAACCGTTTCTTGGCGAAGGGCTCAAAACGAACAATGGCTGTTCTAATGCTGTTCTCCTTGAACAACAGGGGGGGGGGGCCTTGGGGACTTGGCGTCGGAAAGGCTCGAACCTTTGGCACTCAAGGAATATTGTCCTCCTTCTGGACAAGTGATGGTGAATCTCGAGGTCGAGGTCCCTTGGCGCACAAAGGGAGAGAGGGTCGTGGTGATGTTTCGCGACGAAAATCTGGATCTCCAATCTGATCTTAGTGGTAAAGTTTCCATATAAATAGCCAGGACATCTCCTTGGCGTGGGGGAAAATGGAGTGAAAGCTTGGAGGGAACGCACAGCCGGGCCGGGGAACAATGCCTTATCTGTTCATAAGCCTAACTCGATCTGGCGATGTCGGCGTATGGGGGCGAACGGGGGGACGATAACCTCCTTGTTTAAACATTGGCATCCGATAGCTGAGATAAGACTCCAAGCCTCGAATCGAAGATGCACGTGGGCAGCATCGTGGTTTTAAATAATACGGGGTAGGAGTTGAAATTAAACGCAGCTTCAACACGTTCTATCACACAGAGGAATGTCTAGATTGTCTTCTTGGTCTGATGGTTTCGTGGACATGTAGAGATTGGGAAAAATGAGTCCGTTGATGAGAGCGCCAAAGAGTCCGCCAGGACTGGGCCACCAGACTAACCTTTCTCACTTGAATACAATGACTACATGCCTGAATATGACTGTGTTTTTCGGGGGGTAGGGTGCGTTTTTTTAGCTTAATTACTATTATATGTTTATATATTTTTTATTTTTGTTCTTTTATTTTATTTCCTCTTTGTTCTTTTGTTATTTTATTTCCTTTTTTGTTCTTTGCCATGTTCTTTGTTTAATATAACTTAAATAATAGGCTACTACTCTTTTCGGCGACCGTACCCTCGGTGGCGGTCGTTAGAATGACGATTTTGATTTCAAAAATTACTCGGAGAGGATTGATTATTAGTCTGCCAATACGGGAAAATGTATCATTTAAGGCTGCCATTTTTCTCGAGCAAATCCTTGAATGATGAGAAAAAACGACAACAAAAAAACCTCTTGCGTTGGCAGTTGAAGGTAAGAGAGAAATGAGGATACCCAATGTTCAATTTAAATAGAAGCTTATGAAAACCCTTCCACACACTAGAAGGATATGATCTAGTAAACCTGCGGCGAAAATGGCCGATTTAGTACCTCTAGCCACTAGGTGGCGCCACCTGGTGGTCAACCTATATTAGATTTGAACTCAATGACCTCAATTACTTTTCGTAGCATTGGTTTTAGTTGGCTACATTGAGCCAGCGACTCGTTGCGGAGAGAAAATGAACACAACACGAGATTTGCAAGCCCCATGGACCTGCTTGCTTCGCCCCACTTTAATATAAGGCTGTGTCGAATCACAGTATTTTGAGTCGCTTTGATCGAAATGAGAATATTTGTGACGTGGTGCAGTGTTTTGTGTAATGTTTAATAGTTGTTTATGGAGAAGTCTGTGATGTAGTTTTGCCAGTTGAGGTGTGCAAAGCGTTTGTTCTAGGGAGGTGCACTTTAGGGTACGCGAGGAAGGAGGAATTGTTTAGTGTGACTAGGGTGTGTAGCAATTCTGCTATCTGGGTGCCTCTGTTGTCTACTGTTTGGTTGCTGAGTCAGAATGTGCAATGTGCATTTAAGTCATCGCAGATGAAAATGTTTGGAAGTTGTTTGAGCAGGTCGATACTCGGTGTGTAATTTGTTGAAAATCTTTGTAGAGATGGGTGTATGTATAAATTTATAAGGTTGTATTCGGAGCATTTGATGTTAATATTGATGGGTTGTAATTTTGTGTGAGCATCGTTGTTTAAGAGAGTGTCGGTGTGTGAGGTGGGGTCGATGAATGTTTTAGAGTTGTGGAGTATAGTTATGACTCCGTGGTTTCTGTGTGTTGCGTCTCGGCTAAGTGTAGTGATAGAAAGGAGGGGTTGCTTTGTTGCGGGGCTAGGTTTGTCTCTTGATGAGTGTTATGTGTATGTTGTGATCGTGTAGGGAGTTTTTTAGTGCGGCATATGTGGGGAAAATGGAGTTTATGTTGATTTGTACGATATTCAAGGTGTGTTGGGCTGTCTTCTAGTTTGCGGAGTGGTTGGTGGGTGAACGCATGAGTTTCTTGACCAATTTGCAGTGTATGGTTTTATGTTTGGGAGGTCAGAACAGCGCAAGCGTATGCAGTGTTTGCACCTTGTTGGCATGCGCGACACGAGTAGGGGGGTGGGGAACCGGGGTTAAGCCCTATGTCTCCAGCGCGTTAGGTGAGAGGGAGGATTGTTCTGTGTTTGGGAGGTCAGAACAGCGCAAGCGTATGCAGTGTTTGCACCTTGTTGGCATGTGCGACACGAGTAGGGGGGTGGGGAACTGAGTTAAGCCCTATGTCTCTAGCACGTTAGGTGAGAGGGAGGATGGCTGGGTTATTCTCACTATTTGAAAGAAACACGAAAGGGAAACTGAGAGGAGAAGTGTGTTAATAGAGTAGAAACCCGTGGAAGATCAGTGCCCAACCCGAGGGTCGAGGCCTGGAATGCTGATGCCGTTTGAATCTGTATTCGTGCATCGGCGAAGGCTTCCTCCTTGATTTCCACTGTAGCGAGGGATCTGTTCGCATTTGGAATTTCGACTTGCTCCGTTCCCACGATCACGGCAATCCCACATCGTGTAAGCAGCATCGTTAGGACATGCAGTGAAATGGGGCACAAGGCTCATACGTGCTTAAATGTAGCACAAGGCAAACGCGCAATCAAATATGGCACAGGCCAACACACACTCAAAAGTGGCATAAGGCTCACTCGCAGTGAAAATGGTATAAGCAACATACATACGTACTTAAAAAAAGTGATACAAGTCTCACGCGTACACAAATGTTACACAGGGGTAGCACAAGGGTACATCAATGACACGCACTCAAATGTGGCACAATGATCATACATTCAAGTATGGTACAGGGCTCAAAGGCATTTAAAAGTGGTACAGTGCTCACACATTCTTATGTGGCGTAAGGCTCACATTCCCTCAAAAGTAGTACATGGCTCACACGCACTGATATGAGGAAAAATGCTCATACCCACTCAAATTTAATATCACTCTTACACGCACTCAAATGTTGCACAATACTCACACACACTCAAATGTGGTACGTGTCCTACGTGTACTCAAATATGACACAATACTCTTACGCGCTCAAAAGTAGCACAAGAATCAAACGCATTCAAACTGTTACACGCTACACCCATTCCTCAAATGTGATGCAAGGCTAACACGCGCTCAAAAGCGCCGAGTATGAATGCTTTTGGGGAGAGTAATAACAACCCCACCCCCACTTCCTCTGGAACAGAGGACGTCGTAAATCATCGCTGTGAACAAACATTGCGCACACTCACACGCGCGGGTACGCACGGCATCCCATCATCCCCTCTTCAAAACACAAACACCCCTAGGAGTCTCCTTCCGCCTGTTTGAGCCAATTTTAACGCAGGTCGAATCGGGTCCTTGTTTTTTTTTTTCCACGCACCAGAATATTCATGTCCCGCCCCTCGATCCACTGAGCCTCGTTTTATTAATTTCCCGTTTCCTCCGTTCCGTCTCCCTCATTCTAAAGGCCATCCCGTTCTCACAACTGGTAGCTGGAGGAGCCTAATATCTCAGGCTAGTCGGGGCGGAAATGGGGGGGGGGGCTGGTTGACCCCCCTCCCTCCTCTTGGCTCCGGTTGGGGTGGTGGATTTTAAGATGTCTGCTGCATTACTCCCACCCTTTTCTCTTTCTACTGCACCCCTCCCCCATCTTTCTTCTCTTTATCTTTTACGCCCCCACAGAGGGTTTGTGTGTCAGGTGACATCTGGTGATTGCGGGCCATCCCTGCGGCCATATACCCTAGCAGCCATAATATAAGGGTCAGTAAGAACAAGGGTATTTAAATATTTATTATAGAAGATTAACAAAATGTTAAGACTATATATTCTACACATAGTTAGATATCTAATATCTATATTTCGTGAAAATTTTAAGTGAATGGAATAAATATTTCGTAAGTTATGAGGAAATAAACAAACTATCTTCCAAATTGCAGGCCAAAAGTTAAGGGTCACTTAGAAAAAATGAACTACCAACCGAGGTATTTATTTGTTAAGTTTAGGAGACTGTTGATGGGCTAAGAGGTACCTCTTATGATGATACATTATTGGAACATTCAACTGTCGACATGGCGGCTTGTGAGAGACGACCCGCGTCCTGTGATGAAAAACAAAGGATTGTGTGCCTTCGCCAAGAGAGTGAGTCAAATTCTGTGTAGCCACTACTGTAGGAAGATCTAGAAGTGTTGTGTAATGAATTGTAGCTCGTTTGAGGTCATCAGTATAGACAGATGCTAAACCCCAAACTGGTAGACCTCGTAAAACGTAACCAAGGCAGGATCGTATTATGGTCAGAATGTCACTGATGGATAGGTTTAAGAGTGCTGCTGATATATCCCTCGAGTTCAGTTCACCCCCCATGTCAACGTAACGCGCAAAACAATTTCCCGGAGGTCATGAGGTTCTGGGTTGCTTGCTCGGGCACCGGTAAAGAAACCTCTGATCTCCAAGAAGAATCAAAGAGTCCGTCTTCGTTACGCTCAAGAACATGTCGTTTGGACAGAAGAACAGTGGGCGCAGGTTCATTTGGAAAAATGAATCGAAGTTTAATGTGATTGGTTCCGATGGCGGGATATACGTCCAACGAAGATGTGGCGAGAGGTTATCTCGTGCATGTGTGAAGAAGACAGTGAAATATGGAGGAGGCAGTGTAATGATATAGGGGGGTGATCTCTGCTGCTGGTCCTGATCCACTTATTCACCTATAAAGGACTGTCAATGCTGAAATCTACAAGCAGATTCCTAGACAGCATGCCCTTCCACATCTCCGATCCTCGTCAGTTCAACCTTCTATCTTCGTGCAGGCCAACGCCCCCTGCCACACTTCGAAGAGAGTGAAATATTTTTTGACCGATAGAGGTGTTGATCTCATGGACTGGCCACCTCAAGGTCCCGATCTCAACCCTATAGAAAACGTTTGGAAGATTATTTGAGATGGGACGCGAAGGAGAAATCCAAAGAACCAAGATGAACTATGGGAATTATTGATAAACGAATGGAACAATATTACCCCATCATTTTGCGATAAATGAATTCAGTCCTGTTGTTACAGATGTCGGGAGGTCATTTGCTAGTAAAGGGATATTCACAAAATATTATTTATTTTTTTGTTCTTGTTCCATTTTACATTGTTTTTCTAAGTGACCCTTAACTTTTGGCCATTGCAATTTGGAAGATAGTTTGTTTATTTCCTCATAACTGACGAAATATTTATTCCATTCACTTGAAATTTTCGCGAAAGATAAATATTAGATATATCTAAATATGATTATAACATATAGTCTCAAGGTTTTGTTAAATTTCTATTGTAAATATTTAAATACACTTGTTCTTCCTGACCCTTATATTATGGCCGCTAGTGTATCTTCCAAGCATTTTCACTTTCTCTTCCTTCGCTACTTTCTTCACAGATCTCGCCTTACAACATTTCGGCGGAACACGCCCTCGTTGCTATTGCCCATTAAATTCGAGAACACCCCGTTTGGAGAATGGCGCGCATTTCTAACCAGAATTCCCCAAGTAGTCTCCTCTTAAGATTACTCGAGTCTGTCAATGCTAGCTACGAGTAGTTTTCGCTGTTCAAAATTTCGCTTCTGAGAACTGTGTACAGGGTTCTTCCAGGTGGAGCCTTTGAATGCCTCCGCTGCTCCAGGGATTTAAGGGTGACATGTTTTGCTATGCCAATTCTTTTCACGCTTGATTTTTTTCACACATTCTTTTCTTTCGGTACTTTCTTATTAATATATATTTTTTTTACATTCCTATTATCGACAGGCAATTATTATTTTTTTTTTCACTAAAGGATTAACTTAGGTCGAGTATGAAAACAAAAAGTATCAAACAAAATATTTATTTCACAAAACACCTATAATACTCAACCTAACTCTTTAGTAAAAAATATAGATAAAAATCCTTTAGTAACAAAAAGCTATCGTTAATAGGAGAGGATATTTTTGTTAATATATTCTCTTTTTTTCTATTTCCCCAATGAATTAGCGTGTCCACATTGGTTTACAACCCGCCTTTTCTTTCAAACGAGTCTTCTGTTTATGGCGTTGCCCTTTAGAAGAACCATTTATCAGTAGGGGAGACATTAAGCCACTATAGTTATGGTTACGGAATAGTTACGGAAGGGATTCCAATTTGGGTCGAGTTTGTGGTAGCTGCAATAAGTGTGGTTAGGAAGCCTCAATTAAATGGTACAACAATTATGAAATACACAATCAATGGAAACGGTTTTATCACTTATTTCTGTAAGATTCTGAAAGTAAAAAAATCCCCATTGTTTGGTGAAAACAGTCCGGAACAAGTGATCCTTGTTGCGGATCAGAAATTTAGATTCAACCGACGAAATGAAGCCAGTAGGAAGGGCTCAAGAAATTTCAAAATAATTCCCGCGCAGTCAAAATTGCTCAGACCCGCCGAAAATTTACAATTGTGAGGGCGGGCGTGTATGCGACCCTGTATGTACCTTTGTACATGTCGGCGGACCGGTATGCTGACACGCTTTATTAGTTGCGCAATGAAGTGGCTAAAGTGCAACGCCGAAGAAAGTTAAAGTGAGTGAAAGTGTAACATATTCCTCTGAAATCATTCATTCTTTGCATTTAAGATTGTCATAATCAAGTCCCATGTTTAAAAAAAACATTTTTTTTTAAGAAAAATGATAGGCGTGCTATATTTCATGTTTTGTATATCATGTTGTCCATGTGGATTTTTTTTTATCTAATTGTATTTTGTAAAACAATTTCTTTTAATATAAAGCATGAATATCTTAAGTTTTATTGAGCTACGAGACAAAATTACCCATGTAAACAATCATGTATTGAAAAACGTTGAACTTCCATAATGTAATTAATATTATGTATTTTATGATTAAAGGCCGTATGCTAAGAAAAATGTGAAAGGCACATTTAAGCAAAAAACCTTTTTTTCTATGTATTTTACATTTTAGCCTTTTGCATATAATAAATTTAGAAATAATTGTGAAGCTACACTAACAGCCGTATGCTAAGAAAAATGTGAAATGCACTTTTATCAGATTTAGTGTAGCTTCACAATTATTTATAAATTTATTATATGAAAAAGGCTAAAATGTAAAATATATATAAAAAAAATAGTTTCTTTTGTTCGAATGTGCATTTCACATTTGTTTTAGCAAACGGCCGAATTAAGTTTTATATTTTTTTATCCCTATATGTAGCCTGTGTAGGGAAGAATGAAAGTGAGGGTGCAAGCATTATGAAAAGAACAATTGATTTGATCTTATATAACAATGTGCTTCATACATGTTTTGTAGTGAAAAGAGGAAGTGCGTTGCAGTGTTTGGGATGGAATCTTGTGGGTACATTTTATGGGGTGAGTGTTGACTAAGGATGACCTCTGGTAAGCCATTGCGGATTTTGTCATCCGCTGAATTATGTTATGTATGACAGGACTCCAATGTATTAAAAAATAGTCCAAGTAGCCGCAAATAAACTCCAAGAAAGCCTACTTGGGGCTCAGAATAAACCACATTAAAAAGTCTTGGGATAAAAATTGCTTCTGTTGTAAACAAATATAAATGTCATTTCTGTTATTTTTATTTTTTAAGATACAAAACAATAAAGATAGGAATTATTCAGGGTTTTATTTTGTTTTTTAATGCTGGTTCTTCCACAGACGCCGGAGCATACTTTTTTTGTTGGTTTAACTGGTTTCAGTTTTGTGTGCGGGTGCGGGGTGCGTTTATAACGTATCTTGCGTTCTGTCCCTTTCTTTATTTTACAGCCTAATGAATTGTGATTTCGCATCATTGGGGTTTGGGGGATGTAAACCGCATGTCTCAATGAATTGAAATCTGCCCCTCCCTATTTCAGCCATAATTTGGAATAATAAAAGCCAAGGGATCATCCAGAATTATAACCACCATGTTTCCATTTCTTAACCTTCCCTGTAGCTGCGGTTGCTATAGCAACGGTTAGGATTCTTGAATCCGCCTCGAGCCTTCCTGGGGAACGATCCTTACGCACACCAAGCAAGTGACCGTATCCATTAACCCAACCTTACGGGATACAGCCAATTGCTTGGCGAGGATGGAGCACGTCCTCCAGGTATGGTCGAGGCTAATGAAGATTCTTGGAATTTGCAGCGCAGCGAGTGCAAAATAGGAGGCTCGACGCGAAGAGTCATTTTAGGACTCTTCTGATATAATTATGATCTCAGCGACGCGCAGACACTGGTTCGATATCTCGTTCCGCCCAGACCAGACATTTCATATCTACACCTTTTTGCTTTAGTTGGACTATTACAGTTTAACTAAGAATTCTACCCCGTAGCCGTCAACCGATGGTGAATTTGCCAAATTCGTCATCGATACAACAGCAGTTTGTTTGTACATATTATTAGCATATATGTAGACCCATACATCCCTTAGGCGATTGAGACTGGCACTCCCACATTCTGGCATTCTTCCGGAGCTTCTTACTTCTGTATAACAAGCCTAAGAACATTCTTCCTGGGACAATTATCTTAATCCCCAGTGATATCATCTCTCATCGTATGCTCGTAGATCA
Source organism: Ceratothoa steindachneri (assembly GCA_963969495.1). Lineage (NCBI taxonomy): Eukaryota > Metazoa > Arthropoda > Malacostraca > Isopoda > Cymothoidae > Ceratothoa > Ceratothoa steindachneri. The sequence continues at coordinate 182,524,280 of OZ018325.1, forward strand.
ATCTAACAAAACAGCACCCTAAAACGGCACCACGAAGCAATGCATTTCATTGCACCCATCTTTTCATGACCCTTGGGCCCACAGAAAACTATCATTTCCAAAGAGTTATAGAAGTGCATCCATGTCTTTCTAAAGGACACTCAAATACGTCCTACTTCTTATACCTAATGCAAAGGCCCATATAAAGGTCTTACAAAGAGGCAAACATGCCTACAAGCTTGATGGTAGCAAAGGAGAGATTCCTGCTCACATTCGCAATTCAAAACTGTCCTACATCAAACTACATATATGTACATTCTCGCACAAGCAGCACTCACATAGAATCGAACACACAATTTTCTCATGCACCGCCTAAAAAACACGATGGACTATGGGAGCAAACACGACCAAAAAGATCCCCATAAGATCCCTAATTTGTAGGACAATCATTTGTGGCAGTTTAAATTGAACCCTTTTTTTCATTCATCTGTCACCAAAGAAGGGACGTTGAAATGTTCGAATTATTGGGCCCATCTCGGGAAATCAATTTACCATGTAATTTGCATTTTATTTTTATTATTATGTTATATGCTGCAGCTGGTTACAATTATTATTTTATTCTGTGCCTTCGTTGGTTATTTTTTTCTACATGCCATCGATTATATAATGTACCTTGCATTTAATTATTAATATTAGCCTAATACGCTTGGTTTTACAATATTCGATATCTCAATCAGGCCATATATCAAAATTGAGATTATAAGATATATAATGTCATTTGTTATCAGCCGTTCATCTATGATATTTTAAAAAAAATTGTGTCTTTGAGGTAATTAATTGTAAATTTGGTATTATCTCCTCAGTCCGTCGATTCCACATATTCAGTCCTACAATTATACTTCTCATTCACACACTCTTCCTTCTCGCACTACTTTCCCTAATCAGAAAGCCGAGTGTTTTGTAGAGATTCATCCCCCCGAACGAGTGTCACCAAGCCATCTGACACTCCCACACTCGTAGGTCAAGCCTGAGAACATTCTTTTTGGCAACATTATCTTAATCCCCCCTACTAGTATGGTCGGAGATCAATCTAACAGAAAGTCAAATAGCTATTTCCTCACTTGAAGGCCCGATACGTAAACAAACACACGAATGTCGCTCACTCTCCGGTGTCTGGTCTCAAATCGGTGAGGAACGACATATCCTCGCCCAACACCGAGGCGGATCAGCTACGCCCAACTGGCCCTGTAAACTTAACAGCTGAGCCAGATAGGATCCACCCAAATACTTTCACTATATAAGGAGAAACTTAGCAATTTTTAATATTATTATTCATAGATTCCTTCATTGATCTGTTCCTTGTAGCACCCTCAACCCAACCGAGGTCTAGTCCAACCGGCTCTATTCATCCTCGGTGGAATTATCACGTCAAAGTGGTTGAAGTTAAAGTTATGGTTTCTTAAAGTCATAGAAACCACATAGCCTACACAAAACATTAAATACATCTATCGAATTTCCATAGCCATATAAACCACATGACTTACCATAGCGTTAAATTACTCAACATAATTTCCGTAGAAATAGAGACCACATAGCCTACCCATATCATAAAACTAATAAGCTGAATCCCGTACCCATAAAGATCACATAGCCTACAAAGAGATAAAGTAATCAACCGAATTTCTGTAGCTATAGTGACCACATAGTCTACAAATAGAGTTAAATAAATCAAACGAATTCCGTAGTCATATAAAGCAAATATCCTACGCATAGCGGTAAAATAAACAACCAATTCGTTGACCATAGAAACCACATAGCCTACGCATAGCATTAATTCAATTAATCAACCGAATCCATGTAGCCCTATAGACCGCATAGCGTTAAAATAATCAATCGAACTTCCGCAACCATAAGACCAAATAACATAGGCATAGCATCGAATTAATCAACCGTATTTCCGTAATCATTGACACCACATAGCCTGCACATAGTGTTAAATGAATCAACTGAATTTACTTTAACATAGAGAACAAATAGACTACGCACAACGTTAAATTAATCAACCGGATTTTCACAGCCATAGAGACCATAAAGCATACGCATAGCGTTTAATTAATCAACCGAATTTGCGTAACTACAGATAGGCCCATAGCCTACAAATAGCGTTGAGTTAAATTAATCAACCGAATTCCCGTCACCATTGATACCACATAGCCTAATCATAACGTTAAATGAACCAAATAATTTCCGTTGCTATAGTGAGCAAATAGCCGAAAAATAACGTTAAATTAAACAACCCAATTTCCGTAGCCAGAGACCACATAACCTATGCATAACGTTAAAGTACTGATCCATTTAGCCTACGGATAACGTAAAAGTAATCAACCGAATTCCCTTAATCATCGATACCAAATAGCCTACTCATAACGTTAAATAATCAACCGATTTCCGTTGCTATGGTGAGCAAATTAATCTACTGAATTCCTTGAACCACAGCCAATTTAATTACAAGAATATTTGTATATTCACAGGAAGAAACTTTTTATGCACTCCTGTATTAATTAAATTAATCGGTCGCATGGCTCAAGGCGATCTAAACTTTGAACTGATTGATGAACTTGGAATTATTTCTTCATATTGAAAAAAGGGTCGGCTTTTTTGAAGGCATATTTGATAGTTCAGGAATATAGGGAACTAAAAAGTATCCCGTGTGGAGTCACTAAAGAAAATTGTCCCAACAAAAACAAGGTCTACTGACCAAAATGTCGCTTGCTCTCACTTATTCTGATTTATGACATTACGACTTTTAAAACATTCAATAATTCCCGGACTAACATTGGGAGCACATTGGCAATTCTATAATTCTAAAGACAATATAAAACAACATAAGTGTTTAAAATTTCGTTAGAATCGGCCGAATACAGTGACGCAAAAAGAATCTATACATTTTCCCTGCCACAAAAATATATAGACGAAATTTGGTCCATAGATTTCACTTGAGTTTCTGCTATAGAAAAAGTGGGTGGATATAATGATAATGCAGCATACTAGACTGACTCGCTGCATATTTTCCCAACACAACACGCTTCAGTGAGCTGTCTGTACTCGGTGAGGGATGATTTGATTTAAGTTGCTCCTCAGTAACACGTTTTGCGCTCAATAACCAAATTTGCCGCCCTATATCATTGCTACAAGTGATCAAAATGGGTCGAACTAAACTATCAATGGAAGAGGAGACCCTTGCCCTCGCCCTATTAGAACAAGACTTGTATGTGGCACACGTAGCCGCAGAACTGAACGTCACGAGGATGGCAATTTACAACCTCAAGAAAGCTGCTGCATCAGTCCCAACCGGCACCGTACCACCCAGGAAGCGGGGCTTTAGGGCCCCTAAAAAGACTTTTCTTCGCACAGACAATATCCTCAAGAGAGAAGTGATATCAGATCCTGCCATACCTGCCGTAGCCATCAAGAGAAAGCATCTTGAACTCCTGAAAGACGTCTCAGTACGAACCATTCGGCACCGCCTGCAGAAGGACCTAAAAATGCCTACTCGATGTGCCACAAAGAAGCCCATGCTAACTAAAGCTATGAAGAAGAAACGGTTACAGTTTTGCAACAGGTACAAGGATTGGACCTTAGATCAATGGCAGAAGGTGATGTTGAGTGATGAGAGTACCTCCAGGCTGGTCATGGGCTGCTCCAAGTTGGTCTGTCGTCCGAGTAATGCGTCCGGTTGTGAACCGCGATACATAGTGAAGACAGTGAAGTATCCTGGCAGTGTTATGGTATGGGATGCCTTTAGTGGAAATAAGGGCAGAGGGGACTATACTTCCTTCTTAAGAACATAACGATGAAAAAAAGTCAAGGTGTTAAGGGAGCACATGCTCCAGTTTGGGGACAAACATGAGTGCGACTTTTTTTATGCATGATGATGTCCATGCGCATAAGTAAAAGCAGTGAAAAAGTTCCTTGACGATAAGAATATCAGTGTTTGGGAGTGTCAGGCAATTCGGCTGACCTAAATCTAACCAAAAATGCCTAAAACGTCATGAAAAGTAAGCTTAAAAAAACTCGACCCACTAGCATTACGGAACTGAAGGAGGTACTGAAGAAGCTTTGGGTCACCATGGACATTTCCTACTTCTCAAACCTCGACACTTCAAAGACCAAGCGACTTAAGATGGTGATCAAGAGCAAGGGGAAAATGACAAAGTACTAGTTTAAGGTTAAAAGTGAAAATAAAATACATATAAATTGCATTTTCTCGTTTTATTATCCCAAAATTCTTAATGTATAGATTTTTTTGCGGGCACTGTAGGTATGATGTTATTTCCATAACAAAATAATTCCAGGGATAACCTTGGGAGGACTTTGGAAATTATATTATTCTAAAGAGAGTGTAAAACAATATATGGGTTTCAAATTTCGTTAGAATCGGCCGAATAGTTATGATGCTATTGCCAAAACAAAATAACTCCCGGGCTAACCTTGGGAGGACCTTGTCAGTTATGTCATTCGAAAGAGAATGTAAAACAACATAAGGGTTTCAGATATCGTTAGAATCGGCCGAATAGTTACAATGTTATTAAAAGAAACAAAGAAAACGGGGACCGTCCGACCGATTGACATAGTGAGATGTAGAGTCGCCCGCGACTAAAACGGAAACATGAATTCCAAGTACTTTCGAACTTTATTTATTGGATTGTGTTTCCATTGAGAATGAACTTGTTCGTAAGTTCTTTGAATTTGCTTTTCTGCTTCCCTGTAGGACAGTCGCCATTTAATAAAGTATTATATATGTAAATAATGGGTTAAAATCTCGAGTTCGGAATCCTTTACTCGTTCCTACCTAGTCACGTAAAGGAGTCATCGTCGATTGTACTCGCGTGTTCTGGTTGAGCATGAAGGAAATGACACTGATCGTGTCGAACTGAAGTTGTGCTGTGAGGTAAAGTGTGAAGGAATTCATTCAGATGTAGGGAAAAATATGTTGATTTCTTGTTAGTGATGAGGTCCCTCGTTTTTTTTATAAAATGGACGGACGTTTGCGGATCCTGCCCCGCCCACCTGCTCCAATCTCCCTTGCTACATGAATCCTCCCTTATATCTGTCTGTATTGTATAGCATTTTCCCCCTGTCCCTAATCTATCTCTATATCACCACATTCTCCCTATCAATATCTGCATTATAGAGCTTTTCCCCAAATCCTGAATGATTTTGCTTTTATTTACTCGGTATTTTGAAAACATTCAAATACAGGAAGGGGGCTCTCCTCCCCGCGGAGGGGGTGGCCAAAGAAAAAAAAGAAAGGAGGGTGTATGGAAATTAAAACTTTAATTTTTATTTGAGTTAACTAGTGGGTTTGTTTTTGCAAGGACGTGGTAGATTGATTCGCGGACTACATACGCATAATTACATAGCTTTTTTAAACAGTTTGTAATACCATTCCCTCGAATTACACTAGCCAACAAATTTTAACTTTGTCTCTGCTACTTGAGTAAATGTTGTTGTAACTAACTAATTTTGGTGCGCTGATTCCAAACCTGTGCTCAGATTTGACCTAGCATGTAAGGTTCCTGAGTTATGCAACTATGCTTTATGGCTCACTTTGTCACCTTGGATCAATTAATCATATAATTATTACGAGTTTGAGAAGAATGAAACGTTTCTGCGCAAAGGTTTGGAATCGGGGCACCCTATTTGGCATTATGTAACGCCCTTTTGCAGACCCAGATAAGATATGTATTACATATAAAAGAGGTCGTACTCACCTAACTATAAATTTCTTCAAAAATGCTAATGATACTTGCTCTTGTGCTTGTGCGTGGATATAGGATCCTCCCGTTGTAGGAACCAGGAGTAGTCACCCATCATGTTATCGTTGAAGCGGCCTTGATACCTGCTTTCCATCATTGTGATATCTCGGTGGAGCCTTTCCCCATGTTTGTCACTAATATTACCTATATTAGATGGAAAGAAATCTAGATGCATGTTGTCCACTAGTTCTTCATAGTTTTCAGCCCTATGATTACCAATGAAGTTCTGCACTACATGGGCAAATGAATCCCATGCTGCCAACTCAAATAGAGTTAGTTTATTTCTGAACCCCCTGTCTCGATCAATTATCTGATCTCCGTCCCTACAAGAATGTCAGCTTTAAGTTTATGATCGGTTTTCTTTGCACCAAATTTCTCTTTGAGATCCTGGAATCCATCAGAATCATGGGCCATTGATTTAACAAAATTCGTGATAAGGCCAAGTTTGATATGAAGTGGTGGAAGGTAGATCTTCTGCGAATGTACCAAAGACATGTACTTCACATTGTATCGGCCAACTGTGTGTTCTTCTCTTTTGGGCCACTTTTTGACAATATAATGATTCGTGTCGTCACGGCTGTTCCATAGGCATAAGAAGCACATATTCTTTGTATATCCTAGCTGCAGTCCAAGAAGTAAAGAAATTACCTTTAGATTACCACAGATATTCCACTTATGATGCGAGTAATGAACACCTTCCAAAATAAATTTCATTGAGTCATATGTCTCTATCGTCCCAACATTAAGTGCGACAGGAATTGAAGGTTTTTGTTACCATTGTGTAGTAACACAGCTTTGAGGCTACCAATGCTTGCATTGATGAATGGTCTCCATTCATCAGGTAAATGCTCGTTTCCTAGCTGATTCATGAGGCCATTAACATCAGTACAGAAACAAGCACCATCTTCTTTATACAAAACAGCTAAGGGCCTCATGGCGTTTACGGAAACTAGATAGTTTTGCACCGTCCTCTAGAAGATTCCATTGCTGTAGTCTGGAGCCCAATAGTTCTGCGTTCTCCTTTGACAATGACAAATCCCTCACCAAATCATTCAATCTTTCTTGATTTATCAACTGGATCTTCTTTTCCTTAGAATCATCCTCATACATTTCATCGTCATTGTTATCCTCCTCTTCAGGCGATGAATCATCTTCTTTAACTGCACTAGCTGATGGAAGAACTGGGATAGGCATCTCCATATTATGGGGGACTGGTTTTATAGCTGACTTACAATCTGAATATACAATTTTTTACTTGTTCTGATTTGAGAATCCCGCAATATTTGTCATACAAAAGTAGCAATCAAAAACATGATTTGTTGGCTCACGCCACACCATTGGTACAGCAAAAGGCATACCCTTCTCTTTCCTAATTAACCCCTGTGTGAGCCCCGTATAACACAATACAAGATTTGTGAGGTGCCCAAGGCTTGTCTTGGTCACCAATTTTACAACTAAAGTAATAATTGTATGCAGTTTTCACTCTTTTAGCTAAATTTTTCCGCTGGTTGCTTGGAGTATATCTTCCACAGATATAATAAAAGTTGTCTGGGCAATTTAGATATCCTCGCCGATTTATGTTTTCAACTTAGAGTGTATATATCCTGTTATATACTTTTGTACAATCTTATTTCATTTGCAAATTAATTGAAAGATAAATCTGAAAGAAAAATACAATTAATCACTGTATGTAAATACCGTTTCAACCCCACTACTATAATAGCTAAATTTGATAACGTGATAAAGCAGGAGTGTAACGCAGGAACCAAACACACACGACACATCCTCTCACTACGGTAGCCGAAGCAACACTGCCCATATATGTAACTAAAGAGTATGTGGGTAACTCAGGAACCTTAAGATTAAAATAACATGCAGAAAGATCGGTAGTACTGAGTTTTGCTACCGAATAGAGGAGGGCAGAACCCTTCCCGGGGCAATAGAGCGTAGATATTACAAAATCCTTCGGGGAGAGGGAGAAGTTTGTGGACGAATGAGTGATAAAGTGCCGTCCCCACAAATCAAAACGCCCGTAGTTCTACCACAACATCTTCCATACCTTTTTCCAGGGAAAATTCAAGGTTTTCAAAATTGGAATACGATAACCTAGTTATAAACTAGGTATGCGTAAAGGTTAGGTAAATTTGGATAAATAAAACGAAAGTTGTTAGTAGATAATCGCTTTACTAGAAAAATTGGTGTCCAAAAATTATCCAAACGACAGTGGAAACAAATCTCTATGGGAATCTAACGATTAATTTATGAGTGGAAAACATTTGAACAAGTGCTAAGCATTTGGTGTAGAAACTTTTATTCTCGATGATTTGATCTACCCACCACCTGTTGAGACTCTTGCGTAGTAATTTTGTTTCATTTAGCCAAGAACACAAACCCGATCTCTGAGTTATACCATCACAAACTCCGGGTGGAAAACAGTGGATTTTTGGAAGTTAAAAAAACATAGTTGCAATCAAAATACATATATTAAAAGTACAAAAATACATGGAAAATATATAAATCCTTGTCTTTCATTTCCCCTTATAAGAAGTTACAGAAAAAAATAATACTGAAGGGGTGACTTAGAAAAAACGCACTAAAATACTGAAAATCACGAAATAACTAAACTATAAATTCTAAGGAAAAAGATACCGCAGCTGAAGACTTTAGCGTTGGCCTGGACCTGCCCAGGTAATGGGAGCTTCAGCTAGTGCAGACACAACATCCTGGCATCACTCAGGTCTGTAAGGGAGATACAAAAAACGGATATTCTTTGTGAGGCAAAAATTAAATTTCAATATTTAATAATTTTAATTAAATATAATAAATAAGTATTGCAGAGAACTACCAATAACATAACTTACCTTATAAGGCAGTTAGCACAGACAGGGTACAAATGGCGAGGGCAAATAGGGTGACGACAGCCGTGGCACCTGTGTCGTGTCTTCTTGTCAGATCTCTTAGGGCACTCCACACAGCACACCAAGGGTCTCTGACTGTCTGATACCGTTGTCCGCGGTGTCTATGCAGCAATGCCAAGTGAAGGGAGGTTGCAGACGGTGCAGATGAGATTGCTGAGGGTGCGTGGCAGATATGGAGAGCTGAGCCTCTTCTTTGTCCAGGGTGTGATGAGGGCATGTGCCAACTTCTGCATGTACTTCCTCCTAATCAATACTTTGCCACCTGTCCTCATCAAATGCTCACTGTGTATGATCCACGAGTTAATACAAGAGGCGTTCAGCATCCCGAAAAACGTACACACTGGCCATCGTTTGGTCTTTCATCCACATAAATTCTGTGCACACATCTAATCGAATAAGTCAACTCCTCCTTTGGTGGATTATAAAATTTAATCACATCAGGCTTGCCAGTGTCTTCGAGGGTTGGCTGTGTGTGCATGGAAGACATTAGCAGTACCATTTTTTTCTTGGTATTGGACGTTGTAGGGACGTATGACATCAAAGTAATATCTTTGTGAACAGAAACGCACTTGACCCTAACTTGCGACTGTCTTTTTCTATCATCTTCTTTGGTATCTCCTTCTTGTTTCCCTTAACTGTTCCCACAAGGGTCATGCCGCAGTTGTCCATGAGATCTGTCACTAGGGGCACAGACGTAAACCAGATGTCTGTGGTTACTTTCCTGTTTGTCTGGTAGTATGGCCAGGTCAACTCCTTCGTGAAGTAATGGTCAAGGTTTATATTTTCTGTGTGTCTTGTCCCTTCGTTCCCCCGGTAAGAGATCGCACCCAATAAGTACTTGCTTTTGTTGTCGTTTGCAAGAACTAATTTGAGCGAGCCCATATTTTGCAGGTTTGTTTGGTATGTACATGCGGAGCGGGCACCTGCCTCTGAATGCCAGCAGCTGCTCGTCCACAGCAAGGTTGTCACTTGGCATGGACATTTTCTGACAATTTCCAATGAAGATGTCCCAGATCTTCCTAATGGGTGCAAACTTGTCATCTTGCTACCTCTGCTGCTGTATGTTGAGGTCATCGAATCGCCCATAATTCAGTAGGAACTCGAAGCGACCTTGTGACATGGCCACACGGTAAATGGCTGGGCCGGTGTTTAAGCTCCACATTTCTGTGGTTGATAGATGGCAGTCTCTATGGCAGTCAATGAAAAGCACAATACCCAGTAGTGAACGCACCTCTGCTGGTTCTGTTCTGGAGTGCGTCGCTGTTTTCCGGCCATACTTGGCAGCGTTCATATCAATTTTCTTGTTTGTGCATTCTACAATCTCGTCAACAATTTGGTCCTCAAATAACAATGTGAAGCATTTTTATGGGGTGTCAGCACTCTGTGCTTCCCGTGTTGGCCCTGGAGTAAGGGGTGCAATAATGGTTCCTTGCTACTGTTATTGTGGCCGAAATCACCTGTGGCTGACAATTCCACCTAAAATCAAATGTGCTTGACAGGGTCGACGTTTTGAAGTCCACAATTGATGGAGCATCGTCATCATCGCAAACACGGAGCCTTCTTCTTGCCCTTTGACCAGAAGGGGTGGTAGCAAGGGCATCAGGATCAGAAGCAGGGGCAGCAGCAGAGGTAAAGGAAGCAGGGGCAGCAGCAGAGGTAAAGGAAGCAGGGGCAGCAGCAGAAGTAGATGCAGCAGGGGTGCTAGCAGGAGAGGCAGCAGAAGTAGAAGCAGCACGGTGTTTGGAAGGTGTTGACGTACGCCTTATTTATCGTGCAGGTGGCCGTCTAGGCATGTTAACATCACTTTACACATCACTAGGTTCCGGGACATACTCTTGGTCAACATCACTGTTACACACAACCTTAAATTCATAGTTATCTTCCCGTCCCTCATCTTTACTGACTCTCTCATGACTTGTCTCTGGTAATGCACCAGTAGTGTTCATAATGTAGTCTATCTCCTCTTGAGAGTAACATTGTTCTGTTTTCTTACTCATATTAGCTTTATGGTATCTGTAAACTAATATTCAATACCTGCAAAGAGAAAGCAGGTAAATACCGGACCACAAAATAAGCACCATTAGTACCATCAGGTGGTTTCCACCTGTATCACAAACGTCGGGTGAAAATCACCCTAAATCCACTGTGTGGAAAATCCCAGGCAGCGAATGTTGTAGTAAACCCATTCTCGGCCACAACACAACGCGCACGGAAGCAATACGCAGTAACGCTCCCCTCGCTTCACTACCCATGCTGTGCCCACATGGGTGCCTATAGCGTCGGGAGGAAATCACCCGGGGTTTGTGTTCTATGGTTTAGCTTGAAGAATTTCTCAAAGTTCTTGAAACTGTTTTCAAAATCTTCTCTTTAGACCTCTCTCCGAATGTCTTCCAAACAGTTTTAATGGCATTCAGCTATGGACTCTGACTCTGTCCAGTTCATAACAGTGATGTGTTCTTCGTCCAGGAAGGTTTTCATCGATTTGGCTGTGCGACCGGGGGTGTTATCCTGCATGAAAATTCTAGGTTGGGCTTTGAAGGCTCGCTGATAGGGTAAAACAACATGCTGTCACAGCAATTCCTTGTCCATTCGCTGTGCCTTCCCCCGAAATCATACCCCAGACCATGACACCTCTTATGACAAACTTCGTGTTATTTTTGATGCATGTTCTGCGACGAACGAGACTACAACCATCGGATTCGAACAAATTGAACTTAGATTCATTACTGAAGTGAACTTGGCTCAATTGGTCATCCGTCCATGTAACGTGCTTAGTGACGATAGTAAGACGAGCCACCTTGTTCTTCGGACGGATCAATGATTTTATACCGGAGTACGTGCGTGAAGATTATCTTTCTCCAGCCGACGTGACAGTCTGCCTGGAGACATTGATAGCCGAAATCTCACTAATCTCTTGAGAAACTGTTTTAGGCGTGTTGAAAAGTTCATTCTTCACAATTTGGGTGATGGCTCTCTCTTCCCTTTATAAGGTCTTCCTTGGCCCCCCGTTTGACTTCCCATACTTACATAAATATGTTTCGTCATAGGTTGACAGAATGGACTACACGTTTGGAGCGCGTGACAGTCTCTGCAATGGTTCCAATTGAAAGACCATCTTGGTGGCGCAGCTTTCTGATTAGCTCGCGTACAGAAAGAGGCGTGACAGATTTCTTAGGTATGTTACCTATTCGATAGCTGGCAAGTGAATGAATGACCTAATGTACACAAGATCGAACTGATTAGTTACAACGCAAACAATGTCGTTGATATGCTGATAATTTTATCTATATTCATCAAAATTTGCATAACATTTACCCTTGGTACTTTATACTTATAGGTTATCGTACACTAATTTTTGTAACCTTGGGATTTCTCTGGCAAATGGTATGGAAGATGTGATAGAAGTGCGTATGATCGCCGGAGCTGTGCGCACGTATTCCTGAGAGTCAACACACCCGGTACCCAGTGGTGAAAACACATCGTCTAATCATCCTGCTAGCGAGAGCTCCACGAAGGATTCCCGAATTTACTTTTGAATCATTTTACTAAACTATCCATTGTTGAGTGATGGATGCAAAAGCAGCTTTGAAACTCATCCAGTTCTGCAAATATCGTGAAGTAAAGATGTTGGAGTGCAAGTTTTCTAAAGTTTTTCAAAGACAGCTCGTCAGAGCTATAAGTCCATAGCAGCTATATAGCGCCGCAAGAATTCCGACTTTAAAATGGTGCTGGAGGGTGGCTCTTGTATGCCAGGTCAAGGGTGATAGAGTTTTTGGAAGGGGCGGGGTCTCTTCCATTCGAATTTTTAAATTGTTGGTTATACGTATCGGTCACCGAGGGAAACGAGGGGGGTGGAGGTACCTGAGCTTGTCTTTTATTTGATATTTTCTTTTTACTTGTTGTTTCCATCATTGTTTGTGATTTTAAAGAGTTTTATTGTAACGATTCTTTTTTTTTCTTTTTCGGTGGCCATGCCCTCCTTGGTGGCGTCATATATGCCCGCTAATATTTAAAAAAGAGCTTTAAAAGGGGGTATAGTATTAAGGCTATGCCAGTTTATTTAGAATATGTTATTCTAAAGTTTGTCGCGTGGTTAACACTATATTATTATTTTTTTTACTGTTAAATTAGCGAGAAATGGATAGTTAACATTACTTGTATTTCTGTTATATCTAAAGCTATAGTAATAATAATAGTAAACAATTTTCTCCTAGAGCCTTGGTGATAGGGAGATGCCACTACCTTTACAGAGTACACAGTGTATTATGCGCTTGTACACGCGATCCCAGAATCTCTTCCGGTCGCCAATTGCTTGCATTTCGCTCGCGACCGATTTCGATGGTGTCTAGCCCGCTATAAGACACCAGTCATAGCCTAAATATTTTTGATTTAGGTTAAAGCAACTTCTTTGAGAGCTAGAAGTAGCTCTGGAGGGTACCAACTTTGGACGTTTATCACTACACAATGTTTCTAAATCAGCAGGAGTAATGCGTTCGAACTTCTTGTCACGGTGGAACCATACCAGTTTAGAGGATGGCTCTAAATCCGAGGAGGGAGTCAGCTTTCCCACCTCCATGCCCTTCTTTGAAGCCTGCAGTGCTATCCCGAGTGCTGAGCCTGTCCTAACGGCCGTGTTGGTTGCAATACACTACCCGGCACAGGAGATTACGCCCCGTGCTCGATTCACAATATCTGTGACGTCGCCACGGCTGCTGCGAACCTTCTAGGAGGATGGCGAGGTTGTATTCTACTGGGTTCTTGGACATGTAGGAATTGCGGAAAATGATAAAGGTTCTTAGTGCACCAAACAGTTCTCAAGGACTGGGCAACTAAGCCAGCGCTTTGCTATTCCCTACTCTGACTACATTGCATAAATAGGTCAGCCCTTCGGACTGCCTTGCGAAGAAAATTGGAGACACCCGACGGGAATCTAAATTTGTGTACCATTGCCGCTGCAACTTTTCTCTTGCCCCCACGCCCCCTACTTTCACGCTGCGACAGTTTCTGGCTTCTGGTCGGTTTTTGTCGCATCCGAATTAGGCAGAATCACAAGACACAGCTCGATTTGATGAAGTTCTTTCCTGAATCTTATTGTGGCAACTTCGTAGTCCCCTGAGTATCTAGTATATTGTTGTAGAATGTCCAAGTTTAGTTAAGGAGCCTCGCGCATGGCTACTTGTCCCGATATAGGGAGGAGCGGTGTCGCTACCGCTTGTCTCTTGTACTTGTAACGAGTTCATGCACACGCGGCTGTGGCATTATACAGGTTTTGGAGAAGGTTGGGCTCCTCCATTATATATATTTTGGGGGGTCCTGGATGCATGCTCGGGTTTCTGAGGGAGCGAGCCTCCAGCCGACACCTGCGTGTACCTTAATTTTTTTGTCTTCTTTGTTTTGTTTCTTTTCTTATCATTGGTTTGTTTGTTTTGGTGTTTTTGTTTCGCCTATTTGTTCACAATTCCAATTTATCTGTTTAAAGTAAATTATGTAGAGATATGTAGGCTTATGTATAATTTCGGTGGCTGTGCCTTTGTTGGCGGCAGACATATAGCCTCATTAGAATTAAAAAAAAGACCTCTGAGACCTGAATCTTTGCCATCTGGCAACTCGCTCGTTGCTTATAATAATAAATTGCCACTTGTGAGAAGTGACGAATGGCACTTGCAATTAGCATTATGATTTACGCAGCAAAGACCAAACGGCCGAACAACTCTGCATTAACGCCAGCGGTCGTTAATTATAATTAATAACCTCCTTATTGGGAAAATGGCGCTAAACTTCCCTACACTTGTGTATGCATTTTGGTGTCATGTTTGTCTTTGTGTGGACAGGAGAGTTCGAATTGCGATGCCTATATACATATATTGCTATTTTAAGTAAAAATGTAATTTTTGATAACACTACTCGTTTCCAAATTGAAATCATGTAGAATCTTACACTGCAGTAAAATATTTTTGTATCTCCCCTCAATAAAACTACTAATTGCTTTGTGAATGTTGGGAGAATCCGCGCACCGCTCTACCAACCTGTCCACAGTATGTATGGGGTCGGTGTCAACTTAAAAGGTCGAATCTTATTACCGAACATCATTTAGAACATCGAATAAACCTCTGATCATCGACAATATAAAAGTTTAGCCTCACATCACAGTGACCATTTATGAATTATTGGGTCGTCTGATTACCAATATATGGTCACCTAAATCACCACAGATCCACCTCAATGTTTAGCCGTTGGAACCAGATAATCTATAATCTAGATTACACCCGAGTCTCCTTTTAGTGCTCTTCCATACCTTAACCCAACATGCTGTGAAAGATACTACAAATGCTATATACTCCAAGCATAGCATTATCTTGCAGAACTCACTCTCCTAGTTTTATTATCTTGTTACCACCTTTTACATCGTAACGTTGGTTTATGTAGCTAAAAATGTAGGACATGTGGCTTTCCATTGATTTAGGTTTTATGAAGTTTTATAAGGTTTGATTTTATGGAATCAAACCGCCCCCCTCCCCCTCCTAGGTAGACGCTGAAATCTGATGTCATTATTACTCTAGTATTTCAACTTTGCTTGGATATAATACTTCTTAGTTTGAACGCTAAGCGTGTGGTCTATTTTCAATCTTCTACCATTATTCCTATATTCTGTTGAAAGTTTACCATGTTTTTCGTACCTACTCATAACCATAGAGACCGTTGTTTCTAGAACACCAAACAATTTAACTCTTACGATTACAAATGCTACTTATAAGGGAGGCCACTAATTTGTTGTATTCTGGGGAGTAAAAATAGACAAAAGCTTAAAGGAAGAAAATATAAACTTACATTGTTTACAATGTAACCAACACAAAAAAACTAATTCCTTGTTTAACATCCTATGGAATTGAAACATTCCATAGGGAAGTTTTGGAAAAAATAAATAATAAGAATGACGTTTATTATTATGCTGCCTACCCATTTTCTCCTCTTCACGCACGCGGAGTAGGCAACTGAGCTGAAACACCCATTGTTTAGTAACCTTTTGAGGTCATTCAGGATTGCTTTCACTTTTGATTTAAATGTCAGATACGACTGAATTCCTTTTTGTGAAGCAGAAACTTTGTTATTATTTGCATATACATATATATATATATATATATATATATATATATATATATATATATATATATATATATATATATATATATATATATATATATATATATATATGTACGTGTGTGCAACCAAAATATATTGATACTGCTCTAAATATTGATAATATGGATAAATATATTCATATTCCCGAGGAGTATCAATGCAGAAAGTCCTAACCCACAAAATTATAAAATGTCTAATGCGACGCACATATTCAAGGAAGGGGAACGAACTTCACCAGCCAATTATGGACCGATCGGTGATAAAGGTAACATTGTGGAACAATTGGATCTCCAATATCAGCTACATGACAGTCAATATAATTTTATATAAAAAATTATTATTTAGTAATCTGTCCGTATTTTCTATCGAATAATGCAATAATATGATTACAAAACAATGCAATTATTTTAGTTTTCAAGAAAACAGTTAGGAAATGAATTAAAGCTTGTTTGAAGGAACGAAAACACATCTGTAATAAATGGTGTTACATCAGAATGACGAGGCTTTAATAGTGGTGCGCCACAGGGCACTCTTTTGGGGGCCACTGCAAATCTCATCTAGATAGGAATTGGTTGAATACGATATAGGTATATTCAGAAGACAAAACACAAAGGAAAAAAAAACAACTACATACTACAGAAATTGAAATAAAACACTTGAGATGACTAATTCAAGTTCCTAAAATATCCTTAAGAATTTGAACAATGCAAGAATGGTTCAAATTGGTTGTGGGTAGCAAGTCATATAAGTAGGTTTAATAACAACCCGGACAACCATTTTAGAAGGATAAAAAAATGTGTACTTATTTGTCTTTGTCGACCCTAATGAAGAGTTCTTGCCCGCTAGTTGGCGTCGAAGCCAAGTTCTACCGTTCTTCCTGCACCTTCCCCTAAACCAGAACCGGTCCCTGGTGGCCTCGGGTTACCCGGACCAAAAGAAACGAGTTAGCTGTTGCTTGACTCAACTTTTTAGTTCTCTCGATACTCTCTGTATTTAGGTTCGTTCGTATGCGGATAAAAGGCTAAATTGGATACCTGGAAACACCCATTAGTGATGCCAGCGTAATTTTGCATTTATTGTATTAATTGACATTCATTATGCGTACGGGCATAATGGTATTTTCATGCAATAACCCCCTTAACCTCAGCAAAGTGATTATATGAATGCTAATGCCCCCCTTCCCCCGAGAAATTGCTAGAATCAATTGGGGACGCCATTTTGAAGTTCGAAAACTAATTATATAGGGTTTGTTTTTATTTGCTTTAATAAGCCTTGTTAGCTGAACTAATACTCCTATTTACGTTCAAAGCTGCCAGGCCACACAAGAGAGTTCTATATCTCTTGAGTTTCATCCACAACAAGTGATAATTAAGTGATAATTAATCGTGGAGCATCGAGGCTAAGTTGTGGAATAAACGCCTCGCCTCTGAGATTCACCCTTCAATGGGAGCTGAAAGGACACGATTCTCAACGCCATTGTTGGGGCGAGCAGAGAAAAAAGGGTTGCATTCATTGCAAGAAAGAAAAAGTAAAACCGGCCAAACAGGATTGAGATAATTAATATGCAGAGAAAGAAATGACGTTGATATAACGAAAAATAACAAGATAGACCAAGATTGAGAGAAAAAAAAGAATAAACGCCGCAAAACGATGAATGCAGATAATAAAACTGCATCGAGTGGGCTGCAAGTTATGCCTTATTGGAAAATCCCTGAGAAAAAAATGAAAACGACTCAAATAAAAAAAGAAAGAGAGGGAACTGTTGCTAACCAAAAAGACCACTTTCACTCAGCTGAGTCAAGGGAGAGTCGAGCAGGTAGAGAAGAAGGGGCGTGCAAAAGAGACTTGGGAACCAAAAATAAGAACCACCTTAGCACGTTACTGACCCATTGTGAGAGGGAGGAGAGAGATTCGTATGTAGAAGTGTCTTTTGATGGATTATTTCTTATTTTGAGTACATCTTATCTCCTTCACCCTACTCCCTGTGCATACGCCCCTCGACCAGCGTTAAGGACTCCCTTTCCACCAAAGAGGAGTCAAAGTTCGTAAATTTACGTACTTGTTCTTACTTGCAAGTACTTTCATAGGTTGACGAGATTGCTGGCAAGGCTTATGTCCTACTTAAGCTTTTTGCTCTTGTCTTTTCTATTTTTTCTCATTTCTGTCTATTCCTCTCACTGAATCCCGTATTTACGTTGGTGGTTGCCAATTTTCCTGTGACGCCGAGTCTCCTCGAATTAGCGTTGATTTGAACGCTTTCTGCAGCTGATCTCTTGTCGGGATGACGTTGAATCAGTATTGCGATCCACTGTTTGGCTGCAGAAGTCCAATCTATGATCAATATAGGGATGACTGGCGATTACCCATAGAAGGAGGAAGACTAACCGACATTCTAACTTGCAGCTTCTATACCGCTAGTATATTTGAGAGGCTGATCGACTTAGTAATCTCCTAGTTTCTATTACCCGGCCTTAGTAGTGGTAAAGATTATTGTTTATTTGGGGGGATTTTAAGGCTACCTTTCAACTTGTATAGGCTTTATGCAAGCGTGGGTAAGAATGAGGGGAAATTGAATAAGAAAATTAAAGAGCACAACAGATGTAAAGCGGAAACATTGAAAAACTCTAGGAACAAACTCGCTCAAAGAGTACAATACTCATAAGTACGACTTTATTCCCTCCTTTCGGGGGTACTAATGAAGGGGAATTCGAACTGGGTAACTGTTTTTTCGTCACACTTTCATCTATTGCTCTCTCAAACCTTTAATTTTAACTCTATCATCCCTTTCTCTTTTTGGCACTCCTGATGCCAGTGAGGGCCAATGGTAGGGAAGGGGGGGCGTAAACGGGTTTACCAAAAGAAAAAACTCGCCAAAACTTCTTCCTCTTTCCTTACCAAATCGCTGAGTTGGGTAAATGTGACAACATTGAAGAATATTTCAGCAATATAGGGCGAATATGTAACAAATGTATAGCAGCTGAAATATGCAATAGTGAGGTGAATATTTATTCTATTAAATAGCAGGAAGATGTGGGTCTTCGAGAAATATATTCTAGGTATTAAATTTAAGGTGAATACATAACGAAGTCTTCTCATTTGTCTCGAACGATCGCCATGACGGTGCCTGCTCGGTGTGTACGCGGTCACCTTCACCTGTTAGAGTGAAAGGATGAGAAGAGGCAACTCGTTCAACGGTCTCGACGATTAATGCAGAGCTTACCTGCGGGTTTTGCAAAGTCCTATCGCGATTCTGTAATCCTATTTTCCACAGATGGAACTGAAAGTACTGTTCAAGGATTGCCATAATAGCTTTCTTCCATACGAAGAGTTGAAACTCCTCGAATTCTTAGATGTTTTAGAATGCATCTTAAAGCTATCTCGCCAGCTGGGTCTGGATTCGGGTAAAGTTGTTAGGTCATCTTCAATCTCCCTCTCTCATCATTAACTCAGTCATTCAGAAGGTCCGGATGCTTATTTCATTTCGTAAACTGTGGCTGGGGTGTAAATGGTGGGTGAAGGAAGTCTCATTATCTTTCAAACTTGGCTAAAAATGAGCAAGGTTTATTGAAGTCAATTAACCCTTAGTGACCCTTAGCAGATGACCGCTCACTATTAAACAACTCAAAATAAACCCTTACACGAAACCTTAATTGCTCATGCTAAACATGCGTAGAGTGAGTGATCGAAACGTCTACTACAAAATACCTAGAAATATAAACACTTTGTTTGCTTGATATATCAATTGATAATATCCATACTCGGAGGATGGGGGGGTATTAGTCATGATTTTATTGCAAATTTGGTCTTTTAATTTTCCTCTTCTGTTGTATAGATGTGGCATTCCTGAGAGTAAACATCTCAATTTTTACTTGTAAACTTGCCATGTTCAAAACAAGTTTTATATTTAGTTTAGAAATAAATGTATTGGTAATTCAGCAGCTTTTCATCTTATCTTCGAATACATATATTAATTAATATTGAAAAGTGTTGTTATATCGCTTCTATAATACGTTTACGAAAGGGATTTATATTTTTTATGTTTGTATAATTAACCATTAGAATATGAATGTTAGGAAGGCGTTCTACTTTCGTTGAACAGAATGTTAAAATGCGGATTTCGTTAAGTTATTGAAAAATTAATACCAAAAAGGATCGTGTCAGAATAAAGAACTTTAAACGAATTTTTAGAACTTGAATTCGGCCCATCTTCCCATTCACATACTTTGCATTATTACACATCCATAGATTTATTCATAAATGTTCACTACAATCGCTTGATCTAAGAGAGAGATTGTATGCTCCATTCCTTAAGTGATTTGTTCAGCAAAAGCTTGATTGTATGGAAAGGGACGATTTTGGTAAACCAGTAAACGTTTCAAGTACTACACATCTTCCTTTAATGATTAACAATCCAAGAGATTTTCGTTTATTTAAAGGATATTAAGAGCAATCTCTCAACCAATGAAAGGACTCAAAAGTAAAGAAAAGATAGACAGATGTTCGGAAGAAGAAATATTCAGGAAAAGAATAAAAATTTCTAATGTGAAAAAGAAATAGGGTAGGCAAAAAGAATGCGACCCTAGGTATTCCATCTTTCCCTCGGTTCTATTTGAGGTAATAGAGGAAGTATGTTGCTAAATGGCATTTTTATAACTTCGTTTCTAACTTTTTAATCCATTATTTTGGTATCTTAGAGCGATTTTGAGAGGGTGAAAGTAAGAAACAAAGGGAGAAATGCTTACCGAATATACATTTTCTCTTCTGATTGGGCTCTATAGAGAAGCAGAAACTGTTGCATGTGACATGACTGAAAGTAATGTAACTCAGGGCATAAGAGCACGTGACCTCAATCATTTGCTTGAATACATTGAAAATTATCATGGCTCTGGAGAATCACTGGTAATTTCTCATTTGAGAGCCCGCTATGAAAGAGCATTGCTTATTTGGACTTTCCAGGCATCAAATACAACACCATACATCTTCGAGAAGATATCAAACGCCTGATTCCAGACATCATATTAGTATAAACGAATCGTGTCGGTCCTTTCCCTTGTTTTTGATGATGTTGAAAGGAAAAACAACACATCTACTGAACTCTTCATCATTCTCAAAAGCAGCCAGAATTCTTCAGAAAAGGTTTTTACCCATAAAGTATGCTTTTACAGATTCCTTTTCAACTACCTGTGAAGCTCATTCTATTCCTCCCATGCTGAGACCGTTAATAAATATTTTTTTAGATGGGTCAAGTATTCACCAGCCACTTCTTAAACCTGAGAAGTCCCAGTTTGTAACATTAATTGGGGAGTGAATCATTTTTACCTCCTTAAGACGCAAATCTTAGAATCCTGACAATGTTCCGAGTCACATAAAAGGGGGGCAGAGAAACACCAGCTTCGCTATATCTAGCAATGAAACTACACCATCAAACTGTTGTTAGAGATCTGGTGGAAGACATTCATAAGCGAAGAATATGTGTTGCAAATGATCGATTGAAAACTTTCAGCATAGACAGAAAATTCAGTGATTAATCACTTGGAGAAGATTGGTGTGGTGGTCTCAACTCAGGCTGTTAAGGGTATCTTCACCACTAGTCGTTTTGATAATATTGACCACAACCCATCATCCACAATATCAATATCAACCCTCTATGGAACACGCATCAACATTTAACAACATTTCCCTTCAGACAACAAACAAACTGTGAATCTCACTGACATCCTGGATCCAGTTGAGATGCGAAAGAAACATGTAAAATTCTTGCCAGCTCACTACACCAGACACACTCCAGAGCATCTTGTCTGTATGTATTGGCTCCAATGTTAGCAAGAAAAGAACTTCAATTAAAATTTCTTGGTCAGTATGAATTGTGGTTGATCAATTTCATAGCATGGCTAGGCATGCTATGAAAGTCCTCCGACAAACAATCAGCTAACTAAATCCAGGCTAGACACCAGTCATGTTAGTTGATCAACCGAAATTTACACTGACCAATAAATTTCAATAGAAGTTTCCTTCTCGGTAACATTAAAGCCAATGCATACATAGAAGATTCTCTGAAGTGTTTCTGGTGATTGACTAGATGACAGCGGGTGGACCACAGCTCTTACCAATAGTGGTATCTCGATTAGTGGCAAAGCTCAGGCCTTCATCAGTGTTCACCCCATCTGCATAACCCAATATAGGCATCATGAGTCTGTATCTACTCTTTATGTGCTAATGAAGAAAGCTTATGATCTATAGGTGGAGAAGACAATAAATGAGGATAATGAGGCAAGCGATCTCATCCTTCTGCCTTATTATGAATGGCTCAAGACGCTGTGTGATTCACATCCCCACGCAGATTTCGGGTTTAAGTCTATGGAGTTTGATCTTCTCATGTTTCAGGTAAGATCAAGTCCGGTTTCTCATTCACTCTTTGATCTAATTTATATTCGTAAATCACGATTACAGGTCTGTTCTATATTTCAAATATTTGATATAGAGAGATTTTTTGTTGTTCAGTTTGTCAAGTTCTGTTGCTCAGCCGACTTCTCCATTTACATGAAGACACTTAATTCTTTGATGCCATGGGTATTTGTTCTGGATTATACTCACTGTGCCCGGAACTTAATCGTCCATCTCCGTGATATAGAAACACTGGAAGAACAACATACTTATCTGTTTATATAGAGTTCCAGACTGGTTATTTCATGGGACAAAAGTCAAGATGAGCCTTTTAAAAGATCTAGCCTGACCAGATTCATGAGCAACTCATTTATTGGCTCAAGGATTATGGTAGCATGATAGTGCAGCAGGTTGTTCATCGTGAGCTTGCATGCCTAGTGCGCAAATTTGAGGGCATAAAAGCGTCAGATGAACAAATGCACCATGAACAGTACCCACAATTTCAAGATTATATAATGTAATTTCTTTTATATTGCAAATTGAAATATGACTTTATGAATTTCAGCTATTTGCAAATTTGTATTTCCTTTTTGAGACTGATATACTGCTACTGGTGGATGCCATTAAGGATCTGGGAAATACCTTCATGGAGACTAGTAGGGATCTGCTGGATTTAGATGAATCCATCATCATGCCTGCAGATCTAGTAGGTAGTGTAAGGAGGGTGAATGACATTGGAGTGAAAAGATGCACAGAATTTGTTGACAATCAAGTTAGGTAACAGGAAGAATCATTTACAGCTCCAATACCACTGACCAGGGTGAATTTATCCAATACTCCGCTTTCCCAACCACAGAACAAATCAGAGGTGGTTGTTATCAAGGAACAACAAGCAAAAGTGACCCAACTTTTGCTGGCTGTTCCCTCTGGTCACAAAATCGATGAGGGAGTGTTCTCGTATGAAAGTTCTCCCTTACCATCTTCACTCACTTGGAAAGAAAAACGCATCATGGAACCAAGAGTTAGATTTTAGATGCCATTGTTCCCCAAAATCTTGACAACCACATGCCAGTGACAACTGCAGCTGCGCTTGTTCAAATGCTCGTCCTGAAAATGTGACCATTGGACATTATTTCACAGATGTGTTTTCACCATACATCTTTTCCTGATTTGAAACAAATGACCCAGTTGACATTACCTGGGATGTGTACCTCAAGGCAAGTCTAAGGTTCGAAACTCGAGAGTATAGAGGTTTCGATGAAAGAAGGAGGGTTTCTCCCTCGACCATAGTTCTTGGCAACTGGATTTGAACAAGCAGGAGTTGTTCGCAGAGCTGGCCAAAAGCTTGAAGCTCATGACACTTCCACATGTATTGTAGGCATATACTGTAAATTAATAATGTATCTCTTAAATTTTTCTATTACATAACGTGATCAATACCTCTGATTTCATTGGCATATCTTCAATTATACTGTCTTTCTCATCCAAGGGCAAGGAGCTCTTTACCAACATGCTTGGGGATTGTATAAGTTCGCCAGCTGACATTGATATCAATGCACTGGCCCCTTGCAGATATGAGGAAGTCGATACACAGGCATTTCTGCATGTGGCTGCAGCTACCATTGCTGGACATCGTCGACTGATTGTGCGCAGTTTTGATAATGATGTTGCAGAGAGGATCGAGGAACTCCGGAGTGAATTTGGAGTACAGAGCCAGTTCAGCTACGATCATTTAAGTAAATGTCTTTGCACTATCAGCATTTATTTTAGTTATTAAGGTAAGCCAATGGATAACTCTTATTCTTTTTCCCTTAACAGGTATGTACATCCCATTACATGCCGTTGTTCACAGTCTTAGACCTTCCAAGGCAATGAATGGCCCTGCCAGCATTTCATGCACAACCGGGTTGACACTACCTCCACATTCTTTGGCAAAAGCAAGAAGATAGTCTGGTCCGTGTGGCAATCCTTGCCTGAGTTCACCTTCATTCGCTCTCAAGCTATACCCTCACCATTGATATGATCAGAACACCCCCCCACACAAAAGTTGCAGATCAGTCACAAAACCAGACATAGTGCTCACCACCACTTTGTTCCCCTATAATTACTTCATTGAACCGGGCCCTTCTGTCTCCAGTGACCACCAGTCTATCCTTATTAAAATATCCACCTTCCCTATTCAGATCCCCATCCCAGAAAGCAAGAGCTACGCTCGCGCTAACTGGGTTACGTATAAACAACTCCTCGAAAGCTACATCCCCCACCCCTTAATTGATGCAAATTTAGAAGAAATCGACGAGGAGTTGGATAAAATTACCAATCAATTAATAAAAGCCGCTAAGGAAGCCATTCCCCGTTTTAAGTATAAAACTCTCCTGGTCCATTCTTTGCCTCTTAAAATGAGATCTCTCGCGAGGGAATACGGGGAACGGATCAATGAAGTTAACCTCACTGGCCCCAACATCACTACACACGGACGAACACGACAAATCGCGACGAACTAATGATACTCATTAGGGAACAGCAGAATGTACTTTGGGACAATTTAATAGGCTGACTTGACTTAGAAAACGACTCACGTACATTCTGGCAGACTGTAAAAAGACTAAAAGGAGGACAGAAAGACACAGACGTCAATAAAACTCACACGAGACAACACGGAAATTACTGAGACTGATAAAATCGAGGAAGAATTCACTCTTCTGGGCATCTATTTTTAAGATATCCCAGGAGGAGAATGACAACTTTAATTTAGACTTCGAAGCCAGAATCATTGACGAACTAAACGACCAGATCCACAGAACCTATCCTTATCATTACGTGACGCAAGAAAGAAATATGGAGAGATACGGCGGTAAAATTACTGCCGAGGAACTCTCAAAAAATTTAAAATCCTTTCGTCAACGAGCACCTGTGCGTACAGGACTGACACAGGAAAATTTCTTAGGAGCCCCAACTACCATCCTAATGGGGCTTATGAAGGTAGCAAAAATGATATTCATTCCCAAAGCCGGTAAGCCACCGGATAGTCCAGCTAACTTCAGGCCTATATTTCTCTTAGAATTTTCAGGGAAAGTCTTTGACTAGATAGTGGCCAACAGTGTTAACTCCTTCCTCGAAAATAACGCATTGCACAATTGCCAACAACATGGCTTCCGAAAGAACCAAGGAATGCTCCGATAAGTTAGCAAAAGTAAATGCTGAAAGACGCCACGTAGTTCTGGTACTCCGAGACGTCGAAAAGGCCTTTGACAAAGTATGGAGAAGAGGCCTGCAATACAAAATTTTACAACTGGGCCTCGACCCCTTACTTGAAAAGATACTCTGCGATTTCGTGATAGAGAGGAGAGCGTATGTGCACGTAAAAGGCTTCAATGGCCCTGAGTTTGAACTTGAGGCGGGGGTGCCACAAGGCAATTGTATAAGTCCCCTGCTCTATAATATATATACAATCCACCTTACCCAACCTCTGACAGAAGGCTCGTTACACGTCCAATTTGCGGACGACATATCGATGATCTGCATGAGACCTTATCGGAATGTGAATTATATGACACAGAGTACGGCGGTAGAAATCGAAAACATCAACTCTTACGACGGGAGATGGAAGATATCTACCAATGCCCCAAAGTTTCAGATAATTCCACTATTCCGACGGACCCTCGCAGACAACCGTGTGGGGGGGGGGTGTACGCATCCCATACCGCACGGAGGGCACGATTCTGGGACTCCAGATTACGACTGGTGGGTGTGGAAGTCATGTGAAAAGGATCCCGGCGAATGCACGGAGGCACCTGAGTAAATTCTAACAATTCATGGACCTAAGTTCCTCCAAGAAACTCAAAATATACCATGCGTGCATCCGATCCAAACTCCTGTACCCCCCGGTCCCTATAAACGCGAGTCCCAAGAGCCAAGTTCTTAAACTGCAAAGGGTTAAAAATAAGGCTGTCTTAATTAAAACGAGAACTCGAAGGAGAGAGAGGAGAAGGCAGAGTGAACTCCATGGTGAACTAAGGTTGACTCCTCGTAAACGTGGAGCTTCACAAAAGAACAATACAGATCTGGGACACCGTACACCGGCCCCTTCATCTCGAGTTTGTGCTCGAGCGCATGAACTTTAATGACGCAAGACAAGCAAAATCATTTAAAAGTAGCAGACTGCTCAAAAAACAACAACATAAACCCAACGTTCACGTAAAATTCCAATCACGAAACAAAGCCAACATTTTAAAACCTATTTTCTATTTTTCTTTTTTCTTTTTTTTCCCTTTGAATTAATAAAAGACTTTTTTCAAGCAAAAAAAATAAAAAAATAATAAACAACGCAAAATCGAGACCTAAAAACCCCGATTAAAAATACTTCACCAGCAGTAGGGACCCCAAACCCCTCTGCTATAAAGGCTTAAATGCCTTTTGTATATATATTTATATTATATATACTCAATGATAAAAAAAACCGCAAAGAAAGCCAGGGATACCCTTTTAACAGGAATCTGTACTTTCATTCTATTTTCATTTCACTTTCCTATTATTTTCCCCACTATTTTTATCCTACTAAACACCTCAACTACTATATTCCTCACTTATATATGTCCAATGTCCAATGTATGACTATTATTGACTGTGTAGAATTTTTGGCATAATCACTCCGACAACTACCTCAAAATTCTGCAAAGGAGGGAAGGTTTTGGAAAAATCCTAAATACGCCTCCGAGAATTGGTTTCTATATAGGGTCCACCATTAAGAAAGAGATAGATAATCATATCACCATTTACCATCACTAATAATCTCCATCTTTCTTTTTAGCGGCTCCACTTAAGCAGATGACTGCTTAAGTCCCCGGCCCCGCTCCTCTGTGTAAACTGGCGTCGGATATGAGAGGAGATTGCCATTCATTTTTCGTTCCAACTATGCCGGGCAATAGCACGGCCATAATTGGGGGCATTGGAAGAAGCTGGTTTGAGGAGTAGCCCACAGTTTATAACAATGTCAAAAACAATTCCGGGCAAGGGACGGACTGCTAACTCCGCTGCTCATCACAGCGGGGGGCCCCTTCCAGGACCATAGAGGAACATACAACCGTCTCTATGTTATGTTGGGATGCGATCACGATTAGAACACCCTAAAGAGGGGGCGTTATCAATAAGTCCGCCATACAATCACATCCCCGAGAGGATGCCCCCGGATTCATCTCATCCATTGTTATCATTCACCCCAAAGGTAAATTCTCTTTTCATCTAGGCGGCTGTTTAGCGACGGGGACCCTCTTCTCCCAAAAGCAAATTAACATATAATTTCTTAAGAAAATACCAGAAACTTATCATACACATTATTGAGTCCCTAAAGAGAAGAAAAAAGGCCAGGAACCGAACAAATTGCGCTCCCCTCTTCAAGGGGTGTTCACCACCATAATGACGACTCAAAATGCTGCAATGGTCCCACTGAGATGCTTAAGCGTCCTTGAAAAACCGGACAAGGGGAAGGTGTTTGAAACCCTAATCGGGAAATTAAGCATAGCAATCCCTAGACTAATAGATACGCCAGCAGGATTCATCGCAGTATGCGAAAAAGAAGAAAACGTATAGATACTCTCGAAGAAAGAAGGGGTTAAAATCCTAAAGGATATAAATCTACAACAAGCACCCCTCCTCAGATCCAAGCACACATAAGGTGTGGTGTGCAGAAAGCTAGGCTGGACCCCTGTATCGGCCAGTAAAGATGAGATAAAGGAGGAAATTGAAAGGAACCAGCAATGGGCGAGGGTGGTGGAAATAAGTAAATTCAGAAACAAAAGAGACAACACGGATTATCATGACGTGCTTAAAATTATCTCCTCAGACATGCAGATGGCGACAAAGGCGAAAGAGAGAGGGCTACTTCTCTTCAACGCAAAAATAAGTGGTAAACAAATCGAGCGGGAGGAATTCACCCCGGTGCAGATTTGCTTTAGATGCTACAGACTCGAGCATCACACCACGGAGGACTGCAAGGAGCAGGAATCTACTTTCTCTAGATGCAGGAAAAAAGGCCACGGCTGGTGTAAATGCACAGCAGCAGAAGAGAAGTGCCCATACTGTGGACAAAGAGATCGGACAATGGCAATATCCTACCCTAGAAAGAAAGAGATCCTAAAGAGAAAAGGGAAGAAGGAATTAGGAGGGCGAACACCTCCTACGTCCAAGCGGCAAAAGCCGCTCCTTCAGGAAATGTACAGAATGTCACCGCACAAAAAACATATTTGAAGATCGGCAAAAAGAATAAAAACTCGACCAAAATCCTCACTTGCATATTATATGCCTACGTCAGGAATCGGAAGAATTCAGGCTGCTTCGCTAAAGACGGAAATATTATGCTCAAGAACAGTGGCTTAGCAGAAATGTGGCTCCTGGAAAACCTCCCCATCAGGAGAAGTCCTACAGATGCAATACCAGCCAGAGAAAGAGGCACCAGCGACTGCCCCTCCAATAAATGATGAAGAAAGAGCAGAAAGGAATCCGATCCCGGAACCCACCCCAGCTCCTCAAAGGTCCCCAAACAGGGACCTCAGAATTGAGGCCATAAAGAAAAGGGAAAAGAGCGAAAAAAGAGCAGCCAGATGGATCAAACAGGCTGAGAGTAACATCGCAAGCTCTGCTTCTTCCTCTGAAGATGAAAAAGAGTGCTCCCAGCCTCCTAAGACCCACGAGAGAGCGAGGAGTCAGAACAAAAAATAGGATGGAGAAGACATCAAAATTCGGTTCTAAAGGAAAGCTGAAACTTCCTTCCCAGATGATCCCAAGATAGGGGAGATCATCGAAGGAGTCAAGGCTGGCTTTTTGAAATAGACATATGATTCGCCCGACCAGGAAGCGCTAATTGACGCAACGTTCATGGCGGCCGAAATTAAATTGCTTAGGGCCTCCTGCCTCGCCATAAGCAAAGCAGATTTTTTTAAAATTAGGAACGGTAAAAAGGCACGTAACAAAAAGCATTAGAAGACACACACATTAAAAACACAAGCACTAGACAACACAAACATGGAAAACACTAATAACATTAAAAATCCTAAAATTAACGTCAATGGATGGGAACGGAAACATATTCAGTAAAGTCGATCCCGACCTAATCCTCATCACTGAACACGGTGTTAACACAAATACAAACGGAATAAAGTTACCAAATTACACAGTTATGAACAAAAACCACACCCATGATCGTTTCGACGGCGCAGCTATCGCGATCCGAAACATTTCATTTCATACAGAACGCTTCCAAACCTAGATGAGTCCTTTGTGGCAGTTGAAATATCAACCCTGGTGGGAAACCTGAGCCTGGCGGCTGCCTATCAGCCTTCACGTCGCAAATACCTGCAGATCCCTAACTTTTACACTCTTCGGGCGCGGGAAACTTACATTGCTTAGCGGTGATCTAAATACCCAATGCAGAGCATCAGGCTACGTAAGCACCGACCAAAGGGGAAGGAACCTGGGGCTGCTACTCAAAACGACAGACTCCAGAGAGTCTGGCCAGATTTTCCGACCTTCTTAACACATCGTTCGACAACTAAATCGGACATTGTGCTAACGAGCAAAAACTTCCCTTTCAACATGATCAATGAGCCCGGACCAGTGGTACCGAGCGATCACATCCCGATTCTCACCACGATTTCGCTTGTTCCACTACTCAAGCCTGTTCCACTTAGTAAAGGTTACGCTAAAGCTAACATGGGAGACGCTAATCTCGAAGAGATTGATGAGGAGATAAATAAGATCACCAATATCCTCATACAAGCCGACGAGAGATGCGTCCTCGGAATCTCCTATAAAATGCTCACACAACCTAGGTGGACGAACGAGATGAGAGAAATCGCCCAGGAACATAGAGAAATATATGAAGAGATCGGCAGGACAGGCACCAATCGAGAAAGGACAGCCAGAATGAGACAACTAGGAGAGGAACTAAAAAAACATAATAATTGAAAAGCAGAGAGCAATCTGGAATAACATCATTGGGAGGCTGGACAGAGAGGACAATCCTATAAGATTTTGGAACCACATGCAAAGACTTAGGAGATTGCCTCCCAGACTCAGAACCCAAATCAAGGATAAAGACGACATCATGGAGGACCCAGAGTCTCTCAAAAGGAAATTTAGAACCCACTGGCAAAAGATTTTCGCTATATCCCCTGAGGAAAACGACGACTTCGACCAGACTTCGAAGACCAATTGCTTGGTAACCTCGGCACAGTGATACATATAACCTACCCACACCCGCAAGTATCTCAGGACAGAGTGATGGTTAACCACGGATGCCAGACAACTCTCGAAGAAACCTTGAACACCATAAGGTCTTTCAAGCACAGGGCGCCAGGCTGGTCTGGAATTACGAAGAACAACCTCGTAAATACCTCAAGGCAAATTATTCAGGGTTTGGCGAACACAATGAACGCTGCCCTGAATACAGGCTACTTTCCTGGCGGGTATAAGATGGCCAAAATCATCTTTATACCGAAGGGAAACAAGCCTCTAGACCAGGTGGCTAACTATCGCCCGATCTATCTTCTTGAGATGCAGGGAAAAATCTTCGAGAAGATTATAGCAGCCAGGCTACAAGCTCAACTGAGCGAGTTAGGAGCACATATCCACCATCAAAAGGGTTCTGCAGGCAAAGGGGCACAGATACGGCCCTGACGCTCCTAATAGAAAAAGTAACATATTTCCAAGCAAACAGGTGCTATGTAGACATTCTGCTGAGGGACGTGCAAAAGCCATTCGATAAAGTCTGGCTGGAAGGACTTCAATACAAGATCCTGAACCTCCAGCTAGACCCAATCCTGGAAAGGATCATCTGTGACTTCGTCATGGACAGAAGGGCTTGTCTCATGATCGAGGGCTACACAGGACCTGAATTTGAACTTAAGTCTGGCGTTCTCCGGGGAAGCTGTCTGAGCCCACTACTTTACCTGGTCTTCACGATCGACCTCCCAACTCCGGTGCACAGTGACACAGTGTATCTGCAATTCGCAGATGACATCACACAAATTGTTCCATGCTCGGAGAGGAAAGCAAGGACACAGGCAGCTCGCACGATAGCAGAAATCAACAACATCAACCAGTACGAGAGACGATGGAAGATCAGGACCAACAGGGACAAATTCAAGATTGTCCCGATGAGCCGCGAGTTGAAATGGCCCATCATCATAGAAGGGAGGAGATACGGCTACTCCGCCGAAGGCACCGTACTGGGCCTAAAGATCACCGACCATAGATACTCGAGACACCACACAGATAGGCGGAACCTGGAAAGGAAAGAAATCTCCAAGCTATACAGGTTTAGAGATTTTAGCTCGGTAACATCATGAAAATATATCTGATGTATGTCCGGGCTAAGCTCATCTACCCCACAGTGGTTACTCAAGTGGCCAGCAAATCCTCCATGAAAAGACTCCAATGTGTCCAGAGCGCTGCATCTCTACTTATAAATAATTCCGAAGGCGTGATTACTTTAGGCAAATAGATTTGCACAGGAGGAAACGTTTGGAGCCTATCCATTTCATCACCCCAAAACTTGGTAAAAAGGTCTGGTCCACCCTAACGTATGCTGATATTCCGGAGCTGCAGGGAACAGGCGGCAGACTTAACATACTTGCGAGGCTACGGGCAAAAGTCTCACGCCGACGTCAGTTCCCGAGCACCAAACTATGCTCACAAGAAGATATTACACCAATATATACATAGACGGAACACAATACAACAAATACAACATAGAAGAATCAATGAGTACAAACAACATTTCACCAATATATACATATACGAAACACAACAAACTACAACTAATACAACATATAAGAATCAATGAGTAAATAACAACATTACATTAAATTTTTAACACGAGGTAAATTATTGGCAAATTGAGCTAACAAAGGCTTGAATGCTGAATTATTACACCAAAAATAAGTACACTGAACCATTAAAAAACAAACAATAAGAAGAACACTAAAGCACATGAAAATACAAAACATAGGACAAAAGTTCAAACATATAATAAAAGCAAAAGTAAAAATAAATAAAAGAAAAGCGATGCCCCTCTACTAGGGCAAAATACCCCAACCGCTTTAATTATTCACCCACTATATCTTCCACTATCTCAACATCTTCTAAAGTTGAGTATATCATCTTGTGACTATCATTATATCGACCCAGTGCAGTCAGGTTTCTTTCGAATACGGTTTTCGATAAAGGCAGAAAAGAAAAAGGAAATTTAAGGCGGCAAAGTTAACGGAGGGTGAGGTAACGCCTGCTCCTTTTGCGTTAATACCAGTGAGTTTCATAAGCTTCGACACTTATTCGTTGTACGGGTTTCGAAAAGTCAGTCTTCGATAAAGTCGGCAAGACCAAGTGTAAATTTCATTGTCAAACGTGAAAATTATCGAGTCAAATTTCAGTGTATTCCTAAGGTGTAATAGGAAAGAGTTTGTTTATGAAATTATCCAAGTCAAGAATACCAGTGCCTTAAGTATATACAAGTGAAGTGCCAAAGACCAACAGGATTACAATAAAGGAGCCAATTAAGGTAGTGTGAAGGTTCTAACTTTACTTTCCTCCACTTTATCTACTTCACTCAACATTTTAACATGTGTAATTGAGGCGCCAGGATGGATGGGGAAAGATGGAAAAGGCTGCCCCTACGGGTTGTAAGGGAAGAGACTAAGCACCCAAGACAGAGAGTGACTGAGGTAATTAATGGTAAATTCAATGTTGCCCTGATCAGATTGATAGACTCGTACTCCGGGTATGTGGCAATGGGCTACCAGGACGAGGATAGAGGAAGATTAACAGGGGAAGAAGCTAAGAAGGTGCTGGGAAAGATTGACCTAGAGCTAGTGATCCCAGCTGAGATCATGGTTCAAAGAGCAGTCATCCGCAGACAGATTGACCAACAAATAGGGGAAAATACAGCAGAGGAGATCAAACGGAAAATAAAGGATAAAAATTGTGGGTTAAGGTGACAGAAGTGTTAAGTTAGGGAGATTTAACAACCTATTAAAAATAGCGTTCGAGGATGTAGAGACTGCTAGGAGGGCGAAACAACAAGGCTTACTAGCATTCAACCTGCGGATCACTCCCTCGCAGATAGATCAGAGGAATTTGTACAGGTCACGATATGCTCTAAGTGTCTGGCAATCGAAGATCATGAAACACAGGATTGCAAGTCCGAAATGAAATGCTCATTTGCCTTACCTCATTATCGAGAACCAATCGATGGAGATTAGAGCAATGATAATGTATGCCCACATGGCTAACATATCGAAGCCGGAGTGCTTCTCGATGGAAATCAACGTCCTACTAGAATAAAAAACGGTATGAAGAGGAAGCTGTGGTTCCCAAAGAACTCCCCATCAAAGGACATACTTAAAATAAAAATAGTCGAGAAGGAAGAGGTTGATGAGGAGCCTGAGAATGAAGATGAAATTATATCGAGTGAAGTGAATAAGAAACAAAAGAGGAAAAAAGAATAAGAAAAAACAGGAAAGGAGGAAGGACTCAAACACAGAAACCTCCACTTCAGAGTGAGAAAACGAAGAAGGGATAGAGGAAGCAAGGGGCAAGTGAAGTAAAGAATAATAAGAAAAAGGACTTAAGTGACTCTAAGAAGGGAACAATATCAAAGAAACTGGAAACCGAGAAATAGAGGGCGAACACAGAACTACCATCGTGCGAAGAGGCAGACGTGCATATTTACACCACTATGGGTAACGAATACCCCAAAGATTTGAGCATGGTACACATCATAGACGGGTTAGTAGATGGTAAACTTATATGGCCTCATCAATCAGACTATCCGCCGGATGTAGTCCAAAGATCTATACTGATTGGGAACCTTCAGGTAACAGAGGACAGATGTCACTTTCTGAGAACAGAGAATTTCAGGAAATTAAGGATCTGTCAAAGGAAGAAGTTTAGAGTTTGATTAAGTAAAGAATTATGGATAAGAGAGTTAATAAAATGAAAATAGTCGAAGTGAACATCAATAGATTAAAGGATAAGCAAAGCCAATTCTGGAATGTGATGGCTAAAGAAGACCCCGGTGTAGTAGTGATTTGTGAGAACGGGTTGAAATAGGGAGGTATGGACTGAAGCTGCAGAATTGTTATACCTACACGAAAAATCACTCGAATGAAAGATTCGATGGTATATTAGTTGCTGTTAAGAAAGGTATAGAACATAGGGAATTGGAAGAGTTAGACGAAAGCTATTTGGCAATTGAGGTGGACACCCAGACGGGACCAGTGGTTATAATGGGAGGAGGGTGGTATCAACCTCCAAGAAGAAACTATTTGCCCCTACATAAGTTCCTTGTGGTATTCGGGAGAAACACTCCGGTGATTTTCCTTGGTGACCTGAATGCTCGCTCTAGGCACTCAGGATATACGTCTAAGAACACAATGGGAAGGAACCTAGATATATTAATAAATAGGGGCATAGTGGTACGAGCTGGGCCGGACTTTCCCCACTTACTTCACTGATAGAACTGCCACAAAGCCGGATATAGTATTAACCAGCAGAAATTTTCACTGGAACATGTTTG
Organism: Ceratothoa steindachneri; assembly: GCA_963969495.1. NCBI lineage: Eukaryota > Metazoa > Arthropoda > Malacostraca > Isopoda > Cymothoidae > Ceratothoa > Ceratothoa steindachneri. The sequence continues at coordinate 182,559,091 of OZ018325.1, forward strand.
TCAAACCAGCTCCTGTGTTCCCTACGGTTCATAATTCACTCATAGTATTAATGGCACTAAGCCCAATTCAAGTGCCATGTCTAGTCAGGAAACAATATGCTAAGGCGGATTGGGTCAAATTCAGAGAGCTGCTGGAAGACTACCGATTTCCAGTAATGGAAAGTAAAGGTGTGGAGGATATTGACCGGCAAATAAAAAGTTAGAGTCTAAATTTTAGTCAGCAGAGGAAGTCAGCATACCTAGAGTGGTGATGAGAACACCCCCGGCTCCAAGGTGGACTCCTGGAATATAAACAAAAATGCAAGAACTGGAAGCAATCGACCAAATGACGAGAGGCATAGGACCAACCATTGAACTATACAAGAAGAGACGAGAACTCCAAAGAGGGTATGGGAGGGTTTGATAGATACACTACGAAACCCGAGACAATTCTGGCAATCTGTCAAAAGATTGCAGGGTACTCCGTCATCGAAAAAGGTAAGGTGTAAGAGAGGCAATGGAAATATAAAAAAATAGAGGAAATAGAGGAGCTGTTCAGGGATCACTAGAGTGAGGAATTCAACATCACAGGAGAAACCGGGCAACTCAACAACGGCAGTCAACGGATATAGACCCATCTCACTGCTCAATTTTCCAGCCAAGATATTGGAAAAATTGTGTGCAGTAGGTTGACTAACCGCCTAGAGACCAACCATAAATACAATCCACAGCAGTACAGATTCATAAGTAAGAAAGGTACGGAGATGGCTCTAGCGCTGATTACAGAGCAGCTGACCAAAGCGAAGAGTAAGGGCAAGATGGTTGATCTAGTGGCGCGCGAAGTGCAGCAGGCGTTCGACAAGGTGTGGAGGGACAGCCTAAAATACAGAAGGGTATATATGGTGTTCGGAAGCTATGAAGACCCCGCCTTTAATACAAAGGAGGGGCTTCCACAGGGGAGCTGCCTCTCCCCAGTCCTATACGCCATTTATACCAATGATCTGCCATTTCCTCTTAGCCGAGAAACAACTTATGTACACTTCGTGGACGACGTCACGCAGATTATTGCGACTCCTACTAGAACGGCAAGGAAGGTGGCCAAGAACACAGTCAAAGAGATCCTAAACTTAAATAGATACGAGAGGAAATGGAAGATAAAGACCAACAGAGATAAATTTTCAGTGATACCCATCAACAGGAGAGAGGTAGAGAACTTTAGCGTTGAGGGCAAAATATATGAATATAAGGACGAAATTAAAGTATAGGTCTGAAAATAAGTAAAAGCGGGTACAGTGCACATGTAGCGGATAGGATAAAAGTAGCAAATGTGAAGTTAGCGCAATTGGGAGGTTTTTACGGTTGTCGCCAAGTCACAAAAGGAAACTATACATGGCAATATTCAGGGCCAGCTTGCTGTATCCAGTTGTTCTGCTACATAGTTCTACGAAGAGTGCCATGATCAAACTTTAGAGGGTACAAAACCAGAGTACCCGATAGTTTACAGTCACAAGGTGGATGGACATGAGGAGGCAAGAAAAATTACATGGGGAAGTTAGAATGAAACCGGTCATTATAGTCTTACATTAGAGAGCTGTAGAAATCTTGAAAAAGAACGAGGAAGAGCTGAGAAATGGTTGGGAGGACAGACTCAGACTAAGAGAGGAAATTGAAATGAAACTTCAATTCTCCAGTAGCAGGGAATTGATAAGAACGAACCCAGTCCCAAGGTTCCTGCAAATCAGGGAATGTTAAGAGATTGAGATCTAGTTTATACAGAAATTGGAAATAAGAGAGTGAGAGTGATTACCAAATTAATATCGACTATTTAGTCGAGAGGAAAAGAGTCGGAAGGTGAGAGGAAATGAGACGGAAAGAAAGGAAAAGACCATCCAGTCACCTGGAGAATATACACACACCTCAATACAAACACATACACACGCCTACTTTTAATTTCAAATCTATACTATCATAACTATTATTAAATTCTACCTTCATACACCTTAAGTCTGACTATTTGTCGCTCCGATCTAGTTATCCGGCAAATAAGGCGAAGGAAAATGAAGTTTGAAAACGTGCTTCTTTTAACGGCGGTCAACTCGGAGACGCCGAGATGTCGGGAGTATGGTTTCTGGCTGAAGTTGCACGTTAATTGCCGGTTTCTTCATTTGAATTATGATGGTTTCGGCCATCCACAATCTTCTACGGTTTTGGAGTCTCAGAATGATGGAGGTGTCCTTATTCAGCTTTTCATAGGTTAGGGTAGTGCCATGAGAGTGGGCGTGTTTTTTAATCGCACTATCTTAAAGGTGAGCTGTCAGTCGCCTTGGCAGGGTTGTGGAGGTTACACCGATGTACTTTGAATTGCGATGTTTGCAGTCACCGACTTTGCACGAATATTTGTACACGACGTTAGTTTCCTAGAGTTCGCTCGTCGGAGGGAGACAACTGTTCTTCATGATGCAACTATTTGTTTTCTTGGTCTTGTAGTATATAATCAGATTTATATCCGTATTAGGGTCAGTTGGGGTCACCTTACGATGGAGAATGGCTTTGAGAGCCTTTTCGTCTTAACGATAGCCGGTGTTCATATTGGTCTTGTAATAAAGGTCGATATTATTCTTCTTCGGAGTAGACCGGACGCCAGGACCAGCTGCCAAGTTCATTTTCTCTTTTATGGTGGCGTCGATGGATTCTTCTGGGTAGCCATTGTTAACGAGAACTCGGGAAACCCTCTTAAGTTCAAAATCAACAGCCGTCCACGAGGATGAATGGGAAATTGCTCTGTTAACTTAGGCATTGATGACTGATCTCTTGTAGCGTTCAGGACACTCAGAAGAACCGTTTAAACAGAAGCCCAAGTTCGTGGCCTTAACGTATACTTGGGTCACAAATTTGTACTCCTAGGCATTTATAGCAATGAGTCCGTTTCACGCAGAAGGCGAGTGAGTAGAAATCTATATAGATAGTAAAAAATGTAGATGAAGTGAAAATAGTGGAAGATAGATAGCCGCAGGACCTCCTACAGGCATTTGGGCCGGGAGGTTGCACAACTGCAAGAACCTGGGACGGGAAGCCGTCGTGCTGCCCCAGGCTTCATTCACTCCCTTGCGGGAGAATATATACACCTAGAAAATTCCAAGAAAATATGGTGCCGGAAGGAAGCGACAGTAAGTGCAACTCATTAGAAGTATAAGAAAGTTTTTTAGAGTATTATATAATTTCCTTTAGTTTATGATAAATGTATTAGTTAAATTCATAAGTCATGGGTCATTTTTTTATGTTTATAATTTTTTTTAGGGCAAGAAAACCGAAAGCAGGTTTGTTTTTATGCTAGCCTAGTCTAGTAAACTCGAAGCCTAGGTACCAGAATGGACGGTTTTCATGAAACATTTGAAGGAAAAACGCTAGAATTCATCAATAGAAGAAGGTAGCTCTTTCATCTAGACAACATGCGAGCTCATATCGGAAGAAATACTGTACAAAAAGCTTAAGAATTTCGATTGTGAACTAATGAGTCATCCTCCATATTCACCCGATTTAGCCTCGTCAGAATACTATCTTTTTAGGAGTTTAAGAAGAGGTCGTAACAACCTCAAAGAACTTTTTAAAATTAAAATCAAACGATTTTTACAAACAGGATATTGAAATATTAGTAGAAAGAGGAAAACTAGTGGTAGAAACTGGTGGAAGTTATATTACTTATTAAATTAGTTGATAAATAGTTAAATAAAAATTACTTCAAACACTTGTTTGATTTCTATCCATAAAATAATGATACACATGAAAATATTCCTCATTACTTACGCGATGGACTAATATATAAAAGTAATATCTATTAGAATATACACCAACAAAATGGTTATTTATAAATTTACAATGTAAATGGCCTGTTTCAAATAAAAACTAAGCAATGACAGATCGAAGTAATAAAAATGTAAAAAACAAACTATGATTCAGAAAAAGCCTGAATCGTTAAAAATCTCAAGACTACGACCATCTCCGCCGTTAATTTCTATCATGTAAATCAATGGTTTTTTTCATTGTTTTATTTTTCCCTTTAGTCCTATTTTCGCTCTCACAATTTAATATTTTCCTTGCTATAATTCCAATTTAAAAATGCTCAAGGAGGGGGGATGGGGGCAGCCATGAGGAACTGAAGGATTTTTCGTTAAACTTTAACTAGAAAGATGCCAATTACAGATGATGTTTTTCGACCGAATCTGTAAATGAAAGCTGTTAGGCTAAAGCCATAGACTAGGGCGCGCAATTTTATAAATGCACAATTTCGACTATAAATTTCACATAAAATATTAGAAATTACTACAAGGAATTATTTATGAACTTTTATAAATTTGATTGAGGTTCTAGTATTTATATTGTTGAATCAATTATCCATTTATGTTTTCTTCAAGACATCGTAGATCCTATAACTAAAGAGTTAATTTGAGTTTTTATTTCATTGGGGAAACGTGCGCACCCCAGCTAAGAAATAAAAGAATGACAAAAGAAGATAAATTATAATTGGAAAAAAATAATTCAAGGGGAAAATGTGGAAAATAAAAGAAGATGCAAGGCCTAGTAATCAAGGAATCAAAATCGATTTATTTTTAGCAAATTTATCATTTATTTCCTCCTGGCGAAGAGGTTTAACAGAAGAATTGTTCTCT